>OY735207.1:21357772-21480272 GCA_963457665.1 Thysanoteuthis rhombus | reverse complement strand
TCTTTCCGAGATGAGAGATAAAAATCTGAAAGCATATATTCAGTTGAATTTTACTGCAAGACTCGGGTCTTAGCATCAGTAGGGATGGTGTTCAAGGAGTTATCCAATCTTAGAGACCCTCACAGCCACCCCCATCCTGCATTACCTGCGCCTAGACTATTTTCATTTTGTCCAACTACTTCTAGGTTTGATTTACTGAACGCTGGAGGCTCCATCATACCCAATGTCAGCGATGCAAGATGTTTATTTTCAAATTTAAAAAAAAAAAAAAAAAAAAAGCTTTATCCTTCAAATCTTTTTTGTATGTTTGTCCGTGTATGGGGGTGTTGAGCGAAAAAGGCGGCGGTTGTGCGTGCGTGCGTGTGTCACTTGTCATGGTCAAGGCCTTTGACCTGGATCGAGAACAGGAAAATGGCGTTAGGGATGAAGGTTGCAAGGACCTATACCCATCTCAAAGGTTACGCCCATCACTTAATTCGGCAGATATCATCCACCCACGCCTCGTTCATTGAAAATGCACGATGTTCCGTCCGCTCTTTTTGTATCAGATTTTTTAACGCTCTCTCTCACGTCTGCTTTTAACTCTTTTTTGTCCTTAGCTATTTCCATTCCCCCTTACCAGGCTTTTAACATGCTCTTTCTCTCTCTCTTCTCTCCATTTGTTTCTCTCATTTCTCAGCCCCCCCTCTCTCTTCAACATTCCCAGTTTCTCTTTTTCTACATTTTTACCATTTTTCTTTCCCATTCGAATGTTACAATCAATTACGTCTCTTCCGTCCTATTTTCTGTTTGCTATTCCGATATGATCCTAAGGTCGTCGCTTAGTAAAATACTTAGTGTCATTCAATGTATCTAGGTTCTCTAGTAGGGCTATGGCTCTTAATCTCACATCCCTTTTCATAAACTATCATTCGTATGACACTATTTTGATTCATTTTTGTAGTCAGTGTGCCTCTGTATTCGGCGTCATATTCTGGTTCCCGCCTGGGTATTTTCTATCCCTCGTAGCTCACGCCCCCCCCCCAGCCAAAATTCGGTACAATTGTACTTCTTTAATACGGCAACATGGGACCTAACTATTGCTGGACCACAGAAGATGCCGGAAACTGTTTTTTTTTCTAATAGAATGGGAAATAGGATGTATATTTTTCAATATGATATAAATATATCATAAGTGAAAAATATGTGTATGCTTATGCTCTTTAATTGATTGGTATTGAAAATGATTTAAAATTCAGAAAAAATGAATACATGTTTAATATTCATGTTGTAATAAGTAACAAAAGTTGTTGAATTTAAAGTTCTTTGATTCGGTTTCAAACCTTGGTTAGGTTTTTATACATTCGGTTTAACGCGTTGGTTTATAAACAGCTAAATTATGGATCTGACTGGATTTTGAAACCGAAGTGATGAACTCTAGTGGCAGGTCCAGATTCAAAACCTGTCGGGCTCAAACAGAGTGCTAGATTAGTGAGGTACAACCTGCAAAATCCTGGTTTTGATAGAAAATGTTTTCTGTTTTGTTTGGTATCGAACATTGTCGTCCACTGGGTTTGAAGAGCAACAGGGTGACTGCCCCTATTCGACTCCTCAAGAATGCCAATTTAATGAAAAAAAATCAATTGTTTCAATAAAGCCATCTTTCGAATCTATTGAAAACAGTTTGCTTTTTATGCTCTAAAGAATCTCTATCCAAGTTTTTGCTCTTGGGTCGGTTCAAATCCCTTTGTGGGTCATAGTTTGTCCACCCCTGCGATACGCCTTGTCATCGGCACATCTCTTATGACTTTTTGCCTTACATTTACTTCTTGGCACATCGGCGATATCGATAAATATTTGATGCGAATCACTCTGACATTTTTGAATTGGTTGGAATCTTTGGTTGATAATTGACCTTCGCCTCCAACTCTAAAATCTCCATGTATGATTATCCACACTGGTACAAATTTCGGAGGTGACACTCCATTAAAATTTGCACGTACACATTATCTCTAATCTTTTCCGTTGGCATTGTCTGCTGCGTTTTTCTCTGCTATTTCTTTTTCTTTCACTAAATATTTGACTTCCCCTTTCTCTTTCTCCTGATCATTTCATGCTAGGTTCTTCCATTGTGCGGTGTGTGGCAAAGGAACCTATTTTCGAATTAAAAAAATATTTCTGTCTGAATAAATCAACATGATTCTTGTTTATCTTTGTATTTAGCAATTATTTCTCTTTTTGGTGCGTGTACGTGTGTATTGTTGTTGTTGTTGTTTGTTGTATTTTTCGATGAAATGATTAGTTTTTTTTAATCTTTTTTTTTTTTTTTTTTTTTGAAAGATTTTTATTAAAACCATTTTTTTTTTGTTTGGGAGTTTAGTGCAGTTCGGATTTGTTTTAGCAGATGTTATTAGTAACTCTGTATTGAATCTATTTTCTTTTCTGTTCTTGTCTTTTCTCCTTTTTTATTATTTGTTGCATTTCTGGAAGGGGTCCATTCCACTTGGACTGAGAAGCACTCCCTGACACCCAAATTTCATTCTCTTGTGCTCATTCGTTGATAAAGAATTGGTTTTGTGGTGGGGCCATATTGACTGTATGGTGGTAGGGGATTATGTGAAAAAGACCCCGGCAAAAAAAAGTGAATTTGGGTGGAAGAGGAGTAAGCACAACAAACGGAGTGCCTAACCAACTGGCTGTTCCTTCTAATCAGCCTCACCCATGTAGAATGACCAGTGTCCTGGAATCAAATCACGTTGGGGGAAGTAAATAGAAAAAGGAACAGCGTGGAAATACAAAAGGAAGATATGTAAATCATTCAAGAAAAACAAATAACAAAACCCTTTCCTTCAATTTTCTTCGTTTTAATTCTCATGAAATCGGATTTTAACCCTTTCCTTTTTCGTCTTTCATTCTACTCTTTCTACGCTTTCTTCTTGGTTGTCTTCATTCCCTGTACACTTAGCTTTACATCTGCCTATTATCCAACCAGACTCAGGTGTTGGTTTTCGAAAACTATTTATTACCTCTTGGGTTCATTAACCTCCTTCGATGTTTTGATCCTCATCTTTTCCCTTTCTTCTCTCCCTTTTGCTCTCTAGCATTTTGCTCATCCTTCTCTTTTTTCCCCCTCTTTTCCTCTTGCTCTGGAATGTTTTGATCCTTTTCCTCTCCAGCGTTTTCCCTCCTATCCTCTGTCTTTTTTTCTAACTCTTACTCTCTACTTCTTACTCCAGAACGTTTTGCTGTCTGCTCTTTTTCCCTCTGGTTCTCGCTTTCTCTTTTTGTTCTCTGCCTCTTTTCTCTGCCTTTCGTTCTCGGGCGTTTTGTTCTTCTGCCTATCACTCTCTGCTTGCCCCCTTTTTATTTACCTACTTTTTCTGATGACTGCTTACCTACCTTCTTTATCCCCTCCCCCTTTTCATTCCTCGTTCTTTATCCCCTCCCCCTTTTCATTCCTCGTTCTTTATCCCCTCCCCCTTTTCGTTCCTCGTTCTTTATCCCCTCCCCCTTTTCGTTCCTCGTTCTTTATCCCCTCCCCCTTTTCGTTCCTCGTTCTTTACCTCCCTTTTCGTTCCTCGTTCTTTACCTCCCTTTTCGTTCCTCGTTCTTTACCTCCCTTTTCGTTCCTCGTTCTTTACCTCCCTTTTCGTTCCTCGTTCTTTACCTCCCTTTTCGTTCCTCGTTCTTTACCTCCCTTCCCGCCTCTTTCTTTACCTCCCTTCCCGCCTCTTTCTTTACCTCCCTTCCCGCCTCTTTCTTTACCTCCCTTCCCGCCTCTTTCTTTACCTCCCTTCCCGCCTCTTTCTTTACCTCCCTTCCCGCCTCTTTCTTTACCTCCCTTCCCGCCTCTTTCTTTACCTCCCTTCCCGCCTCTTTCTTTACCTCCCTTCCCGCCTCTTTCTTTACCTCCCTTCCCGCCTCTTTCTTTACCTCCCTTCCCGCCTCTTTCTTTACCTCCCTTCCCGCCTCTTTCTTTACCTCCCTTCCCGCCTCTTTCTTTACCTCCCTTCCCGCCTCTTTCTTTACCTCCCTTCCCGCCTCTTTCTTTACCTCCCTTCCCGCCTCTTTCTTTACCTCCCTTCCCGCCTCTTTCTTTACCTTTTTTACCTTTCTTTCCCCATTTCATGTGGATATACTCTCCAAACCTGCTTATCGTCTGCAATGCAGATGTTATGCTGTGACCACTAACTGCCAACCATGTGTTGCAAAATAACAACCAGATAATCCATTCTCAGAAAAAGAAGCTGAATGTAAAGCAAAAACTGAATTCTTAGACTTGAAATAAATCTACTGAAGATTTTAAAAATGTTTTTGCCTGCCTTTCTTTTTGAATTGAAAGAAAAAAATTTCTCTTTGTTTTTCTGTTTTTCTACTTAACACACTTTAAATCATTGCCCATGTAGCTGATGAAATAGCTTGAAGAAATATGAAGTTCAATATGTTGGATATTTCTGGCTAATAAAATAGTCAATGCTTGCTTCATACTGTATTTCTAAAGTGCCACTTCAAAATTTTTGACAGCATATCTCAGGGGAAGAAGGGTCGAGTCTAAGAAGAAAACCAATGCATGTGCGTTCCTATTTTGATATGTATAGTGACCATATACCATTTTAGCCAATTTTAAGTTACCAATTGATAAACGGAGTGGGAATTTTAGGTCTATATAGACCAAGGGTGGTCAAACTTGCTTAATGTATGAGCTGCATGCGATAAATTTCAGATGTTTGAGAGCTGCAAGACATTAACAAGTTTTATGCTCTCGTTTTTTTATTGTTGCTTACATATTTTGCCACAAAACTGAGACATACATATTAACAAATATATGTATGCAATAAGAGTATATGTAATTTTTTAAAACTGTCAATTTGTTATGGTTTCAGTAATTACAAAGTACACATATCCTCCGAATGTTTTCAAAATCTTGTCCGATGATTGCTTTAACTATATCAAATGCTGTATTTGGATCTCGTATCGTTTATCTCTGTTAACAAAGTTGAAAAGAGGTGTATGTATTTTGTGTGTTAGTCTGTTTGTTATATCTTCGAAAGTGCTTTAAGGATTTCAGTGAAATTTTGTAGAGGAAAAATGGAGTAAGAAAGAGGTGGTAAAACTTTGGAATGTATTTAGGAATTGATCCTGATTGAGAGACCCCCGCCCTTTTTTTTTTGTCAATTACATCTATGTATTATGGACGTGACTCTCCACACAAAAAGTTCTCAATGAATTTCAATGATATTTTGTGAAAGGGTAGACCATAAACATTTTTTTGCAGATCTATATGCAATTACGCTCCCTGACAATGCCATTGGTAGATGTATGGACTATCTGAGTGCTTTCTAGTCATTTGGTCATCCGTGAGATAGGCAGTGATGGAATATTGTTCTGCCTCTCAAACAAAGTAAAATAATGTTGATCCCACTGCACTACACCACTGGATCTATATTTGTTATTTTGTCAAGTTTTTCTTATCAATTGTTATGTTTGCAAATCCTGGTTGCCTATGGTTGAATTGATACCATTGACTAGTTATGTCTCCAACTCTGGATGGCTTAATTCTTTGTAGCCAGTTATGTTGAATTCTATATACCTTCTGAATGTTACATCTATTTGATATTGAGACTTGTTAGTGTTACTCTGAACAGTTAGACTTCAGCTTATTGAACTGTCGAGTTTGTTCTTGATTCTGACTTGGTCTAAATGCTACAGTGGTAAATGACTGACTCGTAAATCTTTTCCTCTTCTGCCTGAAATATTTAGTTTGTTCTTACAGGAAATGATGAAGTCTAAACAGGGAAGTGGAGTAGCAGTTGGTAGCAACAAGAAAAGCTGAAATGTGTTCTCTGTATACTAGTTCGAAATGCAGTTGGTGTTAAAATACAACCCTGGCTATTGTTTTATTTATTTGTTTTTGCCTCTTTTGTCAGAATTTTCTGGGACTCTATATATGCGATCTTTAGAGTGAGTGAAACTTTTGATGTATTTTAATAAATCATATTTATTATGGGTTATATAAACAGCTAATTCAGTCCTGTCGTGTAATCTGAGGAATTGTTGCCCTGAATCTTGACTTGTATCATCATCAATCTTTCAACGTCAGTCGTTGACATAGACCTTCTCCATTGTGGGCGTCGCGGTGCCAATACTTTCCGAATTTGTCTATTTTGTCTTGCCATCTAGTATTCTACCAGCTTTGGTTGCATTAGTGATCTCTGAGAATCTGTGTTGTGAGTCAGGATGTCCATTAGTTATCTGCCATTCTTGCAACATGACCATCCCATTGCTATTTGAGTTTTTTTAATGGATTCTATGATGTCTCAGACTCCTGTTTTCTCCCTGATATATTGTACTGTCTTGTGATCTCTCTATGTGAGGTTGAGCATGATTCTTACATGGTTCTCAGTTTGTGGTTTTGTATTGTACCTATTTAAGATTTGGTTCTTATATGTTCAGTTTGTCATTTTGTGAGATCAAATTCCTGAGATTAGGTTCTTTTATATTTAGTTGGTCATTTTTTAATGTCAAATTTTTTTTTTTTTCTTTCCAGGTGAGACCTTTGTGACTCGTAAAATCACGAGAGCTGTAGCAAAAATCACATTAGGTCAACAACAATACATGGAACTTGGAAACCTGGATTCTAAGAGAGATTGGGGACACGCTAAAGATTATGTAGAAGTAAGTATCAATCAAGGGCACCTATCACAATCTTGGTCAGCCAGCTTGTTTCATTCTATCTTTTGCTATTATAGTGAGTTGAATCATCACTGGGTGCTGTATACTGGTGACCCTGTGCCAGACTAAGCTAACCTTTGCAAATATCTATTCTGGTAGTTTGCCTCATGGCTAAATTAGTTGCAGATTTCTCCACTGATGCAAATTGTCAGTGTTTGAACCTTGGTTAACTTAGAAGCTCCTGATTTGAAGATGATATAGAACACTTCTTGGTAAATGCAACTGGTGTAATACAGTACTTTTTTGCTGTTTTTTTGTTTGTTTTAAGAACCACACTACTTAATAAGGTTATGAAACCGAGCATCAGTTTGAATTTTTGAGGTACAACTGAAAAAAAATATATATATATATATGATCTGTCTGGAGATTATCCAGCCATTTTGAATGTCTCAAGAACCAGTTATGTGGCTTTGACATAATTTGGTAATCAACAAGAGGGGATCTTAATGTGCATGTCTGGACAGACAATCAGCTGTGAGGTTACTCAGTGTGAGATACCATTGAATGAGCTTGTGCATTGTGTGACTGTCACATTTGCAATGACTGAGTCATTCTTCATGTCTTTGGTAGAACATCACATCTAAATATTTTTTCTCGCTTTTTAACTTCACTTATTCAATTTTTTTTCTTAACACAGGCAATGTGGATGATGTTGCAGCAAGATCAGCCAGAAGATTTTGTTATAGCTACTGGAGAAACCCACAGCGTACGAGAATTTGTGGAAGAAGCCTTTAAATGCGTAAAAATTGAAATATTGTAAGTAGATCCTTATTTACTTCCTGCTTGTTACGCCCACCAATGAAGTTGGGCCGAGCTTATGTATCCACCCTCTGTCTGTCTGTATGTTTATCTGTGTGTCTACACAATGTCTCCAAATGTTCTCAGTGAATTTCAATGACATTTTGTGGAAGGTTCAATCATGAGCCAAGGAATAATTGATTTGATTTGGATCCAGGAATTATTTCAATTTTTGTCAACATTCCAGATTTTTGGACGTAATAACGAAGTTTTTGAGTCTAAGGGAAATAATCAAGTGTTGAAATAAATTCAGTTCCATAGTGATGTCCCGGGTGAATATTGGCTTTTGTCTTGGCATAATCTGGGATCTCTGACCTGATTATTCAGATTCCTGGGACGACATTCATGGAAGTGTGTGCCTTGAGTGCTCTCTAGGTTTCATAAGTTTCTTAAATGGTCCAAATACTCTCGGTGGTGGCTTGGACAGCAAATAAGCCTGGACCCATGACTCTCTGGCGGGAACAACCCTGAAAAGACATTTCGTTAATACCAAGAGGATCAAAACCTCTCTCTCTCTCCTGTCCACACATTGTCTAATTACTTATCTTGTGTATAGCTCCCGGCCATATCAGTTATGTGCATTTTTCTCTTCTGAGAGTCTCTTTATCTGTAATGCAGATAGTAATGAAATAACTGTTGCTGAAGTATATTTTGATTTTTAAATGCTATGAGCAGAAGCCAGAAAGTAATTTAATGTATCGGAAGTGATGATGTAAACATGTGCCTGTGATACGTAACAGCATTGAATGTCCATTAAACGTACTGTTATAATATTTTCTCTATCAGTGTATAAGGGCTCTTACAAAAATATTTGCTCAAGTACTTTTCCAATAAGTCATAAAAGATGGTGATAAAAACCTTATGTATTTATAAAGGAAAGTATGTTTGGTATTTTAATATATTTCTAATACTTTTGTTGATCTCATATAAAGTCATGGGAAATCTTGGGTAAATTGGCAGGTGAATAGATTGATCAATTTGTTCAAATTCATCCAAATTTTAAGTAGCATCTTGTATATAAGCCAAAATATCAAACTTGTCTCACAGGATGAAATACTTGTTCCTTAGCAACAAATAATTTTAAGAACATTATTTTGTTTTTGATTGGTATGGATGAGAACTAAAAAAGCCTCTCAAACATTTCTTGGGAAAAGACTGTCAACAAACAGACAAAAAAAAAACATTTAAGAATTTATAGATATTATTATATGTACTTCAAAACAATGTGAAAGTAAATAAACAATAGTTGGCTTTATATTAAATTATAACAATACATCTATATTTTTTAAATTGAATTTAATTCAATTTGTGTTGAAATTTGGTGCAGAGATTTGTTCATTTACTATGAAATCCACTTAAATGGTGAAATGCTTAGCATGTCTGCCCCACAGGCAGAAGGTCCTTGGTTTGATTCCCTGGTATGAGCAAAGTGTGTAGAAAACTCTTTCATAAGGATAAATTTCCCTATGCACTCAACAGCTAATTGAGTACACTCTAAGCTGTGCGATTAGGTTAGAAGTATATCTTTGATGGACTTGCAACCTGCCAAGGGGTTGGTCACAGTAACATGTAAGTATAAAATTCTGTTCTTGTCCAGACCTGAGACTTGCAAGGATCACTGAGCCGATGCATACAACAGAAACCGGGACTTTGTTGCTGGTCGTCATACTCCATTGGGGGGTTGTCTCTTAAGAGACGTGACGCTTCACTTGCTATGAAATTAAATACAAATTTGCATGAAAAAGTCATATTTTATCTCCCAATTTGAAAAAAAAGAGCGTAAATAAAAGAATTAAAAATGACTCTCCCAGTGGGTTCTTCATGCTATGTTGCAATATCTTTCTATCATATGATTGATCAGCAGCAGGCACAGACATATTCCCATCCAGACGTGCACTTTTTTTTTTTTCTTCTTCAAAGATGTACATTCCCTGTATGACATCAACTGTGTGCATGTGCGTTTGTGTGTGAGTGTGGGGGGCTTCTTGTGGTGAGAAGCACAAGTGTCATATCAGTTTAGTTTGGGTGTTTGCCAAGATTTCTTTTGAGAAGGATGCTTACTGTGTGTGTGTGTGTGTGTGTGTGCGTACACACGTGTATGCATGTGTGATTTGAAAGAACTGTTTGGCATGTCTTTGAGGACTGGCTTCTTCCCTTGGAAAAATAACAAATTCTAAAGGGAACCTTTGCCGAGAATAACACATGGGTAATTTCTTTACCAACTGCACAATGCCTTTTGCCGACTCTACTTCTGGCTCTTTTGTAATCTATGAGGAGTGTGTGGCTTGTGCAATTGAATGTTTTGGTGTTATGTGTATGTAAATTCTTGTTTTTTAAATGTCTAAATTTCAGTAAGTATAAACCTGTGTGTATGTGTTTCTTGATTACATCTACAAGTATTAGTGTGTATTTTTTGCTACTCTGAATATAAATTTGTATTCTAATGCGTATATTCTTATTTCAATGCGTTTTTATGTAAACGCATTCGAATTGTAAGAATCTGTATTGTGTGTACATGATTGTGTGTTTGTTTTTCAACATGTACCAAGTTTTGGTGGGTGCACAAATGTATTTTGTCTATATTGGCATAAGGATATATGTACACCTCTGTGATTTCAAATACAGATCTTTTTTAGTGGTATAAAATTTCTACTTCTGAAGTTGCCTCTTGTGTTACGTACGTTATAGATTAATCTACCATATTTTTCAAAATATAATAGCCCTGATTATGATACGAACAAGAAATATGATATTGAATTTTTTAAATGTTTGGCCACTTTATGATTTAACTGTAATGATAAGTTAGTTGCAATTACTAAAATATTTATCTAAAATTCAATAAAAGTGGTGTATTTCTCTATACTAAGCTTAGTGTGGCTATGAGACGAGATTGCCCGAGTGAGGCACGCCTATTTACTAAGCTTAGCTTAGTCTGGCATGGAGCCACTTCCCTCGCATGGGTCTTGCATGACCAACTGGAGTTGGGTGGGTAAGAGGTGTGGATGTTCTGATGAGGGGTCTTTTCTAAAATCAATAAGTAGGGGTCGGAGAGACGGCAATTGGGCACCTAAGAGAAGGTATCGGAACGCTACTATTTATTTCGAATGATTTATTACATAGGAATGATGAAATGTTCATATCGTATATTAATAAATATGTAAAATAAAGAAGCATTGATTTTTTTAAATTGGTGACCCTTGATGAAATATCTTGTTACTGACTTGCCATGATGTTTGACGAAAAAAGGTGGGTGAATGTGTTTGTGCAAATCACTCACTTATTACTACCCTCCATGTCTAGGCAGTAGAAGGAGGAAACTGTTACTCCCATTGTCAACCATGACAGTCCAGTCTCCTCATAATCACATATCTTGAGTTGCTGAAGTGTTAAATATGGGTTGGATGAAGAGACAGTTTGAATATTTGGTGCCGACTGGATCTCATTTTGTGTTAATTCACTTGGAAAAACAATTGAATGAATGAAAACCTTGTTCTCTTCAAGAGTTATTGTCAAAGAGGATTCTGTGAATGTCTTCCTTATCATAATTAACATGCAAACACAAGTTGCTAAATAGGATTGCTATTTTGATTTGAAGGTCCTGCTTGCTGGCTGAGGTAGTTGTGTACTTTCTACTGGTACCAATAATTAGTGTCTGGGCCAAGGTCAAAGAGGGGATTTTGAATGTTGATGCCTTAAAGTAGACAGACACTACTTTTTTTCAAATTGGTACATGCCACTATGAATTGCTAAGAAGGGAGTGCGGTCAATATACCCCCGTCAGATAAATAAAGGGTTCGGTTCGTTACTTCCCCACACCTACCAGATGATACCTGATGAAGGCCGTAGAGTGCAACGGCCAAAACGTTGTATGAAAAACAACAAAGATGAGGATGGTCCGAATATCAATAGAAATAATAATAATACCTCATCTCAAAAACTCTGAGATATATTAAGATATTCTTGTTCAGTGCTTTTTTCCCCCCAGAAATTGAAAAACAAAATACTCAATGCAATTCTTTAAAAAAAAAACCCAGAAATAACTAATTTGTTAGTGCAGCAGATGATTAGAGCTAAGTAAGAGGTGATGAAGAAATGACAAAGTCAGTAGTAATTAGAAATGGTAAAACCTATATGGTGGTATTTCTATTATTATTCGGACTCTCCTCATCTTGGTTGTTTTTCATACAACGTTTTGGCTGTTGTACTCTACGGCCTTCATCAGGTATCATCTGGTAGGTGTTAGGAAGTAACAAACTGAACCCTTTATTCAACCGACGGGGGTATATTGACCGTTACTTCCCCACACCTACCAGATGATACCTGATGGTTGTAGAGGTAGAGTACAACGACTGAAACGTTGTATGAAAAACAACCAAGATGAGGAGAGTCCGAATAATAACAGAAATAATAATGATACTTCATCTCAAAAATTCAGAGATATTCTATATAGTGGATTTGAATGTTGTGGGTGTTAAAAAACAATTGTGATTTTTTTTTCTTTTTTTCTTTCTCCATTTGCCGTCTTCTGCCAGAATTTGCTTTGTAACTGTATATATAATCATTAGTGAATGGAGGTCTGAAGTTTGATAAATCCTACCTGTGATATCACAGGTTGCATAAACATCTAGTATGTATAGATATATAATTTTCTTTTATGAATCACCATTATAATTGGGCAGGTACATTTAATGCTCTGCCCTTAATGTAAGTAAGTTGAGTTTTTACACAAATCGACAACTTCAACTTGGTAATAACTTTTGTAAAACTCAATTGTAAAACCAATTTTGATGAAATTTATCTTATCTTGTAGAGACCTTCATTGTGTGCAACTTTTCTAATTTCACCGACTCATGAAAATTGCTCTGAAAAACGCTAGATACGAATTTTACTTTGATATGATGCACGCCTAAGCCATAGGAGTCAAATGCACCAAACTTTCAGATTTACACTTAATTTGACTCTGCAAATGTGCTGTTTACATAAAATAGAAAACAAAAAAATTAATGCATAGGCAAAATTGAAAAATCTCATTTTATAAAGTTTACTTACATGATGGTACATGCCACTATGAATAGCTATTTTGTGCTTCTGCATTAAAATTTCTCATCTATTTTATATCAAAATATTCTTGTTCAGTACTTTTTTTCTTTTTTTTTTTTTTTTTTGAAGTTTTTACAATTACATTAGCAAATTGTGCTGATACACATTTTTCTTACTGGTGTAGGTATGCCAAAGCCCCCCCCCCCCAACTGTTGCAGCTCCACATTCCTATCTTGTTCACTCACAGTCTGTATCTGCTCTATTTGTTTCTTTCAAGGTGGACAAATTGTATTGTCAAGAAATGGATATATGATCCGTCAAAATGATTATAAATTGTTATTCATTTATATTGAAACTCTAATTTGAAATGATCACCCGTTATTACATGGTGAATGTATCATTGACCTAGACAACATAAATAGAATAAACAATTAAAGAAAACGGGGCTGCTGCTGGAATGGTACAGGATATGGTATATAATATATATATATACATATATATATATATATATATATAAATATATGAAATTCATTTCTTCTCTATGAAAATATATTTCACGATAAATTAGCTTGACACTGTTATGATGAAAAGATTCAATATCGGACATTAGTTTTGACCTCCTTCTTTATTGGCACACACAAATCTATATTCATGTGAAACAGGAATGAAATCTTGCCTGATGCAATTGTCCATTTGTTAGCCACCAGGAAGTGAAATGCGTGACCAATTTCTTCTAGATTCCAATTTCAAGCTCTTTGCACAAACACACAGAATTGAGCAGATTGTAAATTCCAATCCTCACCTCAAACCGATCCAACCAGGCAAAAATGTAAGCCTAATTCAGGATGTTTAATTTGTACAAGATGCTCACTGTTTTGTTTTGATGTCATAGTGAAGATGAAAAGGCTGAAATATTGTGTGGAAAATACTTATCATCTCTCTTACTCTTCACCCTCCATTCTTTGCTCTGGAACTTTTTGGAAAAAAAAGCAAAATTTGCTTTCCTCCTCTGTTGGTTCTCACTTCTATTACTATGTGACAGGTTTCCCTCCCCCTCCTTCTACTCCATTGCTTTTAACCCATTACATTCTGTCCACCAGTTTTTGTAATCTTTATTATTACACTGACTTTCTCCTCTTTCGACCCTACCCCTTTCTTATTCCCTTCTTTTCAATATCTCTCCTCATCACTTTCATTCATTTACATGCTTTGTGCACACTCCTTTCTTTTCCACCCTTCCTCTTGGGTGTCCTTTTCCTTCCTTCTTTCTTCCCTCCCTCTCTAGCAGTCCTTCCTTCTTTCTTCCCTCCCTCTCTAGCAGTCCTTCCTTCTTTCTTCCCTCCCTCTCTAGCAGTCCTTCCTTCTTTCTTCCCTCCCTCTCTAGCAGTCCTTCCTTCTTTCTTCCCTCCCTCTCTAGCAGTCCTTCCTTCTTTCTTCCCTCCCTCTCTAGAAGTCCTTCCTTCTTTCTTCCCTCCCTCTCTAGAAGTCCTTCCTTCTTTCTTCCCTCCCTCTCTAGAAGTCCTTCCTTCTTTCTTCCCTCCCTCTCTAGAAGTCCTTCCTTCTTTCTTCCCTCCCTCTCTAGAAGTCCTTCCTTCTTTCTTCCCTCCCTCTCTAGAAGTCCTTCCTTCTTTCTTCCCTCCCTCTCTAGAAGTCCTTCCTTCTTTCTTCCCTCCCTCTCTAGCGGTCCGTCCTTCTTTCCTCCGTCCCTCCCTCTCTAGCGGTCGATCCGTCCGTCTGTCCTTCTTTCCTCCCTCCCTCCCTCTCTCTCTAGCGGTCCGTCCGTCCTTCTTTCCTCCATCCCTCCCACTCTCTCTAGCGGTCCGTCCGTCCTTCTTTCCTCCATCCCTCCCACTCTCTCTAGCGGTCCGTCCGTCCTTCTTTCCTCCATCCCTCCCACTCTCTCTAGCGGTCCGTCCGTCCTTCTTTCCTCCATCCCTCCCACTCTCTCTAGCGGTCCGTCCGTCCTTCTTTCCTCCATCCCTCCCTCTCTCTCTAGCGGTCCGTCCGTCCGTCCTTCTTTCCTCCCTCCCTCTCTCTCTAGCGGTCCGTCCGTCCGACCATCCGTCCTTCTGTCCTCTTCCCTTCTTTGATGGCTCTTCCTCCATTCCTCTCGGGTGGTCGTTCCTTATGGGCTCTCCTTTCATCCTACCTCCTCCTCAAGCTGTCCCTTCCACTCATCCAACTTTCCCCAAATCTTTCCCCTTTCTTCCCCTCTTACCATTTTTATCTTTCCCCTTTCACTTTTCTATCACTCATTTCCCAACGTGCTGCCTCTTGTCTAAATTAAAAAACGACTAATCTGTATCAACACAAAGAAATCTGTTCAAAATTTGGCAGTCAGTCAAATTACCCATTGTGTCATATTAATTGCTCTGATGTTTTCGCATAAATTATTTTCAAATTAACTGATGGTATAATTGATTGAAACACAAAATATAAAAAATAACTCATCTTTCTAAAGTAAACTTCATAATACTGAACAACACAAAAGCAGCATTGCTTTAAAAACTTCTAAATCTAATAATCTGTGTGGTAAAAATTCTTTCCTGGGTGGTTGGTTGGCAATTCTTGCAGGTATGAAAGTTTCAAAGTTATGAACGATAACTCATAAGAGTAAAAGGTTGAACATAGAATTAGCCATCTGAAATTGGTAAAAGTCTTATGTGTGTTGTACTCTATAGTTGACATTTGAGAACTATTTCATTCAAAATATTCCAGCTAGGCTTTTTAACCATTTAGGTACCAAATTTTAAGGGCTATAAAGGGAGAATCGTTCATGATAAAAGGTTGCAATACAGAAATGAAATGATCAGCATGACACTAAGTTTATGCTAAAAAAAAAAATCATCTAATTTGCATATGATGACATCATCTGGTGGTGGCCATCTTGGATTTTAGAATTTTCATTATGACTTTATCATTTAACAAATAACTCACACTTTTTACTTTGAAACTATGACAAAAATCTGAATAAAATGACTGCAATATTTTTCTTGAGAATTATGCATCACCTATTGGTCACGTGAATGACAGATTTATAACCATATCTCTGTATATATCTTATACCAATTGAGTGCAAAGCGATTCAGTGTTTGTAGTTCTTCATCATCAGTTTTTTATTGTTCGTCATTGGACATAGACCTTCCCCAGGATTTGCCCCTTCTCTCTATTGTTGGCCTCGTGGCACCAATATTTCCTGAATCTGTCAAGTTCGTCTCGCCATTGAATATTCTGCTGGCCTTGGCTCTGCATTTGATCCCTTGGGATCAATGTTGTGAATCCTGATGTCCATTAGTTGTCTGCCATTCTTGTAACATGACCAGCCCATTGCCATTTGAGTTTCCTAATGTTTTCTACGATGTCTCGGACTCCTGTTTTTCCCATAATATACTGTGCTATCTTGTGATCTCTCCATATGATATTGAGCATGATTCTCTCCTGTGCATATTGCATGGTTCTTGGTTTGCAGGTCAGTCTCTTGGTTAGGTTCCATGTTCTAGCTCCATAGGTGACTATTGGGAGGATGCTTTTGTTGTATACTCTTCTTTTTAGGTCTAATGAGATTTTCTTGTTCTTGAAAGTCAAGTTTGCTCTACCAAAGGCTTGCCACACAAGAGTGATGATTGATTTCTTCTTCTAAGGGTTAAAAACAGTAATTAATAAGCAGTTTTAAATACTTACAACTGCAGCAGCAGAACATAATATTCACAGTAAAGAGAACCTGCTGGCCATCATTGAAGATTAGCATTTGGAATTCTGGCTTCTTGAACATCAATATCCTGTACTAGGGGAAGGTGTATACATAACTATGTCTGCCATGATACTGCCCCTACCCCTCATGATATTCTTTCTCTTTCTCTTGAAGGCACTTCCTGTATTCTCTCTTTCTCTTTCCTTAACTCCTTTCCCATTGGTTCCAATCCTCTCTTTTAGCTCCAAGATTCCCACCTTTCGCTGATATTGTGTTCATTCCCCTCTCTCTAATATTCATCTTCTTTCTTCCTTGCCTCCCTCTTTCTCTTGCAGGCCTTTCTCCTCCTTAAAAGAGCTTTCCCTATTCTCTCTCTCTCTCTCTTTCTAGTGTCTTTCTCCTCAAACAACCCCCTTTTTTGCCTCACCCTCTCTTTCTTCAGTGCCTTTCTTCTCCTTGAAATAACCTCCTCCTCTTGGGTACTTTTTTTTTCTTTTTTTTTCTTAGTTTTCTTGTCTGTCTCTCTCTTTTTTTAAGAATTCTCATTCTACTGTTCATTTCACACTTTGATTTGCAGTGACTAATGTTTAATGAAGACGTTATGAGATTTGCCAAAATGGAGTGGATTAGGAGATGCTATGAGATGTTTGATAAAATTGCAACCATATTTCTTTGTCTTCGCCTCGCGCTCATATCCCCACCCCTCTCCTTGTACCTGATACCATGTTTAGAGAAGCTGATATGTAAACAAGCGCTAATCTCCACAACAGTGGAGCCTTTCTATTTTAGCCCTGGAATCTTCTTTTGATTATCTTCATTAGGAGAAAATATGGTTCTGTTCATTCTTTGTCAGCTTATTTTTCTTTATCTCGTTTATTTTTAAGAAATATCTATTTTGTATAAGCTAAACTTAGCAAAAAGCAACTGTTGTGCATGAAGTATAAAACCTATGAAGACAGGTTTTGGTTAGTCAATCAATGGAAATTATCATGTGACCAATAACATTTGGCAGCATTCTGTGTTGGGGATGATCAATGGATAATTTACTTCTCTCACCTTTTTTAGGGTTACTAAAGTCTGATTTTTCAAAAAACAAAGTACAAGAGTAATTTAACAAGAACACATTGTAAATTGACCCCCACCTCACTTGAAATCCATTGGGGTTTGAGTGGGAAAACGGTACTTTTCTTCAAGATATAATTAGAAGTACATTTCAAAATTTTCTGCTCTGTCAGCCAGATCCACTTAAGAACTGGAGAAATCTAGATAAAGTTTTTGTGACAATTTTGATTGGATGCATTCAACTTTTGTTTTTGTTTGAGACAGTGATTTTAACCATTGTATACTAGCTGGACCTGTGGAAAATGATCCATTATCTTGTATATCTGCTCTTTTCTCAAGCTGTGCCTGTATCTTCTCATTCTCTCCCTTACCCCTTCTAATCACTGTTGCCTGTCCGTGATTTTATCAAAATATTATTCAAACATGGATTAATTTCATACATGAAAATTCTCCTTCCCAATCAATAAACTATCTAACTTTCTTTTCTGCCTTCTCCTCCTATCCTTTACCTAACTTCCCTTTCTTCCTCTCCCTCCGGTAAACTACCTGACTGCCTTTTCTCCCCTCTCTCTTTCTGAATGAAATAAGGAATATTTCAAATAAGTAATATTTTTACTCATTGAATTGATAGTAATGGTACTCTGGTTTGCTAAACGAGCCATCTGTTATTGCTTTATTCAAATTTCTGGATTCCAAATTATCTCTCTCATGATTGGTCAGTTTTTTGCCAATTGACCAATGAGAGCATAATGATTGTAAACGTGACAAGCTTATATAAATATTCTGATGATAATCATGATGGAGTTGTTCAATGAGAGAAAGCAAAAAATGCTGCCGGTAACTGTAACAGAAGTTGGTTTAGAAAAATTAGCCAACATCTGATGTCAATAAATATATTTGCTGTTGTCTACTAAAATAAATAAAATTAAAAATCAACAAAGTTGCCTTGCAGGGGAGCTATGGTTAGCAAACTGGCCTTACAGCTATAGTGACTCTGATCCTTGCTACTTACTAAGCTTAGTGAGTATCAATACATACTTCAACTCATAAATTCATAGACCACTTGTAACTATTTGTAATTGGCAAAATTTTTCAATGTAGAGAAGTATAAATAATGGAACTATTCTTTGAATTGAATAGATCAGGATTTTAAAAAAAAATCACCAAATGGTTGAAGGAAAATATTTCTGATATTTCCTTTGACAGTGACGTTTATTTATATAAAAAAATAAATTTATGGATTAATGTTTACATATGTCTATGTGAGCTGGCATATATATATATATTACGTAATTCTACGTATATTTATTGTTCACAGTATGAAGAGCAATGGATATTAGTATCTGACATAGTGAATAAAGAATAACAATTAAGGAAGTAAGTTTTTGCTCAAATCAAATTACTTATAGTCCTGAGATTTTTAATTCCAGACTTAGTTTGTTTGCTGGATAAGCCAGCCTTACTCCTAAGAATGTCATCACCACTTCTATCAGAATGTCTAAACCAACTGATATGATGACATTGTGGGAGAATTGATTTTTCTTTTGTGTCCAAAGTTTTCTTACATGCTATCCATCCAAAAAATATGTCGGTCTATGTATATGTATATCAGTATAATTTATGAATACACATAACAGGTCTTTCTCTCTCTTATTTATGTATATATCATAAAGGCCATATATATATATATATATATATATGCATGCACTCTGTAGCATTCATACCCATATGTCTTATTAACTGTTACCAAAACATCTACTCAACACAAACATATGGCTAAATTATGGTAAATGAACAAATACATGTAAGTCTGTCCATGATCTTATATAAACCTACTTGGAATGCAAAAAAGGTAGAGATTTGTATCTGGTTGGAAAATATAATCCCCAAACACAGGTTTATTTAAAAATCTTTTGTGGGTACATTAGGTACAAACTGTTGAACACTGTCAAATTTTCAAAATACTGCTAAAGATAGTCACACATGAAATAGCAACTTTATATCTTTAGTAAGGTAGGTAGGTATGTGTGTGTGTGTGTGTGTCTGTCTGTCTGTCAAGAAAATGTATATATATATGATCAAATGACATAAATAGAATAAACAATTAAAGAAAATTAGGATAGGGTAGTCACTTCAATGTAGTTTCAATGTAATATAATGCAAATTATGATCATTCTGTCGGATCATATTTATCTATTTCTTGATCTATAACTGTTGCATTGAAAGAAACAAATAGACCGAGAATGAACAAAATGGGAATTCAGAGTGAACACTTTGATTTTGTCTCTCAGCTGGATTTTTTTGTTTTTGTTTTTTTGTTTTGTTACTTTCCTTAAACTTTTACTCTCTTTCTACAACTTTTATGCATACTAGGTTTTGCCTCTTTTATTTATCTCTGAATTCTTCCAGATCTGGTCTCTCTCTGTGTCTCTGAATAGTTCCAGATCTGGTCTCTCTCTGTGTCTCTGAATAGTTCCAGATCTGGTCTCTCTCTGTGTCTCTGAATAGTTCCAGATCTGGTCTCTCTCTGTGTCTCTGAATAGTTCCAGATCTGGTCTCTCTCTGTGTCTCTGAATAGTTCCAGATCTGGTCTCTCTCTGTGTCTCTGAATAGTTCCAGATCTGGTCTCTCTCTGTGTCTCTGAATAGTTCCAGATCTGGTCTCTCTCTGTGTCTCTGAATAGTTCCAGATCTGGTCTCTCTCTGTGTCTCTGAATAGTTCCAGATCTGGTCTCTCTCTGTGTCTCTGAATAGTTCCAGATCTGGTCTCTCTCTGTGTCTCTGAATAGTTCCAGATCTGGTCTCTCTCTGTGTCTCTGAATAGTTCCAGATCTGGTCTCTCTCTGTGTCTCTGAATAGTTCCAGATCTGGTCTCTCTCTGTGTCTCTGAATAGTTCCAGATCTGGTCTCTCTCTCTGTGTCTCTGAATAGTTCCAGATCTGGTCTCTCTCTGTGTCTCTGAATAGTTCCAGATCTGGTCTCTCTCTCCCTCTGAATATCTTTCTAAACGCTTCCATTTTGTCTCTCAGCTAGACTCAATTTCTTTCTTGCCTCCCTTTCTTGATATTTGACCTTTGCTCCCTTTCTTTTGGGTTTTGCCTCTTCTAGATCTTGCCTCTTTTTCCCCAATCAGATTTTGTCCAGCCCTGTTCCTCAACCACAATCTACACAAATCCAGATCTTTTTTTTTCTGTCATTTTCCTCTTCACCCACCCGATCCAGACTTCTCTTTCTCTTGGTTCTAGTCTTTTCTACAGTGTATTCGTCCCCCTCCCTTTCTCCAAACACTTGACCGCTTTCTCTCTCAATTTCTCTACTGACTCTCTCTCTCTCTCAATTCTCAGTCCTCTCTTGACAATTTTCTTTGACTGTCTGCCTTTCACTCTTCTACACTTCTGTCTCTCTCTCTTTCCCTTGATCCTTCCTTGCTTAACAATAACAAGACCTTAAAGAGCAAAACACTCTTCTGCTCCACCAGGAAAACCAAATGCATTTTGCAGCAGCTCCTCAATCTCGAGAAGAAAAAAAAAAAACCTGCTAAACGCATTAAAACGTGGTTCTTGTTCTCTTTCCCTGTTGTGTTTACATTCAACCCAGCCTTCTCCCCCAGACCTTAAATTTGTTCTATTCCTCACTTAACCTCCCCTTCT
This sequence comes from Thysanoteuthis rhombus, assembly GCA_963457665.1. Classification (NCBI taxonomy): domain Eukaryota; kingdom Metazoa; phylum Mollusca; class Cephalopoda; order Oegopsida; family Thysanoteuthidae; genus Thysanoteuthis; species Thysanoteuthis major. Next base: position 21,459,321 of record OY735207.1, on the reverse strand, counting down.
CCTCCCCTTTTTTGGAAACTTTTCCCCTCTGCCTTTGTTACCTCTACTCTTGATTGTCACTGTAGACTTTTGAGTTCTCTTTTGTTTTACTACTAAAGAATGTTTTTATTTTGATGTGGTCAGTTGATGGTTAGATCTGACTGGTAGTTGGAATTTGACCTTCAGTTCCCGTCTGGATTTTCAAGTTGAAAATTCGATGTTAGTTATGAAATATGAGCTAAGATGCTTTGTGTTGAAGTGATACTACATAATGGGTTGACTGTTGAATAGAAATGTTTGTCAAACAAGTCTTGCAGACCATTGCTTATGTAATGAATTTAATCCTCATGAGTGCCCTATTATTGTGACCCTGAGCCAGACTAAGCTAAGAAAAATCTACTTTACTTGGTTGATTAATAACTACTTGTCCAGGTTCAGAAGAGAAAAATATCAATAGTAACCTATATTTGTTCAATAAATTTGAATAAGCCAGAGGTTGATGTTTCAATATTTTTTCACATCATCCTCAGAATAGCATGCTTGTTAATCAGCTATAAGTTACTTAGAACTATGCAAGATAGTCGCTTTTATCCTTATAAAATAATTCAGCTTTTAGTTTTTTTGAATAGGCCTGTGTCAAGCTATCCTGTTCTGAGAAAACAAAGACTGGGATGTAGTTTCTGATGTAAACAGTTTTCATTTGATTAGGGCATCCGTCCATGAGCAGTGGGATATGAAAAGCTTGTCAAATTAAGATCAAAGCCAATAGCTCAAAAGCCCAATAATTTCATCAACTCTGGAACTTCTTCCCTGAAGTCGATGGAGGATTGATGGCTTCAGTGAGATGGATATTCTGAGGCTCTTAAAATATTATTACGCAACCGAGAAGTATCATTATTCTGCTAAGGTTTCATCTTAAATAACCCTTATCATCAGCCCATAACTTTTTGAAAAAAATCTCCTCAAGGGGGGGGGGGGGCTGTCTTTTGTGGGTTCCCTTTTTACTTTCATTTCATTATCTCCTTATGTGAATTGAGTTTGCTTCTTATTCTGTGTTGTTTCTGTGCACTTTTGATGTTTGTTCTATGAGCCAACAAACTCCACAATACCAACATCCTGATCATAAACTCAGAAGAAGTGGTGTTATCACAAGTCTTTCTAAACTTACAAAACAAACAGTGCTCAACACGGTTAGTGGCTGAGGTGTTTTGGCTGCCATTGTTTGTCTTTTGGCATACGATGGCCCTCATGAATGCACCTTCTCTAAAAAACATTGCAAAATTGTAAGGTGATGTGTGAAAGAGAGGGTGGTCTGTGTGTGTGGGAGAGAGGGTTGTTGTGCGTGTGAGTCTCGGAGACTGGGTGCAAAATATATAAATTCAAAATGATTTGTTTATTGCGTCCTTTGTCAAAGAATATTGTCCCTGGTTGATACTTGCTCTTTGCAAATGCTGTCTTTCTCTTTTTTGCTACATGTAAACCGTCAGTTACTCTTTTGGGGAGCCGCTGCCATTCTCGTTTCATTATCTTCTGTTTCTGCTCTTCTCTCACCTTCTGCCCCTATTGCCTCTCTCTCCCTTATCCTGTCAAATCTTTGTTGCCTATCCATGTTTTTATCCATATGTTATGCAAACATGGATCAGTTTCCTGTGCAAAATAGGAATAAGGAATGCACAAGTATCTTCTTATATATAATTACTCGGTTTAGTCCCATTAGCTCGGTTTCAGAATCTGAAATCAGATGTCCGAAACCCTTTCAAACTATGACCTCTTTGAATGTCTGCTTACCCCTAATTGATCAAACAAAATCATTAATGAAACTCAAACAATGGCCACTTTGATAACATAGGAATAAAAATCACAAAAGCACTGAGGTTAATCATGGAGGTCATCTCCACTTGTATGTGGTGATAAGTCGGACTGGACTTGATAACTGTTATTCAATCTACACCACAGAAGTGTCCGATGCCAGTCTCACAGTGACCTTTTTTTTCCCCCTCAAATGTTTCCTTTATTTTTATATTACACATGCTTTGATTACGTGTTATTTCATGCTTGGGGAAATGTTTCTATTCACTGTGTCATTTGTTTTACGGATAACCATTTTTACCAAGTATAGCTCCTGTTCGATACCTTTTTGGGAATTTTTAGAACTATCCTCAAAATTTCCTTGTGATCCAGGAGGTCTGACACTAAGTCCATGTTCTGCAGGTGGATTGACATCTTCTAGGAAAGGGTCACCTTTGTTGTTGGAAGATACTATTCTTTAGTTCCTGTGGACAACAATTGTTTCATTGTCTTCTTCACCCTTTTTGGTGAAACATCAAAAGGGAGAAAAGAGTCATAAAACTCAAGAACATGTTGAATAAAATCATAAATCCTTTTCATTTTAAATTTATTTAAAAATTTTCATGACTACCTCCTTTTAAGCTATAAAAAGCAACTGATAAATTAAGATGAAGGTAAAAAAAAAGTAGTCACAAATTTTTAGATAATAAAAATTATTCCACATGTTGTCGCGATGTGAGATGACACCAACAAAGAAATGCACTCGTCTGGGCCAGAAAGCTAGTCTACAATGTACAAACAAGCAGAATGATAGTCAGGTTCCTATTAAACTGCGTCAAATCCTGTAAGAATGAAAACTGATGTCAGAAAAAGAGGTAATCAAGAAAGGTAAATTGAAATCCACTATTTAAATGTTTTTCATCTAGATTTAGATATTTTGGGTTGCATTTAGATGTCAGAAATTGCTATTTAGATGCTTATCAATAAAATATTTCGATTTTTCTTCACTCTATTTTAGATGTAAATCTGAATCTTTTGATAATTCAAACCTGAAAATTTATTTGGCATTTTATCTTGGTGATCTTTCAGTTTCCATAGGGAAAGGTAATCATTTCACAGTGAAAATAATTGCTAGTGAGTCCATTAAAGTAGGTTTCTCAAATAAAATGCAACATTACATTGCTTTATAAAACTCCTGTGTCTAATTTCTCTATTTATAAAAAATGCAAAAAAAAATGTGAAATAATATTTTTAATGCATACATAGCGAAGATTATTATGCAAATGTTTCAGGCCTCAGAGCTTTTTACCAAAAATTATGCAGCCACTCCTTCATCAACCACTATTTCAGCATGTAGCTTTGCCTCAAACATTCAAAATCTGCATATTTTGATGCCTCTAATTGATGTAGATAAACACTATATTTTGGCTGGCTTAGTGAATTATAAGCTGAATTCTATTACGCAATCTATCCACTCAAATATATATTTCAACATCAAAGATCCTCTTGTCAAATATGTGTCTCTATATAAGTTAGACTGAAAAAGGCACTGGTTCTGAAGGAAGAATAAGCAATAGTAATAATCAAATTTGAGGACAAAAATGGAAACTATATCAGTTGAAGTCAAATCTCTTTTAAGGTATTTGGAAATGAAGAACTTGTTCAAGACTGGAGCCAGCTGTTACCCAAATGGCTTGGGTGGTTGTTAATGTATTTTCCTCCTGAGTCATCATCCATTCCCATTTTTTTGTCATACTTTTTGGTGCCATTTCTGTCGCTTGTATTGCTTTCATCATGAAATATAAATCATCACTAATGTCTATAAAGGCTCTAAAACTCTTCAGGCTTGTTGTAACTGTTCTTATTCCAGTTGAAAACACTGCTGCAGACTTTCTTCAACTATTGTGTTATTTATTTGTATGAAAACTTTAACGTAGAAAATGCAAGTTTATGGGGTGAAACATTCAAAAAAGGAGATAATTGTAATGGAAAAAATGATCTTTTTTTTTTCCTCTTTTTAGAAGAAATTTTCTCTTATAATATATATTTTTTTAGCCAGAATCCTTACCAATTGCTTTTGTGTGTGCAAATAGAAAGAAAAGACAATTCTACATTTTAAACATAAAAAATCTTAATTGCCTTTTATATTTCAGTTTGATATTGTTCTAAGTAATAAATATGGTCAGCATTTCTCCGTATAGTTATATGTTAAAGTAATGGATTTTTTGTATTAATTCTTGTTCTCTATTGGATTCTGACTCGACTTCTTTGTATTTGTACTAATAGGTAGTAACAGAAAATAGTTCATATTGTGAAACTTAACTCAGAAAATGTAGTTCAGATAAAACCTCATTGCAAATTTTTTTCCTGTTTCAGAAAATATTTTGCTTGCTAAATGATATTTTGATAAGCAGTTTGTATTACTATGGTTAAAATCCTTAAACAAGAGAATTTATATTTTTCTGAATCAAAATCCTTAAACTTATTGCAAATGATTCAAAAATTTTCATCTTTGATGAAATTTTGTTTCTGTATGCAGAATAGAAGTTAGATTGTCAGGCTTACATAACATTAGTTCAGAATTTATAAATAATAGATTTTCATTGGCTGCAGTTCATGAGTGATTCTAGGATCTTAATCAAGTATACCGTTTTATTCATTATATCTTATATCCATCTGTCATTTTATCTTGCTTAGATGTGTCATCTTTTCTTTCTTTCTTTCTTTGATAGATTCGATTATATTATAGATATGAATAAACACACTGTAATTAGGAGTACAGTCAGAGAATTTAATCATTTGGAATGAATAGAGAAAGAAAGAATAGAGAATGTATATAGGTGAGAGGAAGGGGAAAAAATAAGAGCAAAAAATGAGCTACAAGGTGAGAAGAGTATAACAGGAAGGAAGAAAAGGAATGAATGAAAAACTGATGAAGAGAATGAGGAATGAAAATTATAATAATTGAAGAAAAGAATGAAGGAGAATTCATGAGGAAGTAAATGCATGAAGGGAATGAGGGATGAAAATGATTTGCGGAAAAGATGGCGGAGAATTTAGGAAGAGAATTATGAGGAAGAAGAACCGAAAAAGAGGATGAAGGAGAATTCAGGAGGAAGAATGTTGAAGATATACAGGAAGAAGAATGGAAGAGAAAGACAGTTGGTTAAGAAGAAAAAGAAATGAAGAGAAGTTATAGAAATGGAAAATATCATGATAGGGAAAGAAAGTGTGATTGTGAAGCAGCTGTGTGATAAGTCTATAAACAGTCGTTGGTACCATCGGCTGATGGGAACATTAGCTGACTGTAGTTCTCCCTCAGCCGCAAGAGTTTTGCAGACATTTTTGGCTGTGAAATTGCTTTTCCAGATGAACCAGTTTAGGGTCAGCAGTTCCAAGTGTTAATACAATATTTTGCTCTTAGGTATGCATAAATATATGATGGCTTATGTTTATATAGGGACCTGAATGTACATATACACCCATACACATAAATTTGTGCAATTTCTTAGGTTGTTATTTATATGCAAATTTATGTGTGGATATATATGTGTGTGTGTGTATGCTTATAAAGATATCAAGCTAAGTGTGTTCGTACAGATGTATGGGTGTCTGACATATATATGCGTTTGTTCAATATTCTACATGCAAGCATCAATACACACACACACACACACACACACAGAAGCTCATAAATGTTTTGCATGGTGTATATACTGTTATAGATGACCGCACTTGCATACACATGTATTTGGGGTTCCTGTGCAAAAGTTCAGAGAATTAAGGTGCAAAATTGTTTTATCAATAGAAGAAAAAGTTGGTAGAAAATGAAATTCTTTATTCCTTGGAGTAATTTCAAGAGATGTGTGAAATTTCTGGGGAGATAAAAGAAATTCTAGGTAACTTGATTGATGGAAAAAACTGAAGCTTTGGGCAGCATCTTTTATATGTATGTGTGTGTATATGTATATATAGATATATATATATATATATACTCACGCATATTTCCAATTCTAAAGATACACTACAAACTTTTTTCAATAAAGGTATTTCTTGTTCTCCTAATCTTGTACAATGAGGATCAAACTCACTACAATGTAGCAATGAATTGGTTGATAAGCATGTTAAACATTTCCTTGTGACAAAGCACCTACACATTTTATCTATAAAACTTGTATGTGTACTCTCCCAAACAATCTATTTGCATGTGTGCTGTGACTGGATGAGACTTTTTACAAAATTAAAACTATTGAAAGTAAATGCAAATGCTCAGCATTTTTGAATAACTTTGAACTGCTGATATCCAGTCTTTATTGAAATCGGTTGAAGGTTCAGATACATTTATTAATATTGCCATATATTTGAATATCCTTGCTCATTTTCAAGGCTGCTTATTGTTCTGCTACAATGGTTTGCTATTTGAAAAATTAAATTAGGATTATAGCTATATGGCTTATCTGAGCAGTGCATGCTGGGAAGACTACGAACCCCAACTGGTAAAAGTGCTGCCACAGATAGGTTGGCTTTCAATGATAAGGGATGCAAGTTCAAATCTTGATGCTGTTTATGTAAAGGTCCTTGGATAATGGAGGAGTTGAGATAAAAAGTAAGAGAAATAAGACCAAAAGAAATTCCAGTCAAAAATAAATAATGAAATCTTCAGAAAAAAAAAAAAAAGAAAAAAGTTTTCTATGTGAACAAATCAAACTTGTGATACAATTAGTTTGATGGTGCATTGAATTTGTTACACCAGCATTTGTCTGCCAGAATAGCTAGATAACCATTAATTTTTAGCAGGTTACTTAGGTAGATATTTCAGCTCAGTCTGGTCCATAGACACAATAATGGGGAAGTCAGCCCGATCCTAACTAGCCTGACCAATGCTCGAGGGTAGGTGCTCCATAAATCAAACAATATGGCCTTCTTACACATTGACTACAAAATAATGGTCAGGCTTGAGTACTTGCCATAAAGTGATGGTTAATCTAAAAGGATCATTGTTAGTCTAAGGAGTGAGCCTCACTGTGTACCCTAGCTGAGGAAATCACCATGAGGAGCACCTACTAATCCACTCAAATTGTATTACAAGCTAGTAGATTGTCGAGTACTATACTGGGTTCTTCATAGTATTTCTTGTGAGTTATTTAGTGGTGGCCATTTCCTCTCCTGGTAATATACAACAGATTGCACATCAACAGCAGGGAATGATCTCTGATCTGACCTGACCTAAAGAGTGAAAAACTGCTTTGATGTTTTTATTGAATTTAAACATTTGTTCGGTAACTTGAGTATCAAGATAACAGCTTGCTAAGATTGAATAGTTCTTGTTATAACACTGGCACACCTTGCAAAATACATTGGTAAATATGTCTTTGATTTGTCATTATATAACTCTAGCACATTATGCTGCTACGAACTTTGTCTATCGGATAATTGAAGATACATAAAGATCAAAAGAACTTGAAAAAAAATGGGCATGGCTAGTCACTCCATAGAAACTGTCACTTGACCAATGTCTTTCGGCAGTGATCAATTAAAAAAAAAAAATTGGAAAAAGGGGTGATCAATGAATAATTTTCTCTTTTTAGCCTTTGTTGTGATCACTAAAGATTCTGCATTTTCAAAAAACAAACAAACATGGATGCTGCTGGACACAAACTTAGGGACCAATTTAGTATGAACTTTCAATGAAAATTGAGTCCCCTACTAAAAGCTTATTTAGAACATGGGATCACCTCCCACTCAAAAAAAAAAAAAAAAATAGAAAAACGTTTTTTTCTAGATCTAATAAAGAGTGAATGTTTTAAATTCTTCCATAGCTACAGCCTGCATGTGTGATAAATACATACATTGCCAGCCAGACCAACATGAAAACTGAAGAAACCTGATGACTTTTTTGGTTGACGGTTTCTAATACTTGTAGATAATTAACATTTGATTTATAGAGAGGAATGTGTGGATAATTTTGTTAGAATTCCTACATTTATTTACATAGTTCTCAAAACAATATTCTGAATAGTCGAATCAGTAAATCCTCAAATTAGCATGCTGAATCCTTCTTGACCCTTTTCAAGGAGGTGGGGTTACTTTGTGGTACCCATCTCCTCTTCATGTAACATGCAATAGGTTGTGTTAGTTTATATGGTACCAGCAGTGAGTCCAATCTAGATAAGCTCGCTAGCATTATTATACATTATTATAGGTTCGAAAAGAGAAAAGAGTATTTATCAAATTTTCTTAATTATTTTTTTTTTTTTATGTATGACTTTAGTTCATCAAGGTGTGGAATGAAGATTGTTGTTTCAAATCTTACACTTGGTGGTATTTTGTAACCATGTCTGCAAGAATTGTATATACGAGTGTGTGAGGGTTTTTATATCAGATTGGCCAACATGAAATTGCTGATTCAATTTAAACAAAATAAATTGATAGAGAATGATAGAAAAAGAAATGATTATCCAGTGTAAATATTCCTTAGTCCACAAATGCCCTGTTTCATGTTTGTAGCAAATTGTCACTTCTTTCATGAATATTTTTTTCCATTCAGAGAACCAATACATTCATTAAAGGCTACATTCGAGAAATTCTTGCTAGTGAAAGATCCGTCTAGTTGTTTGAAAAAGAAATGATTCATTCATTGGGAGGTTTGTTGAATAGACAGAATGTAGTAAAGTCTCCATCTTCAACTGATTAGTAGTCATTTTTGCGTCATGAGGGTGGATCTTACAGCAAAATGAAACCTTTTCTATTTATTTGAATGGGCCTACAAGCTAGCCTACATATCTATGTACAGTGTTTGGCTGCTTTGGAGGGAATTATGATGTATCAAACTACTCTTGTGTCACTAAATGCTTACCATAATCTTTTAGGGAGGATAGTGCAGCTTTGGTTGATGTTTCTGCTTCTCGGTCACATCCAGGCATTGTATAGATCATCTCTGGTTATTATATAAAAACTATGTTTCATCATTAGTCGTGATGCTATGTAAAAATTGATCAATTAAATACAGGCTTCCATATGATTACATGAAACCTATTTATTTGTCTTTTTTTCCTCCACCAATTGCTCTAAGAAAATTTCAAATGAATTCATTGAAATTTGGTGCAAGTTCTCAGAGAATTGCGAGTTTTTTCCATACGGCTTTCAAATTTTCATCGATTGATGGCTATGGCTGAACTCTGTTTTTTTTTTAAACAGAAATCTTCACTTGCAAAATTTCTAAACCAGCTTCTTAAAGATTTTGAACTGAATTCCCGCTGAAGTATTTTGTATTCACTTTGAACTAATATCCTTTGGAAAGGTATGAATTGACTTCTACTATAAGTCAGGGTAGGGATTATATCCAGCTGCTGTTATGTGATTCAGTACAATTAATTGCCTGTCATTCGGAGAGGAGGTGGGCACTGACAAGTCACCCAATTGTCCTAAGAAATACCAGTATGATACCTGATGATCTACCAGGACATGTGATAATTTAGTTATGATTCTTTGAGGAAGTATAAACATATCTGATCTGGATTTTTCAAGTCTATAAGCAAGATTTTAATGATGTTAGTATGTGGACCACTTGATATGATTGTGTATTGATGTGTTCCTGTGAACAGAACTAAGCTAAACTTGATGATTATAAATAAATGAAATGCATTAAAGTGTTCCCCACCCCAGCCTTTCCTCATTGTTAGTCTAGATACTTGTAAAATCAACGATACCCACATTTATCAATATCTATTTATATTTGACTGACCTTCTCTTTCTGTATATCATTCATTTGACTTTTTTTTCCATGTAATTCCACAGAATACATTTCTCTCTCTTATTCTTGGCGAGGATTCAGTGAGAAAGGGAAGATAGAATTAGTTCTTCTCCTTTTTTCTCTTCTTTTGCAAAACTGATGAGAATTACTTTTCTCTTTCCTTTTTCTTTTTTCTTTCCCTTCTCTTCTTTTCCTCTTTGTTTTCCCTTTTTCCTCCTCTTCTTTGTTTTCCCTTTTTCCTCCTCTTCTTTGTTTTCCCTTTTTCCTCCTCTTCTTTGTTTTCCCTTTTTCCTCCTCTTCTTTGTTTTCCCTTTTTCCTCCTCTTCTTTGTTTTCCCTTTTTCCTCCTCTTCTTTGTTTTCCCTTTTTCCTCCTCTTCTTTGTTTTCCCTTTTTCCTCCTCTTCTTTGTTTTCCCTTTTTCCTCCTCTTCTTTGTTTTCCCTTTTTCCTCCTCTTCTTTGTTTTCCCTTTTTCCTCCTCTTCTTTGTTTTCCCTTTTTCCTCCTCTTCTTTGTTTTCCCTTTTTCCTCCTCTTTCCTATTTTCCTTCTCTTTTTCCTTTATACTGTGGCTTTCTTTGAAGGTTCTTATGAAAGAGTTTGCTGGTTTCCCCATCTACTTCTTGTCCCTTTCCCTCTTCGTGGCCTGTTCCTGTTTTATAGATTTTCTTTTTTATCATTAAAAAAAATTGTTTTTACTTGGAATAAGAGTGTGGGTGGGGTGTTGGTAGATTCTTTTTTTCTACCCACCTACCTATCTACTACATTCCAGGCCACTTGTATCTCTGGGGACGTTTTCTCCACCTCATCCATCTTCAGGCACATATTTTTTTCTTTTCATTCAAATATTTCTCTATCAATCTTTTGATTTTCCTTTAAACTTTCTTTCTTTCGTGTATCTTTGCATTCTTTTTCTCTCTCTCTGTCAATCCTTGTCTGTCTCTCTCTGTCAATCCTTGTCTGTCTCTCTCTGTCAATCCTTGTCTGTCTCTCTCTCTCTGTCAATCCTTGTCTGTCTCTCTCTCTCTGTCAATCCTTGTCTGTCTCTCTCTCTCTGTCAATCCTTGTCTGTCTCTCTCTCTCTGTCAATCCTTGTCTGTCTGTCTCTCTCTCTCTGTCAATCCTTGTCTGTCTGTCTCTCTCTCTGTCAATCCTTGTCTGTCTCTCTCTCTCTCTGTCAATCCTTGTCTGTCTCTCTCTCTCTCTGTCAATCCTTGTCTGTCTCTCTCTCTCTCTGTCAATCCTTGTCTGTCTCTCTCTCTCTCTGTCAATCCTTGTCTGTCTCTCTCTCTCTCTGTCAATCCTTGTCTGTCTCTCTCTCTCTCTGTCAATCCTTGTCTGTCTCTCTCTCTCTCTGTCAATCCTTGTCTGTCTCTCTCTCTCTCTGTCAATCCATGTCTGTCTGTCTGTCTGTCTGCCAATCCATGTCTGTCTGTCTGCCAATCCATGTCTGTCTGTCTGCCAATCCATGTCTGTCTGTCTGCCAATCCATGTCTGTCTGTCTGCCAATCCATGTCTGTCTGTCTGCCAATCCATGTCTGTCTGTCTGCCAATCCATGTCTGTCTGTCTGCCAATCCATGTCTGTCTGTCTGTCTGTCTGCCAATCCATGTCTGTCTCTGTCTGTCTGTCTGTCTGCCAATCCATGTCTGTCTCTGTCTGTCTGTCTGTCTGCCAATCCATGTCTGTCTCTGTCTGTCTGTCTGTCTGCCAATCCATGTCTGTCTCTGTCTGTCTGTCTGTCTGCCAATCCATGTCTGTCTCTGTCTGTCTGTCTGTCTGCCAATCCATGTCTGTCTCTGTCTGTCTGTCTGTCTGCCAATCCATGTCTGTCTCTGTCTGTCTGTCTGTCTGCCAATCCATGTCTGTCTCTGTCTGTTTGTCTGTCAATCCATGTCTGTCTCTGTCTGTCTGTGTGTGTGTGTGTCTGTCTCTGTCAATTATTTTCCCCCCCTCTCTCACCGTCAATCTTTGTCTGTCTCTCTCCCCATCGTTTCCCTGACTATGTCAATCTTCATCGATTGGTCTTACTCTATCTTTCTCTGTCTCTATGTGCTTTTATATTTCTATTAGTCTACCTTCTCTCTGAATCACACGCACACACGTCTGATTCACCACAAATTTACCTTCTATAGCTTTTCTCTCTTTCTCTCTTTCTGTTCCTCCATTCCTTCGCTTCTCTGAATTCGCTAACATGTTCCGAGTAAGACAGACTGAAAGGGTCATGTACCTACCTTGCTGAACGCACCTCCTACACCCGCTTACCTTACTCCACCCTGTTTTTGGGCAGCGCCTTGTAACCAGCTTGCAAATCTGTTTACCATAAGGTTCAAACTCTGCCACCATCACTTCACACACACATACACACTTACACACACACACTCACTCCCCTCTTTCATTTGAGTTTTTCGACGTCTGCCATTTCCATTAGGCACAGGTGGAGGAGTGTGACTCCTTCTCCTTCTCCCTACCACATATTACCCTTCTCCTTGCCCTCACTCCGCTGGCTTGGCTCAAAGCCTGTGTGTGTTGCTGCTTTTTGCATCCTGTCAAAGTGTGAGAAAAGTGGAGTGATCCTTCTCATTAGTTGCTTCAATCTGGAGACCGTGTTAGTTTGTTGGTTGGGGGTCACATGACATATCCACAACATCTGGAGATGAGAGGTTACCCAGTTTTCTTCTGAAGATTTTTCTCGCTTTCTTCGTCTTGCGTAAATCTATGATTCTCTCAGTGGATTAGAACGTGTACGGAAATATCCATGAGGTGACGGAGGTGCGCACAGGGCGGGGGGGGGGTCGTAGATGGGACAGACGGGCACTATTGGAATGTCTCATGGATGGAGAGTGGGTTTTGTGCGGTCAGTTAATGGTATGCCACACCAGCGTTTGACATCTTTTCCAATTTTTAATTTATTTCATTTTTTTATGCAGTTACAGGAGTTTATTTCAAATTTCATTGCCCTCATTAGGATCTATGGATATACCTTTTATTTTTACGTTGTCCCTATTGAAGTTTGGACTCTTCTCAGTTGGCTGTCTGTTACCTCAATGTGGTTCCACAGAGTAACTTAGGGTTATCTCAAGTTCTGAGATGAACGATTGTCATTATAATTTCCTATCTCTGTTGTTTCAGTCATGTTACAGCCGGTGTGCTCTACAACCCCCAGGTGTTAGTTGCATCCAGTTCTCTTCAAGGATCAACAGATAACCCTTATCTCTTTCACACTTCTGCAATTTGATGATTTCACAAGTCAGAGTGACAAGTTTCATGTTGCATTTGTTAAAATAACTTGGATATTGAGAACATGAGATTCTGTTCAGGTATTATTTGATTATCAGATAGGATGTACACCTGTAGAAGGCCAGAGAGTGAAACAACATCCCTGTGTCCCCCGTCTTCTGTCCGTGTCCCCCGTCTTCTGTCCGTGTCCCCCGTCTTCTGTCCGTGTCCCCCGTCTTCTGTCCGTGTCCCCCGTCTTCTGTCCGTGTCCCCCGTCTTCTGTCCGTGTCCCCCGTCTTCTGTCCGTGTCCCCCGTGTCCCCCGTCTTCTGTCCGTGTCCCCCGTCTTCTGTCCGTGTCCCCCGTGTCCCCCGTCTTCTGTCCGTGTCCCCCGTGTCCCCCGTCTTCTGTCCGTGTCCCCCGTGTCCCCCGTCTTCTGTCCGTGTCCCCCGTGTCCCCCGTCTTCTGTCCGTGTCCCCCGTGTCCCCCGTCTTCTGTCCGTGTCCCCCGTGTCCCCCGTCTTCTGTCCGTGTCCCCCGTGTCCCCCGTCTTCTCTCCGTGTCCCCCGTGTCCCTCGTCTTCTCTCCGTGTCCCCCGTCTTCTCTCCGTGTCCCCTGTCTTCCCCCACCTTCTCTCCGTGTCCCCCCACCTTCTCTCGTCTTGTCCCATGTATCTCCGTCCCTCTCCCTCGCGTTTCTCCTTTCACCCTGTCTCCCTCCCCTCCCTCCCATAGATACATATTCTGACCCCTAATCAGCAATTGAATAAAAGAAACTACTGTTCTGAATGGACCGTCTTCTCCACTCATTCATTCCATAACAAACCACCTTACTCCCACACATTTTATTTACTGGTCTCTTTTTGTTATCAACTCTATTAAACTCTTGTTCATATCATACCCACCCCTCTCTCTCTCCCCCTCCTCCTTCTATGGTGATTAGCCTACAGTTGACTTTCTCCTCATATTAGTTTCTTTTTTTTCTTTAGCGCCCCCCCCACCTTTTATTTGACCTTTTAGAAATTATCAAAATTGAGTAATATTCTTCATGATATTTTTAGTTTTTCAAATCAAGTTCTGATCATGGGAAATCTTTTTTACAAAGCCTTAAGTTAATGCAGCATTTTATTTATTTTTTCAGAGAAATGTTTTTATCCATGTAAATTCAAATCATTATTATTCAGATAGTTATCAAAGTATTTTTCTAAAATTCAATGAATTATTTGATACATTGAACTTGTTGGAACTGCTAACCAGTTAAAGAGTGTTGCCTGGAGTGAAACAAATGATAGTCTGAGAGCAATTTGATTGAAGAATGCACTATATGTGGAAGAACTTCCTATCCCAGCTTCCTGCAGTTGCATCTGTTACAAAGATGAGCATTATGTAGCAAAATTATAGAATTATAAAATTTTTGCAGAAAAGTCTTTTCTCACCCAATGTGTCGTTCAAACAAGCCAATTGCTCTGTAGCATTGTGCACTAACCATTTACCCAGCTTTCAGCTATTTGCAATAAAGAATTCCCTTTTAATTTCACAAAAAAGAAACCCCGAACAGTAGATTTTGTTTAGGTTGAGATGTTGAAGCTGGTGTTGGATCTACCTATGATTTCAATCATTTTGGATTCTCACCAGAAATCAATTTTTTTCATTAGTGACTATCTTTTCCAAAAATGGTCTTTCCTGTTTTGAGTGCTCTTATGGAACTTATTTTCCTTGCTTCTGTATTTCCCTTAAAGGTTGTAAATGACTTATTACAGTTAACTGATTGCAGAAGCAATGAAGATTGAACTTCAAGGACACTTCTAAGATTTCCCTAGCATTGTGCAAAATATTGTGCTGAGAACATTTGCAGCAATTCAATAAATGAATTTAGAGCTTTTGCAATCTATTTATCTCTAAAGGATGGGGGAAAGTACTATAAGTGCCCTGTTAACTTTGAAGGACACATTCAACCTTTGTTTATTTGGAGGATTTTATTCAAAAGATTTTTTAATGAAAGGAATACTCAACAGTGTGTCAGTATCTCATCAAAAAACCTACTTTGGCTATCAGAAAGACCCGAAGAAGACAGAAATGAATATTAGTCTGTGTAAGCAGAGGCTGATAGCAAACTAATTGGATAGATCAAATGTAGATTTTTCAAAAGAAGCATCATTATATTAATATGCTTGTTTGTATTTACCTACCTATGGTGTATATAAAATTTTCTTTACTTCCCCCAGAATGCATTGATTGTCAGAAGTTACCTTAAATACTTATAAAACTAGATTGCCTGTGTAAAGGGGAAGTACTTGAAGAAGTAAGGTTAGATAGATAGAAACATCCTGGGTGAAATGGGGTATTTACCACTGAATTCTTCATCCATGAGGCCATTAAGTTAATTTCAATGTTTATTTGAATGAGTCAAGCACAAATTCTTCTAAATAATCTTTGCTGGCCGTAGAGTCACTTGCTTACTAAATAACACAATCAGCCATTCAAGAAATCAGGTATGGTAGGCCAGAAGTGACTAAAAGCATCTACATCTTAATATGCTTAAAACTATAATGATTAAATGAAGTATCAGACAAGATTACACCATTTATTTTATTTATTTATATATACTTGCCATACAAAATATACTAGATTATTGAATAAGTAGTATTGGGGATGGGATTGAATTAAATGAAATATTATGGATGGGAACAACCTTATTTCTTCTTATTCTGTTATTAACGTTTATATATATCTTGGTTTCATGCAAATAGGTGCTTTGCTTTCGTTTTTTTTTTTTCAATAACTTAGAACATCAAAGAATAGTGTTAGATTTGAATTTGAAAAGAGACCAATATTTTATTTGTTCATATTGCAGCATCTGAATGCTTGTGTACTCAAACATTATTTTAAAATAGCATTTAATTAAATGTGGATTCGAGCACTGTCTTTGCAGAGTCACATATTCTGGTAATTCAATGCTTATGAATTTGGGCGTATTAAGACATAGATGTTTTTTGATTGAAATGCCACTTTTATTTTTGTAATGATTATTGTAACTTTATAAGTTCTTTTTTAGTTGAAATTGTCCCCCAAAATGATGATGATGTCATTTGTGTCACACTTTAGGTTGTTCAGTAAGAGAGTAGGAAAAGAAAGACTGAAAGCAAAAATAAAAAAAATGAAAGAGAGAGTAGAGATGGATAGCAATAATGATTGGTCAGGGGTTATTGGCTGCTTCTATTAAAAAGTAGAAAAAGAAAGGAAGTGTAGAGGAAGGAAGAAAAAACTTTCCAATGTCTTCTTTTTTCTTTTGCTTTATCTTTTTTTCTTTTTCTTTTCTCTTTTTTTCATTTTTCTCTTTTTTTCATTTTTCTCTTTTTTTCATTTTTCTCTTTTTTTCATTTTCTCTTTTTTTCTTTTTCTCTTTTTTTCTTTTTCTCTTTTTTTCTTTTTCTCTTTTTTTCTTTTTCTCTTTTTTTCTTTTTCTCTTTTTTTCTTTTTCTCTTTTTTTCTTTTTCTCTTTTTTTCTTTTTCTCTTTTTTTCTTTTTCTCTTTTTTTCTTTTTCTCTTTTTTTCATTTTTTCTTTTTTCTCTTTTTTCTTTTTTCTCTTTTTTCTTTTTTCTCTTTTTTTTCTTCTTTCTCTTTTTTCTTCTTTCCCTTTTTTTCTTCTTTCCCTTTTTTTCTTCTTTCCCTTTTTTTCTTCTTTCCCTTTTTTTCTTCTTTCCCTTTTTTCTTCTTTCCCTTTTTTTCTTCTTTCCCTTTTTTTCTTCTTTCCCTTTTTTTCTTCTTTCCCTTTTTTTCTTCTTTCCCTTTTTTTCTTTTTTCCTTTTTTCTTCTTTCTCTTTTTTCTTCTTTCTCTTTTTTCTTCTTTCTCTTTTTTCTTCTTTCTCTTTTTCTCTTTTTTCTTCTTTCTCTTTTTCTCTTCTTTCTCTTTTTCTCTTTTTTTTCTTTTTCTCTTTTTTTTCTTTTTCTCTTTTTTTCTTTTTCTCTTTTTCTTTTTCTCTTTTTTTTCTTTTTCTCTTTTTTTTCTTTTTCTCTTTTTTTTCTTTTTCTCTTTTTTTTCTTTTTCTCTTTTTTTTCTTTTTCTCTTTTTTTTCTTTTTCTCTTTTTTTTCTTTTTCTCTTTTTTTTCTCTTTCTCTTTTTTTTCTCTTTCTCTTTTTTTCTCTTTCTCTTTTTTTTCTCTTTATTCCTTTTTTTCTCTCTTTTATTCCTTTTTTTCTCTCTTTTATTCCTTTTTTTCTCTCTTTTATTCCTTTTTTTCTCTCTTTTATTCCTTTTTTTCTCTCTTTTATTCCTTTTTTTCTCTCTTTTATTCCTTTTTTTCTCTCTTTTATTCCTTTTTTTCTCTCTTTTATTCCTTTTTTTCTCTCTTTTATTCCTTTTTTTCTCTCTTTTATTCCTTTTTTTCTCTCTTTTATTCCTTTTTCTCTCTCTTTATTCCTTTTTTTCTCTCTTTTATTCCTTTTTTTCTCTCTTTATTCCTTTTTTTCTCTCTTTTATTCCTTTTTTTCTCTCTTTATTCCTTTTTTTCTCTCTTTTATTCCTTTTTTTCTCTCTTTTATTCCTTTTTTTCTCTCTTTATTCCTTTTTTTCTCTCTTTTATTCCTTTTTTTCTCTCTTTATTCCTTTTTTTCTCTCTTTATTCCTTTTTTTCTCTCTTTATTCCTTTTTTTCTCTCTTTTATTCCTTTTTTTCTCTCTTTTATTCCTTTTTTTTCTCTCTTTTATTCCTTTTTTTTCTCTCTTTTATTCCTTTTTTTTCTCTCTTTTATTCCTTTTTTTTCTCTCTTTTATTCCTTTTTTTTCTCTCTTTTATTCCTTTTTTTTCTCTCTTTTATTCCTTTTTTTCTCTCTTTTTCCCCCTTAGAATTCACTTATCTATCCCGTTTGACTTGATAACTAAATTCCTAAGTAATAAAACTGCTGAAATCATGAGATGTTTTGTTTCTTCATGCTTCCATTTTGCATTTGTTTGAATTTTATTTTGTAATTTTAAATCAAATTTCAGTTGAAATTGGTTGGGATTTATTTGTTAGACTATGAAAGAAGTTGTAATTGGACCCCCCTCCCCCAGAATATATACATGATTTAGAATAAGTCCCTCTATGCATGGAATCGGAATTGCTTGGATCAGTAAGTTATATTATATACAGGGGTAAGAAGAGGAAGAGTGAGAAAGGGATGTTAGGTAGTTTGATAAGAGGGTAGGAAAAAGTGAGACAGTTTACTGAGAGGGTAGAAAGATAGAGGAGAAAAGAAGGAAAGTTAGTTTAATAAGTGGGTGGGAAAAGAAAGGAAAAAAATTGGTAGAGTCCTAGTGAATGGGCAGAGAGAGAGAGGGGAGAAGGGAAGGTAGTTCATTGGGGAGAGGTGTTTCTGATAAAGAAAAGTAGAAGGATGAGGAAATTATATATGAGAGATAAAGAGGATCAGGAAACTGTAAAGGGAGGAAGTTGCAGGAGGAGATGACTTGGATTGAATTGGAAAGGAGTGGTTTAAATGAGAGGGAAAGGTTAGTGGGGTGAGAGCAGCACTAAAAGTGGGGTTGGGTGCAGAAATAAGATAATGTTATGACTTGATATTTCTTTTTTGGGAAGCACAATCTCAACTGAAGTGGTCAAAAGATTTCATCAGAATTCATTTTCATTCTCTTTTGTATGCAGATATATAAACCTTCTCATTTGCACTATCTCTCTGCTGCATTTTGTGAAGAGAAAAAAGGATGTATTGTATTTTCTTCATTTCATGTTTGATTCTAATCCTTTTTCATTTTATCACAAAGACCTTAATGGCGACATTAAGTATTAAGAATAACACATTCAGACACTCGCCGAGAGAGAAAAAGAATTCAAGTGGTGTAGTTAAAATGAAGGACAAATATTTCGTTGAGTAGGGACATAATCCATTTTTTTATCAATATTTTACTTTTTCTTCCTTTTCAAGCCTTTTTGTGCTTTCCATTGTTTTAGTTCTTTTTTTTTTTCCCTTTTTTTGATTCCTCAGTTTTCCTCTTTTGCCCTAAATCATCCTATTTGCTTCTTGCTACACTGTCACTTTCTTTTTTCATTATTTCCTTCTTTGCCGGTGCCCCCCCCCTCAGTCTATTCCCTCTTTGGGTGCCCCCCCTCGGTCTATTCCCTCTTTGGGTGCCCCCCCTCTCGGTCTATTCCCTCTTTGGGTGCCCCCCCTCTCGGTCTATTCCCTCTTTGGGTGCCCCCCCTCTCGGTCTATTCCCTCTTTGGGTGCCCCCCCCGGTCCATTCCCTCTTTGGGTGCCCCCCCCTCGGTCCATTCCCTCTTTGGGTGCCCCCCCCTCGGTCCATTCCCTCTTTGGGTGCCCCCCCCTCGGTCCATTCCCTCTTTGGGTACCCCCCCCCCTCGGTCCATTCCCTCTTTGGGTACCCCCCCCCCTCGGTCCATTCCCTCTTTGGGTGCCCCCCCCCCCTCGGTCTATTCCCTCTTTGGGTGTCCCCCCCCTCGGTCTATTCCCTCTTTGGGTGTCCCCCCCCTCGGTCTATTCCCTCTTTGGCTGCCCCCCCCCGTCTATTTCCCCTTTTGCATGCGACTGTCTGCTCCTCCCTGTCCATTCCCCCTTTCCACTATGTGCTCACCCCTAAATGCTGGTTTATTCCCCAGAGTCCTGAAAAGAAATGGGAGGGGGGGATTGATCTAAACTTTATGGAAAAGAATAGAAAGATCTAGGAAGGAAACTCATTGTTCATCCATATCAGTTAGTAACACCAAATTCTTTATGGCTGATAATCCCTATTGAAAATGTACTTTTGCACAAATTGAAACTTGATCCTGGCTGGTATAATGGATTGAAATACTATGTCTACCACCACCAATCACAAATATCAATATTGCAGTTGGAAGAGAAGGTAGGGGCAAGCAATTTCTGATGGTCATTGACAATGATAATGGCCTTGTTGTTGAATGTTTTACACTGTCTCTGACTTCACAAAGAAATATCTCCTCCCACCACCGGTTCCCTAAGGGATGATGGCAATAACAACAATGCTGGAACACTGAATGGATTAACATCAGGAACAAAAAGACCAATCATATTAACTTTCGTTGCCTTGCATCTGTTGTTGTACTCTCTTGAGGCTCTGAGATTTTGTAGTTCTGGAGGTCACTTCCTTCCTTTTACCAGGTTAAATGGATGTTTTAATATTTTACTTAGCTGTTTATAGATGTTTCACTTCATCCTTGCTCTCCTCTTTACCACTGTTTTTCATCCTTACTAATTTTGTTGATTAAGTTTTGGCTGTTATAGTTTTTCTATTAATTGAATGATTAAAAAAAACTTGGCAGTATTGATAGAAGAAACAGGAGAGTTATTACAAATGAATAAAGCATCTATTGTATAAATGATGTCCCTAACATTATCTTTTGTATTTTGCAGTTGGGAAGGTGAAGGTGTAAATGAAGTAGGCAAAGATAAGACCACAGGGAAGATTCGAATAAAGATCAACCCAAAATATAATCGTCCGACTGAAGTGGTAAGTAATTCAAAATAAGATTATTTCTAATTTATTAACACTTGTGGCTGTTGGCATCCATTCTGACATCTGATGCTTTTCTGCTTGACATTCAAAGAGAATCCTTTATTATGAATCTCTGGAAGCTGGACAAAATGTTTCTACTGTGCAATGAGCAATGGGCTTGTTTGAATGATCTGCAGTGCTGCATTGAGCAACAGGCTCTCTTGAATGATGCATTGGGAGAGAAGCGACCTTTTTCTGAGCTAGAATGTCTATTGTGGGTTTTCTGCCTGACAACACGTGTCCTCAAGTGATTGCAATGCAGCAGACTTTCAGTGAACTAGAATGGAGGTTCTTCTACATGCAATACATCTTGTTTGGCCTGTTTCAATGAAATTCCATAAATCTAAACTGGAATCATTATTTTATGATGGAACACACATTATAGCTGAAGTTCACTGAAAACCAGAAAAAAAAACATACTTTGATGACTGAATGATGATGCTTTGAATTTATACAAATAAGATTTTGTTGAAAGAAAGGTTGGAAACTTTTGCATCATCTTGTAAATGATGATTCATTGGAACTGGGAACTTATTGCTCAGCTTATCGAATTAATCGGGATCAAAGGTTTTGTCAACATATAGATTTCTTTTGATTTGTTTTTTTCTTTTTCCAAAAAGTTTTTTTTCTATATCTTTATTCATCTGAATGTGTGCTTTCATATTTTCTCTCAATATGCTTATATCATATTGCGAAATCTGAAATTTTATATATATATATATATATATATATATATATATATATATATATATATATATATATATATATGAAAATAAATAGGTAAATTCTATAAGAGTTGAATAAGTTTCTGAGAAATGCAAAAAAGGAAAGCCAAACTTTTTAGTTATAGTTTTTATGATTGTTTCTCTAGAAACAGAATCACATTAGTCTACTGAAGACGTGTACGAGACCAGTTAAGGCTTATCAAAAACCTAAAAACCATAGCTAAGAAGTTTGGCTTTTCTTTTTTACACTTTTCTTTAAAAAAAAAAAAAAGTGTGTGTTATTTCGAATAGGTGAAATTGCATAATTCGTGAAATTTACTTATTTTTTTTTTTTTGAAAAACCAGTTTGATTTCACTTTGTTTATGTGAACTTCTGATTGTAAAGAATAGTTGTTCTATATCTTTGTTTTGATTAGATAAACTTTTGATCAAATTAAAACAACATTTTCATGTTTTGTAAAAAAAAAAAAAAAAATTGAAATTTCGTCAGACAATTTCAATGGTTCAACATAACACACACGTGTCTATTTGTGTGTGTGTATATATATATATATATATATATATATATATATATATACACACACAGTATATGTGGTACAAATCAGGCTAGCAGTATAACATAATATAATTATTTATCAATAATATAACGCCACTTGAAGAGGCCCAGAGAGGGCCGAAACATGAGCTAGTTTGTGTAGCGAATCCACAACCTTATATATATATATATATATATATATATATATATATATATATATATATGTGTGTATTTTTCAATTTGTAAGAATACAAAATTGAAGAAATAGAAAACAAATTTCATCCATTGTTGATATTTAATCACAGTACTCAATATTTCACAAAGTAAATAGAGATATTAATGTATAAAAATAAGAATTACAAGGATATCCTTGTAATTCTTATATATATATATATACATGCTTATTGTTCATATGGCAAAATGATTTTCCCCCCGTCTGTGTTTGTTGGTAGTGACTGTGGGTGGGCAAATAGTTGCCATTTTGAATCTGCTTTCTGTTACCATTGCTCAATGTTGGTATTTTCTGGGGTGGCTGTTTCTTTATCTTTCTTTTTGCTTACATTTTGATTAATGTGGTTTTATGTTTTTTTTATCCTTCTGTCAAGTCGAACAGATTAGTGTATGCACGCATGACATATGCTTCTTGTGTGGTTTGTATAGTTGTAGGCAAAGGGTTAATGACAAATGAATTGCAAGTTCATTATTTCTGATTGATTACTTATATACAGAATATCTAAAAAGTAGATTGTTGTTACTTTTAAGCATTATGTTGATGTATAAATGCATGGCAAAACTTTCTATCGATATAGTTTACCCAGAAAGTTTATTGCTGAATTTTCTCAATTTTTCTTCTGGCACATGGACTCTTTTTTTTTTCTTCTACGTCTTTGACTTTCCAGTAAAAATCTTTAGGCATCCCTAAGTTATGGTTTTGAAAAATGGAAATTTATAATTATCAAAATCATTTAAAAATTTTTTTTTTTCAAATTACAAATTCAAAAAGTCATGTAGATGGAATCGTTTTGACGAAATGTCATCGTACCATATAAATGTATAATGTAATACATGAATCAAAATAAATACTCTGGGAGATTTTTCCTTTGGTTTATCACATTGTTTCATATAAAATGTTTTTGCTTAGTAAGACGAAGAATAATGTAATCAAAAAATGGTAAACATCTGAACCATCTGAAGGAATAATCTTCTAACAATACTCAAATGATAAAATGCCATCTCTCCAAATTCTTCAAGTGGTCACAAATCCAGTGAAAGCAGAAATTTTGACTTTGAACCTTTTATTATGATTTGTAGGATAAATGTCAGGGTGATATAAAGGATGTTGCAAGACATCATATCCCAATTCTCTAAACTTAGACACAGTCAGCTGAGAGGTATTGTGTAAAAAACTTGTCATTGAGCATTTCATTGTGTTCATATGGGACCCATTCTTCTGACTTTCTTTTTCTTATTGCCTTGAGATAATGGGATCTGGTGGTTGTTGATGTCTTAATGTCTCCCAAAAGATCTTGAACCATTGTTTATGTTAGCTGCTGGTGTTGATCATTCTTCATGTTATGCCGAATTAATGAAATTGGCAAAATTTACTTGATTTTTGTAAAAAAAAAAAAATAGCTGTTTTATATCCTTGTTTCAATCAAGTAAACTTTATATCCAATTGAAATTACACATATTACTTTGTTTTTTCTTTCTTTTTTTTTTTTGTTGTTATAAAGTTTATATATATAAATGATTAAAATCTTAGCTCCAGTGGAGGTGGTGTTTAATTAACACTGCTGGGGATCCATGTTTATATACCTGTTTTGTTTTCAAATCCCTGAAGCAGTTACATAAATGATATAATATTCCAACAAGAAAAATTTACCAGTTCAACCATAATATCTAATTCAGTATAAAACATTGCATTAACAGATATTAATATATATATAATGTATTTGTTGTTAAAGCTGCTTACTAATTATTTTTTTCAAAGCCAGGTATTTTGCTATTGTAGATTTTTATTGGCTTAATTGAAAATAAAATCAGCTAGATAATGGCTAATTAGGTAACCCTAGTATGATTCTTTGCAGTGAAAAATGTGATGAAATACCATATTTTGCTGTATGTAAGATGGTAAGAATATCTGACCCTCAAAATCATTCTTCATCCTACTTGGTGAAGGTTAGGCCCAGGATCAAGCTTGGGATCTGCAAATCAACCCTACTGGGGTCCAGAGCAAGCTCTAGAAAATTTCCCTCAATTTTATTTTTCCAACATATCCCATGCTACACTCTTTAATAACACAGGTTTAAGGTGGTGCAACTGTTTTGCAGAATGTCTATGTTTGAATCCCAGTTCACCTTTGCCTTAGGAAAGACATGAATCCATTTCTCCTTGACCTCTATCCCATCGCCAGATATCTTTATGAAATTTATCCTCACTATCATGCCATGATCTTGGATCGAAAAGTGTGGGTGTTGGTTCTTGGGGACACTCGTTCTCCCATGATTACCTTCCATACTCAAGCAGTTGCAACAATAAGCTGTTATCTCCCTTGTCAACCTTGATAGGGTTTAATCATATACATATGGAAAACTACTGTAGTGCAATGTTAGCAAGCTTGTCTTGCAGGCCAGTTTCTGTGGTGAGTTTGACTGACTTTAGTAGGTCTCCTGATAAGTTAAGCTTAGTATGAAGCTTATATATACACTCAATGTAGCTAGCTAGTCTTACAGATTAATTTACTGGAGTATTTTAGTCCTCACTGGGATTCCTACCACTGTAGGTATCTATCATAGTGTAATGGTTTGCAAGCAGTTCTCAAAACCCAGTTTGTTAATGTAGTTTTGATCTTAACAGGGTTCTTTATTTCTGTTGCCTTTTGCCAGATGAAGTCAAGCTTAGTAAATAACTATTGATACAGGCATTTCCCCCCCCCATTATGATACAGGTATTGGAGGCTAAGAAAGCAAACTGCATTATAACTGAGCTCTAATGACCGATTGCCAATTTAGCTTCTTTTATAGCTAGATCTAGCTTTAATACAGCTAAATACATAGCTAGTAAATAACTATAGGTACAGGCATTTTGTCCATTATGATACAGGTATTGGGATCCAAGAAAGCAAACTTCTTTATAACTGAGCTGTAATGACTGATTGCCAATTTAGCTATTTTGTAGCTAGATCTAGCTCTGATATAGCTTGATACATAGCTATTTTGTTGCTAGATCTGCTCTCATATAGCTAGATACATAGCTATTTTGTTGCTAGATCTAGCTCTGATATAGCTAGATACATAGCTATTTTGTTGCTAGATCTGCTCTCATATAGCTAGATACATAGCTATTTTGTTGCTAGATCTGCTCTCATATAGCTAGATACACAGCTATTTTGTTGCTAGATCTAGCTCTGATATAGCTAGATACATAGCTATTCTGTTGCTAGATCGATTGGGAGTGAAGGGCTACCATCCGCTTGCATTATATGACAAACTGCGCTATAATGATCTATGTTATAATGGTGGAGGCCTGTATGTAACGTACAGATCATTGTTTGTTTGTTTTTTTTTCTATTGGTAAGCAATTTGGTTTGTATGTTTTTTGTTTTCATAAGGGAATGTAGATTAAATCTGAGATTAATGGCTGTTGTTATCTCTTTTTGCCAAATGCTGATCGCGAATGTCTGCTAGGAAAATGTTTGCAGCTTGTTTGGCAAATTAATTGAATTTGTTTGTGTTGTTTGTTATCAGAATCTTTTTCACTTGTCTTACTGCTAACAAGGGACGGAAGAGTAACAATGTGAAATCCGTCTGTTTTAGCTGTTTGGGCTATTTGTTTCAATCCTTACGCGGCCGTCTGTCTGTTTTGTGTTTATGTATATATTGGCTAGTTGGTTTGTTATGCTTTCCGTACATTTATTAGTTTGTAATAGCTGCTTGTCAATTGCCTTAATGTGAACGTCTGATGATAGTAATGATTAGTTTGATGTCATTTATAGCCTGATATTATATTATATTATCAAGATTGCCAAATAAAAGGAAATTCTTTTATTGCAGTGGCAGCCATAAAAAGCATCATATGATTTTATTTAAACACATTGATATGGACACATTGAAACGCACAAGCTTATTGATACACTCAGTGAAACGCACAAGCATATTGATACACTCAGTGAAACGCATAAGCATATCGACTCATACACACACATTGAAATGCATAAGCATATCGACTCATACACACACATTGAAATGCATAAGCATATCGACTCATACACACACATTGAAATGCATAAGCATATCGACTCATACACACACATTGAAATGCATAAGCATATCGACTCATACACACACATTGAAATGCATAAGCATATCGACTCATACACACACATTGAAATGCATAAGCATATCGACTCATACACACACATTGAAATGCATAAGCATATCGACTCATACACACACATTGAAATGCATAAGCATATCGACTCATACACACACATTGAAATGCATAAGCATATCGACTCATACACACACATTGAAATGCATAAGCATATCGACTCATACACACACATTGAAATGCATAAGCATATCGACTCATACACACACATTGAAATGCATAAGCATATCGACTCATACACACACATTGAAATGCATAAGCATATCGACTCATACACACACATTGAAATGCATAAGCATATCGACTCATACACACACACTTTGAAACGCATAAGCATATTGACTCATACACATATTGAAATGCATAAGCATATTGACTCATACACACACACATTGAAACGCATTTGCATATTGACTCATGCACACACACTGAAACACATTAGCATATTGACTCACATGCATACACATTGAAATGTATAAGCATATTGACTCACACACAAACACGCATTGAAACGCAAAAGCATATTATCTCATACACGCACACATTGAGTCACACCTATGCATGTTGATCTATAAGCACACTGAAATATACATCTATGCATCCTTTTTCATATTTGTATATTGACTTAGACATCTGGGTAGATGTATATATCTATTTGTGTATAAATACTGATTTATATGCATTTCCTTTTCTCTGATCTCAGTGTTTTTTGTCTATTTAAACACTATGTAAAATTGGTGATTAAGGATTTGTCTAACCTGGTAGGAAGTTTATTTATTCAGACTTTGCTCTTATATCCTTTGAGTCAAAAAGTTCACAAGATTTCAAACTGGTAAACCTCTGTCCACGTCAGGTGATGGCAAGTAATTGAGCTGTTCCCTTATCCCTCAGCTGAGTTTCCTGACATCACCTGATGATGACTAGAGAATCAATATTCAAAACATTGGATCAAAGGATAACTGTGCAGGCCTTGTGAACAAACTTTTGCCATTAGTTACGTGCATGTCTATAGGAGTGTATGTTGGTGTGTACAAAATCTTTTAGTGTATACATTAATATTTGTATCTTTGAGTTTCTGTGTATGTATCACGTGTGTGTATATATATATATATATATATATATATATATATATATATATATATATATATATAGTCTTATCTACAGACAGCTGTTTCAATGTATTACATCTCTTCTGTATGGCTATAGACTTTCCATTATATTGTATTTAGGCATATAAAAATGTGTTGGTGAAAGGGTGAACATACTAGTCTTGGAGGTTGTTGAGTTTAGTTCCCACTGAATTCTTCTTAAATGTGGCCTTGTGTCAGACTTTGCGCATATTTAGCTTACATGGACTCTGTTGAATTGTATATTTACACTTGGGCATTAGAGATATGCATGTCTTGCGTATATATTTACTAAGATTAATCTATTCTAAGTCGCAGTTACAAGGAACTCACATAGGTTTGAACTCTCTAACCATGTTCATGACTTGAGCTTACGAACATATCACCCTGCAGCAAACATGTGCTTGAGATAGGGCATGCCCCCCTTCCCAATTTGGACAAAACCTGTTAAAATTTTGGCAAATCCGTGTAATTTGGACAAAATCATGTCAAATTTTAGGCAAATGGTGACTTTTGCTCCTTTTAATGGAAGAGTTACCATTTGCTCAAGTTAGCAGACACCCTTATGTATATAAATGTGATAAATGTGCTTTCTTGTTGGTGGTATATGAAGCTAAAGAATCAAATCAAAATTGTGTACATAATTCTGTATGTGTGATATAAAGAAACAAAATGGTAACTTAAAAAAAAAAATCAAAAAATATTTTTTTTTTTTTTTTTTACTTCATCTCAGAATTTTAGAAATGTAGTGATTGAAACAGGGAGGATAGAGATACTAATATGAATGATTCATGCTATAATGATATCACTTCATTTCAGAAGTTTGGGTAATGAGAAAAGCTGAGGAATGCATTGATCAAAATGTTTTGATTTGAAAAACCCCCAAAAAACCCCCCAAAACAAAAACCCTTGGAAGGATACTAGTATGAATAATTTATGGAATAATAACAATGTTCCATTTCAGAACATCAAACAACACTTGTCAATAGATTTGTGGAAGGAGACAAATAGAAAGTGTAATATATTCAACAGCATGGCTTAAACACAGTTAGGCATGGTTGTATGAATCAAAGGACACATCAATGTTACATGTAATCTGGTCACATGTTTTAAGTATATGTCATGATTACAAGGCTTTAGTCATGACAACTAATCAGAAGTGCCCAACAAGGGTTCTTAGTACCCCTGGAGCAGACAGCATCTTGAGGACAGTGGTATTATATCCTAGGGGGGTATGATTTTTGGTTAACTGGCATAAGCCAAAGGGAATTTTGCAGCCCTTTACACCTGTGTCTGGGGTCAGGGATGATTTGCTATGTCTCTGGTGATCAGCAAGAACAGCAGAGAAGTAATTCAGTCAGTCAGAATAAAGTGTACAACAACATTTCTATCCCCCTGTGTGATTGGAGGTGGTCAAATGAAAACCTCATCCATTGTTCAATCACTCATTCTCTTATTATTCCTCATTTTGAATAAAGTGAGAACTCTCAAACACAATTACAGAAGTCTGAGTTGTGTATTTCAACATTACTACCTCTAGACCAACGGTATTCTGCACAACTAAGTGACACTTTTGCAAATAATTCTTCATTACTCAAACTATTTCTTCATGTCTTCATTTTGTTTCTTCAACTGGATCAATACATCTTATATAAGGAAAAAAACAAAACAAAACATTTTGGGTTTTCAAATTACCAGCTGAAACAACTGCTGGGTAAAGTTGTTTTTGAAGGGGTTCCCTGGAAAATTTAATCATTGAAAAGGGTTATTCGAGTAGTCAATGTTTGAAGACCACTGCATTAGAATATCGGCTTCCAATGAAAATGAAGAATTGTATTACATCAGTGCTGTCAGATTGAATGTTACATAAAGTTGTAATTTCTGTAGATTGGTAACTTCAGATGAAATCTGATGTTAACTTTATCTTTGCTTATTGACCTGAAAGTCTCTTGCATTCATTTTTTGTTACATGTGAAATGTCATTTTTTGAATAGTAAGATGTAGGATGATATACAAAACAAAATATGGTAAATGATTAAACATTATGATCAATATGGAGAAATATCCTCATTCCAGTGACCCTCTATTATAATGTATAATGTATAATCTATATGAAAATCATTAAATTTAGTAGTTAATAATTCAGTAAAGGTATAAATCATAGCTTCCTAATTGAAAATTTTATGGATGTGAAGTTCAAAATGCTTGAAAAGATATCAACATGTTGGATAAATCTCAGGTTCTGCAAAATTTCTTATCCCAATTCTTTAAACTTAGACACAATCAGCTTAAAGGTTTGAGGTCTCACGCAGTCATGGAACATTTCATTGAGTTCGTGTGGGACCCATTTTTTTTAACCTTTCCTATTGCTTTGAGATGATGATGATGTGAAATGGTTGATAAGTCTCCAGAAAGTGATTGAACCGATGTCTGTGTTAATTCTTCATCAATAAAACAATTTTTGGCCTTGCTTGAGGTTTAGTATAGGTATCCATATTTCCAGACGTAAACTTTCTGAACCAATGCTGGACAGTTTGCACTGTAGTAGTGTTCACCCCGAATGCTTTGTTGTCAGCTTAATGTCTTGATTTGACATTATTCTTGAAAATTAGTTTAATTTCTTTTATAGAGGCCATTGCTATTAAGGGCTTGAAAACCTGCAGTAATAAAGAAGAATATCTCTATTTATATTGACACTGCAAGAAAATGATGTTAGTAAATCTTTCACCTTTAGAATAACTTACTATGATGTAAAAAAAAACAAATAACATTTCATGTATGATAACCTGAAAACATCATTGAGGAATTAGTAGATGAAGGGAAAATTAGTTTTCATGTGCTGTTTTTAGTACAAGTGAAAAATGAGTTGTTGTTGAATATTCTGATTGTCTCGTAAGCATTTTGGGGTTTACATTCCCAATCAAGCAGATACCACTTCAACAGAACTAGTACTGTGCCTGTTCCAAAGGTATATGTTTTGAAGAGGCTGGACTTTATGGCATCTCGAACAGCCTACTATAATTGTCATGTATAATAATTTTCCATTACTATGGCTTCAAAGTATTTTGGTAACTTCTCTTCAGTGTTGCTAATTTAGATATTTTATATCTAAATTTAGATCTATTGCCAATTTAGATATTTTATATTTAAATTTAGAGTGGAATTCAAGGGTGATAATCTAGAGAAGCTATGATGAAAGATATAATCTGTAATTTTTAAATTTCTTTTTCTAGATTTCTTGAAGTGCTGATATCTGGTGTATATCATCTTGATACAATGGCTTTTCTTGAGTTATGTTAACAGAGACTGAAAGAGAGACCTTTGGTAAATAAAAGTAATAGCAAATTTTTAGGTGCATAGATACAAAGTAAAGCTCCCTTGAGTATGATGCTTGCATCGTGAAAGGTTTGGGAATTTTAGAAAACTAAGTTGCTAAAAACATGTTCTGGGATCCTGTTTGTACACACATTTTGAATTTGATTGGGATGTGTTGGATGATTCCTGAGTTGCACTGTCTCATACAGACAGACATTTAGTGAATTATAGAATAAGGTAAAACTAAAATAATGATGTTTGTATTTCAGTATTGATTGCATTAGAACCTGTAATATGTATGGAAGGTTTTGGCTTAAAACAAAAAAAAAATGGCCGCCCTCTGACTTTACCAACAAGCCACTACTCCTCCGGCTCAGATTTAGAAACTTTCTACTCTAAAGAATTAATTCTGGTGGCAAAGAGAAAGAAAAGAACAATTTGATTTATAAGCACCAAATTTTATTCATTTATTTATTTATTTTTTTTTTACGTGAAAATGGTTAGAGCATCCGATTCGTACATTGTTTATTGAAAATGAAGGAAAGAAAAAGACGATTGTCAGGATTTAATGTAAGTGTAACCAAAGGCAATTCCTCCCCTCAAATCCGGACCAATATATGTAATTCAGGCAAAACCGTATAAAATTTTTGAGAAATCAAACCCTCTGCATCCCTTCAATGTAAGATCTTCCGTACGGCCATGAGTGTTACTGACAGTCATGGCATGGGCTTCCGAAGTCAGCATGCTTCCAGTGCAGTACAAGTGGGTCCCCAGTTACTTCTGGCTTAATAAACCCTAATAGTTAATGATATAAAACAGAGAAAAGGAACTTAGTCAATGTCTGCATCACATGACCCATATAGATGTCAGTGAGCCTGAAACCCACCTCTTTCTCTCACATGTCATCTATACATTAATCCTTGCATAATCATGCATATCATATCATATATATATATATATATATATATATATATGTGTATATGTGCCTTTGATACAGCCCTAAATTGACATGCTGGCACACACGCACCCATTCCCCTCATACATCCCACCTCCCCCGCCACCCCAAATACCTGCCTCCCACCCCAATGCCTCCTTCTGTATCCCTCCGATTCCATCAAAGCATTCTGCGTTTATTTGGGCCGCTGCTAATTGGTTTCCAATCCAAGCGTCCTATGTTGTGTGCGTCCGTCGGCAGCGGGAGTATTTACCTACATGTATGTGTAAGCAGTGGACAACTTCCTTTGTACACAGTACAACTGCGAGGAGCTGATGACAAGAGCAGATGCAGGCCAACAGATGGGGAAGTTAGTAAGAGGCAGAAGTTGCCGAGAAAGACACCTCTACAAACAACGGTCTCCCCATCCACACCTTTGGGCTTCACCCCGTCTTCATCATCATCATCATCATAATCATCATTCTCCTCTTGCTTACCACTTGGGGATATATATATGTGTGTGTATATATATATATAACTTAGTCAGCTCAGACACTTTCATTGTAATATATGATATATCTATGGGATATTTTATGTATATATGTCTACAAGTATATATGCACACGTTATATACAATAATGTATTTATGTGATACTTGTCTGTGATATGTAGGATAAGAGTATACGAATATGTTGTGTGTATAGACATGGGTTTGTATTCTTTCTAAGGTATATTTCTCATATATATATATATATATATATATATATATATATATATATATATCACACACAGTGTGTGAATTCCTTCACATACATGTAATTGCTATCCATACTGAGCTGGGATTATTCTTGTGTATGAGTAGATATATATATATATATATATATACACACACACACATGTGGTTGAATATAGAACACAAACATGCATATCTATTAGAACACACATTGTACCAAAATTGTGCACACATTTTGATATACCTACAGAGGTATGTATACACTGGTATAACACATGCACACACACTGGAGTATATTAATCAACACAGAAGTGTATTTATTCACTTGTACGTAACTATATACCTGACTCTATATATATATCAGTACGTGTGTGTTTGTGGGGAGGGTGGCGTTGATGTGCGAGGTGTTTCATAAGGGCACAAGGGTGTGCACAGATATGTACGCCGAATGGAATCTGTGATTCTCTTCACACAGCAGGTCTGAAAGCAGAACAATCATTATTTGTACAAGTGACTAATCCATAAAAACACATGCATATAAACATATATGGTTGATCACACGTATACTTGAATTCTCGTATGCGTACACGCACGTACCTTTCTTCGTCTTTGCATGTGGATTTATTCCTACGCTTCACACCCATTCATTTATTTAGTCTTTTGTTACGACTTTTTTTTATTTTTTAAAAGCCCCAATAAATAATCGTATGCACAACAAGTTAATTCTCAATCTTTAACCCCTCCAAAGAAAAATAAAAAAAGTCAATTATTTTTTTTTTTTTCATTCAATTTATACATGTAGGATATACAAAACATTCTGTGAACAGATTTAGAAATCTATTATTCAAACTCTTATTTAGATTTAAAATGTGTAAAAAAAAAAATGTTTGTATATTTGATCTGGGAAGTTTTGATTTTATTATATTGACAGCAGATAATACTTATTTTAACAAGGCTCAAGTTCTGTTGATAAATAAAATAAAAAAAGTACTATGTCTTCCTGTCTCTATTGGCATCTATGTTTCTACTCATGTACAGTGCTTAAAACTCTTTCCCCCGAATATTTTTCGTAATAGATATAGTAATGTTAAATTTTTGAAAATGAGTAATGGTAAAAAGACATCACGGAGAGTCTGACTAATAACTGTATACTGTAAACTTTGGCCTATGTGCCAGATCTACAAGGAGGTACTGGAAAGTTCTCCGTCCGACATAGTTCAATCAATGATCAGAAACAAATAAAAAAAATAAGTGTGAAGATTCTGAAAATTGGTACTTTACAATATAAAAGAACACTTTTTTTTCTGTTACAATGACAATGCTCAGATTTTAGGAGGTGGGTCAGACCAAGGTCATTCTCTTCTTGCTTGGGCCCAAGAATTTCAGCCCTCACTCATGAGAAATACATATACAATTATTCATCATGTAGTGAGTCATATATATCAACCCCTGGTGATATTTGACCAGCTCCAGAAAATAATTACCAGATGAGATCTACAGCACTAATCCATTCCATCTTGTTGAGGCTCAACAATGACACAATATATTCTAAATTAATTGCTTGGACTATCTCTGTTTATGCTATGTTGTAATGACTCTGCATAGTGCAGCATTTTTAGGATCATATGTAAAGTATCAACAAAGTTATAATTAAAGTAGTGTTATGGCCTTTGTTGGTCAGTTAGTCTGTCCCCACATTGTTTCTCAGTTGTTTTAAGTCAGATTTACTTGAAACTTGAAGAAAAGGTGTCCCTTGATAAGATGCTCCTACCTAGAAAAATCTTCTACTCCAGGTCTCGTGTTCTGGAAATAAGTGTTTAAACTTTATAATGAATGTTTCATTGAACTTTTGTTCTTGTTCATAAGTTACTCTCTTTAAAGATTTGCATGAAAATAGGAAATTTCATTTTCTATGTTTACTAATTGTTGATTTTTGATATTGGCTAGTGACTTTTAGGTATATTTATCTTTATAAATAGTACTTTTGTTTTGATTTACAACCATATATATAATATATATATATATATATATATATATATATAAACATATTAATATGCTTCACACATAATAAAAAAAGTCATTTGAATATAATCACATGATTTTGAAAGAATTATCACTTGAAGCATTTACATACTGGTATTTAAACATGCTAAAAATGAATTCAAGGTTTTCAAAATCAGGGCTTGGCTTGAATATATATATTTTGATTCAATGTGGCTTTCTTGAAAAATATATTTCTTATTTTACTTTTATTTATTGAGTGGCAATATATTTTCTCCCTTAAACTTAATCATTTCCGTTTATCTCTTATTTTCAATGAGTTATTCCTTGAAAGATTTTGGGATGTCTTTGCTGAAAATTATGAAATTTTTTTTATTAATCAATCAAGATTGTAGGAACCATCAACTTATCTATTTTATGATGGAAGTTGAATAATTTTTTGAAATCATACTTCTATATCTACCTCTATGAATTTACACCTGAGAGAAATTCCTAAAACTCTTCTAAAAATATTCAGAATTGAAATATATTTATTGATTCTTTTATTTTCCTTTCAGCATATCAGGATATTTAGTACTACTTGTAATGTTTCTAGACACTTTAAATAGCAAAAATCTCTATTAATTAAGCTTGCAAAAAAAAACTATTTGAATATCTCAAATTTTGATTCATCACATAGGTCACTTGACTCATTACAAAGTTTTACCTTCAATGATTTGAAAATCAAAAAAAGTATGATGTATGTTGACTGATACTTTTCATGAAAGCAAAACTTGTGAATACAGTTGTACATCTTAAATCCAGCAATCTTGAGACTTTGCTGGTCACCAAGAAATGCTGAAACAGATATTGACCTCTAAGATTCTATAAATTTTTCCTATTGTGTGGGAAATAGAATGTATTTTTAATATAGATTATATCATAATAAATGAAAATGATTCGTGTTTGTAATGCTTTTTGATTGGTTGTGTTAAAAGTTATTTATGAGATTCAGAAAAATATTAATGAATAGATTTTTAATTTTATGCTGAAAAAAGTTATTCAATTTGATTTCAAATTGTAGTTGGATTTTTTTCTTACATGTTTGGTTTAATGAGTCCGTTTATAAACCATTAAATTATGCTTCAAATTGTGGTTTGAAACTGAATTGAAGAACTCTTGTGGTAGATTCACAAACTAATAGCAGCAGATTTAAAATGTACTGGACTGTGGGAGTTACCAGACCACAAAGCACTGGATTAGATAGGTACAACCTCAGATTTTTTAATTTCAGATTTTAAGATTAAAAGACACATTTTTTATAAGTTTTTTTATGTAGGGACCAGAGTCTTTTGTTTAATTCTGCAATTTGAGTTAATTTTCTAATAGCTAGGATTTATTTAATTTATAACTTGATGTTTCTCAATGATAATGAGATTTATTTTCAAAATTTGAATTCACTGAAAAAAAATTCTTTAAGCGCAAAAAGCTACATCTTTGAAAATTGAACTTCTTAGTTTTTATGCCAAAGTAAATACTTTTCTTTATATGTAATAAAAGATGTCCCCACTCCTCATCTAATGTATTAATCATTTACTAAACTTTGCTTAGTATAGCACAAGGTCACAAGTGTGAAGTACCTAGTGAGGATTGAACTCACTGTAGTTGTGATAGTCTTTGAAACTAGTTTGCAAAGAATTTCTTGGTACTAAAAATAACATTAATTTCTTTGCTCTATTAAAAAAAAAAATATTAAAAGCAGTTTTCTGGCTTTGAAATAACCTCTTAATTCTGGTTTATGTGTCTTTTATGTTCTACAAAATTTTCTTATTTACTGAATGACATTTTTCTCACTCTGCATAATGCTAGATCTTTTGTAATTTTATTTCAAATTTCTGACTTGTTTTTCTTTCATCTTATTTTTTTTGTCTCTTATTGCAATGCTAAAATCTTAAAAAATTCTTTTCACATTTTATAACTCGAGTAAGCATCATGAATTGGAAATAAAAAATGAGCCTGTCTGATTTACACATCACCTTATTGATTAGGCTATGAAAGCTAATCCCCCAAAAATATAAGATAAAAGGAAATCTAGTCAAAAATTAGTAATAAAAATGCTTAATATAAGAAATTCAAACACCTTGAGATTAAAGATTTATAACTTCTTTTCGTAAACAAACAATATGACATAGGGTAAATCTATTAAGGAGGAATATAGCCATATGACTAAATTATAATTTCATCTGCTCAGATAGCAAAATCAAATTCATGATTCAAATTATCTTTTTAAATAATCAAGCTTGTTAATTATCTTTGTATGACACTATACATCTCATCTAAAATTGCCATTTTTATTAAAATATCTAGAATGAACACATCCCGTTTGGCAATGAATTCTTTTGTATACACTCACTTTCCCATGCATATCTATGTTAGTATATTTAGGTTTATTTCTCTCTACTGGAATTCCTCAGATAAATAGACATCAACCGCTGTTGTTAACACCCCTCCTTCAACCAATCCGCTGGCACCCCACCATTGTGGCAGGTGTTAAACGAATGACACCCCAGGTTGTCTTTTCCTGTTTATTGTCCCTCCAAATAGGTGCACCCCATTCTCAACCATTCACCTATCATTCAAACTTTTTACCTACCATTTTGTATGAAGCAATGCACATTCCCACCCCACACATCACTTAGATCTCTGATCGATTATTACACCACTTAAGATTTAAATAGATTTCTTCCTCAAAATCAATGCCTTATGCATAATAACCATTTATAATACAATAGCTACTTTACTTATTAGAATCTGTCTGTCTGTCTGTCTATATATTTGTCTATCTGTCTGTCTGTCACGTAAACTTATGGTTTTATATTCAGTTATATTGCTTGCTGCTATTCTCGACCCCATGGAAACATGCAAATTAATCACCTTGTCTTTATCTAATTTGCTATAAAAATTGCCAAAAGCTCTTATCATTAGAATTGTACCATTTTATTTCGAGTCAACTGAAATTTGCCATCGAAACTGGGACCAAAAAATTAAAGTACGTAGTAACAGAAGTATTATGCCGCTTTCATCATGGTCCAAACAGATGAGAATTGGATTTTTTCTATTCATGCTGAGCCCAAATAGTTTAATTTGCTATGCTTTGTTAGTTTTTCTCTAACCTTCCATAAATAAAACATTCTTGTGAGGAATTTATGATGTGTTATTTCCAGTAATTAAAGAAACTTTCTAAGGCAAATTTGCTCAAATTTTATAATGATATGCTAATGTAACTATTGTCGTCAGTGAAAAGTAAATTAGCATGACATGAAAATAATCCTAATGCCTTCACTATAACAAACTAATTGGGGGGAGGAGATTGTTATTGAAGCTGAAAGTTCATTATACCTGATGGTTGCCCCTCATTAGGTAAATGATACGTAAGTTCAGTAGTTCTGTTTCCCCTCAATCTGCGTGTTTGTCACGTTCATTGAAACAAAAGCCATGCCAAAGAATTTTATCATCTTTACATAATGACACAGTGTTTCCAATTTAATGGTAATTTCATATTTTTTCCTTTTTACTATTTTAAGTCTAAATTTAAAATGTTATCCAATCCACCCAAATGTTACTTGGAACCATAACTGTACTGAAGAATTGTCATATCAAAATAATGGCATTGTGTCCTAATTTTCCTAGGATTTTCTATTCGATTCAAATAATTTTAATTGATTTAAAAAAAAAATTCTATTCATCAATCTTAAACAATTTTATTTCAATTTTCAAAAACAAAATTTATTCCTAATCATCACTTTAATGTGACATAGCACTTTGAAATTTAATGTTTTAAATTTAAGATTCAATCCAATCCACCTGAAAAAAATAATGCACTCCAGTCATGAAAATTATGATCACTTCATTTCAATATTCTACTTAATTTCTATCGGATTTTTGTTAATTTATTTGCAATTTTGTTTCAAGATTTTGCAAGATGAGTTAAGATTAAATTGCTGATAAATGTAGCACATATGATGCTGATAGAGACTTCCTATACTTTAAATTTGTTTTAAAATTAAGCTAATGAAAAAAAAAACAAAAAAACTTTATCTAAAACTATTGTTGAAAAATTATTTTGTATTCTTTGATAAAATTGTTTCCTATGTAAATTATTGTTGGTTCTGTGGATTTGTAAAAAGTTGAAAATATGAGAGAATCTATTGAATATGACGAAATTATCTTTAGCATGGTCATTATTTTGGGTATTACCAATATTTAGTGAAAGAAAGTTCAAGGTCCATGTGTTATTCATCAAACTTTGTTTGGTAAATCTAAAGTTGGCTCGGAGGTATCCATGAATTTGTTGAAGCCCAAATTTGTCGTATGGAGGTTTGTTATAATTCATGTTCTTGTAAAATCTGCCATATCTGCATGGTGTAAATGGCTACCCTTTATGATTTATTTAGCTTGCTCTCTCTGTCTCTCTTTTATATATATATATATATGTACTCACATCTATTCCTTTTCCTGCTTGCTTGTGTCCAGCCTCATCCATGATAAATGTTAATCCTGAAAGCTGTCATAATTTGGGCAATATTTAAGAAGCTTGTTAATTCATATAAAAGGTACCTGTGTGTCATAACTGTCAATAGATATAGCAATCTTTCTCAAGTTTGTTGGAGCAGTAATTATAAAGAGTGGACTGCTCATTCTTCAGTTCCACTTTGCATATCATAAGATGATTGTTGTTAGGACAGGTTGCTGACAGAAGAGATTTTTAGCTCTGCCTGTGATTACATTTGAAACAAGTTTTCTGTATGAAATAACATGGTTGGGTTATCGTCTTCGGACAGTGTCAGCAAATAAATAGGTGAAAAAGAACAGACTCTGTTCAAAAACTGTAACTTCATGTAAAAAATTTTGACAGTATTTGTTTACATTTGTTTCTGTTACAAAACTGTTTGTTTCCAATAGATTTTTCATGTTAATCCCCGTTTGAATGTATGGATAAAAAATAAAATGAAAAATATTGTCCAAAATGCAATATAATTCCCTGGCTCATGAAAAAGTTATATGGAATGTATACATTTGTTATAAACAGTGTATAGTCTGCTTTCTTTCTTTTTCTCTATCTTTTCTTTCTTTCTTATACTTTCTTTTTTTCCCGAGAATAAATCTGAAACGAAAGAAGGTATATGATATAGTGTGACGTGAAAAAAGACAAACCATTCCTCTTTCTTTGCCTACTCTACATATCTTTCTATCTTTACCAATTCTTTGAACTGATTAAAGAGGAAAAAAAAAAAACCCAAAACAGTCAATCTCTCTCTAACCACTCTCTCTTCGAGTCACTCAGTTCCTTACAAATGCATTTAACTGTTTTGAAACATGAAATTTCCCCTATTGTAAGAACTGTCGACTTTCAGTTTAAAAAAAGGAAACCAACATTTATTTTATTCCTGGAATGATGGATTATTTTCAATTTGGCATGACTTTCATCTCATAAACTGTGACAGGAACAGCTTGGTTTCCATGTTCTTAATGTGGTGGTAACTGTGATTATAAAAGGTGGCACAAAGTAAGTTGAACAATTTTTCTAAGCAGACAATGGACCCTTCCTCTTGAAGTTATGGACACAGAAACTTAAAAACAAGCAGAATGAGTTGTCTGTAATTTTTAAGTGGTAGGGTCCGTTGTATGACTGATAGAAATTTCCG
Source organism: Thysanoteuthis rhombus (assembly GCA_963457665.1). Classification (NCBI taxonomy): domain Eukaryota; kingdom Metazoa; phylum Mollusca; class Cephalopoda; order Oegopsida; family Thysanoteuthidae; genus Thysanoteuthis; species Thysanoteuthis major. The sequence goes on along the minus strand of OY735207.1, from coordinate 21,419,618 downwards.
CAATTTGCAGTTCAGCTATAGAGCTGTAATCATATGGTAACTCTTTGGTTAAGTGGTGCAGCAGGCTTGCCCCCAAATTTACATGGTTTTTGCCCTTTTCCCAAATTATACTGGTTGGTCCAAAATTTTAGTCTGTTTTGCCCAAACTGGATGATCTGGGATAGTTTTTGAAAAGATGTTTACAAATTTGCATTGCACTCAATGGTCAGATTTGAAACCTCACTGGTAGTTTCAGATATTGATATCTTACCCTTCGGCTATTAGTGCTTTTTGACTGAAGTGCATGTCTCTTAAATCACCATATAAATGCATTTGTCTTTTGCATTAGTCTTAGAACAAAAAAGAAAAAAAAAAGTTGTTATTGTATTTACATAATTCATGGTACTGGACAAGTGTCAACTTGTAAATGTATTAATTTGTACCTATGTGTGCATGCTGGAAAAAAGAGACCTCCACCACCCCAAAACACAAAAAAAATCTGTCAACATGTCCTTTTTTTTCTTCTTTTCATTGTGTTCATCTGGTATTTTTTTTTGTTGTGTGTATGTATATTATTTCCTACTTTGATGTTTGTAAATGCCTGGCTTAGTACTTATATGTGGTCTGCACAGTTTAGACAAACAAATCATAAAAAAGAGATCCTTGAACCAGCACCACATTGACTTGATTAGCTTCTGTTACATGTGACACTAGCATGTACTGTTAGTGTATCTCCATTATACACACATACACACACACACTCACACGTTGAGCTGAATATAGAATTCTATATACTCATATATATATATATATATATATATATATATATATCCTTGGCTTTACATTGAATTAGATTTGTGCTTATACATAAACGTTTTTATGTATGTATGTGCACACATTGTTTGTGCTTATTCTATGTGTATGGGTGTGTCTTTGTTTTTTTTTGTGTGTGTGTGTGTTGGTACTTGTGTGCTTACTATATCTTCATGTAAGTATTAAGTTGTGTTTTTCAATTTTTTTTAATGTATACCTGTGCTTGCATGTAAGTTGGTATATCTATGCCTATGTTTATGCACTTTTTCATACATGTATCAACTATGTGCATCTGTGTGACTTATTTTACTTTCATTAAAGCACATGCATCCACACACACACACACACACACACATGTATGCTTCTGAGAATATGCGTTTGGCATACGGGGACCCGTTTGTCCCACAGATTATCTCCTCCCCCTCTGCCAAACAAAATCCTGCAAATGTATTTTCCATATGTTCATCAGCTTTTCTTCCAGCCGTTCTACAAATTCTGGCACTTGGCTGCTTTTTCCAATGCACATCTGCAAAATTAAGTAAACCTTTTCTTTCTTCCTTTCTGTCTTTATAACTAACACCCACTTCTCTCTCTCTCAATGTCTCTCTCTCTCTCTCTCTCTGTCTGTCTCTCTTTCCCCACCCCTCCACCATTTTTTTGTTTAAAAAAAACATCTCTGAAGCTTTTGATGTGAAACTAGATCATATACTAAGAGCTGATTCCACGTTTCTTGGACGGTTTCTCTCCTCTTCGATGCTTGGCCACTCGGGCCATGAAGGGCTGGGATTTTAATAAGACTTAAAGAGATAGACATGTGTAGGGCATCTTGCTGCCAGCCTCTTTGCAACTCTGTTCCCCTATCCTCATATTTTTTGTTTTTGTGCTTTTTTGTGTGTGTGTGTGGGGGGGATGTAGATGGATTGGGTGTTCATTTGAGTAGGGCTGGTGACATGGCTTACCTGGTTAAGTTGTTGGTTTAAAAAAAACAAACCGAACAACCATACGTTAGGGTACCTATGACTCACGGAGGAAGGGGGGAGTTTTATAATCAATGAGGAAGTTGACACTGATATTGACTGTGTATATTATACAAGGTGGGGATTTTACCAGTACATGAATACCTTTTTCAGATAACAAGATTGTGTAGAGCCAGCCTACTGATGAAGGCCTATCGTGAAAATTATTAGAAATCCTGACCTTATGATATTTGTGGAGCACCTCTGGTGTAAGAAATGCAGAGACTAAATTATTGATGATTGTAGAACTCATGTACTGATGCCATGTGTCAGACAAATTTGATTTTTAAAAAATTTCTAGGCAGACTTGCATTCTTCATTGGATGATTAGTTCAATACAATCTTTAATCTTGGGCATTACCTACATGGTATAAACTGTTATATTTCCATCTCTTTTTTTACCCCTTTTCTCTGTACTTTCCTTTTCTCTGTCCTTCTCCTCTCTCTCCCCCTCTCTCTCCCCCTCTCTCTCCCCCTCCCCCTCTCTCTCCCCCTCTCTCTCCCCCTCCCCCTCTCTCTCCCTCCTCCTCTCTCTCCCTCATCCTCTCTCTCCTCTCTCCCCTCCTCCTCTCTCCTCTCTCCCCCTCTCCCTCTCCCTCTCCCCTCTCTCTTCCCCCTCTTTCCCTCTCTCTTCCCCCTCTCTTTCCCCCTCTCTTTCCCTCCTCTCTCTCTTCCCACCTCTCTTTTCCCCCTCTCTCTCTTTCCCCCTCTCTTTTTCCCTCTCCCCTCTGTCCCCTCCTCTTTCTCTCCCCCTTTCTCTCCCTCTTTCACCCTCTCTCTCTTTCCCCCCTCTCTGTCTCCCCCTATTCCCCCCTCTCTCTGTCTCTCCCTATTCCACCTCTCTCGTATCACTTGTGTGTGTGTTTGGTTTATAGTTTGGGCATAACCCATTCACACATACAAATTTACTTGTGCAGACAAACCAGTGAAATTCTCATACATTCACATACTTTCATAAGAACCCATAGTATTGATACATTAAAAAAATATGTTTATGTTTAAAGCAGATGTTACAGAGGACTTAGCATTGTGTCTTGGCTTTCACCAAAAGGTCCATGTTTCTCCCTTTGATGCAAAAACTGGAATCTGAGACATTTAATTTTAATTGCAGAATAATGTTTAAAAAGTTGGCGTTTTTACAGCATTGTATTCCACACTCAGACGACATTGCTTGGAAGTAAAATAGTAATAAAGGAAAAAAGAATTTGTTCTCAGACTTTTTTGTTGGTGATTTATTGAAATTAAACTGGGCCCTGTTTCCATTTTTATCAATGTCTGGTTAAAAATGCTTCATTTAAAACAAAAAAAAATATCTAATAGAAAACAATTTCTCATTTATTGTTTCCTTTTATCTTTTTTACCATAATTTTTTTTGTCCATCTTTATTCTTTCTTCACTGCCTTCACCCTTCATCTACAAACTCCATTTCTGTCTTTTCCAACTTTTTGCTGTACTCTATTTTTCACTTGACAATATCTGCTGGATTTTGTCTTTCTCTGAATTGTCTGTTATTTTAGCCTTTTGAAAAATTGTTTTTTTTTTTTGTTTTTTTTAAAACTTTTCCATTGAATTTTTTCTTATCTTACCATTGATGAAAACTTAATTCATTAAATCATCTCAAGAGTTTAGAACAATAATGCTTTGGTCATAAGGTTTCATGCTTAAAGATTTTAAACTGAGGCTGACGTAGTTGCTTATTTCCCCACTGGCACACCTGGATTCCAAAAACTGATTTTCAAGGCCTCTTGGAAAATTGGTGCAATATAGTCTTCCCATTCATTCAACCATATGCCAGATTAAGCCAAGTTTAGTAAATATCTAAACTGAGTATGAAGAGACTGTAATGGTGATGAAATTTGACTCAACTCTTGATGTATGTTACTACTAGAATATGCTCTAAATGATAGATTTAAATGAATCAATGAACATGTTTTGGGGGCTGCAAAGGAAGAGGTACGCTGCAGGATGTTTCGTTCCCTAACTATCATACTGGCCTTAACTCTTTTGTTGATATGCTCTGCTGTCGTTAGGTTCACTGCATATTGTTAAAAGGGCCCTTTTTGCATAATGAATGACTAAAGTTTTGAAAATTTGAAGGTGTTGCCTGATATAACATTTGTTTCCATCTCACGGTGTGAAAGTTTTGTTTCCGTTAAGGGTGAACAAAAATGGATATAATTGTGGGTTCTAAGGAGAAGGGGTTTCTAATTATTGTAGCCCTTGTGCTTAGAGCATCAGTTGCTTTAATCTAGTCCTGTTTGGGAGGTGTATAACTTAATTCAAACTAGATTATTTACCTAGGAGCAAGATCCCTAATTAAAAAAAAAATAAAAAATAGAAGTGAATATTGAATCTTTAAATTTGACTTGCATTTAATAGTTCTTTTTTCTAGGAGCATCAGCTTGGAAGGGAAGTAGATATCAATTGCCTGATCTATTTCGACCTGTTCTCATCTTTATTTTGATCACTATTTTTGCTAATGTACTCTCTATAGCTCTTCATGTTGAACAGAGTTGCATATCCTGTTCATATTTTCGTTTTTGTTCTAATTTCCATCATTATTCCAATTAAAACACTTGATGGATTATAATGAGAAAGTCATATTAGCACCTTTGCTCCATAAAAAAGAATTACAAGTGCAGCATGTCTCTTTGTTGCTCTGAACCTTGGATTCACGTTGAAGTAATTGAAAATCATATACACACGCACACACATACTGAAACATTGTTATCAAAGCAACTGAAATGAGTGTACTAGTCTAAATAATCTATAATAGTGATAACACATAATTTCAGAACTTTGGATATGGTTTGAATTTTGACCCAAACATTTTCACAGAGGAAATGTAGATTTGGTCGTTTAGGTAGTTACTGATTTCTTGCTAGTGGTCGGTGTATGAGTCTAATAGTGAAGGCTATGATTTTGAATGCAAGTTTCTCTTGGCAGGCAGGCTTTCCGACTTGAACGTTTCTTTTCCCTGTTTTCTTCTCCCCCGTATGCAAATTTAAACTACACAAATATCTAAAAGATTGATTGATAGATATTATATAATGTTGTGATTGTAGATTTTCAATTACATAAATGGCCTCTTGGGAATAGAGGGATTCTGAGTTAGTTTAGATCATGATTACTTATTCAGAGGAAGAGATTTGCTAGTTTTTGCTGCTGCTTCCTGAGCAGAGTATTTTACTTGTCTTCAATATTTTTGTTTTGGGTGCAAATTATTTGGACAACTGGCTTCTAATTCAGCCCCATCAGCAGCTAACGGTACACAAAAGTATTCAAATATTAAACAGCATCCAATGCGTTGGTACTATGGAGAGGAGGCTAACCTTTAAAAACTCAAAATGGTACAGCTAAATTATAGACTTGCTATTAATTTGGCTTTCCAGTTTTTTTGTTTTTTTTCTTAAAAAAAAAATGTTTTAAAATTTTTTGTGCAAGTCATTCAAGTCATGAATTAAACCCTATCCTTAACCCTAACTATATGATGTTAGCTTTTACTGGGTAATCTTGTCGATGTCAAAATTTGTAGAGATAAAAGAAAGATCTGATACACATGCAAATTGTGATGTAAAGGTGAACCAGATGGAATTTTACAGGTAACTTGTGTTTAAAAGATTAAAAAATAAAGATTAATCTGTAAGTATCTTCTGAGGGGCAACCTTTTTCATTCTATGTGACCCTGTGGGCTATAAGAAGCTGTTAAATAAATGCTGTAAGCAATTAAAAAAAACAAAAAAAAACAAAAAAATAATTTTGTGGTCTTGTGGCTTTCTCTCCCCCCTCTTTCATGTGTTGGGATGTTTTGTTGTGACTGTTTGGTGTGTAATACAGTAGAAGTGTTAAAGAGGAGGGAAAAAAAAACCCGGGGTAGTTTGTGGGTGGTGAGTTGAGGAAGAACCACAAGAGAAAGCAAACATTGAGAAGATAACAAAAGACAAATATTTAGAAAACTCCACACATCCTCAATCGTTGTTTGCTGAGCAAATATAACTGGCAATGGGGTAGGTAGGTATCGAGGAGGATCGGGGAGAGTAGGATATATAGGGGAGCCTGGAAGTGGGTGGAGAAGGGAGTCATTACCAAGTGATGCACTCCCTTCTCCACACTGTGTACTGGCATTTTTATTAGTTGCACTCCTCTCTGATTGCAACCTCACTCTACAACTTCTGGGACTCTTATGGAGTGCCAGTAAATGAACCATTTTTTTTTTTGTCCATTTTTTTTTCTCTTGTTGAAGTGTCATTGGTAGTTGTATATCAATCATTGTTATATTTTTTTCAGGTGTTATTTGTAGCAATGCAATGACTGTTCTAATCTTCATATATAAAATTGGATGTATGTATGTTCCAAGTTGCAGGCTACTATTTTGTACCTAGGAGATTGATATTTAGCAAATGAGTACATCTTTTCAAAGTAAAGATCATAGATTATGTGACTTCTTCTGACTGTAATTAAATGAATTGTTTTTTTTGTTATTTTTTTTTTTTTTAAATATTACTGAGTTTTTTCTTGCTCCAAGGGGGACAACTCAAAGCAGTGACATCATGGGTGGAATGCATAAACCTTAGCTAGGTCGGACACTTCCGCTGTGCTGAAAGGGTTAAAATCTTATTTGTATTGAGGTGTCCAGATAGTTGCCCTTAGAGCAGTGAACTGGACACTGAAGGATATAAAAAAAAAAAGCAATGATACCATTTGTATAGTACATAAAGCCAGGCAAAATTAGATACTTCTGCTAGTTAGTAATTAACCAATGTTGTATCTCTATTCTTAAATGGAAAAATCTGTCTGACGTTTTTTTCTTACCTGGGTTTCCTCCACCTTCCTGGTTTTCAGGTAGTATTTAAAAGTTTGTATTAAAAGGTGGGACCATCAAGACTGTATTTCTAAGTATTTGGCTTCATTTGTAATGAGTCAAGGCACCTAATATTAAGACAATTATGGCAAGCCTTTTTTTTAGCCTTGTGTATCAAAATTTTTTTTTTTTTTTCTAAATTTTTTTTAATGATTCTGTAATCATAGTGTCACAAACATATATACATATATTTTGATTTCAGGTAAATATTTATAGATAAGCATCTTATTTTTCTAATATACCTATATAAAACTATGAGTCTAATACAATATTACTTGCAATTTCAAAATATGTTTATCAAACTAGGATAATGAAATGAAATTTTTTTTTTTTCAAAGTCCATAGTGTGTCACTTAAAAACTGCTGCTTGTCACAGGTTTGCCATCACTGTATTAGGATAACTGCTTCCAATTTTTTTTCCCTAAAGAAATATCAAGTCTAATGAATTAAATGGATACATTACAGCAGAACTTGAATTATTAGTAATTTTATAAAATAGTCCAAACATTTCCCTTTGTGTACATATAGTATAAATCATCAATTTATGGCAGAAACCCCTCTGTATGTCTGTCTCTCTCTGTAACACTCACACACTTTTTACCCAAATTGTTCAGAAGGTCTTTTTTTTTTTTTTTTTTTTTTTTTTCAAGTTAAAATATTGATTGTGTAATCATTAGGAATTCTCAGTCTTAACTGTCTTTCTCTCTCTCGTGCTTGCACACTACACATTCCTACTGGTACACACTTATGTATACACACACACACACACACAAGCTCTTTATCCAGTTTGTTTAGAAAATCATTTTTTAAATCATATTGATGAGATATAATTATAAATCCAATTCTCAGTCTTAGCATTCTGAGTATGTCTGTGCAGTTGTGTGTGTGTGTGTGTGTGCACATCTAGGGACAGTCAATGGAAGACAACAAAGACTTTTTGAAGATGTTACATCCAACTTTTGAGTAAGATATCCGTACCTTGCATAAATGAATCCCGCAGTCTGTGTGTGAACCGGCACTAATTATCTAGAGAAATAAACATCTATTATCTGGAAAATACCGGCTCAAGATTTGGACATTGTTGGTTCAAAATAGAGACCCAAAATAGTGCTTAAAAAAAAACAAAATAAAACTTATAGATGGTGCCTAGTGGTGTACTCATGCAACTCCCTTTTATTTGTGAAGAATGATTATCTCCTTTGGTAAAGTGTTAAATATCCCTGTTCATCATGCACGAGCCTAGGATTCAATTCCCTGCTGAGATGTTCCAATCTATGTTGGACTGTCGCTTTCAATGTGTGTATAATTATTTCATTATAAGTGGATAGATTTTTCCGACAATGTGTAAATTATTAATTTGACAATGGGGGGGGGGGAGACTAAATCAAAAATTTTTTTCTATGTTTTTTATTTTCGATAATTCATTTTGCAATCAATAGTGTTATCAGATGTGATTTAAATGATTTTAAAGAAAAAAAAAAAATGAGATCCAATGTTATGGGGCTTGTTGCTTAAATATATCATGCGGTCCCATAACAACACTGTAACTCATGTATTTTTTATTTTTTTTAATTTTTTTGGAAAATTATTTAATGGCGATGCTACTGATTATGAAATGTATGATAGGAAATTTTAAAAAAAATATAAGAAAAATATATGATTTGGTCTTTTTTTTCCAAATTGTCAAATTAATTATATATCTCCATCTCCATGAGGTCACAAATGTTATAGTTCATATATCTTTGAAGCTGAAACAACATACCCTTGAATCCTTGAATTGTAGATAATAATTTGAAATCTCTTTTTTGTTGATTGATAATTGTTGCTTCAAACTCAGTGATAAAAATGGGAATTACACTGATATCTTACGTTTTCTCTGTGAATGTAACCACCATATAAAAAAAGCTTAATATTGCAGCAACTCAGTTATTTATATCATAAAAAAAAAGATTTTCTGCTTAAATTTTAACCTCCTTAAAAGGACCTATCTTGTTGATTTATTGGTGTGTATAAAAGAAAGCAATAGGTCAAGGTCACACTTGGATTGTATTTGTGTAAATTTTTTTTACTTGTAACATGAACCAAAGTGTGTGTATATTTTTTTTTGATTGAATTACATATTTTCTTCAAAGGATTTTTTCTACGTATGTAAGCCTTTCATATTCTAAATGAGTGAATATTTCTTTCAATAATCAAAAGAACTTATCTGCATAAAAACAAACTGTTTACCATCCTCTGTAAATAGGAGTCTTATTTATTTATTTTTAACAATTTTAACTTTATACATATCATCGGTTAACATTTCTAAAACAATTTTCTTTGTGGAAAAAGAACTATTAATTTCTTTTATCTACTCCTAGTTATGTCCCTTTGTTCAGTAGAGTGCCTAGCAAACGAGATGGATAATTGTATACTAAATTATATGAACGCTCTCCCCGACTGAGGTGCATTTATCTATCCTTCAGTCACGGGGGAAAAGATGCACGTAATTTTCTATTAAAGTTATCTTATATTTCTATTGTTATATGTCGTAACTGTGTACAGCCGCAATAAAACAGGTGTACACAAATAAATATCTCCCTTTCAGAAGGATTTCAGCAGGAAACAGCATATAATATTAGGGAAGGTAATCGGTTTTGGTGATAGCTCACTGATAAGAACAGGAAAATGGACCTATCATTTATTATTATTCACTGGTTTATTGTAACGGGTGTCCTTATCTTGGTTGTTTTAGTCACAGTGTTTCAGCCATTGTACCCTCCGGCCTTCTTCTGGTGCCTGGTGTACTTGGTAATGTTCTTTGGATTATGAACTGAATGGATTATTCAATCCATGGGAGGAGGGGAGTAGGAGTCAATTTGCTTTTAGTAATTTACCTGTTATTTAATCTCCTCCAACACTCATTTATTTTAACTAATATCCTTTCCGACCCATTAGATTAGCTAATCCTTTCCCAGCCATTAGATTAGCTAATCCTTTCCGACCCATTAGATTAGCTAATCCTTTCCGACCCATTAGATCAGCTGATCCTTTCCGACCTATTAGATCAGCTGATCCTTTCCGACCCATTAGATCAGCTGATCCTTTCCGACCCATTAGATCAGCTGATCCTTTCCGACCCATTAGATCAGCTGATCCTTTCCGACCCATTAGATCAGCTGATCCTTTCCGACCCATTAGATCAGCTGATCCTTTCCGACCCATTAGATCAGCTGATCCTTTCCGACCCATTAGATTAGCTGATCCTTTCCGACCCATTAGATTAGCTGATCTTTTTTAATGCCTCTAACCCTAACCAATCTAGTGAAATGGTAGAGTGATTTGAAAATCAATACAGTATTGTTCTTAACCTTGAATCTTATCCACATATTTGGTGACAAATTACGAAACTCGAATTACTGAAAAAGGAAATAATTGAGTAAATGCTCAAGAAACATTTGCTTGGAAGTGGCAATATTGAAACAAGTGAAATGACCCTGTCTTGTTGATACCTGGGGAAACTTTCCATCTTTTAATAATTGTGACCTCATATTTGTCTGTCAGCCCATCTTTTTTGTTTGGTCTTACACAATCAATACAACTTTTCATTCAATAAGTTGGCCTTCAAAAGTACTTGAAAAAAATGTATAAAAATTACAATAAAAGTGTGTGTGTGTGTGTGTGGTGAGGGAGGGAAATTTGGTGAAGGAAACATTTTTGCTATTATTTACCGAATGTCAGCTGACGCTAGTTATCTCCCTTGGCCTGTTACATTTTTGCCCTGCGAGCGACTAGGCACACTTAGACGAATCTCGTTAAAATTGGTACCGGTAAAAAAGTGGAAAACTAGGGAAAAATTGCTGATTAAATTAAAACTTCAGTTTGCTGAAGTTTTGAATTTTTTTAGTGATCCTAAGAAACGGCATTAAAACAACAGAATGGTGTAGTTAGATTGTTTATTTTAAGTGGGGTCTGGACGAAATCCCCATGTGACAAACATTTCAGTGATTGGTGACAGAAAATTTTTCACTACTTGGTCTCCTTTTCTAAATATAAATTTTTAAATCCCTTTTTGTATGCAGGACCATTCTTAAGACGTACTAAAGAAAACATTCTTCAAAATTTATATAAGTGGAACCTTTACGCAGTTTATTTTGTTCACTTAAGATTTATGTCGATGCTCCAAATATTAAGCATGAAGCTCGAAATCAAAAGTTAAAATAAAAATCAATTTTAAAATGTAAACTTATATTTTAAAACTGCATAATTTATCATGGGATCGATAATGTGTATCACTATGAATAAAAAATCTTTCTACTTTGAGAAAATCTTAATTACAATAGAATACATTTTAAAATTCAATGTAATCAGTTTTCTGAGATGGAGATGAATTTTCTTCGTTCGTAAACGTATTCTTCCAATACAGCTGAATTTAATTACTTTAAAAAAAAAAATGTTGAATTAAAAAAGAAAGTAAAGTAATAGTTAATGAATGTTGCTTAACATAAAAAAAAAATCGAACTTCATCAAACTGACATTTTAATGTTGTTTCTGAGAGTCACTTTATAAATTAAACAAAAACAAACTATACCAAACAGCAGTTTTAATTAAACGTACCATTTTTTTCCTCGTTTGCCACTCTTGCAATTCTTACCAGTACTATTTTTTACCTAACTAATTTCACCTAAATGAAGGCCAGGTTTTTAATACTTATGTTTGAAATGGGTTTAAAAAAATTGTAAAGACTTAGTAGCATTATTATCAATTTCATCCTTCTGAAATTGGAAGATGACAGTTTTAATTGAATCTCCAAAAATCATTAAGCAAGAAGCTAAAAACGTTGATTCATTGTTTTCAAGGTTTTTTGAAACAAAACAATCGATATTTTCAGCTTCTGGATTAGAAAATTTATCAAACATTAAAAAATAAGTGATCACTTTCTGAATTAAGTTGTGAATATTTTATTGATGAATATTCCCTAATTTTTTTATCATAGTTCTGTCATTCATTTAGTTTTTCTCCCAATTAAGTATGATGTATGTATAAACGGGAATTGAATTATTTTTCATTAAATATGGGAATTAAATTTTTTCTTTTGACAGAAATTAATTTATAGGAGTAGATCAAAAAAGCCTCTCTTCCCCATTTGCCATAGAATATCTTTCCCCCAAATATGTCAAAAGAGAGTTGTGAATATGTATATGTATATATGTATATGTATGTATATATATGTATATGTATATATGTATATATGTATATGTATATATGTATATGTATATATGTATATGTATATATGTATATATATATATGTGTATATGTATATGTATATATGTATATGTATATATATGTATATATATATATATATATATATATATATATATATATATCCCTAAATGCAAAGTAGTTTGTATAATTGTCTATTTTACCTGAATCCTGTTATGATTGATTGATCCATTGGAAATAGATTAACATAGCTAATAAAAACAATTAAAGGGATGTAATGAAATGAGGTAGACTTATGATATAACAATTAAGAATACGTCACAGAAAAGCTGATCATTTGAAACTAAATCAAAAGAAAAAAGTGACCGTATAAATGCTTTTTAAAATTGCAAAACTAGTCAAATTTTGCCATACTTGTTAACTTTTTTCGTTATAGAATAAGTTATATTTCTAATGAGATAACTTGAATTTCTAATAAAATAATGAAATAACTTGGATTTCTAATAAAATAAGTTTCTTCGTGTAACTTAATACCACATGATATCAGTGGTGTTTTTTCTTACATAACAATTTGTCCTAAGACTTTATATACAATCATCTTTCAAAACAATTTGAGTTGAGTTAACATCAAAAAACTTGAAATTAGAAGGCTTAAATTATCTATCCATATAAAAGCCATATATGCGAACTAGTATGGTTTTGTCTGTCTAGTCCGATTCCTGTCATAACCTGAAAGTTATAATGAATCGGTCCATGCAATGTAGATTAACATAGAACAATTATAAGGTTGTAACAAAATGAAATTGACTATTGTGGCATAACATTGAAGAAAATGTCACTACTCATTTGAAAGAATACATTAGTGATCTTTAGAAACTAGAATGAAGGAAAAAGAGTGTGAATGACTGAAAGAAATACTTCACGTTATACTTAAGACTTGAGACTTTTTGTCCAATAATGTTTTAGAACAGTTTGAGTTGAGTTGAGGCTTTAATAAAAACTTGAAATTAGAGTACTTGATTTATTGAAAATAAATTGTACTGATATTTTGACGGGTATAAACTGTTTTTTTTTTTACATATAACTGAGAGTGAATTACACTTGGAAAATGATGTTTATGATATGAAAACAAAGAGTTCTATCTACACAAATAAGCATTGTGATTTATTGTGAAGGCAGTACAGGTCTTGACCATTACGTTAAACGAATTAATTTGCTGTAATACAATAGTTCAGTTATTTTAGTATTTTATTCTCTTTTGAGGAAACCGTATCTTACTATTATTTTAAGAGTAGAAAACAGATTCTGTAATTCTCAGAATGTGTTCCTGTTTACTTGTTATTGGACAAAGAAAGTCAAATTCTTGACCATAATCTAAGCTAAAAGAATGTAATGTAATAATTAATCTCTGTGAAACTAAATAGTTTTTCTTCTGATATTGGATATTGTATTGGAAATCTGCGGATAAATTTTCTTAATGACTTTTAATCTTAAGGGATTGAGCAAGGGTTCATATGATGTTTTTATATTTCTTATGTTATTATCTTTAAAGTATTATTGATATGAAGAATTTATTTCTCAAAAAAGTGCACCCAAATTAAATACTTCAGTCCTAGTTTTGATTGGTTGATTTGTCTAATGATTGGAGGATATTGTTGGTGTGTACAGCTCTTCATTTGTTTTTGGGTTCTCCTATTATTACTTGGCCCAGCTGCGGGGAAGCAATTCACCCTGGGGCAGTGCTCTCCCATTGCATTAAGAGGGACAGGTCAGGCTTGTCCGGACACTTTTGTGATCATAGTTGCTGTAGAAACCACAGTTGCGTCAACTGGAGCTATTTTTGATGGGTTGCTTCATTGTTTTTTTCCCCATGTAAAGCTTTGACCTTGTGTCACATTTTGCTCTGTTAGGAGAGTGAATAAATAGATGCTCTTCATCTGTGTACAGTGAGCAAGGTGATGATAACAATCTCCTCTTCAAGCATCATGCAACAGATAGTACTGAGTAACATGGTATCAATAGTAAAGAATAATCATGTCATGGTTCAGATGAATGTCAATGGGACAGTGCCAGTTGAGTTGGATTCATGCTTTCCCTAAGGGCATCAGTGCTAAAGTGATATATATTCGGTTCTAATCTGAAATTTGTGCACTGATTGCAATTTTTTAATGCCATGACCCACACTGCACTTCCATCTTGGGTTTGACCATTTTTAGAAACTGTCATCTTAGTCGACAAAGATTTCTTCAGATTTCAAGTGATTCTGGATGGCTATGTAAGTATATATGTGTCATGTGTTCAGGCCACACCGTTGGGGTTAGAAGGCTGAAAATTTAAACACTCACTCTTTTTGTCGAAAAAAACATCTTCTGTCTTTCAAATATAAGTTATTTTTTTTCTTTTTTTTTAAATTTCAAGAAGAGTGGTTCAATTAACAGTGTAAATATATGCTAAATTCATCCCATAGTTTGTGTCTAGCTGCAGTTATGCTTAAAAAAAAAATTGGCCTTTTCAGTGATGCGGCAAAGGTGGGAGAAGTTACTTACTAATTGATCACCTTTTTTTCCAATTTGTTTATTGGTCACCACTAAGAAGGTATGCTGCCAAAAGATGTCAGTTACATGATGGTTTCTTTGAATGACTAACCAGACTTGTTTCTTTAAGTCTTCCATTAAAAGGTTGGACGTTTAGTATCGTCATGCCATTTTATTGTATAGTATTTTCTTTCAAGGTGAGAACACCTGGCCATCCATAATGGAATTGTGAGATAAAAATATAATTTAAGAATTGTCTCTAAAATACACGAAAGAAAATGAGTTCACTTTCCTTTTTTTGTTGTCTCTGTATCCGTTTTGTTTCTCTCCTTTTTTTTTGTCTTTTTCCATTCTTTTTTTGTTCTTTCATCTTTGTCGCCTGTTTTATTCTCTCCTGATCCCATCTAATCCTTCTCTCTTTGTCCCATTTTGGTCTGTCTTTCTGTCTCCCCCTTCCCTTCCACAGCCTATCTAGGCCTTTTTTTCTCTGTCAGTTTTCTTTTCTTCTTGTAACTTCTTGTCTCTTTCTACTTTAGCCCTCTCGTGTCTTTTTCTTCCTTCTTATTTCTCCATGTCCCATCTTGTCTTCTTCTACCTGCCTTTCCCTCACTTTTCATTTTCTGAGACCTCTGTCGTCATTTTCCTATAATAGCAAATTTATGAATCCTGAAAACTAATTCCGGATCGCAACTGCTCTGAACTTGAAAAGATAAATCCTAGCTTCCTTCTGCTATTGCATTGGCTTTGTGTCTTGATGGCTGGGGGTAGCTTTTTAATGCTGATTTTCAAGGCTGGTAAGCCCTCCTCGTTCAACTTACCAACCCAGATTGCCTCTCATGCTCGACTAATCTATGCTTAATAAATATTTGAGTTGTTTGAATACTTATTGAGTGTAAATGGACTTGTGCTTGACTAAGCTTAGTAAATAACAATATCCGTATTGCTTTGTTTTTGGGAACCATTGACCAAAATTATCAACATAGGTTTCTACAATTTTTAGGTTAGTTTGGCTGGTTATGTATCGCATGTACTGGCTGCATCATTGGAGCTAGAGGTCTGAAAATCTAAACATTTACTCCTGAGAAAAAACTTGGAAAATTGAAAAAAATTCCTCCTCAAAATAAGTTTTATAGTGGAGGGAGTTAAATTTGCAATGTGAGTTCATGCTAAATTGGTCCATTCATTTGTGTTTAGCTGCATTCCATTTATTTTTTCAAAAATTCAGACTTAATTACCTTCTTTTCCAATTTTTTAATTGATCTACCCCAACATGGCAGAAGACATTGTTCATGTGACGGTTTCTATTGAGTGACTAGCCAAACCTGTTTTTTTAAATTTTTTTTAAAGATTTTATTCTAATTTGGAAATTGGCAGTTCCTAATCTGGAATATTCACGATAGGAGGCATGATGGCAAGGTAAACTCTTGAAATAACAACATAAACATCAAAACAAATGATGGCATTAATGTAGTTGAGGAGCAGCAGTATCCATGGTGGCAGCCATTCTTGTCTGAATATTTTGGTTCAATAGTTTCTCAAATAACTTGAAAAAGAAAAAAAAAAAAAATTGTAGGGAGTTTTTTTTTGTTTGTTTTTTGAATTGAATTTTTTCTTTGATTTTTTTTTTATTGCCCCACTCCCTCCGTCCCCACCTTGTTTCCTCTTTTATTCCACCTCCATGTTCTTCATTTTGCAGCTGGGGTCATATGAGTAATTTCTTCTATGGTGGCCCAGCCCCAAGTCAACAAACCTTTTCTTCTTGATTCCAAGAATTCTTCCAGAGTGTACCCTTCACTTCCATTCGCCAAAGTAAAATGCCTGTCTTTGTAATGTGTTAGAACTATTATTTGTCGAGGAAATGTCATGTTTAGTGTTACGCATACTTTTTTCAATTTTTTTTTTTCATCTGTTTTATTTTATTACTTAAATGTCTGTGGGTGCAAGTAGTTAGATGTTGGAAAAGGGGAGGGAGAAAAATCATCAAACAGTTAGGTCTACCACAAAACAAATAAATTAGCTGGCATTTTTAAGAAAGCTATTGTTTTCTTCCTCCCTTGTAGGGCCTTTGGTTTCTTTTTCATGTTTCTCTAGTTTTCCCAGAATACATTTTTTTACTCTCTATGCTTTTCTCCTCAACCCGTCTTTGCTACCCTCTCTTTTTATCACTTCTCCCTCTCTCTCTATCTGAATATTGTTATCCTTTCCCCTGTCAAACTCTTTCTCTCTTTCTTTCTCTCTCACAGTTGTTCTTTTTCTCGTCTGTTCTTAGTGAATTTCACATGCACCTTCTGACCCAGAAACAACAATTTTCAATTTTCTTCACTCATTTTCTCTCTTCTCTCCCTTTGTATGTGTGCTTCTTACCTGGCTGACTCACGTCTAACCCAAAAATATCAGTACTTGAAAGAATTAGAATACTTAGGTTCTTTAAAAAATCATGTTTACAGACAACGGTTTTTAGTATATATATATATATATATATATATATATATATATAGTGTCACCCACAGACAGCTGTTCCGATGTATTACATCTCTTCATTGTAGCTATAGACTTTCCATTATCCCATCCAGTACTGCGAGGCAGAATTGAATCCTTCACTTCGGACCCGTAAGCCGATATCCTACCTCTGGACTACAGAACTGGGCAGTCAGTAAGGCTGAATTTAAGCGATATATCTATTTACACAGAAATCCCTCATCCACCAGAGTGCTCTATTCCTATGGAAGAGCATTGAGATATATATATATATATATTGTTTGTGAGACTAGCAGTAACAGTTTTCATATTGCATAGATTTCAATGTTCTTTAACCAACCTTCGTTTCTCTTTATCTTAATTTCTAATAGACTGTCTTTTCATTTTTGTTCTTTTTGCTCTGATTTGAAATCGTTTTTCTTTCTTTTTGGTTAGTTAGGGTGTCTTAGAAGAACCTCTTATCCCTCGACCACCAGTCCTTTACTCCAAATACTGAAGTATTTTGGCACATGGTGCGATGTTGATAAAGCAATAGGAAATGCAAGTTGAAAACATTTGCTCGTATTGGGTTTATTTAAATTGTGAGTGACTTCTACAGCAGGCAAGACATGTAGACAATTGGCCAACTATTTACAGGGTGTTAGCGTGGTTTCATTATACAAACTGTCTGTGCCAATTGCAGATACTAGAAAGAAGTAGGCATGTAATTGAATGCATGTGCAAATGTGTCCGTATTTACCGTGTGTGTGTGGATTTAGATCTATGTAAATAGACTTTTGCGTATAGAAGGACTACATCTATAGTTTTAAGTTTGGGCGCAAATATATATGATGTGTGTATTTAAAAAATTCTTCAGTTGAATATGTTGGTAAAGAATCAACTTGAAGTTTTCCCTGTGTAATTAGTATTTTTAAAGATGATACAAGTTGGTTTGCAGGCAGCAGATTTAGTATTCACGTGGGTGAACATGCGATTGGAGTGACGTGAACAGCTAGTAATGCCTTTTGTTACACTTATTGATCCCTCATTGTTAAATGTGTTTTTTGGGTAATCTCCATAAGTAAGCCCTATTTAAAGAAAAAATTGAATGATGTGTTCTATATAAGAATATCCATGTACAATACATTATGATAATACCCTATATAAAATGACAAACTACATGTATGACACAAGCTATTTATTAAAATCATAGCTGAAAGGGGGTGGTATTTGATCAACACTGCTGGGTACCATGTTAATGCAATTGTTTTGTTTTTAAAATTCCCCCCCCCAAAAAAAAAGTGACTCAGTAAACAACTGATGATCCCAACAAGAGAAAATTTACACATGGTACCATAATAACAAAGTATTTGTAAAACAGAAAGAAAAAAAAACACTGAAGAAAATTACATAAATTACATAGACAGATATTGGGAAATAAGTGACTGAAATGACACTAAAAAATTCTGAAATTTTCTCCATATGTTTAGTGTTTAAAGCTGTAAAGTGTTCTAGACAATACATTTATTTTGTAAGTGTGGACACACACACACACACATATATATATATATATATATATATATATATATATATATATATATATATACAGCATTGTTTGAATGCTCTGGAGTGTGCATCTGTATAGTTGAACTACTAAGCTTAGCTTAGTCTGATACTAGTTGACAGTTGTGGCGCTCCAAGTAAGTTGTCGAATTTACTACATTAGTTAATTGGGATTTAGAATGACCTTGTTAGAATTTATGGTACTTGTATATGTTCCTCTGTCTATAGAATTATGTTGATGAGTATTCATGTATATAGACCAGTGTATATAGCACATGCATGTTTTTATGGATAAATGTCCATGTAAATCAGTGCCTGCATGTACCTTTTATGTGACTCTTGTGGGCCAATGTTTATGAGAAGAGCAAGTGCGAGACAAAAAAAGGGGATGAAAACTTGAGGAATGAAAAAGGCAATTCAAACTACACAAGGGAGAATGAGATGTGCTGTCGGTATGAAAAGAAAGTCAGATTGCACTTAAATTACTCTGACATCTCAATCATTTGAGCAGATGTCTTTCAACTGTAAACAAACAAACCAGGAAATGAATGAGGAATGCAAATAAACAAATTTCATTCAATTTTTTTGTTAAAACTATCTTTTGACTTTTCATTCCCTTAGTGTTTTTTTTTTCTTGGTCTTTTCACCCCTAGCCTCTTCTCTTTTATTTTTCTGTCTATCTCTCTTTCTATTCTCATGTGTTTCTTTCCTCCTCTTTTTTTTCTACTGTTCTCTCTTAACTCTTCTTTCTTGTCTGTTTCTTCTCTTTGTCTCCTTCTTTCTGTCTTTGTTTTTTATGCGCTCCTTTTCTCAATTTCACTATCTTCATTTAAACATTCCTTCACTCTCACTCTTTGCTTTTACTCTTTTCAGAACTTGATATGAAGCATAGCTTGAAATATATGTAAATTATCATCCTTTAAGAATACTTGCTTTTTTGTCTCCCCTTAATTCTGAATTCTGTTTGGCCTACTTGATATTTTCTATGGATTGCAAATTGACTGTTGGACCTTCAAGCAGTTGGCAGACTTCTATAAAAAAAAAATCGAGTGATTGATTTGTTTGTTAGCAGTCGTAATAATAGAATGGTTTCTTTTTATGAGTTTGGCTTTTAAATAACAAGACTGAGCTGATGTAAGTCAAACCACAGCACACACGTATGAACCACATGGTATACATTGACCTGCAAGCAAACATAAACAACATGAAAGTTTCAATCCGCTCACGTTTTTGGTTTGTTGCTATGCATCACTTTGACTAGACATGTTTTTCTGACGTGTCGTAAAAGGTTGGTTCAAAAATTGAGCAACACCTTAATTTAGAATTTCTGGTGAAATCAAAAAAAAAATGGTTCACTGATTTCTTTGTATGCCAACTGAAGTTTATTAAGAGGAATGCAAATTGTGTGCATTTGTATTCGAGTGATGTAAGTGATTTTGTGAGGGTAGAGAGGAAGTCAAATGAGATGAACATTGTAGACACCCATGGCATATCATGAATTCGCAAGAATGTTGAAAAAATTGTAGAAATAGTTTGAAATTATCGATGAATCAGCTTCAGAAGGATTGCAGAAATGGTCTTTATCAATGAAGACTGTTCTCAACAAGTTTTGTGCATATACAAGTTTATTATTTCCCCTTATATCCAGATAACATCATTCTCCTACATACAAAATTTGTAATACAGTTCTACCTTAATATGATTAAAGAAGTTCTTGTTGTTTGCTGAACTTCAATTTTTGACTATGATTTTTCAGTATTTTGTACAATTAAGCATAGACATGTCCCCTCTTTTATGTGTATTCTATGTTTTAATCATGAATATTAAAAAAAAGCATTTATTCTCTGTGTATAGTAAAGGTAGAAGTAGTGTAAACTAAATAATGGATCAAAAAAAGATGAATTATTTGTATGTTCAAAGCTCAATTTAGTCTCAGTAAGAATTGAAATCACTAAAGGAAGTGCTGGTTCGTAAGACTAGCTT
The DNA here is from genome assembly GCA_963457665.1 of Thysanoteuthis rhombus. Taxonomy (NCBI): domain Eukaryota; kingdom Metazoa; phylum Mollusca; class Cephalopoda; order Oegopsida; family Thysanoteuthidae; genus Thysanoteuthis; species Thysanoteuthis major. The sequence continues at coordinate 21,399,210 of OY735207.1, read as the reverse complement.
GCAAACCATTAGTGATGAAGCTCTCCACTGCCAAATTCTGGACTATGAATATGGTTCTCTGTAAAGTAAGTGAGTGTACAAACTACTGATAATTATTTGATGAGGAAATGGAAGTAAGAGACAGGTGAGAGAGAAGAGGATAACTTGAAATTATAAACCAAGAATAAAGCAGATATTATAGAGTATGGGGAGGGGAGATTGATAATAGCTTTATTCTCCCTCTGCGCACCATCTATTTCTCTCGATCCCTGGTGGAAAAAGAGCCAGGGAATATCATCTGCTGTGAGTGTTGGTCGTCATCTCTTTTTCTCAATTGGGTAACTTTGTTATTCCTTAATATATTCCAATGAAATTTTGAGAGATTCTGCTATGGGGATGATGAGTTGTGGCCGGTCCAATTGTTTGTTACACATTTTAGAAGCAAAAACATTATTTTGGTTTACAATTGGGAAAATTTTCTGATCTTGACTGATTTTGCTAAAATTTGGCCATTAAGTTGATAGAACCACAGGAATTGAAAAATGAGTTGGTGTTGGTCTGATTGTTTACATTTGATGTGTAAATAACCATATGTCAACGTGCAAAAAATACAGAACTTTGGAGCTACCAAACCAATTAGTGAAAATTGTTATACAGATTCTTGGGCACTTCATTACTGAAAATAACATTTTTAAGAATTTTATAGTTTGAATAAAAAGATTCTGCTGGGGACTTTTATACTTTTAAGATTTTTTTAATAACTTTTCTTTGATATGTTAGATTTTCATTTTTGATTACTAATTTTGAATTGTATTCTATATAAAGAGCAAGTATTTCTGAAGTTGATGCAAATAAACATCAGACTATTATGACATCAACTACACTTACCTTTTTGATTAAATATAGATTACTCAAAAGCACATTTTCTTGAACTTCTGCTAGTGTATTGCAGTGAGGATCAAAAGTAGAATCTAGACTCAAAAATTGACTCTGGTCAAGGGTGTAAATTTTCAATTGACAGTGTATATGATTTTTTTCAGTAATCCATTCTTATTTATCTTGTTAAAAAAAGTAGTTTTAATTTGATAAACAATTTAATTTAATCAAAGCAAGGATCTTCTGCATCTGAGCATTGATTTGATAAAACCTTTTCAGAATTCCAATGGCTTTTTCTATTTTTCTATTTTTCTGCCAACAAAGCAAATCAAATAATTCAATAATCTTGTTGTAAATGATGCATAGATTAGAAAAAAAAATTTATGAAAAATCTTCTAGTGAAGATTTTGGTAAAAATACTGAAAGTCGGTGAAAACTGAAAATGGAAAAAAAAGCACCGGCATATACGTTGTCGGCTCAAAATTTGTACCCTTGACCTGAATCAATTTTGGGATCCAGATTCTACATTCAGTCCAAAAGTTATTTTCTATCACAATGATTTTATAGTATAGCAGAATTCAAGACTGTTTCTTATATTTTAGTATAGGATGATTATTTCACAAATGGGGCTAGAGTGACTTATAGTGCTTGAGTCATTAGTAAAGTCTCTCGAATCACTTCTCTGAATTTTCCCCATCTAACACCTAGTTCTATTAACTCTGTAAGTTCTGGGCAATATAGGAGTGGACTGTAAAGGTTACCTTCACATTTAGAGCAATTGTTCTGGAAAAAAAAACATATGCCGAACATATGCAATCAAATTTAGTATATAAACCACTAGGGAACTTTCACTAATGTTTGTGTATATGCACATAGTTATCTTTCTATCTATAGTGTATTATCCTCTTGAAAGAATCTTTCTCACTCATAGGGTGCCCAAGTTGCTGGTCGTGCTGATTTTTTTCATAATTTTTGGGACACCCTGTATATGTCTACATTCTGGCCTACTAGATAAACATTAGTGAATTTGTCTCTAGTGACCATAGTCAGTGTTGTGTTCCAGGAAGACCGAGATTTCAAAAGTTGACTTACAAAATCAATGCACGTGTGTGTGTAATTATGAGGAGGTTGAATCAAAGGAAAACTGAAACAGATGTGCGTTGACGGGGAATTTGATGAAGTGAAGAGAAAGAAGATGGTAAATATGTTATGAGAGGATGGAAGTCAAGTTATCAAGGGACAGAAGATGGTGGCAGGAGATATGTAAGTGCACATTCATGCACATAATAAATATTGCATCTGCTGTTGCGCTCTTAACAAAGTCTTCAATCATATGAATACATTTCGGAAATAGGTTATATAATTCCTTCTTCTTTTTCATTTCAAGTTACTTCAGAAATTTCAAGGATATTACATGGCTAACCATTTCCTCTGCTTTAGTATTTCAAATCCTTGTATTTTCCGTTGTGCTCTCAACAAAGTCTTCAATAAGATTGCCAAAATCAAATGAATGCACTGTCTATCAAGTTTGGGAAATTTCTTTTATATTTCCTTTTCTTAGTTTTTCGTTCGAAGTTACTCCAGATATTCCAAGGATATTACATAGCCGATCATTTCTATTACCTTCGCATTTCAAATCCTATTTTCTGATTTTTGCTCATGTGCATGAAAATAGATTTCTCAAGTACTTTTTTTTTTTTTTTTGACTTCGGTGAGTCTGGTCAAAGTTTGTGGAGAGGCTTTTAACACCAATTTCTGTTCAATGTGCTTACGTGGATTTTGAGCAGGTTTTGTATGTTCAGCTTCTTTTGAGGCTGTATCTACTACAGTGTAGAGTTTAGTATAATAATCTTGCAAGCCATGTTGTGGATGAATGTGTCGTTATTCTCAACCCCCATGTTTTAAATATTTGGAACAGTTATAAATTGATGGGCAAAATAAATACCAAGGAGAATAAAATTTTGTGTCACAACGTTAACAAAAATTCATTTTAACAAACATTGAATTAAAAGCAAAAAGTTCTGTGGTTAAGTATTCTGCTCACTTCCTGTGAATAGTGAAGTTTGTATCCGTGTTTTTATTGGTTAGTAAATAGTTTTTTTTTAATGGTCATGGGAGGTCAATTCACTTTGTTACATTAGTGCATAAATGAGGGTGTGGAAAGTTATGTTTGTATGTAAGTTTAGGATTGGAGTTATATATGAGACCAACCTTGAATTAGATTACAATTGGTTGAACTGATTTCATAATGGCACATTGTATTCTGTGAATTTCTTATGTTCAAGTAAAAGGCAAACTGTACTAACGTGTTCTTGTTGGTTATGAAATTTGTTCATCATTTTTTAGTGATTGTGAAAATGAGAGAAAGAGTGAGTCAAAATTTTGATGTCTAATCAAATTGTTAGTTTGTTATGCAGAGATTTGGAGTCATCCAGGTACTGAAGTTTTTTGTAAAAGAAATAGATATTTATAAGAAATGATCAGATCAAAAAGTGTTTAATTTAGATGCTTGCTGATAGTCTAATCTTGTTCTTTTCTTTAATATTGGTTTGAGAAGATATTTAAATTCAAATTTTCTTGTGCTGCGATCCACTTTTTGCACAGATTCTTTGTGCTTGAAATAAATATAGTATAAAATCTCTTTTACAACCATTGACTGTTAAATTTATTACTTACTGGGTGCTCCATGAATTCTAAGTTGTACCGAAGTTGGTGTAGTCTAACAACCCATTGTGAGTGAGCTCAACCCAGCCGCTTTCTCTTAAAGTTGACTTTTCAAGAAGTGATGGCAAGCATTCTAGTTTTACAAGCAATTCACAGTGAGTTCATTCCTCACTGGGTGTTTTATCTGCATGGTGTTTATTAAGTATCTAAGAAGCATTTGTGGTAGCATGTGGGTAAATGGATTAGTCCGTGGTCTAATGTTGGAAAAAAGCACTTATTTTGGCCAAGGTATTGATTTTTCAATATAATCTTCTTTCCTGTCAATACACTAAATTCAATAATAAATATTAATCACATTGATGAACCATGATCCAGTGAAATTTTCTGATTTAACATTCAGCTAATAACTATCTCTCAGGCTGTGGGTTTATTGATCCACCCTCATACTGTGATAAGCTTGTATGTTAAGAACTCTGCAAGCACTTGACAAATGTGACCTCCTGCCAAAGTTGGAGCTCCTAAGCTAAGGTGATGCTTAGCATGCTATGTCATTCTTCATTTAGTGCTTTATTTATATGGTTTTGTGCCAAAGTTGGCCAATTTATGTAACTAAGTTAAGCCTTGTCTGGTGCAGGGCCACAATAGTGGTGTGTAATGATGATCAAACTCGCCAGCTTGTGAGACTAGGTTGCTAATAATTGCTTTACAGGAGATACCCTTATTCAAATACGTATGTTTCATGTTGTCTCGTTATGTGGGCTTTGTTCAAATGTGTGTTAGGAAGAATCTGTTTATAGTTGTAATTTTAGCACTAAAAATAAGAGTAGCATGTCTTTCGGGATTTGGCTTAAGAAGGTGAGGGTGTTTAGAAGGCTGTTACGAGTTTGGATTTCTCACAAATTGCACAAGTTCTAAATAAACAGGACGTGTGATGATGAAAGAGAGAAAAATGATGCCTTAAAGAGATACTCGCTTGCATAGGTGTGTAGGTATATGAGAAAAGTTACACTTTGTCTACCTGAATGTGAACTGAAGAAATGATCGTTGTTTCTTTGAAAATGGGAAAAGATGTCTTGTGCATACAACAAACACTTGTAATTATTATTGTTAGCAATGTATAAGAACTGAATTAGAGGCTGCAATGTACAAGATACAGGTATTTCAAGAGGGGGAATATTTCCGGCGTCATTCCATTAGATGCTAACAGAAAAGCAATCCTCCTGAAGATCCTGAAAGTATCGGTACTGATTACCACATGGGCTCTGAAGAAGGCAAAGAAAATTGATTTACTTGTTATATTCTAGAAGTCACAATGCAAAAAGAATTAATTTTCGCACTTGGCTCTGGTGGAACTTGTTTTCTGCAATATATCTTTGGTTCAAAGATTATAATTAAGATAAGTTCTTTTTTTTAATTTTTATTTTTTATTACTACTACAAAATATATACACATGTTTGTTCTTGGCTACTTATACATGAGCCATCTCCTATGAACTCCAACTATTGTGATGAAAAAAAAACTGTTGTTCAATGACAATAAGAACCTTTTGAATTTACTGGGTACAGCCAGTATTTAGCCATGGACTACTTCATGCTTTTTTGCATAGCCTGGGCATTACAGAAATATTATAATCAAAGATTTTATAAGGAAGTTTGTTTTTCAGGACTTTGTTGAATGTACAGATGAATAACGGTTTTTTACTGACCACGCCATCAATTATGAAAAAAAAAAATTTTCTTTCCAGTGTTATTGAAATATATGAATTCAGGTTCTATTCTTAAATTGCAAAGATGTGCTGTGGAATTTCCCCTGGTCCACCTTGTAATTATTGAATTTTTGTTCTAAAAACTGATCTATTTTACTCTTGAAGTGGAATGTGTTAACTCTTGTTTTATATGCATCTCAAACATAAGGCCTTATATGGTACAATCGAGATGTGTCCACAAAAGAGTTCCTTGTCTTTCACAGAACAACTGACGTTCAAAACTTTCTTAGAACATCTGCAAGGTTTAACTTTGGTTTGACTGACTTTACTGGGAGAGTAAACCATGCAAGAAAAAAATCTGATCTCAAAGAGTGCTTTTTCTTTCTTGGATTATTTTTAGGTCACTGATCTTCTTTCTAAGGATTAATTGTTTCCCACCATCCCCTATTCCTCTCTCCGAACTTCATGGTAAAAGAAAATCCATCTCGATAATTATCTCCCTTTTTACACCTTTGTTAGACTATAGTACTGGTTTTTCTTTTTGTTTCCCCCGACCATCTATTCAACATCCTTCACTAATTTCTTCTAATTTCTTTAATTCCTTCTAATTTCACTTTCCGCTTCCTGGCACGTCTTCAGGATCTTGTAAGTGTTCAGAAAATTTATATGGGTGAGGTGCTGTAGAGACTGTTGCGAGTTGAGTAAGGAAACACGCGATATGTTTGAAAAGAGCTTTTATTTAGGTTTCAGAATCTGAGCCTAGAATCACAAATCGCCTGCCATTACAAGTGAGATGCAATCATTGTCGACATTGGCAGCTGATCCAAATCAAAGTGGGTCGTCTAATGTGTTGGCTTTTAAGACGAAAATGAAGATTGACTGGATTTGAAAATACACTTAGAACCATTAGCCAGGGTGTAAGCAAATAGATTCCCAGGTTTTTTCACCGCTGGCTTTTTTTTTTTTTTTTTTGTTTTTTTTTTGGTGTATATGTGTGCATGATGTGTATACTACTAAATGAGTTATTGATATTTGGGTGATGTGCGTATCAGTATATCTATATTGCATCTTTATGACTTATGTGCATTTATATGTTAAAGTATATATGTATAAATATCTATATCGACCATTATATACATACATGCATTTATCACAAGGTAAATGCTGTAATGTGTGTGTGTGTGTGTATGTATATATATATATATATATATATTGTATTAATCTAGTTATTTTTATACATGGTTATATTTATTTATTATTTTTCTATGACTTGGGTGTGAAAAAATATTTACTATCTCTTCATCTATTCTCCTCGTGCAAGATATCGTAATCTTACTTATGAACTAAAGAATTAGTATTTGAATCTTAGGGTTGGTTATCTCGACAGAATAAACAATGCTCTTTAAACGGGAGTAATTTGTCCCAGTTCCCACTTCATCCCACGTTTTAATTACTGTCCCCCTCACCGTCCCGGTCATTCAATCTCTCGCTCCTCTGAGATGTTCCGTCAGATATAGGATGGGTTGTATCTGATAACGTTTAAAAATCCAGAGGGTCATGGGGACATGTCTAATTTAGCTAATTTTCTGGTTTTATTTATAAGGCACAGTTAAAAGCCCCGTTAAAGAGAGGGAGTTGGAAGGTTGATAGCAGCGTTGCAGATTCAGCGCTTTCTGTGATAACTTCAGCTTCTTTCTTGTTTTGACAGGGCAAAATAGGTGCGGACATGCTCAAACATTTTGGCCGTATTTTTTGGCATCTTTTTTAATGTTTTGGCCATTTTTTGCATTTTTTTTCATTAAAAAAAATGTACTGCTCTTTAGTGCTAATTGGTGGTCAAACTAGTGCAAAGATATTTTCTGAGTTAGCAACATTAGTTGATAGCAGAATTTGTAAAGACCATAAGAATGAGTATAATTAGAAAGGGAATAAGAGTGTGTGCTTGTAAATATTACTTATACAAAAATGTTTTGATATTGTACCAAAGATCAAATGAATCTTTGAAAAATTCATGTGCGTGCACTTTTTGTGTAAACTGAAATTGATTGTGACTTGATTGAAAAGACAAGCAAGCAACAAAACTTGAGATAAAGAACTGGTCTTACTTTGATATGAAAAATCTGCTGGCTGTGACCTGGTTGGTATTCTAGCTCCAGTGTAAGCCAGGATTGTGGATGTTAATTTTCCAGGATTACAAGCAGTCGCCACCCCTCAGTGGATGATTATCATAACAATCTTGCTCCCCTGCATTGTGCCACACTTGAACTGAGCTTAGTAAATATAAGGATCTTTTTTTTTCTCAATGTTTCAAGTGTGCGTACAAATTTTCATTTGAAACTGTATTCAGATCACAAAAAATCTCTGTTAATTATATCAATTGAAATATCACTAAAATATGTATGAATCCGTGTATAAAACAAATTGATTTTGCCTCAAAAACTTTGAAGCCTCTTTTGAACCTTTTTAAAAATTTTTACTTTAACATACTCTTGCTTTGAGCATCACTTTCATTGTTTCTGAAATGGTTACTGAATCTGTTGGAAAGCTCGGCAAGAATCTATTCTGAGAGATAAAGGAAGAATATTTTACAAGCTTGGCTGCTGCAGGGTCAAACTCCACTCCAACTTCTTTTCCCATGATTACAGCAACTTTTGTATTGCACACTTAATAAATGGAAAAAATTATAAAAATATATATATTATTTATAAATATATTATTTGTAAAAATGTATTTATTACAGTGAAATAAGCCTGTGCATTATCATAGATTTTTGTTATCATCTAAGATTTGTCAATTTAGCTTTGTCAGTAAGACGTCCTGCTGGCCATAAGTTGGTTGTGAATTTGACTGAGGGATGAGGATTTTACAGCCCTCATTTTGGTGTGGTGAGGATTGTTGTTACGGTAGAAAAAGCAGTCAACTTCAGATTTTCTACTGTTGTCCGACAATATATATTGGGTAATGGTTGTTTTATATTCTAATTTTTTTTTTTCCCACCAGGATCTGCTGTTAGGAGATTGTTCAAAGGCAAAAGAAAAATTGAAATGGTCCAGAAAATATGATTTCAAAGTAAGTTGTTCAATTTTTCTCTTATGAAATTGTCTGTACTGTATTTCACAATGTATATTCAACTACCATGGATGCCCCCAATTTTGGAAGAAAAATGCATTATGTTTAATATGCAATGTGTATGCAATCATGTATACAAGTATGTATAACAATCGTTTCAGTCAATAGTACGCATCTGGATTTATCTCCAAATTTTGGGGGAAAAGAATTCAGATTATAGATGGTGAAATATGGTAACTATCCATATAAAAGCTTAACATACAAATTAGTATGTTTAATTGTATGGTTGTATGTAGTAATAGGAATGGGGTGGGGTACGCAGGGGAGTTGGAGTTCCCCTACTTTTCAGTTTCAACAGGGGCGGAGTGGGGGGGGGATATAGCATCTACCCCCCCCTCCCCCGTTCCTTCCCAACGCCTGCCTTGAGGAACTTAACGTACCCCTAGCTCCCAAAAACCCATTTCCATCACTGGTTGTATGGTTGTCTGATTCCTGCTGTTATGACATAACAATGAATAATATGTCACAGAATCGCTGGATGTTTGAAACTATTATAAAAAAGTCTGTAACTGAATGAAAGAAATGTTTAATGTTTAGTCGAGACATTGAAAAGAATAAAAAAATTATGAATTTTGGTAATCTTATTTATATTTAAGGAAAAGCATGCAATATGATAATTTCAAATGATAAGCTTTTGAATAACCAAACAAAAATTCTGTATAACCTCAAAAAGATTTGCAGTATAAGCCATTGGTTATCATTTTTTTTTCTTGTTAATTACAAAAAATTAATTTACAATTTTTTAATCACTCATATTTTTTGTTTTGGGAAACTTATGCAGTGTATACATCATATACAAAGTTGAGCTGACACGGGCCTCTCTCTGGAGAATGGGGATAAATAAACATCCAGATTCTTATAGAAAAAATAAAAAAACCTTTAGGAGATAAATGTTCTTAACATTTGAGTTTTGTTTTTCATTGCAGATGCTTGTTAAAGAAATGATTGAGAGTGACTTGCAGGTAATGAAGACAAATCCGAATGCTTAAAGTGGAGAAATAGGTAAGAACAACACGTAATTCTAATTATATAGTTATAAATTGAGAGAAAAAAAGAAATAGTATTTGTTGTGGTATAACTTGAAAAATTGAAATTACTAGAAAAGAAATGGAATCATATTTTAGTGGCAATTATTGTTTTTAGTTCTTTTATTTTGTATACACAGTTGATTGATATGAATGAAAAAAAATTGAATGTATGACGTTAGTTTAAGCGAATGGCTACAATAAGTATAAAAAGTATCCAGTACTTTTGAAAAGTTTATTTTAGCATGATTAAACTGACATGATTTGAATCAAAGATAGAAAAAAATAGAAAATTCAAAATATATTGAGTAATGATGCTTTTGTTAAAAAGGAGACACTCTCATGAAATTTGATTTAGTATGGTGAGTTTGGTCCTCACTGGGTGCTTCGTTATTGTTGTTGATATCTACTCTTATATTTTAGGGTTTTCTTTCTCTCCTTGGACATTTTCTTCCAATCTTTATTTTGTCTTCATTCTTATGTACCTCTCTCCAATTTCAAGTTCAACCTCTTTCATTAAGAGGAAATATTTTTCTCTTCCAAGCACCCATCCTTTCAACTGTTTTACCTTCCTGATAATATAATATAAATTCTTCAAAGAAAGTGTAATCAAACAAAAGTTTTGTATGCAATAAAGTTATCAATAAATAAATGATAGGCTGTACTTTTATATAGACTTGATATCTACAGATTTGTGTTGAAATTTATCTTTGATCCTAATTAAATGAGGTAAATATGATTTACCAAGATTAGATTTATACGTCTTCTTACCAAATGAAATTTCAGTAAATATCAACAAAGTGTGCTTTGTTTGGTACTAAGTCACGAGTGTTGGTCATCTTGTGATGATTGAACTAGTTCAAAATGGTTTAAGAAACTATCTTCCAGCTATTCCTCTACTCACATCCAATTACTGTAAATTTGGTTTGGAAAATAATTTTTACTCAACAATATGGTACAAGCATAAAGGATGAAGTCCAGAATGTTTTTAAGAGATTTTTTTTCAACAATTATTGCTTTGAGAATGCTGATTTTCGGTAAATCTTTCATTGTTCTCTGGACAGCATGAATAGCTATAAAAATATGAACAAAATCTTGTTTGGTCAATAACTCTGAAAAACTTATCCCTATATCCAGTTTCCAATTGAAAACATTTTGTGGTATATTTTATACATTTATATATGTATTTTCATTAAAAAAAAAAAAATTACTGTGTTATAAAGAAATGTTCTCAAATATATTTACAATATTTTTTTTTCCTTTTTTTTTTTTTTCAGATTTGCAACCTTTTGCCGTCATATTCTCTCTGCAATTTTCTGGGACATTTTCTTTTTCATTAAAAAACAAAACAGTAATAAGGGTTACGCATTACATCTTATTATTTTCTGAGGGAATCTCTTAAAATTCAGTATTCTTGCACTATTTTTTCTTCATCTTTCATTTCATATTTTGTTTTTCACATTTGAAAAAGTATTGGTAGCCATTTTGTTTTAATTGTTAAATTTCTTTCAACTCTTACTAAAGTGGGACATATAAAGCGAAAATTGGTTTGTTTTTTGTTTTTTTAAAAAATTTTTTTTTATCTAAATAGTTTTGAATTGTTTGAAACTTTTCTTAACAGGATTGCTAGAACGAAAAAAAAGTCCAGTTACAAAAATCCTTTATAACTTTTTTTTTTTTTTACTATTCTCAAAAAAAAAAAAGGGAATAAAAAAAGAAATAGAATAATTTCATAACAATTGTGTCAAATTATAGACATTTATACAGGCATTGAATGTATAACCACCACAGATTGTTATTGACATGTAATTAATAAGACTGCATTTATACATATTAAAGTGATCAGGATGTAATGAAATAATTGTATTTCTTACTTCTATTATTGTAATACCATATCTCTAAGAGGGGATTATTTGCTGTTATTTAAAACTTCCATTCATCTCTTCTGTTATTTATTTTCAGTATAATGTGCTGAACTTTGTGACTTTTTTTGAATCATCTCCATGCATTATATTGTTGTTCTCTTGGACCATTTAATTTTTTAATTTTTACTTTTATCAAATAAGTCTGCAAATGCTGCCGGCAGTTTTAGTAAGATATCATTTATATTTATATTGTTTTCATTCTGGAAAATTTAGGAGTCAATAGTAAGATGGTGTTATACTGCAAGAATGGCATTTCTAATTTTTAAGTTTTTTTCAACTTGGGACATCATAAGGCTCCTTGTTTTTGTGAACAAAAAATGGGACAAATGAACCCAAATCAACTGTTGCATCATGTATGAAGAACTTTAATCATGCAACTGCTGCTGTAAAAGGGTCTGCTGTGAGTTGAGCCTTTTTTCTTATGCCATAAAAGTGTTTTAGAATTTTAAAAAGACTAATAATGTTATACATTGCCTTCAATTGTCCCTTATCTAGGAAATATTTCACTTGAATATTGACTGAAATAATTTATGGAAAAAAAATAGCTAAAGCTAAATTCTAGACCTGAAGATTCAATCAAATCATATCAACCTGTATAATTGAATATAAAAGAAAAAAAGGCATCTGGAAAGCTGATTTTGAATAAATTCTGGCTCCTTTTGCAATGTGTCCAATATGTAAGGATAAATTTCAACTAAGTAACAAATGAGTGTATTAGATAAAAATAAAGTTACAAAATCAATCATGAACTTTTTTTCATACTGGATTCTGCTTATTTATCAACAAGTATCTCTAAAAAAAGAAAAAAGAAGTGTTTTATGATAAAAAAAAACCCTAATTCATTAAATATTTCAGTCACGATTGAAAATATGGTATTGTACAGAGAAACAAGTATAGGAATGTTTGAACAAAGAAATTTCATTTGTAAGGATATCCATATTTTTATCTTAGTGGCTGAATGTTAATAACAAAGTCATCAATTGAAGTCTTTGTATACATAATTCAGTAATCTTTATGATTTTATGATATAAAAATTAGAATATATATTATAATTTTGCTGTTGAGATTCAAACAAATTTGGTAGATGGTGCTCCAATCAATGAGATAAAAAAGCCGGATCTGATCAAGATGAAACCATAACTACAAGAAGTCTTAAAACCCTGGTAACTAGGAAGACGATGCTAATTTCATAGCCTGGCAATGACAGATCATTTCATAAAGAAACTTGATAATCTAAGGATGAAATTAATTGCAATTTGGGATTTTTGTAATGGAGGTGTACAGAATTTGGGCTTTAGTCAGGAGGCTTATACTGTAGATATTTGTACACAAGTACTTAAACATGACTACAATGGGAATGGTACATACTTCCTGCTCATACTCTCAAATGTATACGTATGTATGTGTGTATGCCTGCTTGAATAGTTTCCTTTTGTTTCGAGAGAAAGTGGTAAATGTACACATGATTTTCTATTGATTAACTTTCTTATGTTTCTGTTAAATTACTTGTGGTGATAAGGTTGGTTCAACTTTTAGCTATGAATGGGAATCTAGCTTTATGAAAGCTTTTTCTTTCCTACCTCCCTGTCCTCTATAAGTTTTCTTTCTGGACTCATTTGCGAACATTAACCTCTCCAATCTGGCATGTAGGTTAGAACCTCAAATCTGTAAATCTTTGCATTTGTCAATTATTTCGTTTGTCAGTTTTTACTTTCTGCAAAAAGCAATCATTTTGATTCTGAATCGGTTTTAAAATTCTGATTACCTTCATTATTGCCATTGTAATGCAGTAGCACTTGTCCTTTGACTATAAACAAATAATGTGTTGGTTAACAAGCTAAATATGATTTTAGGGAAGTAATTGCGGTTGACCTCCTATTGTTATGAGAGAAACTTTTGGGAACAAAATTTTCCATGGTTATGCAGGGATCATGGTTGGGTGAAAAGGAAGAGAATTCTAGAAAGAGCTTAGGAAAAATTTCTGGCAATTGCCTGTGATAATGGCTATTGTATCAATTTAAATTCCACCCTCAGTAACTACATTGGCATATTAATTACCTAATTATACTAAGATCTCTTGGTCCTTGTAATTAGGTATTTTATTATTTTTATTTTACTTACATTTTATTACTGAGTTTTTTCCTGTTTTAAAGAATGCAGCACAATAGATTTAAGCAATTGTAGTTTGGTTAATATCAAAGTAATGATAATTTCATCCACTATGATGATTATATATATATATATATATATATATATATATCTCATCTTTCATGATAGCGTAAAGGGTTGAGGCTTTATGAGCCATAATTCTTTGAAACTTTCTTCGAGTTGCAAATAGTAGCCTATGCCCAACCAGAAATTTTTCCTCTCAGAATTCCTATTTGCTATAGTGATTGGCCTTCTAACCAAAAGGTAACTGTAGTTACCTTGTGGGTCTTTTTATGCTTCTTCATTCCCAGGTTGCCTTGACTGGTTATGAACCATATTTTATGTTTCTGTAAATGGTTGATATAAGTCGGTATATTCCTTATTAAGACAGACAGATGTTTACTCTAAAAGACTGAAAAAGAAAATCACTTGTTTTTGTTTTTTTTTTGTTTGTTTTTTTTTCCATAAGAAATTGTGTGTGTGTGTGTCTGTGTGCATATGTTTGAGGATTTAAAATGAGTTGAAGGGAAATCCATGTATTAAATGTATTTTTTGTAATTTGTTATTTTTTTTTTTTCTTTTCAAGAAATATAAAGAGCATAAAAAAAAATCTCATTTTCATTATATTTTTAATTTCCAAATTAAAAAGAACTGAATATGTTTTTGTCTTTGTTTTATTTTTATTTGTTTCGATTTCAATTTTTTGCTTTCTCTTTTTGAGCTTGCTTTTGGGTTCTTGAGTTGTTTTTTGTTTTTTTTTCATGAACAAATAAATCTTTAGAAAATGTTTTAATTTTGAAAACATTTTAATTTTCTTTCTTTTTTTTTTTTGTTATTTTTGTGACTTTGTTCTTGCAGTAGACTTAGCTAGTAGATTCCCATCCTATCTGACTTTTTTTTTTTTTTTTCTTTTTTTCATCCTTAGTTTGGAAGAAATTTTGGTAAAAATCAACAATTTTTTTTCCAATAGTCTCAGTCTGAAGCAAATATTTTTGTATCTACATTTCAAAACTATTTTCTTTTTTTATAATTTAATGTCAGTAGAGAATTCTTTAGTTACTAATCAAACCCTTCTTAAAAGGCAAATAATTCCTATTTTACACCCTTAGATGCTTTATTGATATTCTGAACTTATTGTCATTTTTCTTATTCTATCACAGAACGTAAAGCAATTGAATCTCTGCTCTAGCTTCTCCAATCTGTATTATTCATGTATTTGAGTACAAGACCTTTGATGGATTTTACAAAAAGCAGTTTATTTAAATACTTTTCAACTCTAATTTTATCTTTTTTTTCCCTCTTATTTTTTAAATTTCTTATTTATTAAATTTGATAGAAAAAATATCTTAAAACTATCTTAACGGCACAATTGTGTGTTTTTTTTTTTTTATTTTTATTTTTATTTTTTTTTTTTTCTGAGGCTATTTTCTTGTAAATATATTCTTTGAAATTTTCATTGCATTATTCGAGGCGTTTCTTCCGTGTCTACTTACTTTTTCGGAAAGTAACTGTTTGATTTGTTGGAAAGAGTGAAAGGAAAATAAACATCGAAAGAAGCAATAAAAAGAATACTTTTTCAGAAATGCAAACACAGAGGATACAGCTCATTATAATCAAATAGTCCTTACGTCTACAACTTGTAACTGATAACGCCTACCATTTCCCTGTATCCTGTAAGCTTCAGTGGCTCGTATGGTACCTGACCAAAACCTGACCCTGGATGTTATGTGCATGTGTGACAATGCGTCGCCTTCGTGAACCAAGAGGAATCGGAAGATATTCAACCGTGCAAGCCATGGCTGAAATGCGCAAGTGGCGGTGTTTATTTGTGGTGGGGACTCTTTTCCTTACGATTTGATTACTTTAATCATCAACTTAAACTAAAGTTCAGATGTGATGAAGGGGGGGGGGAGATTAACCAAGGAAGATTTCTGTGAAAACTGGATGATAGTAGCAAGCTGGATCTACTTGAAAAATAGTCTAGAATGGCTTTCCTAGTAGCTGACATGTACCGTGAAAAAAAACAAAAAAACAAAAAAAAGAAAACCTGGCATCTAGACCACTCCGTGTTTACGTTAAGAACTATCCTTAATTCAATGTGAAGCATCTTTCTGGGTTTAACATCGAACTCCCATTACCCCTGTCCGCCCCCTGGCTAAGATGAGCATGATTAATTCAGGGTAGGGTAGATGATGTATCGAGGAATTTCGAAGAATGAAGTTTCGTTGATAAGTACAGATATCATTTGGCCTAATCAGAAAAGAATACCTCGTGTGATATTTGTTATGGACTGAGCATAAACGAATTCTATTCTGGCTGGTAAAGAATGCGATCATTGGTGGTGCGTTTTATGATTTTGGACAGTGAAAATTCGGTTGATGACAATGTCGAAAGATAGGATTGTCATATCTCATAAGGAATTTCCAATTATCTTAAAAATAGTTGAGGTCGAGCCACTTCAGCCCCCACCAAGAATAAATACAGGTGTAAATTAAGTGATGGCGGCAGATCATCCGAGGGGATGCCGGTCAAGATTACTGGACCCTCAGTCCTTAGCCCTACCCTGCAGGTTGTGCAAGGGGTGTCAAACAATTATGAGGTGAGAATGATAATCACTCAAGGTTTGTAGGTAAGAAAAAGATGTAATCACAATATTAGCAATCGTAACTTTCAAGCCATTAGGTCTGTTATTTGTCAAGTTATAGCAACAGAATTTTGACTGACGAATGAAATCAGTCCCCAAAGCAGTGTACTGTTGTGAGAAAGATTATGAACTGCTGTCATTTTCCCAAATACGGAGTTCGTCTTTTCTTCATTCATGATGAAACCAATAATCTCTTCGGCATTTGTTCCTTTCGGCATCACCGAGACACCAACGAACATCGATCAACTACCAACCGAGTGAAGAAAAAAACAAACAAAACGGAGATTCGATAGGGAAATCAAATGGAACTATTGACCATACAACCCCTTTCTTTATCCCCCTACAACAAATGTATATACACATGCACGACTACGTAACACATACCCTTTACAGCACGTGCCTCACTAAGCTAAGATTAGTAAATATTAATACGTATACAATATCATCCAATAACGTCTGCGAAACAAGCAAGTTAATCTCGCAGACCATTGCCCATGCAATGAGTTCGATTCGCGCAAGATGCATTAATTCTTAGTCAGTGGAGTAAAAGTAGCAATTGGCCAATCTTTTATAAAGATTTTAAGATGATTCTCGGTCAGAAATGAAACTCTTTGACTTAATAATTGTTTTAATCTAAGCTTTCAGCTTTTAGGGCTACAGATATGGCTTCCAGCTTTGCTTTTGCGGTGTATAATCTAAATTGACCTTAAGGAAATATCATAATCCTTGGCTCTCCGTCGTTGAACATAAATCTCCTCCTAGATTCTCCCAATCTCTCAATTGCGGACGTTGCAGCGTAATATATACCCTTTACAGCACGGGATTGAAACAGCAGGCGACAGTCAATAGTCTTTAACACTGGCGCAACGTATGTAGCATGTTTTGGTACCATGACTAGGATGCCACAAAACCACTATCCCCTATTTCAGCCTCACTCCACATTGTTGTACTTCGTAACAATGATAAATTTCGTTGCTAATTAAGTTAGCGAAACACACATTTTATTTTTGTTGCTTTTTACATCCAGTTTTTTCAAGGATAAAAAAATTATCAATAATGATAATCCTTCATCTGAGAAATCCAGGCAAGTATCATGTCCACTACTATTAGATGTAATCAAACAATATGTCCGGGAAAAAAAAATTGGATAATGAAGAATGTATCTACTTGACTATATTTGATAATCGTCTGCAAGTTGACTTTCGTGTTCTGATCGTTAAGGCATTGTTCCGTTCGAACAGGTTCACAAAGGTAGGAGATTCAAATCTCGTCGGAAGCTCATTCTTCTTCTAAATTTTTACTCCATGCTGCTTGCTTAACTATCGTAGAACGATTGAAGACCTTAGCATTGTAATAACAAAATACCTCCAACTACTGCTAGATGAACTAAATGAAGAGAGCGAAAAAATCGGCCTGCACATGAACTTCAGCAAAACTAAGGCCATGGGCTACAATCACGTCGGGAATGAGAACACAACGATCAAAATCAAGGACGCAAAACCGGAGAAAGTAGACCACCACATCTACCAAGGAAAACGAATCTCCATGAAATCCTCAAAAGAAGGAATCAAGCGAAGAATCACAAGCCTTTGGAAGAGCAGGCTCAACCCTCATAAAACCAGACGATCCCAATAATCCTAAAAAGAAATGTATACAACCAATGCATCTGCCTGATAATCACCCATGGAGCTGAAACATGGAACTTAACCAAGAGACTGACCCGCGAACTGTGAAGCATGCAACGTGCACCGAGCCTCTGCATTGCTAAGCGTATTTGGGGACCTATGGATTCATCTTTAGGTCCTCACATTATTACTTATATTGTTGAATTAATTTTGATTTAAAAATATCAATTATTTCTCAATCAACTACAACTGCATTTAATATAAGATCGGTGTCGGTCGATGGTATGCAAATGATATTGCCCAGAATTGTGTATGAATAGTAGAAGCTTTAGTTATGATTCCTGTGAAATAGAACTATCGTCTGCTTCTAATGCGTTTTCTCCTCATCAGGCTGTGTATCAAGGTCCTTAGTCAATAAATTACTTTCTTAGAAATATCTTTCTAAAAATGTTTTAAATTAGTGAATATGAAGCCGAGTATAAGTAGCAAACTCAATCTGCTTGAAAGATATCAGTCTAAAATGGCTTTATTAGGATCTACGTGATGTGAAATGAAATTCCCTCTGAAATCTGTTTAGGTTAAGAACTATACTAAGTTTGAGTGTCTGGTTTCGTATCACTTTTTTTTTCCTGACTAAGATAAGTATAGTTAATGCAAAACTTGCCCTTGGGTTCATCGAATATGGATTACTGCCGAAAAGAATTGCTCATGGCAGTGGAGTGATAAATAAATGATGGTCCCACGATCAGTAGAAAAAAAAGGACCAGATTCTCGTTGAATACTCTAGAAATGCGGCAGAACACCCAAGTTCAATTAGTCTTTAACATACCTGAATGATAATTTCCACACAGTTTGTATTAGAATTCGTCCGGTGTAAAACCCCCAAACAAGTATAAATGTAGATGTTAACAGCGTTTTTTTCTTATACCTAACGAGCTACGTTGAAAAAATTTATGAGCATAATGGCTGCCTATTATTGCACGATAGTGAACTCGTCATGTAAGCCAATTCGGTACATTAGTGAGTTCAATTCTGACTGGGTACGCCATGACTTAGTCATTATGTTAAACTAAGCTAAGTTTAGTAAACGTCTATTGCGCTTCATCAAAAAGTATTGGTCGGCTAGGTAGTCGTGCAGATCATGCCTGCTGTAGTGAGTTCGATTCTCACTAGGTCCATTCACAGTTGAAGCTTTGTACCACACTAATACCAACCGTGGAATCTAGCAAACTATTACTATTTACGTGAGTATGATTTTCACCTCATGTTCCCCCATACCTGTGACTTCGTGCCTTGCTAAACTAAGATTAGTGAATATTAACACGTATACATTATTATCCAATAACGTCTGCGAAACAAGCAAGTTAATTTCGCAGACCATTGCCCGGGCAATGAGTTCGATTCTCATAAGATGCACTAATTCTTAGCTTATTCAGTGAATGTAGCAATTGGCCCATCTTTATTTAAAAAAAGATTTTAGGATGATTCTCGGTCAGAAATTAAACTCTTTGACTTAATAATTAAGTTTATCTAAAATTTCAGCTTTTAAGGCTTTCAATATGGCTTTCAGCTTTGCTTTTACAATGTATAATCTGAATTGACTCTAAGGAAATATCATCATCCTTGGCTTTCTATCATTGAACATAGACCTCCTCCAAGATTCTCCAAATCTCTCAATTGCGGGCGTTGCAGCGCCAATACCTCCTGGACCTGTCTAAATCGTAAACCATCTTATTTCCTGTCGGTCACAATTTAGCATATGCTTTCTGGGGATCCATATTGTGAGTCATGATGTGCAATAGTTGTCTGACATTCTTGCGACACGGGCTGCCCTAGTTATGTAATAAACAAATTCTTTCAAACATATTTTAGGGGACCAATTTTTCAGATTTTGCGTATTCCATTACTTGTGGTCATTAAAGATATTTGAATGAATGTTGTGTATTTCATAACGTCAGACCTTAAAAAATACAAAGTTCATCGATATATCTGCAGCGTAATGAAGAAAAAATGCATTCATTTTGTACAAGAAATGTTTATTTTCCAACATATTCTCCTCCATTAGCGATACACTCATATAGATCGAACGATATAGTGATGATTTCAGAGCAAAATCTAGCTGATAACAGTGTAAGTTTACGGAATTATTGGTCCACTCTTGTGTTTGAAATAATCGTACTATGTAACATAAAGTTTCAAAAGGCTTTTGAAATGATATCAAGTTAAACCACAAGCTGAAATTCAATTCTATTTTCTGACTTTTCCAACCATAGTTTATCACGTCCAATTAGGAGTAGACAAAGCTTTATTTCAAAACAAATTTGTTATACATCTTGTATTTATACTTGACCTGTTTTCGTTATTCAAAATTTCGAGCGATCTCATTTGCATATTGTCTACTCAAACCGATGATATATTAAATACAGATGTATTGGATTGAAAAATAATTAATATTCTCGTGTACACTGAACATTGACGCAATGGTTAAATTATAATTAAGACAAAGAAATATACTGTAATGATATTTAATACATTTGTCTTCCTGTGAACTAAAACAAGCAAATATATCACTAACACGCCATTAACGAATCATACATGACGTCTTTCTGACTGATTGACGTCATTGTAATCAGATTACATAGCAGACCTCTATCACTGGTCTCCTCATTTTATTTGGTTGAGAGAGCAAAATATTCTCAGCAGTTTTTTGACTAGTTTTCCTTTTCATCTTATTTTGTTGCTTATTCTAAATCACAATGCTAATGCTGCTTTACATTCTACGATTGTTATATGTATTAAGCAATCAACATGTATCGGAAATAAAGGCTGAGCCTAATACCAGATTTGTTCTTGTATCCTTTATCCTTGTCAGAACGGAACAACGCCCTACCGATTAGGGTGCGAAAGCTTACTTAGCAGACGTTCATCAAATTTAATCAGGTAGCTACATTCATCATTATCTGAATTCTCCCTCATGCCACATTGATTATATCTAGTAGTAGTAGACATACACTAATCTTAAGTTGTCCGGCTTTCTCAGACGGATGATTCTCATTATCATTTCTTTGCCTTTGCCGAAAATGCAGAATATAGAACGGTTGCAGGGAAAAAAGGTCACAAAAATGAGATGAAGTTTGTCTCACTAGTTTAATTAGCAATGATATTTATTTAAAAAAACAAAACAAACTACGTTAATGTGAATAAAAACTGGAAAACGGTAGAGGGCTGGTTTTGCATTAACCATCCTTATCTTGGCCGAAAAAAAAAACAAACAAAAAAAGATACAAATGATAGGAATTGGAAGTCGAAGACAGAGCCGGATGCTACCCTCAAAGTAAGTATAGTTCTCACCCCAACTAGGAGGATGGGGGTTTCCGGAAGGAATCTCATCTCACAACCGCACAGCTCCTAGAAAAGACAAACTTGACTAACATCTTTTGAGTAGAATAAGCTTGTTACTTTTTTTTCTCGGCTTTTGCAGAAATAGTACCTCAGGGTTAAATTGAATTAAATTTTGACTGGAAATGCAAAACCGAAAGCAATATTTGTATCCTCAAAGCTGAAATCCTGATAAACAGTGAGATGAATTTAATTATCAAGTCAATGAGGTTCATTTCAGACGGAAAGATTATCTTGAAATCTTTATTAAAAAAGATAAGTTGGGTCAGATGCTATATTCTTTCCACTAACTTACAATTAGAGCAAATGGTGAGTATCGAGCAATGGTCTTCGAGATTAGCTTGCTAGCTTCGTAGACAAGCGTTCTCTGACGATGATTTATACGTGATACTATTTACTAAGCTTAGCCCGGAACAAGGATGGAGGCACCAAGTGACAATCGAACTCATTTTAGTCGTAATGGTCTACGAGGCTAGCTTGATAATCATTATTCTATGGCTTAGCTTAGTGTAGTACAAAGCCACAAGTGTGAAGAGTCCCAGAGAGGATTGAACTTACTTCAGTAGTAATTGTCAGCGCGACTAGCTCGCTGACCTCTACTCTACGGTGAAGCACCACAGGTATTTACTAATCTTAGCCTAATTTAGGACAATGACACAGCTATGGGGCACCTAGTGAGAATTGGATTCACTATACAAGCGAATCAGCTCACGTGACAATTTTACCGACTATAGTGCGGTAATTAGACAGGCATTATGTTATTTTTTTTTCAACGTAGTCCATTTACTATTTAAAGAAACTGAAAAATATTTTTGCATCTATGTCCAGACCTTTATTTGTCTTCATACAGGGTGAATTGTCAAAAGTCTGTTTTATAGGCACGTTAAACATTGCTAGAGTGTTCAGCGAGAATCTGGCACATTTTCAGCTGACTGAGACCATCAAGTTTATCGCCACACTGCTACGAGTACTCTTTGTTGGCAGTAATCCATATTCGATGAACCTAAGGACTGGTCTTTATCTATCCTTATCTTAGCCAGGGAAAAAGAAATGATACGAGACGGGGGCAGATGTTACACTCAAACTAAGTATAGTTCTTAACGTAGCCACGGATGCGGGTTCCGAACGGAAATTCATCTCACGGCACGTAGTCCATAGAAAAGCCATTTCAGACTGATATCTTTCAAGCAGATCAAGCTTGTTACTTTCAACCAGCTTCATATTCTATAATTTGAAACCTTAAAAGATGTTTGAAAGAATTTTACGAGTTTCATACTTGTTTTGAAAGATATTTTGAAGAATGGTATGTACTTTTTAAACTTTCGACCTTAATACATAGGTGGGTACATCAATAAATCAGCAAATTTATGAGGGGGAAAAGCATTTATTTTACACAAGATATATTTGTTTTCGTACATAATCTCCTTCGCTGTCGATGCACTGAATACAACGCTTAATCGCATTGACCGAATATAATACAGAGAAAATTCAGATAAAAATTTAGCTAATAATTGTGTTATTGATCCACTATTGTCTTCAGAACTAGAACTCACTTAGAGAAAGCATGCCTCTACCAACTCCATTGTTAGGGGGGAGTAATTGTGCATGGATCCGCCCCCAAATTCAAACAGTTCCTCCGTAGCCTATAAACCACCTTTTCACAAAATATCATTGGAATTCATTGCGAACCTCTAGACATAGCATTTGAACAAACATGAAATTCGGTGACATCATGTGTTTTGGAAATATAACTACGATGTAGGAGAGGATAGATAATTGTGAATAAATCAACTCCAAAATGTAATCAGTTCTCACATAGTCTATTGTCCACCCTTCCACCAAATGCCATTGAAATTTATCGATAAGTTCTGGAGATATCGTGCGGACAGACATGGATGTATACATATATGTAATAAAGGAAAAATATTTGTAAATCAGAAATCACTGGATCCATTCCAAAATATTACCATCGCTTCCTCATCCCATTGTCCACCTTCCCACGAAACTTCATGGAAATCCGTGGATTACTTTTGGAGATATCATGTGGACGGAAAAGAGCATTTGTTGCGATATCCTGTGGGTTGGGCATAAAATAACGACGTAGTAGAGGTAATTTTGCTTCGAGATTTACTGTATCCTATTGTCCACTACTCCACAGCATTTGATAGGAATTCATTGATTGCTTTTGGAGATATCGCACGGAAAAACATGAAATTATCGCGATATTATGTGTTTCGGACACATAACTACGACATAGGGGACGGGGTAATTATGCATAGATCCACTCCAAATTCTAATCAGTTCTCCCTTAGCCTATTGTCTTCATCTCTACTGAATGTCATTAAAATTCATCGATAAATTTTGGAGTGAATGGGTACGTAAATGTTATTGAAAAAAAACAACAAAAAACGGAAAAAATCTCTCAATCAAGAAAAATTTCTGCTTCAGAGATATTTTAACATCTCTTTTTTACACCATTGCCCATCCTTCCACATAATTTCAGAGAGATTCATTCAGTACTCACGGGGATATCGTGTGGAACGACTAACCAATAGACAAAAAAAAACTTCGTTCACAGAAGTAAATAAGTATTATATATATTCTATAACCTCAAGTCCCGAAAGACTTTAAAATGATGTTATGTATTCTTCAAATTCAATTGGATCAGAAGCTTCAATTAAATTCTTTAATTTCATCATCTCTTCCAACCATAGTTTGACATTCAATAATGTGCAGATTGCTTATTTGCCTCCCCACAGCGGCAAATTTGACATGAAGTCGAGTTTAGTTAGGTTGCCGACCAAAAATGGCTCTTGTCCCCGCATCTAGTGTCGCAGAGATATTAGAGCAAGCTCACTTAATCTTAGGACATGTCCTAAGTAAGCTTTTCATGGGCTAGTCATTGCTTACGTAGTGCCACATTATTATTGTCATCAGTCTTTTATCTCCATCATTGGACATAGGTCTTCCCCTGTATTAGCCAGACCTCTCTATCATGGGTGTCGCAGTGCCAATACTTTCTTAACTTGTTTAGTTCGTTTCTCCAGCTTGTATTCTGTCTACTTCGGTTTCGCCTGTGATCTCTGGGGATCTATGTTGTGAGTTGTGATGTCCATCGGTTTTCTGTCAATCTTGCAACATGACCAGCCCATTGCCATTTGAGTTTTTTCTAATGGATTCTATGATGTCTCAGACACCTATTGTGCTGTCTTGTTTCCTCTCCAAGTGAGGTTGAACATGATTCTTTCATGTGCACGTTGCATGCTTCTTAGTTTGAACATTGGTCTCTCGGTTAAGTTCCATGTTTCTACTCCATAGGTGACTATCGGGAGGATGCATTGGTTGTATACTCTTCTTTTTTCGGACTTATAGGACTTGCTTGTTCTTGAAGGTTGAGCTGGCTCCGCCGAAGGTTTGTCACCCTAAAGTGATTATTCGCTTGATTTCTTCTCCTTTTGATGATTTCATGGAGATTCATTGTCCTAGGTAGATGTAGTGGTTTACTTCCAATAGTTCAGAGTTTTCAATTTTGATCGCTGTGCATCTATCACACCTCAGTTAACCCTTTATGGCAATGGCATCGCGGCTATGTCAAGCTGATCATAACCACCAAGAAAACGGTTGCAGAAAAAAAACTTAATTTCTAAACGATTTTATCTTACTACTTCTACTATTTAAACTAGATCTGTTTCAGTTATCAAAAATCATAGGCATTTGCATACTGTCTACAGTAACCAATGTTATATCAAACACAGATATATTTGTTTACGAAACAATTAATATTCTTGTATACACTGAACATTGATGCGTTGGTCAGAATTATTTCAACGATTCCACTTTGAAAAATATTTATTACATTAATCTTTCTGTAAGATAAAGCAACTGATATTACTAATATGTCATTAGCAAATCTTGCCTGACGGTTTACTAACTGATTGACCTGACCGATTTTAATCGAATTACGTGACAGACTTGTATGCATGATAACTGTGCACACAGGTACATCAGTAAGTCTAGAAAAATAAGCATCCATTTTAGACGAGAAGTATCAATTATTCAACATAATTTCCTTTATTGTCAATGCATTTCTCCCAACCATTGATCGTACAGATTGAGTGTTATACAGTGAAATTTTCAGATCAATTTCTGATATCTGTGTCAAGCTACAGGCTCATTGGTCCTCTCTTGTATATGGAATAATGTTACGTATTCTACAAACCACTAAAATTCTAAAAGACTTCTGAAATAATATTGTATCTTCTCCAACTCTAGGTCAGAACCTAAAATTCAATTCTTTGATTTTGTATAGTTTGACACGTTCAATTATAACAAGACAAAAACTTCATTTCCTATATACTCGCTGTCTCACAAGAACAAGATATACCACAAGGTCATTAATGTGGGTTTCAGTAACAGTAGAGCTGTAAAAATTGCGTCAGCTCCCGCAACTAGTGTTCCGAAGGCGTCAGGGCAACCCCAACCAATTCTTTTAGAGCAATGAGATGGTGCTACCCTGGGGCAAACTGTTCCCCTGAAACTGGGCCAAGAAAATTTTTAAGGCCATAGGACGGAATCCTAGGCCTCTTGCGCTTAGTAATAACGAGCCTCAGTAAGCCATCACCGATAACATCATAACACTGTTGCAAGGCCAAAAGGTGTACTGTGAACAAATGCTATGCTTGTATCGACAGTCAAGACAAAAACTTTATTTCCCAACAATTATATAGTACAGCTTCTACTATTTATACTAGATCTGTTTTAGTTATTCAATATTCTGGGCCATCTCATTTGCATAACGTCCACCAAAATCGATGTTATAATAAATACAGAATTATTGGTTTTACTAACAATTTATATTTTCATGCACATTGAAAACTGATGCATTGGTCAAATGATAATTAAATCAAATATTCTACTTGGAAAAACCCAACTTTTGTCTTCCTGTAGAGTAAATCAAATATATATATATATATATATATATATATATATATATATATATATAACTAATACGCCATTAGAGCTGACGTCATTGTATACAGATTACGTGACCATGGCAACTGGTCTTCTTATTTTATATGGTTGAGAAAAGTAAAATGTTTTTTATTGATTTTTCAATTAGTTTTTCTTTTCGTATTTTCTTGTTGCTTTTTTAAAAATTGCAACGCTGAGGTCGCTTCACACTCTACGATAAATTAACGAACAGCATGGATTGGGAATGATAAATGAGTTTCGACGAAATTTGCAGCCATATTCCTTGTCCTTGTGAGCCTGTCTAAACGGAACAACGTTTTACCGATTGGGATACGAACAGAAAATATAGAATGTAGATCGGCCCGATCGTTGTAGTGAAACAAGAACCATAAGTTCAACGATGCGTCCACGATCCTAACGTCCATATCTGTAATTTCTGATTTCGAAGCGATTCTCAATGAAGTGGTGGTTGCTTTAATAGTAGTGTCAGTAGTTGCAGGAGGCGGAGAAGGAAGAAAAACATGAGAAAGTTTCACCCTAAAATTTTGTTATTAAAAAAAAAAGCAATTAGTGAGTTTAAATCAAAGTAAGTGTATAATTTTCATCAATAATTTGTTCTGGAGTCTCGGTGTATGGTTATTTTTCATAATGACTATATATAATATTTTTAGCCAGATAGTTAGCAGGAAATTGGAAAGCTTAACCGGTTTTAGCCATTCTAGCTATCAATAAAACGATATTTGGCAACAGTGTAAAAAGTCCAAACGCTTGTATGTCATCTATTGATCAGATTAAATGCTTTTTGATGACGTCACATTTTCCTCCTTCCCCTTTCTGCAGTTTTCCTAAACAGAACCGACCAACCGACCGACCGAAAAGCATCTAATAGAGATCGTGGACTTATTTAAAAACAACGAAAATAAGATGTTTGTTTCAGTAGCCTAATTAGCAATAATAGTTTGATGTGAAAAAAAAAAATACAATAATGTGAAACAAAGCTGAAATAGGAGAAGGAAGGTGGTCTTATACTTACAATCCATACCTTTACCAGGTGAAAAAAGGAATGATAGGAGTTGGAAGTCGGTGACCGGGTGGATGCTGCACTCAATTAGGAAAGTATATTTTTTTTACTAACCAGAATAGAGGGGTTTCCGGAAGGAATTTCATTTCACGGTACGTAGCACTAGGGTAATCCTTTCTAGACATCTTTCAAACAGATCAAGCTTGCTACCTTTACCCAACTTTAGTATAGATCGCTCTTGGCTAATATTCCCTCATCACATCTAAACTTTACTTCAAGTTGATGTTTAAAGTAATCAAATCATCATAAGAAAAAGAACCCTCGTACCTTGCAAAAAAACACTCCCTTGTTGGCAGCGTCAGAAATACAATCTGCCTCACCTTGGTCCACGGAGGTTATCACACAAGCAAATTTGATAATTAAGGATATAATTTAGTTTTAGGGGTTGGCATTAGAGTTTAGGGTTGAAGCCGGTTTTGCTAGTTACAACAAAAAATGATTAAACATTTCTTCATAATTATAGAATCAAAAAGAATATACACAAGCAACTAATAATAACAATTTATTCAGCTCTAACACTGTTCGTCCAAATTAGATTAACTCCCTTTGACATTTTTCATCATCATCATCATCATCATCATCATCATCATCATCATCATCATCAGTCTTTTAACGTCCGTCGTTGGACGTAGACCTTCCGCAGGATCCACCACATTTCTCTATCATGGGCATCGCGGAGCCAGTATCTTCTGAATTTGTCTAGTTCGTCTCCTCATCTTGTTTTTTGTCGGCTTCGGTTTCGCATGTGGTCTCTAGGGATCCATGTTGTGAGTCGTGATATCCATCGGTTGTCTTTCATTCTTGCAACATGACCAGCCCATTGCCATTTGAGTTTTCTAATTGATTCTATGATGTCTCTGATCCCCGTTTTCTTTCTGATACATTGTGCTGTCTTTTGATCTCTCCATGTGAGGTTGAGCATGATTCTCTCATGCGAGTCAAGTTTACAGACAAGTAACAAACTTTTATCGAGACACACACACATATACCAATTTAACTAACTATCCGTTGATACCTTCTTCTATCTATCAATATCTCTGATTCTATCTGTTCCGGAATGCTCGTATCTATCCTATAATCGTTATGTTAACCAAGCTTTGTGTGTTTGTATCCTAGTCATTTGATATCTGAATCCGGTCAACTGAAATAACTCGATAAAAAAAAAGACGGCCAGGC
This sequence comes from Thysanoteuthis rhombus, assembly GCA_963457665.1. Lineage (NCBI taxonomy): Eukaryota > Metazoa > Mollusca > Cephalopoda > Oegopsida > Thysanoteuthidae > Thysanoteuthis > Thysanoteuthis major. The sequence continues at coordinate 21,370,863 of OY735207.1, read as the reverse complement.
CAATAGCACTGAGTGATACTTGAGATACGAGACAGTTACGAACGTTTATTTCACTGGAAAATTTAGTTTACTATTAAGATTTTATCGTTTGTTTAACTTTGTCAATGTTTAAAATCGTAATTTGACGCGTTCAACGAGAAGTAGACCAAAACGTTTTTATTCAAACAAATACATATCTCAGCTTACGCATTTCATACTATCCCTAATTCACGTCTGCAAAATTCTGGGTAATCTCCTTTTTGCATATTTTCTGTTGAAAATGATACTCGGTTATATGTAGACTTATCGGTAAGAAGAATTATTGAAGAAAACATGAACAGTCCCAGATCATATTTTGGATAAAACACAATCAAAATTAGACATCTGTTTTGAAATAGTAGAGCACATTTTTTCTCCAGTAATGTTCAACAAGTAGATATAAGACCAAAAAGCCGTTAGCAAAAATTATATGGTTTCTGTTTGATGTCGCCACAAACCCATCATGTGACTGATTAAATGTAATTTAAAATAAACACAGGAGTGGAAATATCATTTTGAAATATATTCATGCCAAGAAACACGAGATGAGAAGAATTATTAAAAACGCGAATTTGTGTAAGGGTCGAAAGTTGACGTCGCGAAGTACCGGCATATGACAAGCTGGTGATAGAAGCTGGTTCTTCTAGCAACCATGTTGATAGATAAATAGACAGACAAAACGACAGATGGGAAGATAAAAGGCTCACAGGAAAAAAATAAAATGCACAGGAGGGAACAAAATGACCAGATAGAAACTTGAACCTCTATGATAGCGTATGGATTCGTTCACGACCATTTGTAGGCAGCTGTTACATTTTCTTACTTGGTGTAATTTTTCGTGCGTATGTGTGTGAAAGAGAGTGATATATATATATATATATATATATATATATATATATATATATATAGAGAGAGAGAGAGAGAGAGAGAGAGAGAGAGAAAGAGAGAGAGAGTGTTGTGTGTGTTACTACCACCAGAGTTTAGGAACGACAACTTGGATATTTCAAACTGTAATTTATTTGAAGCGTGCGAAATTTCGCTGGGGTTTTTGGCCTCAAGATTAGAGTCGAAACTTCCCCTCGACTGAATCAAATAGAATTCAAATCGATACGTATTCTTTGCAATTTAAATTGATATATATATATATATATATATATATATATATATATATATATATATATATATATATATATATATATATATATATATTCTTTGTATTCAACTACTAGGTGCAGTTGACTAGATATCTTGCAAGAAATTCCTTTGTCCTAGAACGGCTTACGAAATATCTAACGCGTAATGTCTTCGTCCTAAAACGGACGACGAGATATCTTACGAGTAATGTCTTCGTCCTAAAACGGCTGACGAGATATCTTTTGAGTAATGTTTTTGTCGTGGGAGTTATAACTTTGGCAATGATTTGAATAGTGATTTAAAACCATTCGTTAAAGTAGGTAAGAAAGACAATTATTTTTCTAGGGCGCCTGATTAGATATTTCACCGATACGTAACCGCACAAAAATATTCCAGATCCAAGTAGTTAACAAAGAATACACAAGAATGCACCCTGATTTTTTTCTATTGAAAATGGTGCTGTCCCGTCTCCTTCGCTTTATTTTGCAAGAGTTTTTAGTTTATGACAACATTTAAACACTTGTCTTTCTCTTCTTGGTTAACACATCTGAATAACTCTTTCAAGATTTCTATCTATAGATTTGTATTTGATTTCGAATCATTTGAATCTGAGCGATAAGATGCAAGTGATATCACGCAGACTTTCACAGAATGGAAAACAAGCATACGTCAACGTACACACACGCATGCATTAGCCATGTATAACTGTAACATACATAATAAAGAATCATACACAGACGCACAATATGTACGTAGATATACATATGTAGTCACACACAAATAATACTTAGCCGTATTGCAACACAGTGGCACACTGACAAAAAAGAACATGGTGATTTCACACACACACACACTTTGATAATATACTTTAGGTTGTTATAAGAATTCCAATAACCATCTTTCGCACTATGTAAAAAAAAATCTCAAAAGTGTATTCGTAGTTAAACCAGCTCTATATTGCTTGTGCTATCAGTCAACAGCTATACGCTATTTTCAAGCCTTAGGGAAATTCTGTAGTTGGAAAAATTGATTCCACAAGAACTAACAGAAGTGAACATCAATAAGCGTATAAATTCTGGTCTTTTTCGGTGCAGAAAAGAGTCATTTTCGAGCAAGATATTCACCGGCGATGAAAAATTGATTTTTTCAGGAATCCAAAAGAAAGAAAATCGTGGTTAGATCTAGGACAGCTTTCAACAACTCAATCTAAGCGGAAATTACTGGGGACCAAGCAACTGGCTCGTTTGCATGACTAGGGCAGTTCCCGTTCTAAAGGTTCGTGTTTGGAAGGGGCCAGAATTTTATGGCGTGTGGGACAGTCTACCATGATTGTCATGTGAAATAATTTTCTGTCCATCAAAGGAAACTACGGTTTTGAAGTATTCCGTCTACTTTTCTTCGGTTTTACCTATCTAGACATCTTATTTCCAGATTTAGGTAATTCTGAACATCGGAAGGCAAGGGATATAATTAAAAAGAACATGAAGAAAGATCTATAATCTATAATTTTCAATTTATTTTTATTAGATTTCTCGAGAATCGTTGATAAAAAAACAAAACAAAACAAAAAACCCAAACTCGACATTACAAAGATTTCTTCAATCGCAATTAGATGTATCATAAAAGAAAAGACTTTTTTTCATCTTGGCCAGGAAGTCCAAATGATTCAGCTGCAGCAAATGATTCGATGCAGAAAACGATCATGGAACTAGAATGGGGTGTTCTTCAACAAGCATCATATTCCCCGGACCAATCATTTTGAGCCAATCAATTATTTCGCTTCATGCAGTACTCTTTGTATGATCAGCGGTTCCAACTATTTCAGCACGTGAAAGATCGTTCAACATTAATCAAATCAAAATCGGAATCGCTCTTTTATTACGAAACACAACATTTAGCCGAAATATGGCTTAAGTTTATAGAACATTACGTGAAATACGATGATTGAATGATAATGCAATGAATTTATATGAATAAAAGTTTTTGTCCCCTCCCTAATACTGGAAACGGTAGTATCAACGAATTTGTTAGCAAATGAAACTACACCAAAAGTATAGTCCCGTATGGTACGAGCAAGATCTGAGTTTGTTTGGATGAATCTATATCTTTTTCGTTTTTTATTTCTAAGACGGGATAAACAAATAGTGAAGTGCTTACCCCCTAGATAGGTGAGGGTTATCCTGGTTCTTGTACTGGTAAAAAACAACGTCAAATCGAACTTGGACAGAAGTTTGACAAAGTTGCTTGGTCTTTGAAATATAGATTAAAGAAAGTCACCCTTCACATCTGTTCAAGTTCTATTCTTTCATTTATATATTTTCAAGGTGAAATAATGTCAGAAAACGATTTCATTGTTTAAAAAAAGTAGCCAGCACCTTTCAAAAGCTACACAATCCGCTTCCTGTCATTCCTGAGTTACTCTAAAACAATGAAATTGTACTTGCTTATACGGGTTTAAAATGATATTCATTGTATGACGTATCTGCATTCAGCTTTTTTTGTTTGGGATCAGAAAAAAGCACCCATAATCCTCAAACTTCTAAAAGCAACCACGTTTGTTGCATAGGTAATAAATCTTAGAAGAATGGGCTATCGGATGGTTAAAATCCCATGTTTCTGCCTTAATAATGCCCGAGGTAAAAAAGCTTCAACAAAGCGTTGCTGTCATTTTTTTTTAAGATCAAAAGGAATCTTTAAGAAGTAGCCTCGCTTCCTGCTGAGATTGCATGAACAGATCTGACAAATACAGAAACATGCATAGATCTCGTCTTATCCAATTTTCGTTCCAAAATCTCGCGACACCCACGTCGATGATATTTTTACGATCCTCGTTTAAGTCTATAATTGCCTCTTCACCGAGAAGCATCACAGGTGAATCGTCATTATCTACACACTCACGTATGTACTTTCGAATTTCTCGCTACATGCGACCATTTGCTTCTCTTTTCAAGCGTAAAGCGTCGTATGTTGTGCTTCCGTATTTTTGGCGGGAATAAAAACGTCTGCTTAATTTATCTGTCTTTTTTTTTCTCTTTTACTGTTATTGACGGGAAAAATCAAGGCTTGTTGTCGTTGAATACCCCTTCTTCTTGTTTTTTATTCCTCTTCTTTTCCTTGTTCCATTATTTTCCTCGTCCCCTTCATGTTTTTATTTTCGTTTTTTTTTCTGTCTTGGATCACCAACGATCACATTTTTCTTCCTTTTCTCGCATGTCTACTTATTTTCTCTCTTTTGCCTTTTCTTCAATTTCTCAATTGTTTGTTCTGAGCTTATTCCGTTCTGTACATATATACACAAGTCTCTGTTTGATTGTTAGCCGAGACAGAGGCGAGTTTACCTGTTCAAGTGTAAGAGCAGGTCAAGATTTTTGTCTGACTCCAAACCAATTAGGAGTTGACATTATTCCCTCCCCCCCGCAAGAACAAGAACAACCCTCATCTGATTCGGGAAGAAAAATTTTTCACGGTTTGTCTATTCCATCACGTCAAATCAAACCGATATATAACATCAACATTTCCCTACCATGATTTGAAATCACGATTAAGTAATTCCTAGGTGACTTTCTTACCAACTGATCCAAACTGTCAAGTCTTACATATTTACGAACCTATTTATCATGTATACAATACAAAAGTTGCAGCAATCATCTTCAGTTGAAATAGAATTAGGAGCGGAATTCGATCCCGTAACAGCTAGGCTTGTTCATACCGATTCTAAAGTAGTGCTTCGCAAATTAATCCAGTGTCATGCACCCTAAAGTCTTTATCACTGAAGTTCATCCAACCTTGACTAGAACTCCTTATGTTTTTGACAATTCCCGTCTACTTTGACCTTCTGTGCAATTTTCATACAAATTTCATTTTGTGTCGTGAGCAAAAAGACATGAAATAACTCATTTCTTAAGTGTTTATTTCATTCAAAATTCTCAACACCCACAAAATATATAAAGAAAACTAGGAGTAAGAAAAATTAACCACCCAAAAATTATTATAAATTTTCTAGTTCACATACAGTTAGCGAACAGTCTTGGAATTAGACTTTTAGAAATAATATTTTTTTTTACGTGTATGTTAAACACAAGATTACTTTTTCAAGTATAAAAATGCAAATGTTGAAGTCAATTAATTCATTTTTCTCTTCTGTTTGATCCATCTTTATTTACTCATCAAATTACTCATAATTCATCAAAATAATTCCATTCACGTTTTGGTGGATCATCTAAAAGGTTAAGGAGGACTGTTCTAAAGACAGACAAACCCTCTGCACATGGTAAACGAACGCTTCATATTATTAGTGACTTGTTACAGTCAGTACGTTCGAGAACTTGTAAAATCCGTACTCTCCTAGTTGGATGATATTTTTGAGCCAAGTCCTCTATTTTACCTTATCATCCGTCATCTTCCAGTTATGTTTCTCTGTATCCTTAAATCATTCATTCATTAATTCATTCCTTTATTCATTCATTTTTGCCTCTCTTTCCTTTTTTTTCTTCTCTTTTAAAAAAAATCATTTCCTTCCTTCGTCTGCCCATTTCAACCTCTTTAACTGATTTTTACGAACATCTAAAACATCTTAAGTAAACAGTAACAGATTTGTTTTGGTTACTTTGTCGAATTCCCGCACCTTCTTCGCGCATCTCTGTTCAGTCTCCTGCCAATAAACGAAGAGTCCGTCGAATGAGATTCATTGCACTGTGATACCATTCTCTGTGAGAAGTCATGCGTACGGACCATCAGGCGAATAGCGCGCATGCGTATACACACGCAAATACATATACACAGGAATGAATTGCGAAGAGCCACATCCCTTACTTAAACACACACGCGTGCACGCACACACACGCACGTACACACAGCAATAAGTCTATAGGCTAATGATGAAAATAGCATTCATTTTGAACGACAATATCAGAAATGATCTCTGGTGACCTCTAACGACCTATGTGGTCAAGTTCTCATACCTGTGACATTTACTGCAAAAAAGATATATCCATATGCCGAATTTCAGCATCTGTGGTTCAAAATTGTGTCAATAACTTTGAAAAATGACTAGAAATGACCAAGAATGTCCTCTGTGGGCCTTTTAGTTTTAGTGCGAAAGAGACACAGATAAACAAATATAATTGGAATATGTTTATTAGAAAATATACATATATATATATATATATATATATATATATATATATATATATATATATATATATATATATATGATGACTGAATAAAGCTAGATTTCAAGATAGAAAATCTAAAAAAGGGCCTACCTCATTCCTTAAATCAATTATCTTGAGTTGTAAAATGTATATCTTCACATGTGCGCAAGCGATCACATACGTAGAGGCATTTGTATTTACATACAGACGAACAAGGCTATATTTATTTTGATAGCTGTTAGATGTATAATTTTTTGTCTGCACTGTATTCAGGGATGAAAAAAAGCATTTTCATTCCCTGAGGGTCTTGGGAGAAAAATGGATTCTTGGTGTAGTGAAAGGTCAACAAATGCGTGAGCGCACGTGAACCCGTGAGCGCACATACCAGAGAGAGAGAGAGAGAGAGAGAGAGAGAGAGGGGGATTACATAGAGGAGGGGGAAAGACTCATACATACAGAGAGAGTAAAAGAGGGAAAAGTTAAAACTTGCGAAGAGATAGGGACTCGTACACACACATATATATACACATGCACACATGCATACAGAAAGGCAGGCAGTAAAAGAGAGAAGGGTTAAGGGTTATACAGAGGGAAAGACACTCAAAACACAGGAAGAAACTGACAGAAACGAGAGAAGGGTTAATCACACACACACACACGAAGAGTGAAGGAGAGAAAGGTTGAAGATTACACAGAGGGAGAGAGATTTGATGCGTTGGTTTGTCTTTATTGAGATAACTGACGTTAAAGGCGGATAAATAGTTGGGCCACCGTTGTAACTCAATGTTTGAGTGTGACATGAAATGTAACAATTAGGCTTCGTGTAATCACATATAAGATGTTACATTGGACGTCAATTGTCGTATACAGAAAAACTTCGATTTTCCGAATGAGTATTTTGTTCGGAAAACCGATCTGATCCCCCCCCAAGAAAACTAAAGGAAAGAAAGCCATATTGGACACGATTGAAACCTTGATATCTTATTCGGATAATCTGTGCCAACACATAACAGTCAGTTTTGCATTGTGAATCGATGTAGTAAGCAATAATATCAGACTGATGGGAATCATCATCATCATCATCATCATCATCATCATCATCATCATCATCATCCTTTTAGCACCCTTTGTTGGACATAGACTTCTCCCAAGATCCGCCCGACTTCCATATCATGGGTGACGCGTAGACAATACTTTCTGAACTTACCTACTTCATCCCACCATCTTATTTTTGCCGGTCACGGTTTCTCATACGATCTCTTGGGATTCACCTTCTGAGTTGTAATTTCCATCAGTTGTCTGACATTCTTGCAACATGACCAGTTCATAGCCATTTGAGTTTTCTGATGGATTCTATGATATCTCTACAGACTCCTGTTTTTTCTTCAGCATTCTATACTATCTTGTGGTCTCGATAAACTTACCGCAGAATAAAAAAACTATTGGATGTGGATTATTATATTTCTAAAACATTGAAAGGGTTTAAATTTCTTTACTAAATCCAAGGGTATACCATTCATGACATGCCAAATCAGTGATATTTCTTCCCGTACTACGGTCATAACGTGAGTTAGCCTACATTAAGTTGGCGAGGTTCATTTTCCAAAAGCATTGAACAACGTTTTATAGATAAAAATTCCATATTTTACTGGCGAATATTCTCCGTATCTGAAGCTATCAGTTGATAATAGCCCTTCCTATAAGGTATAGATATCAACCTGATGACTTGATTACCTATTTATACATTAATCTCCACCTTTTTGTACTAACATTTTGTTTTAAAGCTCGACTTATATACAAGTACACAGTAATATCAACAATGTAATGTATTCGAGATCTGTTAGGGATGTATTCAGCCATTTTGAAAATCTTGAGAACCAGTTGTGCAGCCCTGCTGTAACCAAACAATCAACCAGAGAGAACATTACTGCACATGCGTGAATTGTGACGCTATTGGGTGGGCTTGTGTACTGTGTAACCATTGCATTCAACATGACTGAGCGAGTGATTTTTTACACCTTGTGCAGGTCTTTGTCAGGGCAAAACATTGCAGCGCCACGGTTTGTCCGTCCCGTCCCATAACAATCCAGATTTAGCTCCCTGTGACCTCTGGCTCTTCCAAAATCGTGGACGAGATCAAAGAGACTGTGGCAAGGCAGCTGATGGTGGTCCTGGGAAAGGACTTTGCAGACTGTGGAAGTGGAAGGGACAATGGGATAAGTAAGCTAGATTCTGGAGGGAGGGGTTGGAAAAGGTGTTTGAATAGGAGAAGGGCACCATTGCCCTAGGTTGGCTATTTTGTTTCGTTAATATCAAAAGGATGGATACTTTCCGAACAGACCTCATATTCGCGTGCAAATACATATGTAAACAAACCAAATCTCTAAGCTTAGGGTAACCTATCAATATTCGATTACGAGGGAATAGATAGTGAGGATTAGTGTTGAAGTAATTACGCAAAGTTCCACATGGAATTTTGCTGAGATTTTTAAAAGCCAGATTTCAAAATTTGAAAGCCTTATTGGTTTCATCTGGATCAAGATCCCTAAAATAAATTTCCTCGAACCCTCAGAAGTATATACGATATGTGGAGTGTTACATATTTCCTTACATTACTTTGAAGTTGCACCTTTCAAGAATATTCTTATGAGAGTAATTGACACGGATTTTTCGGTTCGTCACACTGATAGTCTCGTATTACTCATAGGATATTCCCATTTCCCCATTTGACAGCCAATTTATTGCCGATTTTATAGTAAAGGAATCGTATAAAAGGCTAGTGAGTTTTTTTTCTTTAGCGAATCTTGGTTGAACTGAGTTGAAACCACCATTTTATCTGGATATGTTTGATTCGGATTAAGTATAAATCTAGACTCGCTGTGAGTGCAAAAATATCCGATACATTTCAAAAAGTTTATTGTAACGCACTTACGCACCCTAATAGAATTAAGACCAAAGATTTCTAATTTTCGTACAAGACTTTTAAATATATGTTGCAAGCGCAAAAAGTATTCGTTATATTTCTGAAAGTTCATTCTAACATACTGATACATATCCGAAATTTACAGAATTTGGATCGAAAACTACTGATTTTTGTACATAACTTTTTTTAACAGTCTACCTTGTTTCAATATTTTTTGATTTTTGTATTTTTCAATCTTCCGTCCGAATTCTGTCAATTTTGAAACTGAATGATAAGGATGTTAGAATGATGTTTTTGTAATGTATCAAATACTTATTGCCACTCACTGCATGTTGAAATTGCATCAAAAAAATTATTTTCCTACAGTTGAAAATTCATCCTTAACATTTTCTCCTCCAATCAAATCAATATAGGTCTGTACGGCACAAGGTCAGGGGTATATATAGGTAGCCATATTGTGCTGCGTAGCTTTTCCAAGTCGGGTAAGCTTGTTCGCCTTGAAAATCGACATTTGTAATCCTAGCTTTTACCTAGGCTACAACACCGAACACCGGCACCTGTGAGAAATATCCGACCATCTAGCCCACCAAACAGGACAAACGAACTCATTTCATCTCTGTCTCATATCTTCTTACAACTTCCTGTTGATTCTGTCTTCTCTTCTATTTTCTTTCTTTTTTACACTTTTTTCTTCTCCCACGTTTATCTCTGTTTTTATTCTCTCTTTTCTCCCTTTAATTTCTATTACTATTTCTCGTTTCTTTCTCCCCATTCTCCATTTTATCTCTCTTTTATCTTCTTTTTCCCCTTCTCCTTCTCACTCCTTTTCTTTTATTCTCTTTCCCCACTCATCTCCTCCTCCCATCTACATCAACTTCTGTCCCTCTTTTGATATCTATCATCTCTGGTTGTTCATTCAGATTTTTCTTTTTCTTTCTTTCGTAGCCTTCATTTACTCCATTCCTCCTTTTCGGTCCTATTGTTGTTGCTCTTTTTGTTGTTGTTCTTCTTCTTTTCCTTCTTTTTCTTTTCCTTCATCTTCTTGTTTATTCTTTTTCTTCTTGTTCTTTTTGTTGTTATCTTTTTCTTTTCCTTCTTTTTCTTTCTCTTCATCTTCTTGTTCTTTTTTTTCTTCTTTTTCTTCTTGTTCTTTTTGTTGTTGTCTTCTTCTTTTCCTTCTTTTTCTTTCTCTTCATCTTCTTGTTCTTCTTTTCCTTCTTCCTCTTGTTCTTCTTTTTCTTTTTCTTCTTGTTCTTCTTTTTCTTCTTCCTCTTGTTCTTCTTTTTCTTTTTCCTCTTGTTCTTCTTCTTCTTCTTCCTCTTTTTATTGTTCTTGTTCTTCTTGTTCTTCTTTTTGTTGTTGTTCTTCTTTTTGTTGTTCTTCTTTTCCTCCTTCTTTTTTCTTGTTCTTCCTCTTCTTCTAGCCGCCTTCCCACCGATCCCTCTTTTTCTTTCACCCGTCCACTATTCTATCCCTAATCTTTCCTTCTCCTCACGTTCATTTCGATTCCCTCTTTCTCTCTTCCTCTGGAGCTAGCCTATTCATCTAACACCATCTGCGGTAGGTCTGTTCTATTAGATTTAGCCAATGGTTGCTATTCAACAATACAGTTACCCAATCTCTAACTAAACAACATATCTCCTTTTGTCATTACACCGTCATAGTCAGCACACCATTTTGCTGTGGTTCTGACTGTTTTTCTAAATTCCTACGTGTACTTGGGTCTTTACGCACAGGCACCCCCATATGTCGAGTTGAGGGTGTTTCCTGTACGTGAAAAAAAAGAGTCTTAACATAAGCTACCCATTCTTTTTTGGAGTTGTTCGAAATGCAAAGACTAATATATATGTGGGGTTGTCAACAAGGAAGCAAAAAGTCCATATATTTTCTCTATTTCTTGTTAGAAGTTGAAACAGTCTTTTCCCTTTCTTTATCTTCCAATTTCCTCCTTTTTACTTTATGCAAGGAGATTTTCGACCACAGCAAATTTATCCAGGAAACAGACAGACTGCGCACATACACACAGTCCCATACGTACTTTCATTCACAGTTACATAAATGTTCTACAGATATGCACTTTCACGCACGCCAACACAAACGTACATTCATACATGCACATACATACCCTCCACATCAAAGTTTCCCAACCTTTTGTTAGTCAAACACCCCTTTGGTGACAAGTCGAATCGGCCTGCATCCCTCCTTAAATCTTCCGTAGTGGTAGTTATAATTATAAAAAAAATCCTCAGACTAATCGCAGCGTTCACTGAAATTAATTTTAGTAACCATATGGGTGTTAGCACCCCATGTTGGGAAACACTGCTCTATATGTATTTAGGTTGATGCCAAAGGTTTCAAGCATTTTTTGACGCAGTCTTTCATTCATATGAATTCATAGCATCATTATTCAGTCACGGAAGTAATTTCTCTGATTTAATATAATCTTACGTTCGATTTCAACTAAATTTTGTCTCCCATCATGAAAGAACCATCTTGGTTTTGATCTGCTGAATTCTTTGAAATTGTTTTCAATATCTTGAATTTGATGGAACCAACACGTGGTATTGCATGGGGTGGGGAGCGAATGATGGTCTAAAATTGACAGGCCCGGAGAATATGCTGCATCTGGTTGAACTTCCTAACTCAGCTCTATCATCGTTTTCTTTTGTTTTTCTGGTGTTGCATTTACAGCTTGGAAACAGGCATGGCAATGCAACAAAATTACGTTTATTGATATACCTTGATTAGTACAGTTAATTCCCTCCAAAATTTTCCATACTGTTCAAAACTGCACTGTTTAAAGTCTTATCATAATTTAATGTGCCTTTTTTCATCTTATAATTAGTTATATTCATTTATACAACCTTACCTTAACCGTAAAAGATCAAAACCTGCACTAATCAGAACTGCACTATTCAAGGCATTCTTGTACTTCCTTGCATGGAAAAAAAGGTTGTTTCTCTTTCAATGCGTTATTCAAACTAGCTAATTGCTTTCCGTTGAGTTGCACAGTTGTAGTTTGTCCAAGTTTCGGCAAATCGTAATTAATCTTTCCTTTCGAATTCAAAACACAAAGAAGAACGTTTTCTCTATCAGATTCCGTTTAGATTGAGATGTTGAAGATTTCCTAGATCTAGACACGATTTTTTTTTTAGTTTTGGGTTTTTGAAATAAATCAATTTTTCATCGCCAGGAAATATCTTATTCAAAAGTTACCTTTTTTCTTTGTCGAGGAAAAATTAAAACACTCATGTTTTTCAAACGCTGTCCACGTAGAATTCATTTTCTTAGGCCCCGACTTCTCTCCGAGGCTTGTAAACGACATATACTTCCGGGCAAAAAAAAAAATGAGCTAACCTTTTCTTTCAAATTGTTTGCAATTACTCATTTATTCTAACAATTATTTACGAAGTATTCATCATTGTTATACAACACTGGATGCAGTATTTGTGTGCAGAGAACATTTTAGCATGGGATAGCTTTTCCCTTGTTTTTCTCCAGAAAAATGAACCGTTTAGTCAAGCTGTCGGATAATTTTGTGCTGCACAGTGTTGTTCATTTATCTCATCATACAGCTTCTCAGTAACTCCCAAACAGTGTGGCCTTAATAGACGCCCATATGTTCTCTATGGTGTTAGGATATTTTATACGATGGAAAGTGCAAATGGCAACGAACTATTCGTCTTGGTTGATTTTTGTCCAGGAGAGTACTGTAGCTGACCGATTACGATAGCAATAAAAGGTTTTGTAGACTTGTATGATTTTTCTTACAATTTGCGAAAGTTGGCTTTGGGAACTATATATATATATATATATATATATATATATATATATATATATATATATATATATATATATATATA
>OY735207.1:21352772-21355272 GCA_963457665.1 Thysanoteuthis rhombus | reverse complement strand
CATACACTCCCAGGTGAAAAGAAACGAGCCAACCTTTTTATTTTATCAAATTGTTTGCAATTACTCTTTTAATTACTAATCAATTCCAACCCAACTTGTTCATAACTATCAATATATGTCTATTTCTAGTGTGTTCATATCTATCTTAGTTCGTTCATATATATCTATTCTATTCTATAATTATCAGTTTTCCAAAGTGGTTGTGTTATAAATGACAAAGTGAGCAGCTTTTCTCAACACCTGTAATCGATGTTTGTACCCAAGTAAAGACCGTAGATTGATCACGACAGCCATCCCATTCTCAGCAGTTGTAAAAAATGTATTTGTAAAACCAATCAAGATCTCTATATACCTCTCTGTATGTTAGTAGGGAAATTTTGTAAATTCACGGTATTTCGAAAAATTTGAAAAAGGCGTTGAAAAGCAAGGCCAAAATATCATCAAGAAAAATCAGATGAAGGAGTATGTTTGCCGAAAAGTAAAACATATATATATATATAATATATATATATATATATATATATATATATATATATATATATATATATATATATATATATATATACTTAGTATTCCGAAATGTATTTACGTCAAATAACTTTGATACATCGCCAATAATCAAAATCACTCGTTAGAAGTGAATGACGACTTGTTGATATTGCCGGATTAATTTTTAATGTTGGCATAATTTTGCATTTCATACCACGCTGGGGTGACCTTGCTGTGGTTTCAGTAGCAGGTAGGTTTTACGGGGTGTAGTTGCTAGCCCCGCGCCTGACCCGTCCTTTGTCCAGGCTTAGGACCGGCAAGATGGACCAAAAAGAATATCTTGCTGGAGTTAGACATGGATATTATTAATTGTACACGTATATCCCAGTAGATGTGTGCGTATATGCGTGTATGTATGTGAGGCAACCAGAGCATGTTTTGCGTAGGCAGATCGGAAAATGACGAGCAACATGTGTTTGTAATATGCAGCATGTGACTCCAAGATGTGGAATACGGGGAGGAACAGTCGGTTGCTCAGAAAGGAAGATGACGGGAAAAGGTAGACGATTTGGGCTTATTAGGGTGAATATGAGGTGGGAAAGACGGCAGAAGTGAGTGGAAAGGAGGAAATAATAAAGGGTAGGGGGTTAGAAATAAAGGATAAAGGATTGGGTGAGAGATGGTGCGACGAACAAGACAAGTCCAGTAAGTATTGGTTCTGCGACGCCCATGATAGAGAGGTCAGGCGAATCTTAAGGATGATTTACGTCCAACGACTGACGTTAAAAGGCTGAGGATGATGATGTTGGAAAATCAACAAATCCGTAAAAAGAAGATTTATTTACTTTTAGCATAATCTTCTCTGTTGTCAACGCACTTAATTCAGTGGTGGATATGAATCGCACGTATCGAATATTATAAAGTGAAAATTCCATCTTCAGAATCTACGTGTCTGGCTATAGATCTATAAATCTATATATGTATATATATTTGTATTCGTATATGTGCATGTATATGTATATACATATGTGTGTGTGTGTGAGTGGGTCTGTGTCTATGTGTGTGTGTGTGTAACGAATGAGAAATATGAAAAAAGAAAGAAAAAAGAGAAAGCAATACACAAAGAAGGAAGAAAGAGCGAAACTAAAGGTTTCAATTACAACACCAAGAGAGAAGTTTGGGGATTTAAACGACCCTAATTATAATATCCCAAGTGATATCTGCATAAGTAATTATGTAATCTATATATCTCAGTCTGCACTTGTTTGGTAGCTCTGATAGTTGCATTTTCCTCCTATGGAGCCTGTAATTAGTGTTCGAACTCAGGTAAAAAGCCGGTATTACGGATATGAAATCTGCGATACCCTCATGGTCCATACCTCTCTGTACCTGTTTGGTGGCCGAGACGGTTGTGCGTTTTTTGCCTGTTGATTTTTTTCGAGACAGGCTGGCAAGACTTCCACACTTGACCGATACATTCGCATACTTGTAAACTCAGCAAAATCTACGGAGTATAGGTATGTATATATCTATCTCCTGATGGATATCTTCTATGTCTCGCTTTGTGCAATATCTGCCTGATCTTGACTTGTCGTCAGGCGAGATAGGATACAAAATTTATGTCTGGTCCCTGGAGATTGCAACTCTGTAGCACCACCTCCCCATTGTACCAGAAAGGAGAGCGTCGTACGAAATCCCGATGCTTTGGTGGCGGTAGAGGTTGCAAGAACTTTTTTTTTTTATCTCTATCCACAAGTTCGCGGGTAGGGCCGTATGGCACATTTGCCCACGTGATGAGGCAAATAGATATCAGCATCTGTCTGCATGTCTAATTCTACCTGTCTTCCAGTCTGTTAACAGCCAGTTGCCACATTCGATTCATATCGCTTTCTATTATTAGTATGTACAAATTGATCGATTCCTCTCAATTACTGTCAATTTGAAATGTTTTTTTTTATAACATAGAAAATAATACCAAAAAGTGAAAGACGTAGAAATGTAATTTGCATTC
>OY735207.1:21322772-21347772 GCA_963457665.1 Thysanoteuthis rhombus | reverse complement strand
ACTTGATAGATGATTTTTATAAGTACGGAAACAGACAGATTTCTTTCTCTCACACACGTACGTACGCATGCACACATATATATGTGTGAGTACATGTGTGTGTGTGTGTATGTGTGCGCATGCGTGACTCTGACTAGTTGGGCACAGGATTGAATCACTGGTTCAGTTTTTGTTTCCACCACTTGATGGCGCCACTGTAAGCCTCATTTCGAACAGAAAACCTTCGGCCATTTTTGTACTGGGTTTGAGTCATATGTTGTAAGCACGAAAAGTCTAGCCTGAAAACCTATTTTACCGTGGTATGTAACTTTTTCCATTTGACAATCGGATGCTTAGCGCATTCTGTATTGTTCAGTTGACTATAGTGTAGTCTATGTTTATAAGAAGTGGCAATAAACAGCATATATACTGCACTTCAACTTCTTCTTGAAATAGAATGTTAAGAAAACATTTTGTTAGGGGCTGTTCGGTACATTGTAAGCTGAACTACTTGATGCACTGTAATAATATGAAACAGAGATAGTGGAAAAATTAAAAAGCCAACAAACTAACAAAACAAACTTTAAACAAGTCATTGGTGTCGATATTTTTTCTTCAATGTTCTTTTTGCCATCTTTCATCTAATAACAATGCTTCCTTGAGGTCCACTCGCATATGATTCCACTCGTCCAATCAGGTGATCATTATATTCTCGCTTTAAAAAAAATCAAATGCAGTCTTCTGTCAGGTTTAAAATTTTATATTTCTCAAATATAACAATGTATTAATCACATCTGTACATACTAGCAAGAGAAATAACTTACCCAATCAGATTATACCGACTATCCCAACTGCTGGGGTAGGTTTCTGCACTTTTCCCCCAAATGTTTAACTGATTGTATCATAAGCTTGACAAATGTTTCAGTTTTAAACGACCCATCCAAAGGAAGTCTCTTTTCCATCGTAACTTTTGGTCATATTTACGTTTTAATGAATTAATTTCACCGGAAGTTACAGCCGTTCAAGTGGGAAATGTACTTAATTGCACCGATCTCTCTCAAGATAACGCACATGAACAGACTAAGATATATAGATGATAGGAAATACAAAATACATCAATGAATTCATCTGATAAGCATGTGCATATATGATATGCAAATAACAAGAATCATTGTATTATAGTAACAACGCCAGGTTTCAGATATCCAGACAGACATTGTCAGATCGGTTGGCTATTAAATACTTGACATTATGTAATTGTGTGATAAGCCTTCCTGCATGCACATGTTATCATCATAACTACGTTGCAAGCGTCTCGTCTGGGGGGTAATGGTTAAGGAACTAGCCCCACAAATCGTTACTACTGACTAGAGAGTCCTTGTCTCTTTCGATATTTTTTTTTAATGTGAAATTCTCTTCTGAATTCAAAATTTTGAAAGAAATCTCAATCAGCACCACTTGATTCCTAAAGTCGATAAATTGACCCCTTTACTCCCGGACAACTTTGAAATTGGCAAGAATGGACTTGAACATTCAAATATATATATATATATATATATATATATATATATATATATATATATATATATAGATAGATAGATAGATAGATAGATAGATAGATTGTCCACTCTACAAGCTGTGCGCGCGTATACACACGTTTTACAACCGGCGCACATAGGAAATTACTGAGGGTGCAAAAGATTTCAAATTCTGTTGATACTTTACTGAGTTTCTGTTGAAAAGGAAAGAAATTGCACACCATAAGTTTTTTTTACGCCCACTGACTGCAAACAAGAAAAATTTGAGAGAATATTACAAGACGATGATCAAAAAAGTTATATTATTCAACAAGCGCAGGGTTGCAGAATAAAGCGGATTCTGCGGTTACGTTTTCCGTCAGCAGCAGACGCTTTTTTTTTTACTTTTCATCTAGACATGTCGATCCGGTAAACTTCTGGTCAAGAATATTCATTGCAGTATACACAGTGCACTCTGGAATAATCCCTGTAATAATGATAAAGGCTCTGAGATAACCTTGGTATCCTTCTGATAAAGCACACTCGCCACTCTACAGATAGGAGCAAATTTACGCTGAGAAAACGTCAATATTGATCTGGTCGAGGGCAACAAAAATCGGTTATCAACCACACATATACCTCATACGGATGGATTACTTTCATTATCATCAGCATCATTGTTATTATTACCTCCAGCAGCTCCAACGGAAGGCCTAATCATTATCCATCTCTCCAGATCTCAAACACATAAAAATATAGTTGTAATATATTTCATACATTTTTTAAGTGATGTAGAGGATCAAGTGACCACCGTAAGCGGCCTCGTGGTTAAGTCGATAGAGCAGTGCCATGTATAGACAGCTTCTTGGGGTAAAAAATGCACGATTTCGAGTTTAGCCTAAAGTTTTTCTTCATTTCCAACCAGCACCCTTTACTCGCTGACACTGACGGACGGTTTGAGCAAGTTACGATAAAAAGAAACTGAAGGATTTTTGATGAGAGAAAATATTTGTTATGAAGTTTGGTGGGCAGCATGGTTTAACACGACTTTTGCTTCTATTTCAACTGAAGATGATTGCTGCAGTTTTTGTATAGTGTATATAACGAATAAATTCGTAGATATATAAGACTTCTCAGTTTGGCTCAGTCCGGTGAGAGAGCCGCCTTGCAATCACTAGGTCATGATTTCAAATTACGATAGGGTCTGGTATAACATGACGGGACAGACAAACAATGAGTTTACCCCCGCCTTCTTAGATTTGGTGAGGATTGTTTTTTTATCTTGTTACAGGGGAGGGGGGATAAAATCAACTCCAATTTGGATTACGGTTTGGCAAAAATTGATATGGTTGATCAATAATAGAACTTAAACCGTTTCCACAGACCCCTAAAAAGCAAATGGACGAATAAGAAACAGAGTGAAACAAACCGTTTTATGCGAATCTGCAGATCAGCCAGGGTCACAAGCATCGAAGTCGTGTTGAAAAGACAATCCCTGCCTCAGCCAGAGCAGGACTTATAGTTCGAATCTAAAAAGCGACAGCTTTTATATATAGGAACTATTATTCGAAATGATCATCTGTCATTACATGGTCAATATATCACTTGGCTGAGACAGCGTACATAGGATGAACAATTATAGAAAATGGGACTGCTGCAGGAATCGATCTTCGACATAGCATTGCTCTCACAACTCAGCTAAACAGCTATCACTTTCTCCTCTATGCATTTTAGTAATTTTTATTTTATTTCAGAGGAGTGGGTCTCGACAGTGATATGCTCTTCCATAGGAATGGAGCAGTCCGGTGGATGGGGGATTTATGTTATATATGTTTATATTATATTCAGCCTTACTGACTGTCCAGAGGTAGGATATCGGTCTTCAGATTTGAAGTGAATGTTTCAATCCTGCCTTGCCCTACTGGATGGGTTAATGGAAAGTCTATAGCCACACTAAAGAGATATAATACATCGAAACAGCTGTCTGTGGATGACACGATAGTATATATATATATATATATATATATATATATATATATATATATATATATATATATATATATATATATATATATCAGTTAGTGTCATGAAGCACAGTAACAGTAATTCATGAAAAAGAATCACCTTTGAAATCCCACCAAGCAGAGAGAAGAACCTTTTTTACATCATACATCGGTTTAGATTGAGATGCCAATGGTATCTTTAGATCTTGTCACGGTTCCACCATTTTGGATTATCGTAATAAATCCAGTTTTCAGAACTAGTGAGTATTCCGTCTAAAATGACTTTAAACCTGGACTGATGTTTTTTTTTTCCGAAAGTCAATATGGAAACCATTTTTCTACTCTCCGAATTTTGCTTGACACTTGTAAACGACGTATTACAGTTGATTGATTTCTCAAGTAATAAAGAACGGAGTAAACTTCAAAGACACTTCAAAGGAATCCCTAACATTGTGCAAAAATGGTGCTGGAAAATCTCGCATCAATTTTGATCAATTGGAAATTGTGCAAACGACCGGGATTTGGCAATGAAGACCGATTGTGTGGGCACGAACCATGAACTCTTCGAGAGAACAAAAAAAGTTAAATTTCAAGGAACTTGTCATCGTAAAAAAAGAGAAAGTTAGGTAGATGATATTACCGTCTGGAAGATGAAAGAAGTTAGAGGAATGAAATGGTTAATACATCGTTCAATGGAGTTAATGTTGAAAAATATCTTTTATCATTACTAAATGAACCGAATGAACGTCTTTAATGCTAGTGACGAAGACATTTTAAGAAGAAATTCAACAAAGAAAAAAAGAACTTTAATAGAATTAGTAAATAAAAACTAGTGTTTCGTCTTTGATTCTTTGTGCGTGGGTATATCAGTTAAGTGCTATAATTATATCTGCCGCAATTCAGTATTCCTTTCGCGGCTAAAATAAATCCCAAGAAAAAGTAACATATTTACACTTTTTCCTGACAACTTAACGACTGTACAAAGACATTGGAGACTTTTACTTGATGAAAGTCACCTTCTATTTTAACATGGAGCTCGTTTTTCGTATTCAGCGGAAGGGGAAAAAAATCCAAAACAAATAATTAACCACAAAAATAAAGAAAAGTAAATATCATTTTAAAAAAGTTGAATTGAATTAAAAAGAACTGAAAAAAATCGAAACTGAAAAAGAAAGAAAAAAAAAAATGAAATAAATTCAAGCTCAAACGAGAAGTTGAAAAATGCTTATAAAAGGAAAGAAACAGTTTAGTAATGTGACTTCTAGAGGGATGTTTCGAAAAGGAATCAAGAGAAGTTTGAAAAAAAAACACATCTAGAAGGTTTCGAAAATAAATTAAAAAAAGAAAACGAAAGTGAAAAATAAGACAATAAACAACTTCTAATCCAAACTTTACAAGATGGCGTCTCTGATAGCCGACTAGTTTGAATTCGTTTTCATCCGCCTCCTCTCCCCCTCGACTCACCACTTTTTCCCCCCTCTTTACTTGGTGAACCCGGTAAAAATTTCACTCTTCCTTATATCTTGTTTATTTAAGCAGCCTCCGTTTTCTCATCTTTCTCAGCTTTTCATCTTCAGGAAAAAGGTTTTAATTCTTTCACTTACCCCGGCCATCCAAAAAAGTAAATACTTATTTTCGAACCTCTTACCCCCACCCTGGAAAAAAAAAGAAAGAAAAAGCTGTAAAAAATTTAACTCTCATTTGTTCAAATTCCTCCCGTGGAAGAAGAAACGACTGCTACTTATACATGCATTTTCGTTTCCATTCAACGTCGTCTGCTCCTTTCTTTCTTCCTTCAGTTATTTTTCATTCACTATGTTAGAAACCATCAACCCAAACTGTCAACATGAGTTTCCTGAGTTTTAAGTTGGTCTGGTTGGCTGGCAATATATATATATATATATATATATATATATATATATATATATATATATATATATATATATATATATATATATATATATATATGTGTGTGTGTGTGTGTGTGTGTGTGTGTGTGACGCGCGAACAGGCCACACCAATGGAATTCTTGGACTAAAAATTTAAACACTACCACTAATTTATCCATTGATCGCCCCCTCTTCGGACGTGTTCAACTGATCACCTCTAATTTTCTCTCTTACTTTCATATCCTTCATGGTGATGGTCCTTTCATTCCCCATCCTCTCTCTTTTCTGTCGTCGTTTTTCTCCTCCGCCTTTCTCGTTTTGTTTCTCTTTCTTTTTCTGTATTACTCTCCCTATTGCTTCTATCAATCTCAAGTGTTTCCTTTCTTTCATCTCCGTGATTTCTCGTTGCTTTTCTTTACTCCTCCTCTTTTATCTAGCTTTCTTTTCCTTTTCTTCCTCTTTCTGTCGGTCTGTCTTTTTTCATTCTCTTCGAATGTACGCCATTTTCACAATTTTTCATAGCCACTTCCTTTGCTTCTTTTTCTTACCTATTTACTGAGCTTTGCTTAGTACAGCACAAAGCAAGAGAGAAAGAAGACCAGGAAGATTATGTTGCAACATTCTTCCAAGTGGAAGGGCTTGTCTGTCTAGAAAATCAGTATTGAAAGTCTTGGTTTTTACCTGGACTCGAACACTGACCATTGTTCCTATCTCAACCACGAAGCAGGTCCATTATGACTATTCTTTTGTCTATTCAACCTCCTTAACCTTTCTTGATTTTTCTACAAAAGTTTGCTTAGTGTAAGACAATGTCAAATGGAGGGAAATGGGGTGAGACAATTGTGCAGTTCCAATTTTATAAGAGTGTGTCTGTGTGTATGTGCGGGGCCTGGCTGCCTCAAAAACTAGTACTTGTGAATCTGTCTTTTTACCTGAACTCGAACACCGACCACTGACGTCAATGAGAAGAACGCGTTACAGGCCCATCATAACCTTTTTTTTAGTTTTTTGCTTTTCTTTTTGGTATACGTAATGCATTTTGAAAAGAATCCTTTTTCTGTTTTATTTGTCCGATTATTTAAACCTTCTTGCTTGTTTTGAGACCCATCTCAACTTCTCACTAGTAGTATTAGATGTGACATTATTCAAATTTCTTAGATGAAGCATAATCAATTATCATTATTTGTCAAATTTCAGTCTCGAGTTAACTGGAGAACAATCCTCACCAAATTAAGGGCAGTAAACTCTTCACTAATTGTCTGTACCGTTAAGCCAAACATTCTCTCATCATGATTCGAAATCACTGCCAACAGATTGGTAGGCGACTCTCCAACCGACTGAGCTAAATTGACAAATCTTACATATTAATGAAATTTTGTATTAGAAATACGCATGGGCTTATTTCATTCCAACAAAAAGTTACATTCATAAAATTGATATTTTCCTACTGAGATTTGAAATCATGACTAAGTGATTGGTAGCTGGTTTGCCTATCGACTGGGCCAGACTGACAAGCCTTACACATCCACGAAAAAATTATCTTCCAGATATGAATAGGGTTTATTTCAATCTAATTGATAGAAGAATAAGTACTAATCATCATCAGTTTTTTTTATCGTCTGTCGTTGGACATAAAACTTCCCTAGGATTCGCCATACCTCTCTATCGTGGGCGTCACGGAATCAATATTTTCTAAACCTGTCCCGTTCGTCTCGCCATCTCATATTCTGTCGATCTCGGTTCTGCATGTGATCTCTGCGGATCCATGTTTTGAGTCGTGATGTCTATCGGTTGTCTGCCATCTGAGTTTTCTAATGGATTCTATGACTTTGTTCTTCCTTAATATATTGTGCTGTCTTGTGATCTCACCATTTGATGTTGAGCATGATCCTTGAATGTACACGTTGTCTTGTTCTCAGTTTGCAGAATTTTCCATTTATCATTCATATTCTACAAAAGCTGCAGTAATCATCTTCAGTCGGAATAAAAGTCAGAGTGTTGCTTGAACCTGCAGCAGTCAGGCTTGTTTTTGACAAATATTCTCTTCATCTTATTACTGTTGCTTTTGTAGAAATTTTACTGCAACTCTCAGATTGTTATTTTACAACCGTCAACGAGCAATGCGGACTGGAAATAAAGAGTAAGTCTCCTGCAAGATTCTTTTCTTGAATATATGATAGAATTCGAATTGCTCAGATTAAGCATTGTCAATCATTATTGACTTTTGAATACTACTTCCGTCATCCTATTTCTGTGGCTTTTTTATCGCAACTCCAAGATGGCCATCCTATGATTGTTGAATGAACTGTTGGATCGGAAATGAACAAGCATCTGGCAAAATTTGAATTTGCATCCCGTATCCTTGGGAGTTCAAATCTCGCCGTAAGTTTATTCTTTTTTCTGGTTTCTCAACGATAGTAGAATGATGATCTGGCAGTTGCAATAAAAAGCAACAGAAATAAAATGAAAGAAATACCAGAAGTCATCATTCTGTCTCGGTAGATGACGGAACGACCCTGAAACGGCATCTCCGGAGCACATATGCATACGGTGTTTCTGGGATGTGCTGTCCACAGAACCCATCTCTCAGCCTAGCTGATGTTATCCAAGGAAAGCGGGGCGATAAGTTTAGCACTAGCTTGGCTGCAGGAGCAGATGGAAGAGAGTCAAAGTTGACATCCAGCCGATTAAAGTGATCCCTTCCTCTGAATTGGAACCAGAATTGTCTTAGGTTAAAGAGACCGATCTGCCCTGATATTAGCCTTTTGCAAGAGATAGATTCATGCCTTCTTTAGCGCGAAGTCAACACAAACCGTCTCAGCCAGAGTTTGAACTCTGTTCGCCGGTTTAATTTTCTGAGCTGATAAACGTTAGGTCACTCTAAATAAATGCTGGACAGAATTAAGAATTATCTGAGCTTTCTTATTCTGATTTGCCATTCCCCCTTTCTGTTTATTCTTATTTAGAAAAAAGTTCTCAAACCATTTTTTCTATTCCTTCATTTTTTCCGTCTTAACCTTTTACTTCTGAATCTATTCTTCTCTTTTCCGTTCTCCTATACTAAAGACCAGTTTAATCACTGTTGATGGGTTTGAGTCATCCACGTGTTCAGACGTGTGTATATATATATATATATATATATATATATATATATATACATATATATATATATATATATATATATATATGTGTGTGTGTGTGTGTGTGTGTATGTATATATATGTATGTATTCAGACTTTGCCCTGGCATAACCGCTCAGACGAAACTTGAAATTCTACACACACACACACACACACACACACACACACACACACACACACCTCTATGAATAGGGAGAACTTTGCTTGCTTTCTGAACCCACTCCCGAATAGGTTTTTATTGGGGGTTCAATTTACAATGAAAATTTGTGCCAAACTGGTCCCTTAGTTAGTGTCCACGTTTAAAAAATTTATTATAGATTTATTATTCAAACCTTACTGGTAGTATTTTCACCAGTCACTCGATTTTACCACCACCACTGCTTGATTTACGATGCTAAAATGCAGCACAAATGAGTGGCGGCGATTCATAAATTCCCTGAGAATGTTAGTATTTAAAAAAAATTTTTTTGTTCATCTTTTTCATTCTCCCGTGTATCTTTCTCCGTTTTCTTTCTCCTTTTTTTTTTTTTTTAGTTATTTAGATGAAAAAAAGGGTTATGTGGATGTGTTTGTGTGTCTGTGTGTCCGTACGTGATCTCTGTGTACATTCTTCCCTTGTTAAGATCTTGTTTTCATTCCTCGTTACATGATGATACTTGTGTATTTCCTTTGCCTGCCTGATGGGGGCACGGATTATCTCCCTTACTCCTCTAAAGTATTTCTTGTCCTTACTTGTTCATTCGCCTTTTTACGTTCTTGTGCGTTATCTACAATATCTACTCATTATCAAAAACCTTTCCTGTTTCCCTAAATTATCGAATCACATATCCAGTTTTGTATTTTATTCGGCCATCTTTTTTTCAACTTTCTAGCTGTTTTATGCGTCTGGCATTGACCATCGGGTCTAAAAATATCAAGTCAAGAACAAAAATAAATCATCATCATCAGCAAGAACACTATTATCTAAGATCTCTCTCTCTTTTTTTCCTCACAAAATCTACTTTTTACCTCTATTTTCAAAGCCTGACACCAAACCGTAAGGTCTCTCTCTCTCTTGGCCCACCCACCGTGCAGGAGGAACGATGCCTAACAACTGTTTTCTCTTTTTTTCTTCCTTTTTCCGAACTAAAAACCCTTTAGTTTCCTTGTATCTTCCTTCATCATTTCTTTCTGCCCCTCCCTATTTGTTGAGTTACACAATCCTCCAGAGATATAAGATACAACGGTTGGCTTAGAGTGATATATGGCCAAATCGTTAGAAATCGATGTAAATAGATTGTTTTGAGCCAATCTTCCACAGCAGCAGCAACATTAACAGCAGCTTTTTAGCGACTGTTTTTGGACATAGACCTTCCCCAGGATTCGCCAGACCTCTCTATAATGGGTGTCGCGGAGCCAGTACTTTCTGAACTTGTCTAATTCGTTTCTCCATCTTGTATTTACCAGAACTCTTTTTCTAATAAATTCTGTGATGTCTCTCATGTGCACATTGCGTGGTTTTCAGTTTGAGGGCCAATCTTTTGATTAAGTTCCGATTTTCAGCTCCATGGGTGACTATCAGGAGGATGCATTAGTCGTAGCTCGACCTTCACGAACAAGAGAATTCCATTAGTCCTAAAAAGAAAAGTTTATATCCCTTTGTTTGAACCCAATTCCTTCTTTTCTTTTTCCCCAGCCACATTCCTTCCCAAAATTCTTCATTCTTTCCCTTCCTTCGGAAATAACTTTCCACTTCTTACTTGGCCTCCGGACTTGGATCAGAGTGGTGTATCTGACCTTTAACCGTATTCTCGTCTTCGGGTTTGACGTGGCATGAACGAAGCGAGCCTTGTCCTGGAAATACCTACCCTGGGGCTGCACTCCATTGTGCTATTAGAAGAGTGTTGGGATTAGTCCCGGCGCCTTCGTAATGATGGCTGCAGGGTCTAGACAAGATTGTCCTAGCCCACAAGAACGACCCCTCAACAAATCTGATCATGTATATATATGCTCTCGCGGGAAGGGGAATAAATCTCCTTCCGTCAGGAATGTCCCTTTTTATTTACCCTTTTGATATCATGCCTCAGTCTCCTCCTTTTCTTAACATTGATATTCACTAAGCGTAACTTAGTACGGCACAAGGAAAAATGAGAGTCTAAGATTGTGTTATGCCCGTTTTTCAAATATAGAGAAAGTGTCAGCTTGGAAAATCAGCATTCGAAATCCCCACTTTTACCCGAGTTTGAACACCTAATTATCATTCATCTCGTCTTCACATCATTTTCTTTGTCTGTAAGGAAAATGCGCACCTGCACTATGTGTTAATATACTTATGAAAACTTAAAAAAATACCGAAAAAGAACATTTCAACACAAAGTAGACGAAAAAACTGACGAATAAAGTGGCCGAATATATCTATTATAATGGCCTATACCCAAATATATCGAAATTTTGTAAAATGGATTCTCTAATTTTGCCACAGTATTATTATTTTTTTTTTTTACTGGCCCTGCTTTAATATTAATATGAACAGATGACGTGCTCACTATAACTACTATAGTTTTAAAATAGTTGTTCCCGGTTGGATTCGAACAACATATCTTTCGATTACAAAATGAACACACTAACCAAGTGTATTTAGTATTTTAGAAATGCTCTATTTTTGAATATAAATCATTTGTGCCTGAATTTTGAAATCTTTCATTTCCAGCTCTAAAACATTTGTTATGTGTTTACAGAATCATTTTTTTTAAAAATTTTGCAAAGAATGATTTTTCGGGTCAAATCAAGTGTAAATGGAAAGTTTGGCGTAATTTTCTTCTGCAGTTTAGGCATGTTTAATTTTGTTCCGATATCCGAAAGTTGAGTGTTCTTTAGATCCAAAACGTGGAGATGATAGAATGTTGGACTGAGTCGTGGGACGCATAGAAGACTGGGGTCTTGGAGAGATAGGAACAGAGTGTGCGCTGTCTCAATAATGGCTCGCTGTGAAATAAACGTTGAACGCTTTTTCGCTTTTTGTCCTTTTTGTTGAAGCAAAAAATGGCGCAAAGTGAATTTTCGAATAGCCGGAGGATACTTCTATATTTATGCAAACAAAGATGGATCAGCAATTTTGTAGCCTAACACACCATCATGAACTGAATCTTGAACTGAAAATTCCATCGTATAATGCTCAATCAATGTGAATTAAGTACATCGACAACGATGGAGATAATGTAGAAAAATAAATATTTTCATGTTAAATGAATGCTTCTTTTTACCATTATGCATCGGACTCATTGATGTACTTTCGTATGTACGTTCACACACACACACACACACGCACACACACACACACACATATGTGTATATATAGCTGAACAACCAAATATTTTTTATGTAGGAGCTTCTGTGGGCAGTTGGAAATCCAGGCATTACAATCACAAAAAAAAAAAAAAATTAAAAAAAAATTCCAATATGAAAACCAAAAAACGATAGTGCGCCTTCGAAATCTTTTGGAACAAAATCAAAAATGACTAAATCCCATAGTTAAATAGTCAACGCTTAGTTACTCCAGACCCCCTAATAATTTTGATGATTGATGTCATTCATCTCTGGACGAAAAAAAAAGAATTCTATCATTTAAGGACAGAAATAATTTGCTAAATCAAAGGAGTAAAATGTTTTCCAAAAGCCGTCATATTGAAAAATTAAAAACTTGATACTCAGAATATAGGTATCATAAAAGGATAATCTCTAATCATATTGATTTACCTATTAATTTGATTATTTCACATTTATGATATTACTAATATTAGATTAACACAAATTTCAAACACAAGTAATAATATTTGTTATAGAGATTTTTTAATCACTTTATTATATTTTTTGTATAATGATGTTTATTCTTCATTGTAGGATTTCATTTAATAGTATTATAGCGTTAAAATTTACTTATGTATTTATTTAATACATAAAAAATATATCAATTTCAATCCAATTCAAAGCAATATATTATAATATTAACTTTATCTTATATAAGCGACAAAATTCAACCATAAGAATTTGAGAATTACGGCAACATAACAATTCTTTTGAAATGAACCAAGAACGGTGAATAATCTAAAAATATCTTTTCATTACAGTGACGATATCGTTTCGTCATTGTTTTCATGAGCGGAATACAAGAAATAGAATATATTTCTGTTAATTTTAAACGATGTATTCTTACCGGAACTTCAAAAGTAATTAGATTAAAAATAAAAATAATCCACCCCTTTTGACCAATGGTTGAACAACAAAATACGTGAGTGGTAATGTCTATCATAAACTTTTAGTATATATATATATATATATATATATATATATATATATATATATATATGGGCTAAATCGAAAACTACAGTCCATAGCCACACTGAAGAGATGTAATACATCGAAACAGCTGTCTGTGGATGACAGAACAATAATATATAATTATTATATATATATATATATATATATATATATATATATATATATATATATATATATATAGTCATATACTTGGAAGAATTTATTTTTTGAGATTTCATAACTTCTTTCATAAAAACATTCCTCCAAATCATTATGAAGTCATTTCTTACCCGTCAGTTACTTTCTGATCTCTCTTGATGTAATACCTTCAGTATGTATTTTGTACTGAACACTGAATATTATTTTTGTCAAACTTGCTGAATTGGCTATATTATCGTAATTAGTCAGATCTGGAATTTAATTTATGAGAGAGAGAAAGAGAGAGAGAGAGAGAGAGAGAGAGATATTGATTAATTAATTAATTCCATGACGTCATGTCGAGTCAACTCGCGTTTCCGATTTCTCGGTATTTTTTTTCTGTAAACATTGCACTTCTGTTCTGAAAAGTATTATATCTTGTATGAATTTTTACGTAATTACAAGTGTAAATATTTTATCTGGTCTTTGTTCACGGAAGATTACCTTGCTATTAAGGATGTCATTAAAATAGTCAATATAATAATAAAACCTTTAAACAATTGAAAAACATAAAAATGTTCAAAAGGCTTTAGATATTCGACCGTGACTTTGAGGTATTTGTCCAACCGTGTTATTTATAATTATAAATAAATCCAGTTTTTCGGTTGTGTTTCCAATGTGCAGTGGTCTTATTATGCCCAACATCAGTCGATTTTAGGATCGAATCCAACTGGAAATAAGACATTTTCCACTTGCTTTCGATGTCAGAGGCGGATTAACCATTAGGTTGTGTAGGCTATTTCCTTCTTCCTATTATCAAACTCTTACTATTGACTTTTGACTTTGTTCTCGCAAGTAACAATGATGGATAAGGACAAGAAGAAAAACGACTGACATCATGCACAAATGACAGTGACACGGTGACGTATGCAAAAACTGATGACGAATTTACTCCCACTTCTAAAGCCAAACTCAGGGGGACTTATTCTGGATAAGTTTACAAATCCAATTTACAGGAACTATTAATAAAGGAGTTGAAATGAAACACGTAGCTTTGGAATAATATTGTATAGAGAAATGATTCTGTTTTGTTTACTTTAGATTTGACCTTAGCGCTGTCAGCTTGTTATTACTGTTATCTAAATTTGGTTTCCAATGCTTACGTTAAATATTATCCTCAACTGCTAAACCATGGACCTGTTTTGATACACACACACACACACACACACACACACACGCACACATATATATATATATATATATATATATATAGGTGTGTGTTATTGAGAAATGGATAGATGATCCGACAGAATGATTATAGAATTGCGTTATATTATATTGAAACTCTATTTGAAATGATCTCCCGTTATTACACGGTGAATATATCATTTGGCCTAAACCACATAAATTGAATAAACAATTAAAGAAAATTGGGCCGCTGCAGGAATCGAATCTGCGATACACAGGGTTGCCACTTCAACGTAGCGTTGCTCTTACCGTTGAGTTAAAAAGCCACCGGTAATGTAAAAGCCCAGATAACTGTTTTCACTCGGCTGCAGGTTCGATTCCTGAAGCAGCCCTGTTCCCTTCAACTGTTTATTCTATTCATGTTGTCTGGGCCAAATGATACATTTGCCGTTTAATAACAGGTGATCATTTCAAATAAATGTTTCTGTATGATACAATGTAATTTTAAATCTTTCCCTCGGATCATACATCAATTTTATCAATAACATAATCGTCGTGTTGAAAGAAACAAATAGAGCAGATATAGACCGTGAATAAGCAAGACAGGAATTTGGAGTTGAGACAGTAATTTGGGCCTTTGCATTATTGACAACTGTTCAGCTTGAAGGCAAGAGCCTCGCTATGTTGGAGCGGCTACCCTATCGGTCGCTGGTCTGACTCCTACAGCAGCCCCATTTTTTAAAATTGTTTATTCTATTTACACTGTCTAGGCCAAATGATACATTCACCGTGTAATGACGGTAGGTCATTTCAAATAAGAGTTTCTATATAATATAACACAATTCCATACATACATATATATATTATATAATTTTTTTTCGATTCCGGTACTCATTTCCCTCTTGCTTCGCTTCCCTTCCTTATCTTTCAACACTGGCCTTTTTTTTCCTTTCCATTATTTATTCCTGTCCGCTTTTCTTTCCCTCACGTTCTTTCTCTTTTCTTTCCTCTGTTCATTGTCTCTCCCGATTCCATCAAGCCGGCTTTCCCAGTATCACGTTCACTTTCTAATTGCAACTTCTTGGCTTACGAAAATTATTTTGTCTATGACAAGCAAACATTAAACAATCATGACCCTCAGCCTTAGCAGACCGAAATTAATTATTCCAGTTACCCACTTTTTCCACATCGAAATCCTAGCATATATATATATATATATATATATATATATATATATATATATATATATATATATATATATATATATATTCAAGCTGCAACCCAGATGTTCGGGTAATTTGACCTAGAGAAAATAACTTACCCTAACACCTAGTTTCCACCATCTTCTTTTTTAATAGTCCTTTGCATGCTGTTTGCACGCCATCTCACGAAAGGTGTTTCTTACAAAAGGTAGGAGCAAAGGTCGGTTTACGCACACTATTAAAATTCCCCGAACCTTTGGGCACTCACACATATGCATATATATGTACTTAAATGGACATTTTAGTCCGACAGAATGATTTATAAATTGTGTTAATTCATTCTGTCGGACCATAATGTCCATTTCTTAAATACATTCTATCGCGTTGAAAGAGACTAAAAGAATGAGAATTGACGAGATGATAATTAGGGTTGAAAGCAGTCATTCGGCCTTTGCCTTATCGGCGGGTTGGTATGGTAAGTGCATCCCTACGTTCAAGCGGCTACCTATCGGTGGCAGGTTCGATTCCTGAGGCAGTCCCATTTTCCTAAATTGTTCATTCTATTTACGTTGTCTAAATTGAAAGATATATTAACCGTGTAACAACAGGATATCATTTCAGATAAGTTTCTGTATAATATAACGCAATTTATAATTCATATATATATATATATATATATATAAAAGCTGTAAAGCTTAGACTATGTAAACGTATATAGATATAACTGGGGTATTCAGCTTCGCCCAGGGGAAAGAGTCATCAACAATGACGGTCATGTAGTAAATCATGAAACAGAGGTTATCAGAATAGGAATTGCAATCCTTCAGATGGGTCGAAAATCCGACAATTGACCTTTTATGATAACTAAACTGACCTTTCATTGAAGTTTAGGGGTCACTAAAGTTCATTACCACCTATCCCATGTTCATCTCTGGGTCAAATTAGCCTTGTACACAAATTTGCAGCGTGTGGTCATTGCGTGTCACTAGATTTTATCATTGTTTTCGTGAGTTGCTTTATTTTTGAGGGAAGAGTGCTTGATATCAAGGATAGACCACATATAAATGCAACTGTAGATACAGAAATCAACATTGTCTGAAAATCGCGGCAGCATGAAAATTGGTGTCACCATGAATTGCTGATTTTTTGTCTACAACCACTCTCTCTCTCGCTCTCTCTCTCTCTCTCTCTCTCTCTATATATATATATATATATATGCATATGTGTGTGTATGTGTGTGTGTGTGTCTGTGTGTTCCAGTTCCCGAGTATACGCTAACCAAGTTATTTGCTGCGCTTTGGTTCGAGGTAGCGTAATTATTTCAGGAATACCAGGTAGTGTAGACTAAAAGAAGCGTGCTAAATATCTATGGAGGTGGGTGCTGACTTCTGGTGTAGACTTCTGGACACCCACGTGCACGAACACACACACACACAAACACACACACTGGTATAGGTGTTAGTACAGTTGATGAGTGGGTTAGTTAAAGTTTTTCTTTTCATTTGATGCCCTATGAATGTACCTTGTATCGTGCTAAAGTTGATCTCGTCCAAGAAATACCCATGTGGTTATTTACCAAGTATAGCTCAGTTTTGGCACAAAGCCATAAGTATGTAGCACCCAGTGAGAATCGAATTCACTACTCAGTAATAATGATGTACGAGACCATTATATCACCTAACTACTGCTTATGTTTATGTCAGTACTAATACGTTGGCATAAACCATATTCAAGCTTGGTACTGACTGATAGCTGGAATAGTACGTAGTTCTTGTCAAAGCCGGGGATTGGTATTCGTTCATGGACGTGGCCTTAACCGGTTCGGATGAGGAAGCCTATGTCTAACAGATAGCTACGGTCGTAATGCCATTTACCACGCCATATTGTCACGCCATTTTTTTTTGTTTTAATTTGTTTTGATTTTGATGAACGTCTATAGAAGGCCGGATATTTACTCATACAGAGTGGCTGAGACAGTGATGAACTCACTTACAAACATACATAGAGAAAGTCTACCAATTCTTGACCTCCTCCCTGTTGCACTTGAAAGGATAGGTTCCAGTTCAATCCCCGATGCCCGGGGCGTGCCAGAAGGCAGATGACGAGACAACTAGTTAATTCTTGTCTCTACCCACACGTACGCGTGGTGGTCCGCATACTAAACTTGACCTTACGTCCCATCCCGCCATGGTGTGTGTGTGTGTGGGGGGGATGAGGTAGATAAATACACACGTGCGTACACGTGCACACACATACACACACACACACACGTATGTGAATGTGCGTATGTCTGTTTATTCATGCATTAAATCTTTGTGTACCCTTCCTCTGATAAGCCCTTCTGTCATCACTCCTACTTGATATCTGTAATCATTTGCCCGCCGTGTGTGGTTATGATTGTCTCCCTTGTTACTTCCATCCTTTTCTCGTCTGTTTGTTCCTTATTTTCTCGTTTCATTACTTCAGAAGTTTTTACTTCGCATAATTTTTTTTTTCACAATGGCACGATGGCTATTAGTTTTTTTTTTCCCTGCTAAAAGAACAAAAATATTTAGAAAAAAAAAACAAAACCAAAAACAAAACAAACAAATCTTTCTTTTTTGGTTCACGTCCGGAGACGAGTAGAAATTTTTTTTATCATAGTTGCCAACACCAATGCTACTTCAACGTATCCCCCTCCCCATAAGAAGGTTGCTTCTTGCTCCAACAGATTCAAGAAAAAAAACAAAAAACAAACTCTTCTGACTTAGCATCAGACCCAGACACTATAATGGTCAGGCAGAATATCGTTGTCTCTATACAATAGTCCCAATTCTTTCGGGCTGATAAAACACGTAGAGAAATGAGAGAGAGAGAGAGAGAGAGAGAGAGAGAGAGAGAGAGAGAGAGAGAGAGAGAGAGATGAGGGAAGAAAAGTGTTAACATATCAGTCCATAAAAAAGACAGAATTATAAGAAAAATTAAAAAAACAAGCCTAGCTGATGCAGGGTCAAACTCCACTCCCTCATCTATTTCGACTGAAGATAATTACTGCAACCTTTGTATCATATAGTGCACACAGTAAATAAAGAAAATATTTGAAAAAAAAAGAACAGTTTTATTAATTAGAATGACTAAACCCTTGTGTGTCTTTTCAATCCTCAAAGAAGATTCAGGGTTTCTAAGGTTGCAAAAAAAAAATGCCAAAACTACAGCCAAGCGAAAAGGACTATCAACGTTAAAAGAACACTGGGAACAGAAACCCCTGCACAGCCAATATCCACTTCGCACCCAAGATGCTGGTGTCGATAATACCCTAACCCATCAACGGCTCCGTAGTTCAGGATTTAGAGTCGGGCTAAAACAGGGGCTTCATCTTTGCTACCCCAGACCAGAGCCTTCCTCTCAGGAACAACCCAGCACATGTTATCGGAAACAATGCAAACCCCAACTGCAGGTTCTGTGACATGGCAGCCCAGACTATCGACCACATCATACCTGGATGTTCTGTTCTACCCCCAATGAATACAGACTTAGACACGATAGAGTGGACCGCTACATCCATTGGATAGTCTATAAGCACTATGGCGCACCACATACACTATATTGGAATGAACACCACCCAGAACCTGTAACTGAAACTCAAAATGTGCTTATCTTATAGGATTTCCCAGTACATAGAGATCGAGCCATCAAAGCCACCGCCCAGACATAATTATCAAGAACAGAGAAGCAAGGGGATTCCTATCAATAGATATTACCATTCCATCAGACAAAACATATCCGTAAAAGAGTTTGAAAAATTGTCTAAGTACAAAGACCTAGAAATTGAGATCACAAAAATATGGCAACTCAAGACTGAAACAATACCCGTTGTTATAAGAGCCCTTCGGTTCATAAAAAAATGTCAATAAATATCTAGATGAAATACTATGAAACCCAAGCATCTATGAGATCCATTAAAAGTATCCTCACAGTCATCACCCGTATCCTTCGCAAGGCACTGCCCATGTAAATATTTTGTCTGTTATACAACTATGTATTATTTCTTGTGTAGCCTCGTGTACTGACACCCCCATTTTTATGTATGATGATGAAAAAAAACAAACTACCATTGCCTACTTAGTCATAACATCGTTGCTTGTCCTAAATTACAAGCCGAAATTCGGTGTGCAATGGATACTACGAGACATCAAAAGGTATAATAATAATAATAATAATAATAATAATAATAATAATAATAATAATAAAAATCAACTACTAAAGTACAACCGTGCCACGGAATGCTCCATCCTGAAGCTGAAATCGATCGTCTCTATTTGCAAAGGAGTAACGATGGGAGAGGAATGATGCAACTCGAAGTAATATACAACAACAGTAGGATTCCACCAGTTCCTCGAATTCACTCAGGATTGGATGTTAAACTAATTCAGGAACATAAAAACTCAAAAAAGTTGCACTCAGTAGTAAATGAAAGTGAAAATTTTGCAAGAGCACTAAATATAAACTTGAACAGTGGAGAGTATTCACAGAATATAGTTGTGAAAAAGATGAGGTAACATGCAAAGGAGCAAGGCCATAAACAGCTTGAAGTAAAATGGGGATAGACACCTCTGCACGGATGAAACGCCCATCGAAGCAAAGACGTTAATTTAGACCAGAAAAACACCCATCAGTGGTCCCAGAGCAGTGAATTGAAAGCAGGAACAGAGAGATTCATACTGGTCGCTCAACACCGAGGCTTGCTCACACGAAACTTTCAAGCAAATATCATGAAAAGCGATGCTGATCCAAAATGCAGCTTCTGTTACTTGCATAAAGGAACAATAGACCACCTTGTGTCTGGCTGCTTCGTTTTAACACCACCAGAATACAAGTTCAGACATGACGGAGTGGGCCAATATCTACATTGGAAAATCTTAAGCATTACAGAATAGCAACTGACAATAATAGGTATGCACATCAACCAGATCCAGTAATCGAAGGACAGAATACTACAATATTATGGGACTTAGCAATAAATACCGACAGGGCCATCAGAGCAAATAAACCCGACAAAGTAATCAAGGACGACCATGAAATAAATTGCCTTTTTAGTGACATGAGTGTTCCTCATGATCAAGATATAGCAGTAAAGGAACTTGTGAATCTAAGCATGTATGAGGGCCTTGAAATCAAGATACGGATAATGTTGCATTTGTAATCACAAACTCTTCCCATCATTGTCTGGGCACTAGGAATGACTTAGAAAAGGCATTGAAAAACATTTCGCCCAAATTCCCGGTCGACCCTTCTTCCTATGAGATCCAGAAGATAGTGCTCATCGACACTGCTCGAATATAGAGAAGAGCACTATCATCTGTTGTATACTAATGGGAAGTGCAATACAAAAGAAAGAAAAACTGCAACGCGCATAGAAAACTGCATCAAAAAACAAAAAAATTGCAACACGAAAAAATTCGACATGCAAAAAACTGCAATACAAAAAGCTTCAACACTCAAAAAACACACAAAATAATACAAGGGAGAATAGTGGAATTGGTGCATCAATCTTTTTTGTCCTCAGTTGTTCGTAACGATTCGGTAATAGATTTTGAATAATAATAATAATAATAATAATAATAATAATAATAATACCTCCTTCGTACCAAACGAACTGATAGTAAATCAACATAAAACCCACTGGTGGTTACGAAGACGGGGAAAACATGGAAGTAAACATTGACGGAGCATATTTGAACAATTTAAGGTATTGCAATGATATTGCATTAATAGCAGAAATTGCGACTTATCTATAAAAAATGTCAAATGATATAATTAGCGAAAGCCAAGAAATAGGGTAAAAAATGAACAGAGCAAAGACAACAAAAAAGTGTACAACGATAAAGTCCCTGAAAGACCATAAGAATGTAGAGTGAAACCACGGAAGAAGTTGAAGAATACATTTACTCCGGTCAGGCGATAAATCTCGAGAAAGAACACAGAAATAGGATAAGATGGTGCACAACGATTGTCTAGAAAACATTTGGTGTAGAGACACTCAGAAAAGCAAATCATCAACATGCTTGAGGCAAAAGCACTCGAAAACGAACCCAGAACCTCACAATGAGCAATGGAAGGGGCAATGTTAGGAATGATTCGTAGCGATAGAAAAAAATCTGAAAGGGGACCAGGTTGAATGATATTGCACGAGTAAATAAGCAACAGAAATGGAGAGCCACAGGGGCACATAGCCGGAAGAAGGGATAACAGATGGAACAAAAGGCTAATTGATTGATACTCATGGGACAGTAAACGGTGTAAGAAAAGACCAGGCTCAAGATGGAGATATGAGATATAAGTTTTGTCAGTAAGATATAGCAAAGGCTAGCGCAACCACACTCGTCATTAAAGGAGATGGGAAAGGCCTGTGTCCAGCGACGAACTGCTGGTGTTGCTGTTGCTGCTGCTGATGGTTTATATAAACTGAATTCATGAGAAAAAGAATTAATGAAAATGTTGCTTTGAATCAATGTAAAACACCTGAATTATCTATGTTCTGTGAAGGTGAACGTACTTCATCAGTTTTTAATCAATTTTTTACTGGTATTTCTTCATGTTATTTCTGTTGATTTACGCCTTGAAATAATCGACGTATTAGTATTAAAATGTCTGGATTTCTTAGATGAAGTAATGTCCTTATTTATTTCATCTTATTTCTGTTGTTTTTCTTTTTCGTTACTCCCAGGTCGTTATTCCACGACCGTTCAGTAAGCAGCATGTAATAAGAATTTCGTCTTCCTCCGTAATCAAATATCAATAGCTGTCACGGAAAGGAAATCCGATGTGTCACCCATATATATATATATATATATATATATATATATATATATATATATATATATATATATATATATAGAGAGAGAGAGAGAGAGAGAGAGAGAGATGAAGACGTGACGCAATTTCACAAGTCATAGGGTCGGATATCAATTTTATCTGGTAAGATCTGCTGAATGTGGGTGGCAGCGACTGACACTTGTTTGTTTATGGAGATTTAACAATTAAAAACAATAAACATGAAGTACAGAAACTTTCAGTTAAAAAGGTACAAAAGAAATTAAAACGCACGCACACACACACACACGCGCGCGCGCGCACACACACACACACACACGCACACACACACACAATAGCAGCGACAACAACAACAACAAAAAGAGCTCTGTAGAAATAATAGAAGGACGATCCCCTGAATCTAAATCCCTGAAGAACATACAATATGGTGGACCTCGTAAACATTGACTTTCTTACCGCTGGCGTAGCTCCAATTATATCTCAGCGGGTGGTCGGTGAAAATATTTGGAATCGCCGTCAAAATACAGTTCCCGTTTTTTTTTTTTCGCTGGAATAAGCGGGATTCGATGTTTTGAATAAATATACTTTTATTTTATATATCCACCATTTTATTTTGTTACTCAATACGTTTTTTAATTGCTGCTTCCCAATGATAGAGCACGGGCGAATTCACATCTCAGCTTATCGTTTACTTCTCACCGAATCTCACGTGATTTGAATCACATATGGAAAACAGGAAATTATCCCCCCCCTCTCCACCACCACACTTTTTTTTTTTTCCCTCTGTCGTTTGTTTTTTTTTATTTGATGAACATTTTTAAAGAATTTAAGAAAAATCTTTTTTGCACGATTGATTA
Organism: Thysanoteuthis rhombus; assembly: GCA_963457665.1. Classification (NCBI taxonomy): domain Eukaryota; kingdom Metazoa; phylum Mollusca; class Cephalopoda; order Oegopsida; family Thysanoteuthidae; genus Thysanoteuthis; species Thysanoteuthis major. The sequence goes on along the minus strand of OY735207.1, from coordinate 21,324,750 downwards.
CCCTGTACTTTGTTTTTCTTGAGGAAGGTTTATTTTTGTTTTTTTTAAAATTTTTTCTATTTCGCAGTTTCTTTCACTGAATTTCACAGATTTGTCTTTGCCGGTAGTGGAGGGAGGAGGAGGAGGAGGAGGAGGAGCTGGTGATGATGATGATGATGATGATGATGATGATGATGATGATGATGATGAACAACAACAACAACTTGTATGAAATTGTTGGTGGTAGTAGTAATAGTAGTAGTAGTTGGAACAGTTCCCCCCCCCCAAAAAAAATTGAATAACTAGTGACCCGAGTTCAAATCGTAACCATCTAGGCGACACAACTGCTAAAAACATCTGGAATACTGAGGAGAGTGCTGGTGTATTGGCGAGACTTACTGTTACTCAATCTCTCGCGATAACTAACGGACATCTGGTGAGAGCATGCAAATACATGGAAACATTATAATAACAAAAATTATTTTCCGATAACCTTAATGGAACAAAAAAAAAACAACAAAAAAAAACGGGGAGGAAAGAAAGTGCGAAATAATCTGAAAAAAAGTTAAAAATTAAAAGAAAAAAACTTTGTAAATTCGAATCAGACGTTGAACGAGAAACGAATTTGTATAAGAAAGAAATGAGAGAATAAGAAAGGAGAAATATAGCAGAGCAGGTGTGCTAATATATCGGTAAGGAAGTGGGGAAGAGAGGAGAGAAGAAAAATTGTGTCTTTCTATTCCACACCAAAAGCTAACATCCATAATCCAAAAGTACGGAAGCCCAAAAACAAAACAAAGAAATTAAGTTGCATTCTCTTTTTTTGATGGAATCAGAGAATAAAAAATGCTTGGTCTTTTTCGTTAGTCCCAACCACGACAACAAAAAGTATAACTCTAACCCCTAACCATAATCGTAACGCCTAATGCTGCGGGCGGCGAGGACAAACAAAATAAACCGAATACCTGTAATGAAAATTTCGATCTGATGGAGACTTACGGAAAAGACTCAAAATCTTATGCTCTACATTGTTATTTTCCCTTCTAATTTCAAACCTTTGTCAGCATTAATCTCTTTTTCGGGCCGAGCTGCAGAGAATCTGGCAGGACTTATACAATACTGACAGTTTGGGAAAAAGTTTGAAATGTTCCGATTCTCCAAGATCAAGTTGCTGTTAAAATTTGACCCCAAACTAACGACACAAATTGAGTTTCTTGTCGACGAGAAAAAGATAATGCAACAATCTTCTTCTTATCCTTTCCAAGACAATTTCCAATATGTTACCTCGACAATCTATTAGGTCGTGAAATAATTTGATTTGTTTTTTGAAGACTGTGTCACAGGAATGACAGAAGAAGCAATAAATGAACGAAAGAAAGGAAAGAAGAAAGAAATGTACTAGGGAAAACAAAAAAGAAATAGAAAGACGGAAGACAGGATTAACAGTGGAAAAGAGAGAGAGAGAGAGAGAGAGAGAGAGAGAGAAGGGAGAGAGAGAGAGAGAGGGGGGTAGAGAAAGGAAGGAATTCGACGCAAGGAATGAACTATAAAGAATATAAGGTGTCGATGAAAAAGAAGACAGAAAGAAAAAACAACAGTTGTTATATGTCGCTTTGATAACACCATTAAACTTTTTTCTTTGTTCCTTCGTAATATGGGTTATTTTCTGATTGATTGTATGATTGAGTACATCTAAAATGCATAAAAGTATCCCTTCAAACTCAGGCTTTTTCGGCTATGATAGACACAATTTGAAATATGAAAATCACTACCTTGGCCACAAAGGAACTATATCCATTTCAAATTCTTTTGACTCATGAGCAATCAGAAATTAGCGCTCACTACCTAGGAACTAAAATCGCAGAGCACGATATAATTCAGAAATGACGTGTAAAGAATTGAAAAAAATAGAAAGCTATCTGACTTTCCATCGTAAGGTTCGACCCCGCGTCAGATAGTTCAAGCAGCAACGCACTGGAACTACTGAGAAAACAAGTCA
>OY735207.1:21272772-21317772 GCA_963457665.1 Thysanoteuthis rhombus | reverse complement strand
CGCCAGTCAAACATCCGTCACCGCAATGCCCAACTACCCGATAAGCATCACAAAAAATCATGACAGACAGACAAACAGACAGACAGACAGACAGATAGATAGAGAGGGTGAAAGAAAGAAAGAAAGAAAACAAACATGAAAATCCAAATCAATGCAAAGTAACAGACTCACATGAGACACGCAACCACCAGTTGCGAGTTACTCGTATATTTGCAAAGGAATCACTATAAGGCAAAGGGGAAAAGTCTGGAAATGGTTGCTTTTATGAAAAGCAAACCGAGCATTTCATGGGGAGTTTCTTTGTTATTTTTCCTTAGTCATCGGCTGTTTTTTCCTAGGGGTCCTGTTCGCTTCCAGTGTGACGATATGAGTTAACTTATGCGGAAAAAAGAGCGAGATATACACGCTACCGTTTTCTTTTTTTCTTCTGCGGTCAATATACTTCACGGATACAGAGGAAGCAGCTTATTGTGATCAATTGGGGACATTGTCTTTTAGATAACAATAACTGGCTTATAATATTCGACAAAAGTTATAACATTCGACAAAACTGGAGCATTTTACATTCATTGTTATAAATCCGTTGTTATGTTATTAAATTTATTGTTGATAATAACTTTACGTCATAAGAAATTAGTATGACTCGACATAACATTCAATAATCGAACAATTGTTGCATCAAAATTTGAAAGTGAAAGAAATTCTATCAAAGAATAAATATGGTCAGAATGAATTCTTTTTATGACTTCACTGGCGTTTTCCTCTGAAAAATATCTAAAATAGAGAAAAGAAACATCTAAAAGCATCAAAATTCTGGAGAATTTATATATTATTGATAAACCCGCCAGAATAAGGTCCCCAAAACGTTGAAAAAGTTTTTTTTCCACAAAAAAAAAAGAAAAAGAAAAAGAATAGAAGGGTCTAGGGGAGTACAGATGCCAATTTTCAAGTCAGTAGACAAAACGGTATGGCCAGAAGCACTGGAACACACAAACATGCAAACGAACAAAAACGCAAACAAACACGCAAACACACGCATGTATATATATATATATATATATATATATATATATATATATATATATATATAAAGCTAGAACCTTCGCCAACTTTGGTGGCTACAGTTGTTCAATATTTATTGACTTTTTAAATGAATTTTAAATTCCTTTCCAATAAAGTGTTTTGGACCGATTGATTTCGGTAACACTAACTGTTTGATAACATTACCCGTATTGAAAAAAACCCAGACTTCCTCAGCATATTGAAAAGATATTTGCTGTGAGAAAAGTAAGATTCATATGACCAGGTGAATTCTACCATAACCAACTGGTTATTGGGTCGTAGGACAGAAATACGAAATGCTGCGAATATCATAGATACATTTAAATTTGTGAGCAGTCATACGTACGTCCATATATCGTTGAAATAACTAACAATTATATGCATGTCAATATATATATATATATATATATATATATATATATATATATATATATATATATATATATATATATATATATATATATATTCGGATTTACGAGCGATGCAATCATGCGCAGTGCCATAGATACATTCGAACTTGCAATCAATCATATCACGTCCATATTCCTTTGAATTTTAGAACAATATGTGCATATCCCTAGATACATTTGAATAATATCTCTAGATACAATAAAATTTACGGGGAATCAGATACATCTGAATTTGTGGGTAACCATACGGCCATACATACAACAATATTTCGAGTATATGTCGTACGTTTTATATTTTTATATACTTGAACATTGGGGTTTCTTCACAATTCTGAAATACCTAGCGTTTGCCACTCATGCGTTGTGATAGGGAAAGACGTTTATATTGCATCATCTAAAATTTGATAAAACCGGAAGGCGAAACACGTTAGTAGAATAAATTTTAACGTACATACCATTTATATTATTTTCCTTATTGTCAACTATATTCATGTGTACATCTATTCATCTCTCTTCATCTCCATCTATCTCTCTCTTATATATATATATGATTGGAATAATAGACTGGTTATTCGGGACGTGTTTGTTTCCATGCGTGAACATTTATATAATGGTGATAATTTCTCCCCAAATCATCAGTAAAAGTACTTGATTCCTGTAATGAAACGTGAGAGACACACATTGAAATACCGCATCGGTTTATATATATATATATATATATATATATATATATATATATATATATATATATATATATATATATATATATATATATGCAGTTTACAGGAAAGATTTCGAAGTACCGGGCAATGAGGATCAATCAAACTCACACAACATCAGTAATAGCCTGTCATATTTGCTCCATTACCCCACGGGGAGGCGACAAATAGTTAATTACTACTGCAATATGTTGGGCACTCAGTGAGAATCGAAATGGTCATAATAGTAATGGTCTTCTTGACTACTTCGATTCCCGATGCTGCACGATGAGATGCTCAAAGGCAGCATAAAGTTAAGCTTGACTCAATTGAGCACAAGTCCACATGTGTGAAATACTCAGCTCTGCCTTGGTACGCACTTTTCTCATTATATATTTATCTAAGGAAGATAATGGTTAACTGATAAAACAATGCTTCTTCGCAGCAGTAACCCATTTACTTTCCAAACTTTTGAAATGTATTTTTTTAACCATTGTTAATTTTTCATTTGTATTTTCATCCATCCTAATTTTAGTTGCTTGAAATGAAAAAATGCTCGTCAAAAATTAATAACGGTTGACAATACTTCATCAAATGAAAAATAAATTGAGATTATATTTCACTACTAATACAACTGTTGTACGTAAAAACAATAAAGAGTAGAAAAAAGATGGATGAGTTCAAGGGTTAGATTTGAACTTCTGTTTATCGTAAAAGCCCCGACGGCACACTTGGTAGAACAGTTGCCTCCCGAGGTAGAAATGGGGCGAGTTCAAATCTTCGTTAGAGCTTACTCTTTATTTCTACTCCGCGCTGTATAATCACTAGAGACTGACTTGTGATGAAAATTGAGATGGAAAATATTACTGGACAAAATTTAGTAATGGTTGAAAAAACTAATAAAAAATAGATGGCTGGCTGTTTATTTCTGTTTTTTGTAGAAAATATATTCATATTATTGATTTAATATAAATTTACACACTCAAAATTGTTATGAAAACTATTGAAATATCTAATAAAAGGCAATCCAACGAAGAATGATCGAAAGATATATAGATATTTAACACTTTGAAACTTATGAATTAAAATACTCGTTCATGTTTTGTTTAAAGAAGACGGATACTAGTATTCAATATTCAATATAAGTCATCAGTTCGTTGTTATCGATTAAACCGACGACAACGTACGTCTTCAAATGACTCATTCCCAAAGAAGAGCTCCTGAACCACATTTGAACTATTAAATCATTAACTTCACTTTCATCAAACTCTTCTGCTACTTTTGTTCCAAGTTTAATTTTGCCCAGTAGACAAGCTCTTACAATCAGCTGCTATCTTGATTTTATTCGTTACTAATGCAGGTATACAATCCCCGATGATATCTCGTAGTAGATGATGTTCGAACGTCTCGTGTCGATAAAAATGCTTGCAGGCTGTTTCCATTCCATTTGGAGGGTTTATTGCTTTTAACCCGATAAAACAAAGGAAACACAGAAAACCGTGTAGACCTTTTCGGTTAGCTGATATATCAATGCAACTGGAAATAATTATGAAAATACGTCATGGAATTCGCATAGATCCTGCTAAAAGTTAACAGAACTATTATACATGAATAGGTTACGAAGAAGAAATGTTTTCACATCACATTCGCTACCATTTATCTATTTAAGAGTCATATCAAAAAACGTTTTCAAAAACAACACACACGACAAACGGGGATCAAACTTATAAGTTACACTAGACTTTTTGAGCTGTAACTGCTACCCGAGAATTCAAAGAACCATCTTATTAGAAGGATAACAATAATAATGATGATGAAATAAAAAGATGGCAAACATATGAGACACTATGCTATCCGTTATTATTGGAGCTTTGGGACTAATATAAAAAGGAGGCGAAATAGAAAACATTTCTAGATTATCATACCAGATTTCAATGCATAAAATATGAAAGGCACTCCTTATTTCCTCACTCATATTATGAAAACATCTGTCTACAAATTTAAAGAACTGCAGAAGCTTCTTCAATTAAATCTGATATTCTGATAAGTGTATTCGATCACGTGAATCCAAAAATAAAATAATTACCAATGTGCAGATGTCTTTTATCACGATAAGGAACGCAACTAACATAGCAAAATATAATTTCCTTCGTGTTCGAATGACATAATGACAATGACGATTTTTGATAATGAAAAATATATATATATATATATAAAAAAACGTTTGTGGTCAGCAGAATACTATTCCCCATAACACTATAATACAAATCTGTTTTTCCACGTGTATGAAATGCAATGCTTACATCCATACATTTTATACATGCCATCATTTTTGACGGTATAGGTGAACTAATAATGATATAAACCAAAAATGTATTTGAGTGACCGAAATTCCACTATGCATCTTATTAATTAAAGAATAGAAGATCAAAGTAATTCATATATAGTAGAGTTCGTTTAATAAGGACATCAGTTAATCAGGCATCCGTTTGTTTGAGCTGTATCTTGGGAAAAACCAGTACAAATAATGTATCATCATTTCCTCCGTTTATTTGGACCACCAAGCCGTTTTATTGAGCGGGCCTGAACAAACCAGAATAAATGTTTGGTTCTTCTCAGCTGAATCTCTCACTGCTTAGTATCTATTGTGAGCAGTCTTTTTGAGCATAGTAACAGTTATATGAGTTATTTAATGTATACGAAATTCTAAACCTTTAGAAATAAGATACTGCGCAAGATTTGTCATTTTCTATGTAAATAGCTTTTCCGGTACTACTCTGAAAACAATCCTCAAACCCAAGTAAACGAAGAGTAGACACGAGTACAACCTAGACCTATTTTGATCAATGTGATTTTAACCTGTTTACAGCCACTGGCGAGAAAACTCGCCTTAACAAGTCGTCAGTCCAATGTCATTGATGCAATTGTTGAACGAACTGCTGCAAAACATAAAATAAACCCAGCCACAACAGAAGAAAAAGAAAATGATATGGGTGACACGCCCGAAAATGAACGAACGACTAACTAGAAAGCAATAAAGAGTATCCTAGAACCAACGACTATTTTCAATAACTGTTTAACGCTCGGGTAGTTTAGCGTTCCAAATTATCGCGCTGTGGAAGCCTTGCATACACAAATGAAGATTTTCAAATGATATTATTGAAACACAAATACAGGTAATACGAAATGAATGAAGATTTTAATAATGCAATGTTTACAAATGTAAAATTATAAAATTCCTCAGAAAAATGCTGGCACCATGTATGGAAAGTGATCCCGATCAGGTATCGTGACCTTTTACATCCTCGGTCATTCGATGTTGTAAACGACAAACAAATACAGATAAATAAGATAATGTAAGAAAGACAAAAGTAAATTCATAAATTATACTGTTATTACTTTGAATAAATCAAATTGTTAAACTGTTTTTATTCAGGCACCGTTTTTAAAACGTCGAGTGAGTGAGCATGTATAACTTTACAAACGGGACCACCTTCCCTACATTGTCCCAAAATGCTATGATAAGTCATTTCTTGTGTCATAAAGTTTATTTCTCAATAACATGAAAAACTATTCAACGAAAGTGAAACCAATAAGGATGACGAAAAAAAACCTGAATATGATTAACTTGAAAAACTATTTCGAATGTTAAAGCTCACGCTGAGAAAATAGTTGTTGATTATGGGATTCCTGCAACAAAACATATCAATGGGTTATAATATTATTTGATGTAAGAAGGTAATGAAGACAGTCCGTTACCTTCATTAAACACCTACGCTGATTCTGTTTACGTGTAATTACTTAAGGGACTAAAACAGGGCCCACTCGCTAAATTCTTCAAGGAATTACAGCTGCCCGGTATGTTATTAAAATTTAAATGTGAAAAAGTTTTTTTTTAAAGAATACATGGTATAAATATGGAAATGATGGTTAACTGTCCACATGGTCGAATGAGGAGATGAAAATTTTGAGGACATCTGAGAATCGAGCACAATTCTAACAACCATTCTGACGCATAACAGTAGTAAATATGCTTACTGAATGTACATGACCTAATGTGTTATAAATTGTAAGAAAAAAACTATGAGTGCTTCATCTAACGTACTGTTCACGTAAAAAGCTCTGAAAGTAAGCATCGTCTTTTTACGTTTGAGATTTTCGGCCATTTTCTTGGCCTTGTAGAAGAGATAGAACACGAGACATGGATCTCATTACAGTTTTGAATTCTGTAGATAATTTCACTGTATATGTCGGAGGTTGGACGGAAAATTCGTTCGACAAAAGACATGACATTTCGAAGATTTTTAATTTCAAAATTATCAGAAATACAGACCTCATATTTTGGATTTCTCTGTATGTTTGGTACAGGAGTACCGGTGATTTTTTTTTACAAAATCTGAGAGGGTGATCTGGGGACCAAAGGATGATTTGATAAGGAACAACTCCTTTCAGATTTGAATGGAGCGAGCGAGTTTGACCCTAACACAGCTAAGCTTATCATATTTCTTTTCGTTTCTATTTATCGTCTTTGAATGACATCGAGCTCATTTTTCTTGTAAAGTTTCTATCTATCTAATGGACTGTTTCTTTGTTATTAGCAATGGACTCTTCCATTTGAAGGCAAAAATTTTCAGATAAAAATATCCCCTTCCTACCCTTTGAAACAATGAACTTTTCCACGAAAACGAATCCAATTTTTTCCTCTCTAAAAAATTCATCACGTCGATATTCAAATATGTCCGTGAATTGGGGATTGTCTAGTTATGATTACAAATGTCAAAAAATATGCAAAACCTTAAATACCTAATAAATAGCAGCCGTAAACATATCATTACAGAATCTACTTATATTATGAATAGTGTTATTTTCTTGGTTCACTAGAATTAAGGAGTAGATCATAAACAACGAGAAAAAGAAATGCTATGTAATTAATTAGCAAAGCAAAATGTAATAAATATATTTGAGGAATACACATTAGTAATAAACACTGTTTAGCCGGCTTCCTCGTTTTTCTCCGTCTTTCTTTCTTTTATTCACGGTCGATATCTGTTCTTTTTATTTCTTTCAACGTAACAGTTCTGTTTATAAGAAATGGATATATGATCCGACAGAATGATTACAAATTACGTTATGATATATTGAAACTCTATTTGAAATAATTTCTCGTTGTAACACGGCGAATATATCCTTCAGCCTAAAACGCTACGTTTAAGCAGCTACACTATCGATAGCAGGTTCGATTCCTGCGGCAGCCCCATTTATGGACAAATTCAATTGGGTAGGTAGTATATTTCGACCATTGTTTTGCACAGAATCGTCCGAGGGATCAATTTTGGATTAAAATAACCCCTTCCTGTCATTTGGCAACGAAACAATTACATTCATAGGGGTAAGGAAGTATGCACGGTCCAGTTAGGCAAACACATAATAGAGAGATGGTTGCAACTTTAAGGGTCATTGGAGGTCAGAAGTCTATTTGGGATTAAAATTGGGGGTAAATTGAAACATCGGGATAACTTACCAAAAAGGATATGGTAGAATTAGGCAGTACTGACCTCTAAATGCCAGCACAGGTCAATTTTGGAATGTCAAGTCAAACGAAACAACTTCAGGGGCTAATTGATTTTCCCTCTTTTGTTTGTAAGAAGTTGTGCAACAGTGAGAAACGTCTCCAGACAAAACTTCTAAAATTGTAACAAAGCACAAGAACAATCTCTTAAAATCACTTGTCTTTACTTGGCTTCTCTGGGCTTTTCCCCACTGACAGCCCTATATTGGTTGCTCTAGGGTTGGATCACCAATCAACCTTCTCATACTGGTACCCAATGGGAGAAACACTTACGTAGTGTACCCTGAAGTCCTGTCAGACTAAGTGACGGCATAATTTGTTCTCTTTTGTGCATCCGTATATTTCTTCTGTTACCGCTATCTTTTCAAGTGAAAATAATCGTTTCTTGATCGGTCGTGCTGTGTAAGAAGAAATACATCAAAGAAGATATTTTTTCTGCTTGGTTATATCTTTTTTGTTTTACCCCAAGCAACGCCAGGTATCCCTGCTAGTAGAATATAAATGAAATCATTCAACACATCGGCACAAGGCTAGTTTTATAGAAGACAGTGTGTGAAGAGAATAGGAGAAGGTTATTATACATAGAAGCGGTGTGAACTAGCCATTTTGTATGGACGGCGTAAACTATTTTTGACTTATTTTGGCGCTACTCTGAGATTAAAACGTAAATTACAGTTTGGTAAATCTAGAGCTCTATTACAGGCATATATCTCTCTAATTTCTGAGGCGAAGCTATCATCCTGATAATGACAAAGTTGCTGCTTTCATTAGCACCGTAATTGAATTATATAACCTCAGCCATTACACTTATCCAAACACTGAACCAAAACACGCATCTTAAACCTAACGTATATCCTCTGTAGTTAAATCTAATAAAATACAATTTTAAATGGTCAAGTTTTCTTCCATTTGTTTCTTTATTGACTCATCCCCTTAGTAGTCAAACGTATTGAAATGTATTTGTATTTTAATGTTCAATAAGCCTGCCTGTTGCAGAATCAAACTCAGCTTTTACTTATATTCTAACAGAAGATGATTGCTGCAAATTTTGAATTGCATATGTAATAAATAATAAATAATAAAATACATTTTTAGTAAAGATGTGTTTAGTTATTAGAATGAAATAAGCCCTGGCGTATCTGTAAGAATTTTTGTTGATGTGAATGACATGTCAGTCAAGCTCAGTCGGTAAGACACTGACCTATCAATCTGTCATGATTCCAAATCATGGTGGAGGAATTCTAATCTTTACTATCCTAAATTTGGTAATGATCTTGCTTGATGTTCTTGATCTTGTTATCGTAGAAAAAGTTCTAAGGAAGGTGAAACTAGTCGAAATTGATAATAATTGCGAAAACTTGTGTGAATTACATGCTTTTTTCATCATTAGATTTATTAATATACCTTCCTACGTGTGTATATATATATATATATATATATATATATATATATATATATATATATATATATATATATATATGTGTGTGTGTGTGTGTGTGTGTGTGTGTGTGTGCGCGTGTGTATGTGAGTGTGGGGAGGTGTATTGCAGCTGGATATGCCCGATTTAGCTCTAAACAAACATGCCTTCATAGGGGTCCAATAACGGTAGAAATTCCCATTTACCTGAATGTGCATCACAATTACACAAAGGGGTACACACACTCTCGCACACACGCACCGTAATGGATTGGCATACATGGCAGGTACATTTCATAATTACATACCTACTCGTTTTTCCTATCGGCACTTAAAATGCCGTCTATAGAACTTAGTCATGGATATGTTGTCGCAGTAAACAGGGAATGTTTTGTGAGTTGTTTTCACTGACGGCACCCCGCGGCCTCCGCCCTAAGCCACCCGGGTGGCTGAGGTAGAGCTGATGGCAGCGGCAGCGGCAACATCTCTTGATGCTTTTCAATGTTATAGTGTTGTTGTTGTTGTTATTATTGTTGACATAAGCCGTGCAGGGAGGCGTTAAAGATGCTGGATTATGCCACGGCCGCTTACGATAGCGTTAATAACAGATTTCACGGTTCTTTCTCCGATATTTGCGTACCTAACGATTATAGGGATTGTTGGGTTTGTACATGATCAAAGCTAATCAATTCAGCATTTATCTATCTATCTATCTATCTATCTATCTGTCCATCTTTCTATGTTCATTTTTATCTATTTATATATGTTTTCGTATATCTTTTTCTGTTGGTTGTTAGATATCTAACAACTTATCACAATCTCTTCGTCTTACTGTTGTTCAGTCTGTTATCCTAACATGTAAGCACATAATCTATCCATCAGTTTATTCATACTTCTGCCAAATAGTTTATATATATATATATATATATATATATATATATATATATATATATATATATATATGCAAGTATCTGCTTGTTATCTGAATAAGGTTTACATTTCAAGCACTATTGTCCAGGTATTCTGGTACACAATTTCTGTTTTCCTTCACAATTTGTATTCTTGTAAAATCTGGAATCTTGTCACTACCAAAACTGCTGAGTGTTATTAAAGCCTATGTATTTTACTTGTAGCAGGCGCCATTTTAACTTTTTAGGCCCCTCTGGAGTGCAGACAAAAATTGTATTTATTAGCAAGAAGCAAGCATTATGAACTAACAAAATAAAATGGAAAAAAAAATTCTTCAGCGCTTGTTCGTATCTCTGTACTTACGTCCCTACAGTGAGCCGCATTCCTCTTTGTTACCTGAGAGAACATTTATACTAAAGCCACAAGCTACGCTGTCTTTTACGGGTGCATTAATACTTCAATTGAGATCAGAAAACGGTCTATACAAGTCAATGACCATTTGAATTCGTTTTAACTCCCCTTCCTACTCAAAGCTATCTTTTGGCTGTTAGGGAAATTGATCCCTTGTTTACTTCATAGTCATGTATAAATACTCTATACCATGAGATTTTAGGTGCAATCTTTTACTACATAGCAGCCATTAAATCTATTGAGACCATTCTGAACGTAGTGAATGGCATCAAGCCATATCAAGCCCGAAGAGGAAAAATACTCAGGAAAAAGTCAGGATGAGTTTGCATTACTTTCTGAGCGCCAGAAACGTTCCTTTGAACAGATGTGATTAGATGTTTGGTACCAAAAACGACTAATCACTTTTTTTCTTCTTAGACTTTCATACGGAGTGATACCTAAAAAGATAAGTTTAGGTGGAAGGTTTTGGGATGGACTCAATGCGACATCAAGTGTATATATATATATATATATATATATATATATATATATATATATATATATATAAAGTGTTCGAATACATTTGTCGGAACCAGTATTTACCCACAGACCGCATGATGTTTTTCTTTCAAGAATCAGCAAACTGCAAAATGTCTTGGTTAAAATAAATGAGTTAGTCAAGTGGAGAAAAATTGCAGAGAGGGACCTTTTTTACAATGAATATTGTATTTCACGAAGTTGTTGAAAATAATGGTGTGTTTTTCTTTTCTTTTTAAGAGTATAAAATTTTGTAAATAGGTAAACTGCTTTTTCGGTTGATTTTTTAATGAGCGTAGTCTGTTGCCGGTACGTTTGGCTTATATTATCTAAACTCTGGTCTCTAATCTTTTCTTGCTGACTTGCAGGGTTTCGCTATGGCTGTTTTTGCTATTATTTGTTGATTTTAGTTTCTTTCTCTCTTTTCTGTAGCTTTTTACGGTACGAAACTATTCTGGGAACACTTTGCATTATGAGATAGATAGATACGGACAGACTGATAGATAGATAGATAGATACGAACAGACAGTGATTGATTGGCAGATAAATAGATAGATAGATATGTCGATGCATATAAACTAACTGTGATAGTTATATTGACCTTTTCTTTTCTTTTTAGCATTAGAAGGTGAATAGTTAACATATGTATTGTGGATCTGAGGTGATCCGATGAAATGTTGATGAAAATGACAATTGGAAAGTGAAGAGAAGAGATTTAAGAAAAAAGTAGGTGTTAAATCTAGAAAATGTTCATTATTAAGTAGGTATGTTTCGATGCATTTCGATGATTTCCAACCATCTTTTTCTCGGGAGAACAACGAAGCAGCAGTGCAGAGAAAATTGTATGCTGTTTACATGACTAGCAAACAACGAAATTCATTGAAGCATACCCACATGATGATAAAAATTTTCGAAATCTATCGCCTGCTTTTCTCTTAAATTCTTTCATTTTAATTTTCTATAGTCATTTTCATCAACACACACACACACACACACACACACATATTTGAGTAGGAAGATAATTCAGAAGACCTTGTACGGCACAAATGAGATTTTTAATTTATTTTGACGTTTTGCCAGTTCATCCCGGCCTCTTCAGTTCGTACGCAAGGTCTTCTCAATTTTCATTTCACATTTCAATATTGGAGGATAAATTGTGATCCACATAAATCAACTGGTCATATATCTATATCTGTCTATATCTATACCTCTCTCTACATATATTTATATATATATACAGAGAGAGAGAGAAAAAATTGGAGGCAGAGATAGGTATAGATAGACATGAACAAGGAAAGGCATACATACATACAGACTGATAGATAGATAGATAGATAGATGGATTAAAGATGAATATGATGGATCTATATCTAGTTGTTCTGGTGTAAAACCTGTTGAACATGAAAGCAATAGAAGAATTAAGTTTGAGAAGTGCACTGAGAATCCTATTGTAATTGTAATGAGAGAATTGGAAGAAAAAAGAAGGAAAGAGAGAAAGAAAGGATGAAAGAAAGAAGATTTATTGCAGAGGGAAAAGAAGCCAAGCGAAGTATAGAGTGGAAGGAAAAAGAAAACTAATTTCGAGAAGAAGAAGAAGAAGAAGAAGAAGAAGAAGAAGAAGAAGAAGAAGAAGTCTGTGAAGATGATGAATTGGTGGTGACTTGTATCAGTGAAGAAGAAGAAGAAGAAGAAGAAGAAGTCTGTGAAGATGATGAATTGGTGGTGACTTGTATCAGTGGTCGTGCAAGCAAAAACTGGCTTAGCACTTGGGTCACGCTTCATCTCTCAAATAAGAAGGTAGAAAGACCGCCTGCTTTTATCAATGATAATGACCTGTCTATAAACATATGTTACAAATAAACAAAAAGAGGGGATATTAAGGAATAGACGCAGAATATCCCGAGTTGTAATTATCCCGTTTTCTCCGCCTTCTCATCACTTTGATTTCTCACCATCCATTAAGAGGTTTCTTTCTTATTTTTTGTTTCTACTCTACTCTCCTGTTTTTTTGGAGGGGTTATTTTTCATTTTTTTTTCTTTCCAAGCTGCGTTCGTATTTTTCTCGATTTGTATTGGGCTATCAATTCATCGAACTGAAATGTCTAAACTCTTTGATGGTACAAAGCTTTTGCCGAATGGTTGTCGCCATTCACCGTAACACGTTTTCGTCCATTTTAAAAAGAATTCTAACGATTCTAATTCCTACTTCTTGTTCAGGTACTTTTTTCCAATTATATTCTTTGATTTTCTTCCTCCAGACGTATTTTACACGTCATGTTTCTTACCTTCGTTTTGTTAGTCCAAATTCTTGCTTCCTTTCTCCCTTGAACGCCATTCTTCTTTGCTTTCTCTTTTCTTCTCTTGCTTTCTTTGTTCTTCTCTTTCTTGAACGCTTGTTTTCCATTTTTGTGGAGAAAGAAGGTGGAAGGAAGACAGAGACAGAGGAAAAGAACTAGGGATTAGAGATCAGAGCTTTTTAAATTCGACATTTTCCCGCTCTTTTTTTTTTAGAGAATTTTAACTTATAATCGGTTTGTCTACGTACTAAGCTGCCTGAACTTAATCTGGTACAGGGTTGCATGGGTGCCTGACTTGAGGTGTTACGTTAAGCTATCCTTCATTCAGTGAGAGAGAGGCTGAATGTCTTGAAAGAAAACTGACTCTGAGTACTGGCTTTGAAATATACACATATACACACACATACACATATCTATATAATCTGGTAATAATGACATGAAGTTGTGTTCAAACGAATGGAACGAATCTATAGAGGGGATTCCATGAGCATTTATTACACACACACACACACACACACACACACACACACATATATATATATATATATATATATATATACGTACGTACGTACACACACACTTGCACACACACACACACACACACATATATATATATATATTACGTTTATTTCTGCATACTTATGTGTATATTGAAGGCTTTGAACTTGCCGGTTTTCTTATTTGCGGTATATTTAAAAGCTTCCTGGGCTTTTTGAAATGAAAACAACAAACTTTTCCACTCTGTTTCGTCTCTTAAGTGTTGGTATTGGCATTCATTCGGACCTTTTCCCTTTTGCATACAACCACTTTTCTCTTGCTCTCCCCTTTTCCCTATTCAGCTTTATTTTCTACCATCTGTTGCTCTTCTGATACTGTTCGTCCACCGACGGTTGAAGACTTCACAAGAACAGATATGGTTTGCGTGTCCCTAATGAGACAACGGGGCAAGTATTTAACAAGTAAGCACCGCTCGTTTACTTAGGCACGTAAAAAACTGCAGCACCTGTTGGCTTTTTTGGGAAGGAAAGCTGGCCAGAGAAAGGGTAGAGAGGGAAACACAAGAAAAAACAACGGAGAGGAAGAAATAAAAAAGAAAGAAAGAAAAGAAAAAAAAAAGAAAAAGAAAGAAAGAAAGAAAGAAAGAAAGAAAAGAAAAGAAAACAGGTCAGGTTAGTCACTCAATAAAAACTGTTATGTGTTCAGTATCGTTTGTTGGGGATGATCAATTGAAAAAAATTGGAAAGAGGGATGATTAGTTGATACATAACCTCTCCCGCCTTCTGTTGAGCGACCATCACTAAAAAAATAAGTCCGAATAAAAAAAAATAAAAAAACAAACAAACAATCGAAAACAAGCATAAACACAAACTAAGGGACTGATTTAGCAAAAAATTACATTGTGAATTAAGCTTCAAACTAAAAACGTGTTTTTGGAGTGAATAAAAAAAAATCTTTCTAGACTTTCGGAGTTATTTTACAGCTCTTTGGTTCCTTGGTGCGGCCTATACAAAGATAGCAAGTCAGCCACACACACTTAAAAACAGGAGAAACCTATGTTGACGTTGAGAGTTTGTATTGACAGTCTCTAATCGTTCATGATGTATGGAAAAGTCATTAGAGTATTGGATTCCAATGGAAAACGTCTAAAATAAAGTAAAAAAAACATCTAGAATTATCTAGATCATGAAGTATCTAGATGTTATTGATAAACCCGTCAAAATGAGGCCCCAGCGTAAGGTTAAAAAAATTGTTTTAAAATAAAAATATTAGAAGACCAGTGGAGTACTGATACAAATTTTCAAGTCTGTTAGCCAGAACGGTATGGTCAGGAGCGCTTAAATACATAAACACAAGCAAACACATGAACATAAACACACATGAATAAAAAAAAGCGTGGAACCCTTTGCCATCTTTGATGGATACGGTTGTTCAACGAGGATGAGAAAAGAATTGTAAGAAAAACGTTGGAGGAAGATGAATAACGGGACAAAGGAAGAAAAAGGTGAGAAGGAGAAGGCAAAGGAGAAAGAGAGGGTAGAAGCAGTGGAGGGAAAAGGTGCGGAAGAAAGACAAGGAACAGATTAAGAGCGGAAAAAAGAGAAGCAAAAGAAGAAGAAAGAGCAGAAGGGAAAAGAAGAAGAGAGGAAGAAAAGAGGAAAGGAGGATGGCAACGATTGAGGGGAAAAAAAGGGGTAGAGAGACAAAGGAGCAGGGTGGGGGTGATGGATTAAAGCTCTAAAGGAGTCAGCGTAAGAATGTTACGAAATGGTGTTTGGGTTCGTGTATTCAAGCCGCCGCTTCCTTTGTGCCTTTGTTGATTCAGCGATTTCTTGTGGCTTTGTGGTTTCTACGCTCAGCTTCCTCTTGTTTGTTGCTTCAGTTTTTGTGCTCAGTTCAAGTTGTGCAGCCGTTTGATCAATGGTAGGAACGAGGAGGAGAAAGGGGAGTGGAAAGAGAAAGGGAAGGAGTGTGGAAAGAGAAGGAGAAGGAATATGAAAAGAGAAGAAGAAGGAGTGTGGAAAGAGAAGAAGAAGGAGTGTGGAAAGAGAAGGAGAAGGAGTGTGGAAAGAGAAGAAGAATGGAAGTTGAAAGAGAAGAAGGGGGAAGAAGAGAAAGAGAAGAAGAATGGAAGTTGAAAGAGAAAAAATGGAAGAAGAGAAAGAGAAGAAGAATTGAAGTCGAAAGAGAAGGAGGAAGGAGAAAAAGAGAAGAAGAATGGAAATCGAAAGAGAAGAAGAAGGAATGTGGAAAGAGAAGAAAAAGGGAGAAAGGGAAGAAGAATGAAAGTTGAAAGAGAAGAAAAAGGAAGAAGAGAAAGGGAAAGCAGGAGAAAGAGAAAAAGTGATTTAGAGAAGTGAAAGGAAAAAGTAAAGAAAGTAGAAAGAAAAGTATTAAGTTGTCTGAATTTCTTAGATGAAGCATTTTATTAATACTTAGAAAAAAATAGATCATCTTGGAATATATTCTTGATGCGTAAAGCTTGTAATATTTGTAGTTGACAGAGTAGTTTTATGGTATCTGAATCATTTAGATGAAGAATTTTATCATTAATCGAATAATTTATTAATTGAATGTCTACCATCAAAGGTAGTGATGGGTTCAATCCTTTTTGATTTTCTTTTAGATGTGTTTGTTTAAGAGTCTGTGGCAAATGCCAGTGATGTCATTAACTGAATTTATTCTGACCATACTTATTCTTCGCTGAATTCTTTTTTTTTTTTACATTACCTCAAATTTTGACGCTACGGTCGTATGGGATGCGAGTTAAAAATCCCGTCAGGAACTACTTCTTTATTTATGATGGTGATAAATCAAATTGTTCAATCAAAAACGTCTAATATCAAAAATGTCCAGAACCAAAGATCCAAGTACCTAATGTCCATAGCAAATGGTCCAGAGACAAAACTTCCAAATGCAAAAACGCTCAATGCAAATATAATACAATAAGGTCCTATAATGCAAACAAGTCCAATGCAAAAAGGACCAATGCAAACACATCTAATGCAATGAGGTCCAATTAAAAAATGCTTAAAGGGCATTGGACGTGTTTGCATTATTGTCCCTTATTGCATTGGGTGTCTCTGTACAAAGGACCCATGCATAAAGGGTAAATTTATGCATATAAGCACACAACGTATACACATGATACATACACATACACGTTCCTAACATCATCCTCACGTAGCATTTCCTAGAACCACTCTTCTGGTGTCTCTTAAATTGATTTTTTACTTCTGTCATTAGAGATTTGTTTTCGAACTGACTTTATCTTAACTGATTAGTTCTCAGGTGTAGCTGGAATTGCTTTTTTACCATCTTGTAAAAAAATCTCATAAATTTACATTTTTTCATTGGCCCTTTGAGCATTGGGGTCTTTTTGCGTATTTACATTATTGCCCCTAAGTGCATTGGCCATGATGGCATTGGACTTGTTTGCAATATTAGACCTTATTGCATTGGACGTCTTTACATTGGGTCTCATGTTCATTGGACCTTTTATAAGTCAGATGTTTTATAAATTGGACATTTTTGCATTTGGAAGTGTCTACTTTGAAACACGGTGGTAAAATGTAAAACAACCTGCGTATTGTGATAAAAGTAGCCGCCTCTTGGCTAGGATAGTTACGTGTTTCCAACCAGAGCCATAAGTCAGCGTTCAAACTTAGGTAAAAGTCAGGATTTCGAATGCTGGTTCTCGAGGTAGGTAGAGAAATAAGTCGTCGTTTATTGAAAGATTTGAACAGCATAACCTTCTCTGGTCCCTTTCACGTTCATTTGACCTTGTGCTGTACTAAGTTAAGTTTAATCAATATAAAGATGAGAAGATTTTGGAGAAAACGGTGTGTGGAAGAAATCATACAGAGGCGTGAGGGTGATAGAGAGAGAGAGAGAGAGAGAAGAGAGGGAGAAGGAAAAGAAAGGTGAAGTTACAACAACAACAACAAAAGAAGTCGAAAAGACAAGGTAGGTAGAAAGAATAAATGAAGAAATAAGATTGGAAAATGCAATTAAAAAAAGCAAGGTGAATGAACACGAAGAGTAAATAAACAAATGAATAAATGGAAAGAAAAAAGTCTGTGATGATTTCCCGCCGATTTTATTCTATTTTTTTGTTGCTTTTTCTTTTTTTCAACGATGCAGTCATTCAGAAGAACTCAAATGAATGACGAAGTGCTTTAATGGCGTGCAAGCCTAATTGAAAGTATAAACGTCTCACTTAATTATAATATTGTTAAGTTAAATTGACTGAAATGCGTCACGCTGACGCACTTACAAACGCACTCACGCTTGGAGGGACAACACAAACATACCAGCACACACATGATCACTTCCATGATATTTTCGTGTGTGTGTGTGTGTGTGTGTGTGTGTGTGCGTGTGGTTAAAGATATTTATTGAACTTACCTTAGTTCGGTGCAACGCTAATATATTCACTAAGCTTAGCTGAGTCTGACACAAGTTTAGGATCTCGAATAGTCGAATCCCATCAGCTATGCCAGATAAATATTACCGTGTTTATATGTATAAATATTAATTTGCTAATCTTTGAAGACAACTGCAACATATTGAATTTCCAGTGGGATATCCACAGACTATTACTCAATGGGTTCCCAGAAATAGTTTATTACGAAGCTTAGTCTGGTACAGTGGGATTAGTAAGATCTTCCGCTAGGTCACACCTATCAAATTCACAACTGTAGCAATGGTCGTCTCAATGGGCTCGCTAACCATCACTTCTTATCATTTGATAATCTTGGGGAAGAATACTAATATTTAGGGTGTACAAAAGTTACCAGAACCTGTCTTGGTAACTAAAAACTGAGTACACGGCGGAAAATGTTTTTTTTTTCTTGTGAGAACAATTTTCATACACCTAAAATCTATTGCAAATTGGTAAGTTTCAATTGTCAATCAACGCACCTTTCCAGTTTAAGTATGTGAAGATTGCATACATGGCTAAACCACTTTCTAGAATATATTAAATTTCCTATATTATATGATTCTTACTTTCGATTCTGAAAGCTCCATCTTCAGCACCTCACCATTGATTTTTGATCGTATGAAATGACTCAATGGCCTCCAGCGGTTGTAATGGGGGCACTCGATGTGAATCTCATCGAAGATCCTTGATTTCTATCTTTAATTCGTTGAATTCGAACAGCAAACGAGAACCGACTGTAGTACAGACATTTGCAGCTACTCTCTGAGCAATTCATTAATTTTTTTGGGAAAAAATACTTGATTCGTTGTTTAAATGCCCAAGAGTACGGTATAAACTAGGTTTTGGGGTAAGTCTTTTATAGTTAAATCTCTCGGATCTTATGGGTAGCTTCTCGTATTTGTCTATCGCCTTCTAAACAGTTGAATAAGATTGAAGTGAAGTCATTACTCGTTAGCAATTGTACATATTCCAAGGAAACCTCTCCCCCAGCCATGTCTAGCAATAACACTGACTAATAGTTGGAACAGAAAGAATGAAAGAATATTTCATTCCAAGAAATATCAAACACTGAATGTGTTTGGATACACCGTCTGTATATTTATTTTCTTTGCTTAATAATTTTTTCAATTTCATTAAAATACTTGCCTTTCCAGCCACATGCCTCACTGTGGCTGAAACAAAATCTTACGGAGTGCCGTTGACAAACATTTATAAACAAAACTATCCCATACAGGAAATGGCTCAAATTAAATTATCAGGAACATATCTTCGTCCTAATATTAGAGACGCTGATTTGGTTTACTTATTATATTGTCTGATATTATAGATTACATAAATATGAAGACACTGAAATTGGGATGGTATTATTTTCTATTTAATCATTCAAGATATGTTGATTCTATTGTTTAGACACGAACACATGTAAGATAAGATACAAAGCTGTGATATTCTTTTTTGTTAGGAGTGATATTATTGCACCAGAGTTGGTTTCCAGCCAGAGATGAAACGTTATAACATGCAAATATTCAAGTTTTGCTATTTTTTTAAATGGGTTTTTCGTCATATTGTAAAGCTTACCTCATAAATATTGTCATTATTAATTTTTGACAAGTTTTTCTTCCATCTTAATTCTAATGCTTTTATAGTAACGATCAGGTCGCTTTAACGTTCTACGGCCGTTTGCCAAGCAACATCGTGTTCCGTATTCTTGCGAGTCTAAATGACCTGTTCAGAAACTTACCGACATAAGCATTATCTCCAAATATCCATATCTCTTTTTTTCTTCAATGTCTCAATATTTACTAAGCTCAGCTTAATACAGCACAAAGCCAAATTACAGGGTGGTGATAGGCAGATCATGTTGCATCAAGTGATCAAGGCCTATTAGCCTAGATAAATAACTCTGGAAATCCTTCCTTTGACTTCGGCTCAATTACAGATCTCTAGTTCTGTTCAGAAATTCGTAACTTTTTAAATCACTCGCTGAAAGGCTGTCTTTACCGACTTTAAATTTCGATGTTGTCACATTTTTTGTATAACTACGTTCTATGGGGAGACGCAGTAACGAACTGCATTATATCGGGGGTGCCTGTACCAATATGATGAATGTGTCTTTGATTTGTGCGATACACATGTATGAATGAAATAAAGTAAGAATGAGAGCCATAGTTTGGTTATATATATATATATATATATATATATATATATATATATATATATAGTCTTGTAGCATAGGTACATCATATATGTATAGACCATCCTCTTAAAAAAATACTGAATAATGATTTCTCAAGTGAGTCAAAGGAATAGCAATACTTCGCAGCCGCAGAGTTCTATTTACGATATATATATATATATATATATATATATATATATATATATATATATATATATATATATCATTGAAATTAATGGAGAACATTCGGAGATATTGTGCTGTGTACTTATAGCAACAATGCAGGGGAGGCGACTGTGAAAAATTTCCAGGATCAACCCCAAAATTTATTGATCACCCCTCAAGAAGCTTTCTTTCACATCCTCTGAGAACTTTTGGATGTATTGTGCCGTATACATATACATACCATGCTGAGGAAGTAACCTTGGGAAATTCCTGGGAAACATTTCTGCTTTAGCCAATTGCCAAGAGAGGAGAAACAGCGCCAAATCGAATAAGAATAAATAAGTGAATAAAAATACATAGAAGAACAATAGTTTGATTCACTAATCCACAATCAAACTAAAAATATGAATATGAGGTCAGGTAAAAAAACTAACTTCTTGAAAAAATGTGTTGTCGGATCAAAAAATTCCAAAAGAATGTATCAGAACGAAAAAAGTATCTGATGATGAAAATTCTAGATTCAAGCTATAATTCATACGAAATAAACTCAGGAATCAGTTCTGCATTGTAATTGTATAGTAAATTGAACCCCACTACTGAAACAAAACACAACTGGTGAAAATCACCCGGATTTATATTATTCTCTAAGTTAAAGCATCCCGAAGATGCAGGGCTAAAAAGATTCTACCTACCATGGACTGGTTTCGCTGGGTAACGGTTACATACATCGATACATAGATAGAGAAAAAAAACCCCAAAAACTAACATTATTATAGGGATGAGGCAAGGCACATTATCGGGATTTACAAAGCTAAGCTAATTCTCGCACGATGCCATAGTAATGGGATACAAAGTGGAAATCAAATTTATTAAGATGGAGATATCCCTTCGATGGACTTGCATCCTGCCATAGGGGTTGTCATAAAAACTTGTAAATTTAAAGTCTTAGTCTTGACCAGACTTGAGACTTGCAAGGGTCACAAAGCTGATGCACGAAGCAAAAGCTGGGACCATCACCTGCCTCTATACTCCATGGGGAGTTGACTCTTGAGAGACGGAACGCTTTACCTTTTACTGTCAGGAAACCCGTCACAGAAGACTCGGGTTGTATCGTTGGAACAAGTTTTGATCGAAGTTTAAATAAATCCTTTTAAAACGTGCGTCTTATCAGTGGTGGACCAACTAGGAGTGGTCCGCCCAGAGTGACACCATCAGAGGAGCCGACACCAACAGGACTGCCTATAAATACTTCATATAGTCTCTTGGTGATTCTTTTTTTTTCTAATGAAACATTTATCCGTCCACATGATATCTTCAAAATCTCTCAATGAACTTTTATGGAAGGGGAGATAATGGAGTAAGAAAAATTGGTTGAATTAGGGGCGGATCCAGGATTTTTCTTTGATCGAGAGATATTATCGTTTTTTGCTTTCATTCATTTTGACAACATTCTATCTCCAAAAGTTCTCAACGAACAACTATGAAAATTTATTGAAGGATGAATAAAGGGTGATTAAATTTCAAATGAAATCATTTTTATGGTACCCATACTTACCTTCTTCAAATTATTTCGTAAAGTCATAACAGAGGAATTGGAACCTAAAGATGAATTGAATTATTAGAAAATACAGGTTTATGCCATCATATTGAATAATATGTAAGAATCGCAATAAATAATGTAATGGTACAAATATATCACTAACATTTTAGATATGCTGGGAAGGGAGCAAGTAGGGCCCCGAGTGAAACCAACGATAGGTCTGCCACTGCATCTTATTGGCTGGTAAATATGGAAATTCGATTCCCCCCAGTTCCTCTGTCTTTTCTTTCTTTTTCGATTGTGTATTTTTAAAACTACATTCTTTTTTTCTTTCGCTCTTTCCTTCTCTCTTTCCTGTAATTTGTTTCCTTTTTTTGTTTTTAATTTCAAAAATTATCTTTCTTCTTTTTTTCAAGAAGTCTCTATTTATTGTAATATTCTTTTCTTTCCCCTTTCTTTACCTTTTGTTTCATTTTGGGTAATTCATGCCATACTTATAACCTTTCACTACTTCTCATTTTCTTTTTTTCTTCTTTCTTTCTTTCTTCCTTATTTTCTTCCTCCTTTTTTCTCTATTTTTTCTTTCTTCCTTTTTTCTTTCGTTCTTCCTCCTTTTCTTTCTTTTTCCCTCTTTCTGTCTTTTTTCTTTTTTTCTTTTTCTTCTCTCTTTTTTTCTCTCTCCTTTATTTTGTTTCTTTCTTCAAATTTTTCTTCGTTCTTTCTCTCTTACTTGCTTTCCTTCTTTTTCAAACTTCATTTACTTTCTTTTCGTTTCATCTTTTTCTTAAATTTCAAATTCACTTTCCCATGACCAAACACATAGAAGGAGAAAAAAAATCCGACAAAAGAACAAACACAAACAAACACAAACGCACAAAGAGTAAACAAGAAAAAGAATACTCCTCAATCAACAACAAAACAAACAACAACAACAACCCAGTCTCTCTTATCCTAATAATTCAGCTTGACCTCCATCAACGCCAAATCTCATGTGAAACGTCCATTCATCAATTTATCTATTCCTACTGATCTCTCTGTCTGTCTTGTCCCCTCTCCCTCCCTCTCTCTCTCTCTCTCTCTCTCTCTCTCTCTCTCTCTCTCTCAAACACACATACACACACACATTTCCTCTTCTCCTATCCTTTTTCTCCCTTGTTTTCAGACTAGATTGCATGTCATCGTTTGGACCCTCACGAGCCGGGGAAAGCTCTTATAATTACAACTTGATTTCTCTCTTCCTTCTTTTTCTCTTTCCTTTTGACATTTTCGCCATCACACCTGGCTCTTCTCTAGTTTATTTACATGCTGACAAGGTGACCTCGCATTGCCCGGGTTATGGACACTAATATAGTTGATGTTTTGTAATGAACCCATCTAATTTGTGTGGAAGGGAGAATGGGAGATATAAACAGGTGGTTGTTGAATTATGAGAAATTATACCCCACTTAGCGCAGATCTAATTGAAAGAGAAGAAAAAAGAAGGAGAGAACGATTTTATAAGTATATCCGTGAAAAATGGCAAGTTTATTTCTGTTATGTACGGATAGATTATACAAATGTATATTTTAGCACAAGTGTATTTATCTATTTATGAGGAACCAATTAACTTACGAATGTTGGGTTGGGAGTTTTTTGTTGTTGTTGTAAACATTTGGGAAAAACCAAATGGCTACTAATTATAAAAATGTATATTTCTTATGTAAATTCAAATGGTTTCAGTCAATAAGACCTCCATTCAGGAGTGTTTTCAGTTAAGAGAAAAATCAAATGTTTATGATTTTAGTTACGGTTTTTATTTACATAATACTTAAAATTACTTTATAAATTTTGTTTTTGATTATTAAGCTATTTGGTATCATCCGGGTTTTAACTGTTTCTGTTTTTATTTTGTTCCGCCGATCCATCTATCCATCTATCTATTTTACATAAATATATATGTGTATGTTTAATTGCTTGACTTGATCACTTGTATTTATATTTTTTAAAAGTAAATAGTATCACTTCGTTGGGATCGTTTGTAATAGTAAGGGCTAAATCTAACAATAATATGCTCTCGTTGATCGCGTCTAATCTAAAAAAGAAAATATTGCATTTTACTGTTGTTTTTGCGGTGTTCGAATTTGGCACTCGGATGTTTAACTACGGACGTGAAAAGGATGATGATGATGATTTGAAAAGGGGACAAAGGAAATATTCGTGACTGCTTCCGAATGAAGATTCCTTAGCAATTAACATGACATTTCAAGCTCATCTTGTCCATGTACCAGCTTGGCGTAATGGTTATGGTACTGAACTATCAACTGAGCGGTTCGAATCACGCTAGTTCCTCGCGTTAGTTTTATGAATAGGTTTGGTTCAGCATGACTTCCTGTGCTAAACAGACAAACAAATAAACAAACACATTAAGTGACATTGAGCGTTCATAACATGAATAGTTATGAGTTCAATGGTATCTTCAGAATTTCAGACTGAGCCTTCACCATTTATGACCTCAGTCCGCTATATTAGCGTAGGATTCGTAGATATGAACTTTGAATTGTCTACTTTCGGATGTGTTTTTGCATGAGAATATATATATATATATATATATATACACATATATATATATATATATATATATATATATATATATATATATATATATATATATATATATATATATATATATATATATATTCTCATGCAAAAAAACATTTATATATATACTCTTATGTAAAAGCACACACACATATATATATATTAGAATATACTTATTTGAACGTCAGTATATGTATATTGAACTATCATATCTTCGCCTGATATTAAATCATTATACAAGGTATTTTTGTTTATATAAAGGCACCCCTCCAATATATATATTTATATATATGGCACTGAGCGAAACAACGGTGATG
Source organism: Thysanoteuthis rhombus (assembly GCA_963457665.1). Classification (NCBI taxonomy): domain Eukaryota; kingdom Metazoa; phylum Mollusca; class Cephalopoda; order Oegopsida; family Thysanoteuthidae; genus Thysanoteuthis; species Thysanoteuthis major. Next base: position 21,292,767 of record OY735207.1, on the reverse strand, counting down.
ATCGAAGAATAAAGAAATGAGCTGGGTGGGACTCGAACCCACACACCCCATACATGTAGCGCTAGGTCTGTACAAACTGACTGAACCACCGGGTCTCAGACAGCAGACAGAGGTCGAAATAACAACCTTACTCTTCTCCAGTCGCTGGCTCGTTTTGTGTATGCGTTCTGTAAGTCTCAGAACTACAGATGTATACGTATTTCAATGTAAAACTATGTATAAGACAATGATCAGCAAGATTAGCTTGTTGTCCAGTGTCCTAAGACAAGCATGCATACATGTGAGTACATAAGTATTTACTTAACAAGACACAAGGTCACAAGTGTAAGGTAACCAGTGAGGATTTAACTTGCTAGAGAAATGTAAAAGCTTGTTAGCCATTGCTCCACAGCGAGGTGCGCTCTATTAAGCTTAGCCTGAAACTGAACTCACTACAATAGCCATTGGAGCTGGCTGACCAACGCGCTACATTAGGTACCCATACAAGCGAGTAAATGTGTAATTTAGCAGCGTCGAACATGATTATTATTTACATGGGTGACCACTTGGCGCTGTAAGCATGTGCAGCACGAATTCACACGTGTGGGCCCCCCACATAAAACTAGCTGTATGTCACATCCTTCCCTCGGGAAGAGCTAGTCAAATAACAACCGTACACACACACACACACATAGACATATATATATATATATATATATATATATATATATATATATATATATATATATATATAAGCACTCATTTATACTTGTATGTTGTGGGCCTATTCGTGTTCGTGTGGATGTAACCTTTCTTTTTTTTTTGTAATCTTGTAATTCCATGTTTCTCTTCACCTACCACCAGTCCAATTCTTTATAGTGGTAAACATGCCATTCTGACACCGACGCCCTTTCTTCGGCTGACCGACGGAGATAAGGGCGATCCATGACGACTCCGATCGTGTCGATTGATAATTGGTTCTCACCTCTAATTTACACCTCTCTCTCTCTCTCTTTCTACCCTTGTTTCTTTCTTTCTATCAATCAATCTTTCTTTTTGTTTGTCTTCATCTCTTTCTTGTTTCCTACTTTCTATGGACTTTTCTTTACCGCTATCTTTATATTCTTTAAGCTTAGCTCAGGATGACACACGGTCACAAGTTTAAGGCATCCAGTGAAGGTCGAACTCGAAACCGTTGTAATGATCTGCGGAACTATCACATTAACCATTGCTCAAATTCGAAGAATTTACTCTCATCTTTCTGTCTTTAATATTTTTGCAAACATTTTAAAATGTTTTTTCTCTTAGTATTAGTAATTATAATAATCGTGAGTTATACGGATCTTTTTCAGTGAAACGATGTCATTATTTTCTGGTAAAAACTATGAAGGAAGGCTTTAAAATGTCCGCCGTAAATATCGATAAGAAGTTGCCTCCCTTCGTGACAAAAATAATTATAGTCAAGAGTGTTGAATACACTCGAATTAACATACGATGGATCTTGAAATTTTGGATGTTTGGATTTCATTTTAATAAACACATCATTTGAAAGATCAAAAATTTAAACATCAATTGTTAGAGCCTCCATATGATTTCCTTAGTGTACTTACTATTAATTAGTAGACTAGAAAATACATATAAAGGCTCCAATGAATGATAAAAATATAATCTCCAATAATATATCTTTTCATTAAAAATTTGATCATTAATTAATTACTATAGCCTTCGTATGATTTTTCGAACGTACGTAATAGTTTTAGCTATAAAATTAACTAAAATGGAAAGAAAATGATAAAATCTAGCCACTATCAGACATTTTTAGTCACCAAGGAGGGCAACTTTTATTTTGTAATTCCGTTGGCCATTTTAGAACCTTCTTTGCAATTTTTACCTACTTTTTTAAAAACTATATTACTTTTTATCAAATTTTATTGTCTTTGTCGGAGATTTTTCCTGATTTCCAAATCATGATGTTTAATTAGCGATTGCAGAATGTGACAACGATGTGGGTGTCACGATAAGAGGAAATAAAAATAAAACGAAAGAGAAACTAATCCAAGATTTATAATGACAATGCTTCACATGAGAAATTCATACAATTTGATGATATTACGCTGACTCGTATCAAGAATGAAACAAACAATATGGTATGGAATAAATCGAAAAAGTACGGGTGTAGACATTTGATTGAATTTAAATTTTGTCAGTCGATGGGCTTGTGTGACCTGATCGGTAAGATACGTAGAATGTCGGAGAATGTAAAAGCGAAGTGAGCATTTTGATGAATGGCACCAAAAATAGAATGAGAGAAAACGCAGAGAAAATAATGCCTTTCGCTTATTCTCTCTATACCGCTATCTAGAATTTGGTTACGTCTTGAGAGATTAAAAACTTGGTCTGTTCCTACGAAGATATATAATTATCTTAGCATCATCACCAGAAGCCTTTTAGCGTTCATCGTTGAACATAGACCTTCCCCAAGATTCGCCAGACCTCTCTATAATGGGTATTGCAGAGCAAGTACCTTCTGAATTTATCTAGCCAGTCACGCCATCTTCATTTATGTCGGCCACAATTTCGCATGTGATCTATGGGGATCCACTTTGATTGTCGTGATGTCCAGCGGTTGTCTGACATTCTTGACTTGTCAAGCCCATTGCCATCTGAGTTTTCTGTTTCTATGATATCTCGGACTCCTGTCTTTTCTCCAACATACTGTACTGTCTTATGATCTCTCCACGTGAGATTGAGCACGATTCTCTCATATGCACGTTGCATGGTTCTCAGTTTGAGGGTAAATCCTCCTGTTACCTAGATAGGGAACATAAAGGAATCAGAATTGACGGCATATGCTTGAGTAACCTCAGCTTTGATGACGACATCGTCCTCTTTGCTAAGAACCTTCACGATCTCTAAATGATGATATTTTTCAATTAATGCTAGATAAACTAAATGAAGCAAGCGAGACAGTTGGCCTCCACATAAACTTCAGCAAAACAAATGTCATGTACAACTAATATGTTGGGGGAAAGACACAATAATCGGAATCGGAAACGCAGAGCTGAAGAAAGTGGACTACTACCTTAGCTTAGTCTGGCACAGTGACACGCTACAGGAATCGAACTAACATAGGCTAGATAAACTAACTTATAAACCATTTTGTGCATGAACATGCTACTGATCAATATCCTGATCAATTTTTCAGTAAATATATAGGCCTTTTTATAACCGTCTTAGAGCGGCTGACAAGATATCCAACGAGGAATTCCGTTGTTCTTGAAATGTCTGACGAGATATCTCACAAGATTTCTTTCTCATGGGCTGCTTGACGAGATATCTCATGAAACTTTTCTATATTCCTGGATCGGCTGACGAAATATCTTCCGATTTTTTTTTGTTCCTGGAATGACTGGCGAGATATTTCAAGAGAAATGTCTTTGTTCTTGAAATGACAGGTAAGATATCTTGCAAGAAATTTAATTCCCCTGGGTCTCCTCACTCTGGCAGTGATCAATTTCATTGATATGGCATCTCACAAAAGTATTCAAGTAGTTAATACTTTTTGTCAAGTTATATAGTTCTTAAACACAACCACTTATTAAAAGTGCCTAGATAAAACAATACAACTTTAAAAAAATCCCTTTTTCTGTTCCTTGGTAATAAGTGTTATTTTCTGATCGATTATGTCTAAAAAGTATAGAAAATGTCAATTATTCCCTTTAAACTTCGAACAGTGATAAATCGAAATCTTCTTATTTTCAATTGGACAACGGTGGAATTTGCACATTTTTAATCACATGAAGTGCGTAAGTATTTGCTTAACGAGACACAAGGCCACAAGTGTAAGGTAACCAGTGAGGATTGAACTTACTAGAGAAGTGTAAAAGCTTGTTAGCCATTGCTTCACAGCGAGCTGGTCTCTATGAAGCTTAGCCTAAAACTGAACTGAACTAATTACAAATGGATATCACTATCCTGGTCACAAAAGCAAGGTTTGAAGGGAATGATTGTCATTTTGTGTATTTTTACACGTAAGCAATCGGGAAATAATTCACACTACACAGGAATTAAAAATCGCGTTGCACGGCGTATTTCATAGTTTTCAGCCTCAAGAAATATCTTTTACTTACGGCAGCAGGAATAAATACGATTATCTCTGATAAAGAAACAGCCATATGTTTGGAAACTGTATGCCAAATATGACGCTCAGCGGCAGACGTTTGATATATGTATATTCTGATATACACACTCTAGAACCCACAAACACGATCAAGATTTACTAAGCTTGACTTCTGACGGTACAGGATCAAATAGAGGCATGACGATTATGTTACGTCACTCTTTTACCCGGGGAGGGTATTTTTGCCTAGATCCTAGATTTTTCCAAGACTCGAACACTAACTACCAACACACTGCAGGCTCGAACCTCCAAACTGTATTCATCAAACTTGCGTAACCTTCTTCCAAATCTGACATAAATGTCTTATATCAATTTTTGGATAAACTGTCTGTTGTGTCAGACCATCCGATAGGTAATATTTTTGGAAAAAAAGTCTCTTGGTTTTGGAGGAAAAGATTTAGAGAAGCTTGTTTTCACCTCTCTATGTATTTTAAGAACAAGATAATTCTGTGAAATCCAGAATTGGCGGTAATCAGATGAAGCTGGTTTTGGAGAATAAGGAGAGTGCAGTACTTTCTATTAGTCTTTTTCCATTTGGACGATTGGTGAAAAACCAAGCTTCTTGTTCTGTTATCTAGGCTCGTACCGCACAAAATTAATTTTGATTTATTCATTCTGAGGAAAACCTAGACTTTCAAAGCCATGAGGTCACGTGGTATCTTATATTACTTGACTTCCTCTTTTTGAGCAGTTCCTATCTTCATATTTTCGAACTTTTTCTTCTTCTTCTTCTTCTTCTTCTTCGTCTTCTTCTTCATTTGCCTTTCCCTTAATCTCACCCTTTTCCCTTTCTAATTTTCTCTTCTCTTGTCTTGCCTTCTCTTCTCTCTCATTTTTCCTCCTTTGTCTTCCGCTTCCTTCAATCTTCACATCACTTCTCAACAGACTATTATTTATTTATTGTTTTTGTCCAATGCTCACACTCCTTATTTTGTTTAATCCCCCCAGAGGATATATCGTTAGTTACTGTGGAGAATACTTCTTATAGAACCAATCATTCTGGACAACTAATATGGCTTTAAATATGATCTCAGATAGTAATTGACTGAAAAAAGTGTGAAAAACAATTCCCAATAGGGAGAAACAAAAAAATCATTGAAACAAACAAATTGTAATGAAAAAAATCCACAAAAAACAAATAAGGGTAAAAATAAATCAATAACAAATATTAAGTAATAAGAAAAATATAAAAACACGCACACATAAGCACACACACATTCACAAATACAGACACAGACACAGACACACGCATACACACATATATACATATATATTTATATATATATATATATATATATATATATATATATATATATATATGTAGAGAGAGAGAGAGAGAGAGAGAGAGAGAGAGAGAGAGGGATGAAATGGAGTGAGGGAAATAGAAGAAGAGAGGGAAGAGAGGGAGAAGAGCAAGGGAAAATGAAAGCAAGAGAAAAATAGAGGAAGGGAGAGGTGAAGTGAGAAGAAGAGCAAGAGAAAGTGAAAACGAGAGAGAAAAATAAAGAAAGGGAGAGGAGAAGTGAGAAGAAGAGGAGAGAGGGTGGATGTGGGGTGGGAGTGGAAGAGGAAGAGGAAGAGAGAATACCGAAATTCTTGTTCCAAAGTAACGATTTTGAGATAAGCACCAAATTTGTTATCGAGGACGGGACGTCTCTGAAGAGTTTAGTTACTTGCTTCTGTTTGGCCAGAGAAGGGTCATGACTTTTCTAATTTCCCCTCCGATGTTGGTGTAAAGATGTCTTGTGGTGATTGGAGGGTTAAATTTGATCTCATCTTGTCCAACTGAGTAATTACTAGAAAGAACAGGGCCTCCGTGTCTTTGCTAATGTCAACACAGGACCGTCCACTGTTGGCTTTATCTTGGGAGATAGGATTGAAAATATACATAGAGAGAAATCGAGCTGTTAAAAAATGGCTGCAAATAAAGAACTCTTCGTTATTTTTTTTCTCGCTAAAAAGAAATATACACAAATAAATAGAAATAAAAAACTAAAAACTATGGAAGCCAGCTATTATTCCTCGTACCTTCAGGAAGAGATAAGTTGTTATAAGTAATGAGTGAAACTTAGCTTTGTATGAAACTCTTAATGTACGTTTTAGATAGTCTTCGTGGGTGGGAAGGTACGTGTATATATTTCTAACATGGAGTGTGTATCAGGATACAACGTTCCGGTGGCGCGGTTAGGAATACTGTGAGCGACACAGATAATGGAATCAGCGAATTTAGTTCGAACTCAGGCTGTAGCACTTTACGTTCACTTCGCCCGACTACCCATAAAAGGCTAGGTTCCCATGTTGGCAAATCGTAAATAGCATTGGGGGTAGAAACTCGGCTCTGTAAAACCCCGCGATCGCAACAAACTATGATTGCGTCTTTAACGATCGTTCGAGAAATGAAGACAAAATTATTGTTTCGTGTGTTGCAAGGCGTGGAAGCAACTGAAGTTGCCGACCAGAGATGTACTTGAACTCTCGGTCAGCTCAGCTTACTTCAACAGGAAAATTAATGTAAAATCTTTCACTGCAACGGAAAAATGTAACAAAGAGAAATCATGTAAAGTATACAAAATTGAACTAGATTACATTGAACTGCAAATTGCAACAAAAATATCAGAAGAGTAGAGGGGTTCGCTAAAGATTGTAGTCCGAATAAATACTAAAGGCTCTAAGTTACCAATGGCAATCACTGCAAAAATACGAAAATATTTTCAAAAATTTACGAGCCGTTTCAGAAAAAATATCTCATTACCTTGTATTTCAATTAGGGTCAAAAAAGTAAAATAGAGTCAGTAAAAATATGAGCAAGTAATTAATTTAACATTCGATTTTGCAAAGAGAATCCGTTTCTGTTTGTACAATTGCAACCTGGTTTATTTATGCTTTCTCCATTTGTATCAACAAAACAAAATAAAATGATAACAAAAATATTAATAATGAATAAAGCACAAATAAGCCAGATTGCAATTTTACAAACATAAACAGATGCCCTTTACAAAACAAATGTCTAAAATCGAATGTTGTACACTAAGCTGGAATATCAACCGTAGAGAAACCCTTAGAAGTTAAATACTATATAGGGATATATTAAACACCCTCAAAACTAAGATTAGCTAACCATATAGCATCATTCACAAGCGAAAAATACAAAAATAGTTGAACAAAAGAACAAAAAGCAGAATCATTAAGTAGAACGAATGAAGAAGCGTTAAACTGCCGATATCGCTCAAACTTCCTAATTTTTAAAAAACATAACTCAACACGCCACATATAGGTATAGATGAATTAACGGTCATAGCTATCTGATTCCCCTCGTTGTTATCAACAATAGTTGTAGCAGCATTACAATCAACTTTAACATTAAAATTATTCGATATCTCAAGTCATTCTAAGAACAACCAAATCACTCTTCCATAATTATCTTAGATATATAGAAACAAATCAAACCTAGAATAATTGAACTAACAACTAAGGTCATATAAAAGTTAACCTCATCACTGGGAACAGATTTAAGTAAGTATAAAATACTCGCAGAGAGGAAAGATACGACAAAGGGCTGATGGTTTAACAGCATACTGATAAGGGATGTGCCTACAGTATCTCCTGCTGATTTATGATTTATAACTACCAGCAAGCAAAGTATATCCACTATGTAAAACAGAAAATAACATAAACAGTGACCAACAACTAAACAAGGAAAAGAAAAAAACAAAAAGAAAAGATATATAAACAGAATAAAACAAATGCCTTCCACCCTAGTCAAATAAACCCCAAATGTTCTAAAGAGGGATCTAAAATAAATCGAATCATCCACCTAGAGAAGCTGAACTAGGACAGAAACATAAACGTGTTTATGTAGCAGATCCTTTCATCCTATTCTAAACTCTACTCTAACTCAACTTAATGTTCAAAGTTGAATGCATCGAGCACTTTATGAAATAAACCCATCATACATCGGATATTGTATTATATTATATTGTATTCCTAATTTGTATTGTGTTATATATATGTGTAATATCATCAGACGTTTCAAGTCCACTGCTGGACAAAGGTACTTCCAATCTCCTTCCATGACGAGTGTGATTGCACTAACCTGTGCCATGTCTTATCAGACAATTTTTCTAACTCGTCTCTCCATCTTGTGTCTGGTCTTTTCTTACTGCATTTATCGTCCCACCGACATATGTGTGTGTGTGTGTGTGTGTGTGTGTGTGTGTGTGTGTGTGTGTGTGTGTGTGTGTGTGTGTGTGTGTGTGTTTGAAAATCAGCACACACCAGCTTGTGAACCATTACACCACAACGCTGTACCCATTCAAGATAAAAATATCCCAATAATTCAACAGCTTTATACACGTTTACTAATGTGGTGAGTTCGAACCTCGCTGGGAACACCCATTATTGCTGCCTTGTGCCAAATTAAACCAAGCTTAGAAATTAACTAGTGTAAACCGAAGACGATTATGACGGATGTTTATCAAAAGCGTGTGTGCACATGATCAGGTATCCATAAACATGCTGTAAACGATTTGTAGCCTTGTACCAGACCAAAAAAAAGTTAATTAAATACTTGATGCATTCAAATTTTTGTATAGGCATCCATACATTCAATTATTGCATATTCATAATTTTTAAAATGTTTTTTTATTTTTATTTTAGATCATTCGATTCGGCTTTTATGCATGTATTTATGAGTGTCATTGCTCGAATGTACTTTCGTCATTAAGCCAGCTTCAGTTTATTTAGGATGCAATTAAACTAATAAAAAAATTAGTAATTAAATTTGGTATGACCGATGTCAGAACAAGGATTATTTAAAAAAATATTGATATCCTCGGACATCCAAGAAATGTCAATATTTTTTCTTTTTTTCTTTTTAAACTGTTCCATACGTTTGCTACTCTTATCGAGAAAATTTTTCTTCCTAAGCTAGTGAAGGTCGGAATGTGTAGTTGTTTATCTTCAGATTTTACTGCAGATAGATGAAGTCAGCATTTTTTTCTCAGAGCAATTATTACTTGTGATCACAAGCCTCTCATACGTATATTTTACTAATCAATTTCTTCAATACCAGAACCTTACGTAACCCGTGATATAACGTGCAGGATTTATTCAAGAAATATATCAAAACTTTTCTTCACTTTAATGAGTTGATAATAAGAGACAAAGCAAGTTCTATAATGGAAAAACAACAATGATAAAAGCAGTATTACAGCGCAAACTGCATTTGATATGTAAGCAAGGTTTTGAATTTTTAAAACGTCTCTACCCAAGAAGTATATTGAGTGATAGAAAAAATTATACGACAAATATTCATATTCAACATAATCTCCTCCATTGTCCGAACACCTAATCCAGCAGTTAGTGTTAACCACATAGATCGAATATTATAGAGTGAAAATTCAGGCCATAAGTCAGGCAATAACTACATGTCAAGCTTATTGCCCTACATTCATCAATAAATTCATAGCTTACTTGCTGAAAGATTGTCTATTTTTCTCATCGAGTATCTGTTTTCCTATGTAACATTGTTCCTCGTCAATACACTTAATTTAGTGGCGAATATTAGTCACATATGCAGTGAATATTCCAGATTAAAATTCAACTAACACAGGCTGAGGAATTATCGCTCGACACTCGTATATGCAACCAGTTGATACGGGGAGGGTGGTTATGATTATTTCTATGAAACTCTTAGGTACAATGATTTTGATTTTTTAAAAACTCTTTTAAACTTGTAAACAGGAGAGTTGCATTTGTATGTACATGGTTCGCTAAGTACAGGATTAATAACATCGTAACATCACTGGAAAAATGAGAATTCATTTTGGGAATTCAAGACAATCTGACAAATTGATGCTGATCCAAACCTTTGTTTATTTTACATCTTATCAGCCCCTCACCTCTAATCCATGGCACCCCAGAACATCATTGTGGTCACGTTATTCTTCTTCTTTGTTTCGCCTAAGTAGCATTTGCAATTATGGACAGTATAATTTACTGAACAGCGCTTAAAAGACATGGTAGGGGTATAATATGTGGGTTAGAGGTGTTTCGTTGTACTATCACTGTGCAATCTGTAACCTTTGATACACTCTGCAACATTTGCCGCTTCACAACGAAGAACTTTTTCTTCGATTTCCCGTCTCATCTCACGAACATGGGAACATATTTTTAATGTGCCAGGTTGACCAGAACAAAACGTAGTTTCACTTGCTTTATTTAAAAGAGAATTCTCGATTTCAATACTCTTTGACATTCATCCCACCTTTGGATTAATCAACAGTACGAAATCTCAAGAAATCTGGGTAGGCCTGTGCTCCTGGTGTACGTAGTATTATGAAATGATTGTGAGGACATTTCTCTAAGGTGTTTAGAAAAGAAAAAGAAAAAAGATAATTATCAGAGATTATATCATCAAATGACAAATCTGAATGAAAAAAAAAAAAGGATTTTATTTACTTATATTTCTGTAATCTTAGTTCATCTTAAGTGTTCATCCCTAGTAAGCATCAAGTGTTTGGAAAACTAAATCGAGACTTCATTTCAAATACTAATCTACAACAGAGTGCGTTCTTGAGGGAACGGATCTCTATGAAACCCTGAAAAGAAGAAGAAATCGTGCGAAAATCGCTCTAGGATGGCAAGCTTTCGGAAGAGTAAGTCGGAGAACATGAGAATCACATTAGTTTTAAAAAAAAGGGTCAACCATTGCATCCTCTCGATAGTCACCCATGGAGCTCAAACATGGAACCTAACCAAAAGATTGACCCTCAACGTGCACGTAAGAGAATCATACTCAGCATCACACGGAGAAATCACAATACAGAGAAAAACCAAGAGTCAAGGATATGATAGAAACAGTTAGAAAACTCAGATGGCAATAGGTTGGTCATGTAGCAAAAATGTCAAACAACCGCTGGACATCACACCTCATAACGTGGATCCCAAAGGATCGTATTCGTAACCGTAGTCGGATAAATGTAAAATGACGTGACGGACTAAACAATTTCAAAAAGTATCGGCTCTGCAACACCCATGATAGAGATGCCTGGCGAATTCTGGGGAAGGTCTATGTCCAACGACAGATGATGATGATGATGATGATGATGATGAAAGGAAATATATTTTTTTTCTAACTTATTTGGAGATAAAATTAAAAGAGAAACGATTCAAGTAAAACAAATACTATTGTAGAATTGAAACTAAAATATTTTCAAGAAGTTTTGATACTTTTTCAAAACCTCCGAGACTTCAAGACACAAATTGCAGTATTTAATGGAAGCTATTACTGCAAATTATAGATGGAAATGCCATAGCCTTTAATTTCGTCCAATAAAGAGACTTTCGAATGCAAACAACGCGCTTTACTGTAAAGAACATTTGACCAAAACTACTACTACTACTACTACTACTACTACTACTACTACTACTACTACTATAATCGTTTTAGCAATGCTTATTTCATAAATGTATTCCTACCAGTGGTACCACTCCCAGCCCTTTCTCTATTTTCCACCTCCTCTCCTCCTAATCATCTTCATTATGCTATTTGTTTTGTTTTTCGCGAGCAACCAGCGTGATGCCGTGTTGCAATCTTCTTGATTATTATTCTTGGAGAAATCCTTCTCCAAATTAATTTTCGTCAAAATATTGTTAGTTCGAGGAACGTCAACCAGCCTCCTCGCACGCTCCCTTCTCCATTCTTCCTTCTTTTTTTCCTTTTCTTTCTTCCTTCTACATTTCTTCCAAACACAGCTATCATCTGTAGAACCCTTTCTCTCCTTTCTCTTTTTTTCTCTATCTATCTATCTATCTATCTATGCATATATGTATTGTTATATATATATATAGATAGATAGATAGAGAAAGAGAGAGAGAGAGAGAAAAAAGAAAGAGGAAGAGAGAGAGAGAGAAAAGAAAGAGGAAGAGAGAGAGAAGGAGGGAGAGAGAAAAATGCATATATATATAGAGAGAGAGATAGATAGATAGATAGAGATAGAGAGAGAGAGAGATAGAGAGAGAGAGAGAGAGAGAGTTTGATAGCTATGTTAGTCGTATGTTTGCTCCCAGCTTCTGTGGCTAGTGTTCAAACTCAGTAAAAGCCAGGATTTCGAATGCTCATTTTCAATATGGACAAGTTCCCCCTTTTCTGTCTGATTGATACAACACAATCTTTGTATTCCCCTATGAATTAGTACATACATTTACTTCCGAAAACCTTCAGTTAATCTTTTTATCTCTGGTTTGTTTGCTGGTGTCTAATCGGTGTTCGTTCCCAGGTAAAAGTCACAATTTTCAAGGCACGACAGGCTCTCCTTACTTGAAAGATTACAACAACACAATTTCTGGGTTGTCTTAGTAGGATTAATACATTCGTTTACTGTTCAAATCTACAATACCCAGATGGTTCCAATATTTATGTAACTCATTTTCGGGGGACCTGCTAGAAGGCTGAAATGGATGTGAAATTGATTCTGTTCTCAATGATTTGAGTAAGCTCAACTGTCTGGGGTTTCGATTAGAAGATTTTTTAAGCAAATGATATACCGCTCGACTTATTGGCATCAAACAGTCTTCAGAAGACTGTGTAGCATCAATAGTTTTTAGAGGTTTATTACTTGTCTCAAAAATAGGATGAATAGGTAGAGAGATCATTTGATACTACATATTTTAAATTGGACTAACATGCTTATTATAATCTATCTATCTATCAACCACTCCCCCAAACCTGAGTGCATTATGGACACTCGATGGTACACATTGATAGACGGTGTAATACATATATACAGACTTATGCATGTTGATACTTGTAATTCATATACATCCTCATAGGTATGTTGTCTGTCTATGTCTATATGTGAGAATTAAGTTCCTGTGATCTATCTATCTATCTATCTATCTATCTATCTACTCATGCATATTTGTACTAACTATGAACAGAGACACATACCTGTATTTGTATGGACATGGATTGATAAGTTTACTTTCATTTTTTTTGCTGGTGATGATGATGATGGTGGTGGTGGTGATGATGAGGATGATACTTTGTGTATGACAAAAATGTTTTTTTTTATCGTTCTACGTCTTTATCTCGATGAAGCAGTCAAGCGAGAAAAAAAGTAAATCAGAGTGAAACAAAGCAGTAGATACAGAAAAGGAGAGAAAAAGAGAGGGAGAAGGGGAAGAGAAAAGGAGAGGAAAGAGAGAGAGGGGTGGGATGAACCGATGCAGGGGAGATTTAGTAAGGAATACAAAGTAAGAAATAGTGGAAAATCAGAGAGAGTGAGAGAGACAGAGAGAGGGGGGGGAGATAGAATCAGGGAGAGAGAAAGTGAGAAGAAAAGAGAGGAAGAGAGAGAAAAATAAGATACAACGACTGATGAAAAACAGAGAAAGAGAGATGGAGAAGAGAGAATGAGAGGAGAAGAGAGAAGGTGAGAAACTGATGTATGGGAGAATTAATAAGAAATATCTAGAAAGCCATAGGGGAAAATCAGAGAGAGAGAGAGAGAGAGAGAGAGAGAGAGAGAGAGAGAGAGAGAGAAGTGAAATAGAAAAACTTTGGAAGAAATTTGGCGGGAAATACGATCTAAGCAATAGGTAAAAAGAACATGTGAGAGAGAGAGTGAGAGAGGGAGAAAGGAGCAACAAGAGAGAGAGAGAGAAAGACAGAGAGAGAGAGAGGGTAAATAGAAGCAGAGACAGAGAGGCAGAGATTAGGTGGCAGGAGGCGGAGATGTAGACAGGTCGGTTAGGCAGGAAACAAAGCTCTGTTTTGATACCTAATCCGATGCGAACATGTCGATTTGCCGTAATTGGAAACACGCGTCACTCTGCGAGATTCACGGCCTGTCTCACGTGTGACTACATCGGAGATAAACATCATCTGTCCCAACCACTCCCCCGCCTCATTTCCTCGTAGCCGTGCCAGGCATACCAGCCACGCCTCTGCCCCCTTTCCCCCCAGCCCAACCCCTTATCCACATAATTAACGAATTGGCCAGCAATTACGATCCGCATTCAAACCTTCCTCGTTTACTCCATCTCATTTATAATGAAGAGATGCTTTTTGATTACGTTTTCACCCAGTAAAATGACAACCGCACACGCACACACACACACGCACACACACACGCGTGCGCATATATACACACATATATATATATATATATATATATATATATATATATATATATATATATATATATATATATATATATATATATATATATATATATATATATGTATAAAGATGTAGGAGTGAGAGATGGATTAAAGTCTGTATAAACCATACTCTAACACATATATTTAAATGAAATCATATGTATGTACATTTGTGTGTCCCCTCCCCCCGAAAAAAAGTACTTGAAAAAAAAACACAGACAAGTAAATTCAGTATCACAAACACAGTAACATTTTATCTTGATTTTTTTCGTGCTTTCCCAACAGTTTTTGATTAATGTTGACCCTAAACAAATATGAACAACACTAATGGATTTGTTTACAAATTTCTTCAGGGGTGAAATATAAAATAAGAACAAGTCTGGTTAGTCACTATAGAAACTGTCATACGACTAATGTATTTGGGCAGCGTGTCGTGTTGGGGGTGATCAATTAAAAAGATTGGAAAAAGGGGAGATCAATCAAATAGGTCACTTCTCACGCCTTCTCTTGGGCAGTGATCTCTAAAAAAAAGTGCATATTTTCCAAAAAACAAATGAACGTAAATATGCACGGGTTATTTGAAAAAAAAAGGGTTTTCTAAGTATGATAGGGAGAAAATATCCGAATTTTGGCTTGCAAACGCCATTGTTGCGACCTGTATACGTGATACGAACATACATTCATAGCCAGCCAGATCATCTTAAAAACTCAAGAAACGCCCATACTCACTCAATTATAACCCCTTAATGCAAGTATAAGTTGAAAGATTGACTGAAGTCTGGCAAAAGGCCAAAATGAGGTAAGTGGAACGATTCTATAGCGCCTGTCCTCTTCAGTGTGGCTTTTGACTTTCCATTATCCCATCCAGTACATCGAGACAGAATTGATACCTTCACTTCAGACCCGTATCTCTGGACTACGGAACTGGACAGTCAGTAAGGCTGAATTTTAGCGATATATTCATTTACACAGAAATTCCACATCCACCAGAGTGCTCTATTCCTATGGAAGAGCATTGCGTATATATATATATATATATATATATATATATATATATATATATATATATATATTCTTGCACAAATACACACGTAAGTTTATGAGGTGCAACCCAAAGGTTCAGGGAACTTGAAGCGTGAGATGGCCATCTCAAACAAAGAAAATACAGACTGAGGAATGAGAAACGCTGTGTGAGTGTGTTTATCAATCTCAGAGTGGGTTCGAGCGTTTTAATGTTTGGACATTTGATTTGTCTGGTTAGATTTCATTCAGATATCATGTCTGATTTGCAGAATTCATAGATATTCAGGAAACATGGAGAGAATATCAATGACGCCCCCGAAGTGCGTTATGGACACTCGATGATACACATTAATAGACAGTACAATATATGCATACAGACTTATGCATGTAGATGCTTGTAATTTATATACATCCTGATAGATATATTCGCTGTCTATGTCTGTGTGTGTGTGTAAATTAATTTCCTGTAAGATATGTCTGACACAGCTGCCCCGGTCTCGTGGGAATTCTGTGGAATAAAGCAGAAAATCGGTTGCTTGTGTAAAACTACTCTTGATTCTCTCATTTTAAACTGAAATCTTTAAATTCAGAACAGAATTAGTCCTGTGGTCTGCCTACGTGGAAAAATGTACCAAGAACAAAGTACGGTATATTGCCATACAGGAAGCTAAAGCGCGCGCGGGTGCTCACACAGAGACACAGATATTTGTGTGTGTGTGTGTATAAATATATATATATATATATATATATATATATATATATATATATATATATATATATATATACAAATATCTGTCTGTCTCTGTCTCTCTCTCTCTCTCTATATATATATATACATATACATATATATATATATATATATATATATATATATATATATATATATATATACGGAGAGAAGAGGAGTGAGAGAGAGAAACACAGAGAGATAGAGATAGCGACAGTTATTAATTGAGAGAGAGAGAGAGGGAGAGAGAAGGGGAGAGATAAATTTATAGATGCTTTGAATGCTTCACTTTAACTGATAAGCAGACACATATTCCATTATGTGTATAAATGCAAAATGTTAACACGTGCACACAACCATTTATACAATTTCAAAAATCGGGGACATATACTTATAACTACGTGTTTGCACATACACAGAAACTCATCTCCTCTGACTTAGTGCCCGTTTAAACTAATCTTAAGTACCGACAAAAAAAAAACTCATTCTTTGCAGTCTCGTGCCGGACTAATATAATGAATATCAGCAACGAAATTCATCTTTTGTAGCATTGTGTCAAGTAAGTTAAACATGTGAAAATATCCACAAAAAATATACCTTTTGTGGCCTTTTACAAGATGAAATTAGTAAATATCTGTATAAGGAGTCGATTTCAGATTTGTGTGCACGCAGCTGCCTATGTACACATATTCTCCCCGAGAACATTACGTGAACATGAATAGACTCATAAATAAGCCTATTCTGGCCCAAGGCCACAAATGTGGGACGACCAGTAAAGACTGAACTCACTACAATAGTAATGATCTGCTACACAAGCTCGTAAACTATCACACCACAACATGGTTCTTTGATATTTACTAAACTTAGATCAGTACAGCACAAGGAAAAAAACATGTATGACTCCCAGTGAGGATTGAACTCACTACAGAAGTAATAGCCTACGTAACTAGATTCTTAACAACAACTTCATGAATCGCTCTGATATTTACTAAGGTTAACATAATTCGGCACAAGTCCTCAGATTAGGACATTCATTGAGCATCATACTTACTAAAGCAGTAAAGATATGTGAGAGTAACTCGCCATCCATCACCTTACAACAAATATTAGGCGTACTTACAATACTTATCTAGATAACCAAAGAAACACACATAGGCTGATCAATCACACACATACATTAGGTTGACTTTTATATTAACGCATTCAGATGTTTCACTTTTATCCTATCCACTCCCTCGAACCCAAATAAAAACAACACCAGCAGACGTCTGTACTCCATAATGTCCATTTTTGAACATCGGGCAATTTCAATTTGGGGACTCGATCTACTTAAATCAGCCAACGAAACACTTCCGACCGCCATGTTTTCTCTCTTTCTTCACTTCCTTACCAAAATACATCGTCCGTGACTCTTCTGCTCAGGTCTTTGCACTCAACAAGAAAGACGCCAAAACCCAGAAGGCAGAGGGAGTTCCAAACCCAACAAGATGTTGGAATCCCTCCCCATGTTCTCCGGCCACAGACGCAGATCCTGACTCTGATAGATAACCTCAATAACACCTCCACTATCCTGTCGATAGAAGCATGAGTTTTTGACAACGATTCTATTACGATTCACATTGATATCCGTTCGTTCAGGAGCTTGTTTCCCCTGGAAATTGATGGTGAGGGAGGAATTAGTGTTCACTCCGCTCTTGGTTCGTTTCGCCTTTTGTCACGAACGCCTTATTTTCGTGGAAATCCACGGACCGGAAGCCAGCGTCTCGACGCTGATGAACCAAAAACAAATGCGGGCGTTTCGTTTCCTGCTCTAGAATATTGGTTTTGTAACCACCCAATTTGAAAACCGATGTAAGGAAGGGTAGCAACAACTTCTCATTCAAGCAGTTACACTTGCGTTGTTTATGGGATTTTGATTAGTTAAGTGCCATTACTTGTAAGATTAATTTATCTCGATACATCTCTCTCTTCTCCCTCAGAGAGAGAGAGAGAGAGAGAGAGTGAGAGAGAGAGTGAGAGAGAGAGAGAGAATCAGAAACATATCTCTCTCTATATAGTGTTTGAGAGAATAAAACTTGCTACACCGAGGAAGTGGACTGCGAAACAACTTTGATCACTAATGCGTTGTTTTTATGCTGATTTTCAAGGTAAGCAAACAGGCAGTTCCTTCTAGGAAAACTGGCTCAACGGGTCCTTACAACTCATCTACTCTTCGCCCAAGTGGTTTTGGTCTAAATAAAGACAAAATATACACACGAACACACACACACACACACACACACATATATATATATATATATTCCTCATATTGTCATTTTCATTGCATTTCATTTCATTTCGGGGCATTGCATTGAACAGTGCTAAAAGTTTACAACGTTTCTTTGCATTTTTGAATTCGTACACGTTTTATGCATATGAGTGTTGTTTAACTTGCTGGGCTTATTTTGGTTCAAGTGAGGCTCCCGTTGTGGATCGGACTCTTTACACAAGCAAATGGGTCTCCTGGACGAGCTTGCTAAAATTTGCGCCGTGGTAGGCGTCTTACGGCAATTGTTACATATACCATCGATATAATGAGAAACCGTCAACCAAGACTATCGCCAAAGGTTTCTCCAATTTTTCGGTTGGTCTGGCTCGCCACAGGCCTCACCGATGAAGTTAGAAGGCCGAAAAATTAAATATTCACCCATTTATTATGTCTAGAGTTGATGTTATTTTTATTCATTCATCTTTTAACTCCTCACCCACTCAGAAATGGATTTTTAGTGAAGCATTCAGTTTGCAATGTAAGTTTATACCAAACTAGTTTATGACCAACGAAAGGTAAGGGAAGTGATGTATTCATTGATCACTTCTTTTCTTTCCAAATGATCATCCCTAACACGATATGCTGCCAAAAGACGTTGGTCGCATGACGATTTCTATTGAGTGACTAACCAGACCCGTTTGAATTAATGTGCAAAATATCTCTTTTTCTCGTATTACCAATTTCACGTGATCGGAGAATGAAGTTCATCTATTTAAGATCCGTAAATATTTCTTCATACCATCTTATATCCTGTGCTTTTGTTGGTCAAGGGGAATAACTTTGATTGATCGTGCAATCCAAGTTCTGTCATCTTGTTTTTCCTTCTTTTTTTCTGGTTTAGAATTTTTTTCCCACGTTTTCCCTCCTTTTCCTTGAAAATTAATATATATATTTTTTTAATGATAGGAAGTTCACTCTTGATTATATTTACACCCGGGTGAGACTTCCCCGGGCTCCTCCCTTCACATCGGCTGCTGTTCCTCCAACCCCGGTTCCTGTTTTGGATTTCCTTCATGAGAACTCTGTGAGCTGCGCAAGCAATGGCGGTATTTTATTATTCTATAATTATCGTCTGTTACAAGATACAAAGCCTTTTGTATCTTATGAAGATCAAACAAGAATCTTATAAGAAAATATACGATATAAAAGGAAAAAAAAGGTAATGATTATCATGATTTCTTCGCAGATTCTTCAATCATTTCAAATGATGATAATGGTAACGGGTCTGGTTAGTCACTCAATAGAACCTGTCTCACGATTAATGTCTTTTGGCGACCTGCTTTGTTTGAGGTAATTGATTAAAAAAATTGAGTAAAGCAACGATGAATGAATGTTACTTCTCTCGCCTTTTGTTGGGCAATGATCACTAAAAAGTTCGAATTTTTAAAAATTGAGTAGCCACACAAAAATTCAGCATAAATTGACCCCCTACAAAAGAAAAATGGAGTGGGGGGGAGTAAAACAGAAACCTATCTTGTCAGTTTGGGTTGACTCTTTCAGATAATAGACCATTATTGCAGAACCTCTTTTGAAATCACTTTTGATACGTTCGATCACTCATATTATTTTCTCCATAAACTTTTCAAAATTGAAAAAAAGGCACAATATACCGAA
>OY735207.1:21237772-21262772 GCA_963457665.1 Thysanoteuthis rhombus | reverse complement strand
CTTTTAGAAATTGTTGTTGCTGGATATTGTTGCCACTTTCTTTAGTATTGCCGGAGGTGCATTTTCCCCAATCGGTATTTAGATTAGTGTGCAATGCTTGCTTTTTGTTGTAGGGCTTCTGGATGGGATAGGTTATTAGTTATTGGGAGATTGGAAGTTATACATATATATACATATGCATATACAGCTATTTATATATATATATATATATATATATATATATATATATATATATATATATATATATAGAGAGAGAGAGAGAGAGAGAGAGAGAAATAGATAGATAGATAGATAGATAGATAGGGAGAGAGAGAGGGTGATAGTGATAGAGGAAGAAAGAAAGGGGGGAGAGAGATTGCTATAGAGCAATGATTAGCCGGGTAAACTTGTTTGCTCTCGTTAGTGTGTTAAGTTTGATTCTCAGAAGGTGCCACATTTTGTGCTAGACTAAACTATGCTTAAGCTCTATCCATCTATCTATCTATCTATCTATCTATCTTACCAGTCAAGTGACTGCCGGTCTAGAGAGGACCCCGTACATGTCGTCTGCTATTGTTGACAAGACCTGTCAATCAGTTATTGATCTCCGATCACTGATTATACCATCCCTTACCGTTGAAAAAGTTATAATTCATTGTTTTTTTTTGTGCAGCATGTGGTGATTTTTACTACATTTCAGTTGAAAAATGATGATTTTTTTTACAATAATTTGGACTTTTCTATTTCTAACAAGAGCAAGAAAAACATTTTCAAAATTTTCAGATACGTTTTAAAATAATCTGTCGAAGATTTCAAAGGTCCCGTGAGTCTGCCTAACCCCAAGGAAAGATTTCGATTGTGACAAACGAGGTATCGAAAGAACAGACTCCTGTGACTCAACATTCGTTGTAGCTTACCGGATACAATATTCACTTGATAGAGTATTAATAGCTGACCAAGCAAAAACGTGTTGGAAGCAGCAAAATGTTGATGTTTGTTTGAATAAGTCATCAACTATTTGCAATGTCCGTCTCGAAACTCACCATGTGTGTTTTGGTGGGTAGATTTGTCAATCTCTTTGTTTTTCCTTCAGTCTTTTGTCGGGAAACAGGTATGTTTTATTGAGATACAGAGTCCCAAGTGAGCGCAAAGTATTTGTCAAATGTTTATTCACCCACTCCTTTCTCAATTCTGACATTTCGGTGATGGGACAAAAAGACGGTAAGGTATGGGTTCGTGCCTTTCTCAACGGCATCAGTACGAGGTTAACATGAACAGCCTCAGCCGGGATTAGAACTCGATTCGCCGATCCCATTTTCCGTCCTGAAAACTGTTACGCTACTCGCACATCCCTTTACAGTCATTGCCGAAATACCTCTCAGTTTTATTCGAATCAAGAGGATAACAAGCTCTCCTTTACCCGACGAACTGTTTCTATGATATTTTTGAAGACTTACTATAACAAAATGTGGGTACACTTTATACGCCAATGCAAAATAATTCTCAGAAACTAGTATATTATTCTGAGGCCCCCGGTGGCCAAGGTTGGCAGTTTTTAGCTGCTATGGCTAGCATAGAGGAAGTGTTCTGCCTAAGTTTCACTCGCTCTCGGCCATGCTGAAGGCTTCCAAAGGAAAGGAGGGCTGTATGGAGAACAGCGTGGCTGCAGGGGATACCTCCCCAGCTGGTTACGGCACCTGCTATTTCCATATGGTCACCCATCTAGGTACTGGCCAAGCTCGACGTTGCTTAACTTTCATGATCGTACGAGAACTGGTGTAACCAACGTAACTAGAGCATCATTGATGACTTGCTGAGATACCCGTCGTTACTCGAGGAAAAGATACCTAAACATGACTACACTGGGAAGCAAATGATATCTTACAGAGATTTCTTAAAAAACGCCGGACAGACATGCGCAGTCTCTAATAACCTCGAGGATGAATTTTTCTGAAAACTGAGAATTCATTTAATCATTGCTGGCGTTAGTAGTCCGCATGTCAAAGCGTGCTACAGGATTTAAATTGTGCCACACGTTTTATAGTTGTGTTTGTGTTTTGATTAGGGTCAAATTAGGGTTATTGTTTTTGCTCTAAAAAAAACATCTTTCAGGTCAGTTTAGGGTTATCCTCAAAAAGACTCTGCCAAACTGGTATTAGCACTGATAGAAGGAGAAATTCACGTCCATGGTCATCTATGACGAATGGAAAGTAAGGCTGCAGTTCAGCATCAAAGCCCCATTGTAAACAGAATCCCCTCTATTCAAAACTTTCAAATATATCTGTTCTCGAAACTGACAGATTTCCGGAAAGTTTGAGTGTCTAATTACTTGAAAGCACAGGAAACTGAGAGAGAGAAAAAAAGATTTGTATTTTATATGATATAGACACATCCAAAATTACATTAGCACTGTGAGAAAAAATTACGTTCAAATGAATAATGATCAAAACTTCCATAGATGATGCTGATTCAAATATACGTATATTTTGATTCCAATGATTTAACTCTATTAGTTTGGAGAAATTTCTGATGAAAAAAAGAAAAAAAATGTTTTTGACGGACTTGTTTTCTTAGAGAGCGACCGCAGACCACATAGAAATCGACGAACTTGTTCCTGTGATATTCAACCCTGCTGATTTCGGATAAGCCCTAAGTGAAGGCCTAGTTTAGCATTATCACTATAGTGTAAAGAGAATCCCTCTAGAACCTACAATAAACAATTCTATCAAAATTGACAAATTTCCGCGAGGCTCAAAATTCAAATAGTTTGAAAGAATGTAAAATTGAAAGGAAAAAACTTTCTCCGTTGGAGTGTGAACTTGGTCTGTCAATTCTATTTTCCGAGGCTCTAACCATTTGGCTATTAAACAGCCATGACTCGGTATCAAAGAATTATTGCTCCAAAAGAAATCTAAAAAATATTATTCACCCCCCCCTCCCCCGCCCTGCGAATAGGTTTGAAAAAATGGTGAAAAAATATCTTACCTAGACTATGCTGATTCCAATCTGTATGATTTCATAGATCTAACTTTAATAGTCTTTCTGAAGATTTTAGATAAAACAAAAAACAAAGAAAAAAATATTACCGACGATCTATTTTCTTTCTGTGAAATTCGACCTAAAGATGCATGCTATTGATAATTAGAGATCTGCTGATTTCAGATATGCCTACGTATCTGTTCTGTGATGTGTAGTTCTTGACATCTTGGAGTACACTCACACACACACACACACACACATACGTTTGTATTTGAAAACATAAAAACACAGAAAATACTATTCTCGATTCTCTAATGCTTCACAAAAACACATTAGTTTTCCAAATATATTCTATTAGGAAAAATTAGTAATTTTAGGTCAAAATCTATTATTTGAATCACTCACTTATGCAATATTCGCGGTACAAAAACAGCATATAGAGAGGGTTAGAATTCACTATTTACCTTTTAGGAAAATATTTATTGAAATCTATACGTGCGCATAGGTATGTATAAAAGAGCTTGCATATAGAGGCTTCGGTACCTTTATTTTCCTTTATCTTTATCATTTTCTTTCTGCATGTATTTGTGTTTGTATGTAGAGGCTCAGATGATTTTATTCTGTTTTCTCTCTCTTTCTTTCTTACTTTCTGCCTGTATTTGTGTTTGCGTATAGGGGCTTGGACGTCTACATTTTGTTCTGTCTCTTCCAATTTACTTTCCGGAAAAAAATGTTTGTGTTTTTATGTAGAGGCTAGCTTTTATTTCTCTCTGTTTATTCTTTCGGCATGTATTTGTGCATGTATATAAAGGTTTCCGCGTCTCTATTAGTTTATCTCCCTTTCTCCCCATGTATCCGCGATCGTATGTGGGGGTCTTTCGCGCCTTTAGATCTCTGCCTTTCTGCTTTTCCCTCTCTCTATATATCCGTGTGCGCACCTACGAGTTTTCGTCGGGATCCGGACTACCAATTATGCCTATCGGTATCTTTCGTAACTGGATCCATTCTTTAATGCTTACCCAACTCTCGCTGATTCCATGGGATAATACACACTTCTAATGTTTAAAACGTCTTTCTGAGGGATTGTTATTTGTTTTCTAGATAAACATAGACATATTTAAATATCATAAGGGCGAAAATGAAAAGAAAAAAAAAAAAACCTGCGATGCCAGGTTAGCCGGATTCAAGTGATGGCGAGGGGATATATAGAGAAAAAAGACACACGCACCAGCACACACACACACACACACGCGCACACACACACACACACACACATATATATATATATATATATATATATATATATATATATATATATATATATATATATATATATATATATATATATATATATCAGGATATCTAGATTGGGCGGATAGACGGGAAAAGGAGAGTGAGAAAAAGATAACCGTAAGATGGGGTGGGGGTAAGATAGATAAAAAGAGGGAGAGAGGGTTAAAAAAATTGAAGAGATGCTGATTAAAGAGAGGAAAGGAACAGGTAAGAATCTAAGAGAGAGAGAGAGAGAGAAAGAGGGAGAAGGATATATATATATATATATATATATATATATATATATATATATATATAGAGAGAGAGAGAGAGAGAGAGAGAGAGAGAGAGAGAGAGAGAGAGAGAGAGAGAGACCGAAGAATGAGGGGAAGAAATATAACCGTAAGATGGGGTGGGAATAAGATAGATAAAAAGAGAGAGAAAGCTAGAAACCTGAAGGGATGTAGATAAAAGAGCGAAAAGGAACAAGTAAGAGTCAGAGAGAGAGAGAGAGAGTGGGGGATATATATATATATATATATATATATATATATATATATATATATATATATATATATATATATATATATATATATACACACACACAGAGAAAGAAAGAGAGAGAGGACCAGAAGATGGGAAAATATTGAAAACTCTTCGATGACCTAATGATAAGATCGACATTATCGAATCTTTGTGGACGCCTTTTCTTATTAATTTTTTTTATTACTTTGAGCTTTATAAACTAAAAGTCTATAACACTCGATACATCTTATTGTCCAACAGCCTATAAAACCTGTGAACTTGAGGACGACTTAACGAAGGACGGAGAATGGAACCAACGAATCATCTTGGATAGTTTACGTTCCATTAACACTAATCCTCTTGGGAAAGGCATGAATTCAATTCTCATCCTGCTTTGGGTAACTGGCAGGATTGTTGAAGTCATTTAGTACTGTAAAGCAGTCCATCTAGACCCTAGATCAAACATGGGCAACATTTTTGATCAAGTGGGCCACATGAAACCTTTTTCATCTCCATTCGGGCCACACATTCACTTCAAAAATTTAGATCATATTACAGAAAGCGTTATTAATTTCTATTTTAGACATTCATTTGAATTACAGTTATTGTAACATTGATTCGTGAAGCCAAAACAATAATGATTCAAAATATAAATCATTAAGTTGACTTTCTAAGGGAAATTATATAAGATTTGGAATAAATTCTTATATTGGTCCGCGGGCCGATGGTTGCTTATGAGTACCCAAGATACAAGCCTGATGCCCTAGATTCTAGGGTGTCGGGCTAGCAACCTGACCCCGTAAAAATCCACAACTTCGACAGAATCAATGATGATGCCTTCATGGATAGTTCGAGAAACGGAGGCAAAATCATTGCCCCGTATGTCACGAGATACAGATGAGTCTAAGTCTAAGTACAAAACCAGTTGGTCAATGCATTAGGGAATTAGCTTTACTTATTGTGGTAATTGAGTTTTTTTCTTCTCAATGTAGAATTGATGAGTATGAGTTAGCACCGCCTCTTTATCTGTAGATCAATCATTTTTTCCAGTGGAAGCAATAAACGAATACATGGAAATATGCGAATGAAGAATGATAAAGAATATTCCGATAAAGACGGGGTTTTATTTTCTGAAAATGTTTGTTTGGCCAAGAGAAATGTCGATCATCATTATCAATATCAACAAAGTCCTAGAAACTAAACCTGCAAATTTCTAAAAAGTTGAGAAATCACTATCAATGTTTGATGAACAAGCACTCGCGATATTTTCGTTATTTTTAGTGGTACAGAGCTCAGTTTAAAAGCATATTTTAGAGCTTGAACACTGCATTATAATTCTCACACATTTTACAAGGAATCTCAAAGGCTCACCAAGTTTTTATCTTTATTTTACAAAAAAACAAAAACAAACTAAAAACAAAGACAAAAGCACCTATCTTTGCTGATTCAGGCTATAAGTATTTGTTGGAATTTTGTCAAGAATATCAGATCTAAAGAAAACTAAAATGGGTATCCTCATCGTGAAAATAACGAAAATATCGTGGGTGAAACTTTAAAAAAAAGTCACGCGATTTTCACACCAATTTTAACAAAAACAAAATCAGTGATTATGTTTGAATAACATAACGTATTTGAGATTTAAACTGCGAACAACAAAAATCACGAAAATGTCTCGAGCGAATGTTGATCAAACGATTTTCTCAACAAAAAAATGGAACGTTGGGCACATTAAGCGCTGATTTTGGTGTCATCACAACGTTTTGGCTGATCCATTCTTCAACCCTTTTCAAGCGTGTAGTATGTAAGGAGAGAGATAGGTCTCATTTTCATCATTTACGTCGCAAGATGATGCAAGAAAATAATGGCTGATATACCAACTTATGGACCACCCTGTATAAGTAAATACGGTCTTTATTAATGTGTAAGTACAAATATTAATGAACGTAATTACTCGACGAATTATCAGACGCTGTTTCTGTCTTCAAATTCAAATAATTCATCTTTGTTAGGTGCACACATAGAACTGCATCTATCGACCGCTATCCATAATAATCAGTAAGTGATCACGGTACGAAACACATCCAGCAACATCATCCCCACTCGATCAGCCGACATCTTTAACGCCAATTTATGCATATAACAACGGAAGAAGAAAGTGTACGCACAATTGAACAGCAATTCAATTAAGTTCATTCAAGTGTGGAGAGCCAAGCGCTTTCATTTAGGGTAAACAATTAAACTCTTTAGTTAGTAGAAGAAAAAATATATAGATAATAT
Organism: Thysanoteuthis rhombus; assembly: GCA_963457665.1. Lineage (NCBI taxonomy): Eukaryota > Metazoa > Mollusca > Cephalopoda > Oegopsida > Thysanoteuthidae > Thysanoteuthis > Thysanoteuthis major. The sequence continues at coordinate 21,255,740 of OY735207.1, read as the reverse complement.
ACATCACTTGACAAAAATGTAACCAATCTATTTATGAACGACGTGAGATGAAAAATTATTTCATATGCGCTTATGCGCATGCGTGAGTGATCATGTAAGCTTCAGCATAATATATACATAAAAACGTGACTAGAGACAACTTTCCTGTAATTACTTCACATCTACTAGTATATATGTAACGTGTTTTACGTAGCAATTAAAAAAAAACAATGCTTGATTAAAGGTTGGATTTAAGGGGTTTTAAAAACTTCTTAAATTAATCGTTTTTGATCTCTTACGAGTGAACGTCGGTCGGTGCACAGTATATAAAAGTACTGTCTATAAGTTTCTGACCGACCGTTTCGGCTATTCTTCGAGACATCTTCAAAATGAATTAAACACTAATATCTATAATTGCGTTCCGCAATCATTAATCAAGCAAATTGGATAAGCCGGGCTCACCCGTTTTCATTCACGTGTGTTACCCTTGATGACATAATCACAGGCAACAACCCAATATGCGAAAAGGAACGCGTTCATGGCCGTTGACGATGGAGACAAGAAGATGGTACTGATCATGTAACTGACTTGGTGAATAGCCAAAATAGCTCAGTTAGATTCTTATGGACAGTTGACTGGTTGCCAACCAAGGTTGAAGAGTCCAACCTCTCGCTATTTACTCACAGCTGGAGAAAAATAAGTGGCCAAATTTCCAAACCCTGACTAGCTATTATGTAAAGCTTTTTGTCCTCTTTTTTTAACATCATGATTCGGCCGTTGTACCCTACGGTCGTTTCCAGGTGATGAGTGGGTGGATTTTTTGACAGTCGAGACTGTAGAGGGCCTGGTTTGACGATCTGGTGGACACGTTCGCGTTCCATTGTTTATTATCGGGCGTGGCTGATTTTTTTTGTTTCTGTAGTTGTTGGTTGTAATCGGTGTCAAAAATCCGTAGTTGTCTGGGGTTGATGCCATGAGAGGGGGGGGGGCTTTTTTGAGATTAAAAAAAAAAACATTTTCGGGCACGGTCAGTTTACCTGAAGACAGCTGTAGGGTACAACGGCCGAAACGTTGAATTCAAAGAAATGAACCAAGATGGCGACAAAAAGCTTTACATAATAGCTAGTCAGGGTTTGGAAATTCCGCCAACCTTTTTTTTTTCTTTCTTTCTTATCATTCAGAATTTTAGTGGTCTGGGAAACAAAACCAATCAGAAAAAGTGTGCAAAGATAATTAGAAACCCGAGTCAAACAGCAACAAAAAAGAAAATATAATTAATTTTCCCGTTGTCCTTAATTCACGTTGACAAGCACACGCCAGGAGTGAGGTTACGTTGGCGGAAAACAATTGAGACACGCCTCATGGGTGGCCGGCCTTATCCGTTTTCATTCCTGTGTGTTCCCCTTGGTGGCGTCATCGCTGGCAACAACACGATGCAAAGAGGAACACGGTCATGACTGTTGAAGATGGAAGCGGGAAGAAGGGACCGATCTTATAACTGTCTTTCTTGATAGTCTCGTCGGTAGGAAGTGCGATTAGAGCTGAGATGTCTTGGGACTTGGACAAAACGCATGTCGTGGGAGGAGATGGACAGTGATATAGTGATTGTTGCCGATGTCAAGATGGCGTGAATATTGGGAAACCTGCACGCAAAGTTATTTGATTTATTGTAATATTAAATGATAATAAACTGTGAAGTTAGGGTCGTCGAGGTATGGAAGCCAAGAACAAAAGAGAAAAACTTTCGCACAAATCTTTATCTATCTATGGGCTTTTAAAAATGGTGTTTTATTTTTAGCAGCAAGTTTCCCTCTACTGTGTCGGCAAGTCATTCAACATCAGCAGGGAAAATGGCGCTGTATAATCTCCAAAATATTTTTGTAATCAGTATAGTTATGTGATATCACGTGATATGGTTATATGAAATTAGCATCTATCAATTTATCTATCTCTGTATCTATCTTTCTTGTCGATCTATATATCTACTTCGATACTTACTTAACTAAGCTTAGTACGGCATGTAAAAAAAATGTGGCACACCCAGTGAGAATCAAACTTACCACAATAGTAATGATCTTCGAGCCCCGGAAAGCAAGTTTAATTCTCATTGGATTTGATGAAAAAAGTTTTACATTCTAACGAGGGAAAATAAAAATCAAGCGCACGAGAATCTTTTTGGACAAACAGAACCAGTGGAGATCCCTAACCGTATCTTTGATATTTACGAACAGAACACAAAGTCTTATAGTTTAATATGCAAAAAAAAAACAACCATATTATTAACAGATACTGCTTTTCAGTTGAAGGATTTATATGTTCATGACATACTCTCTCTGGAAAAAAAAAAGAAGAAAAGAATTCGGACTAGTATCATCATCTTTATTGTTTCGATCATTACATCATTACATTCGATCATTACATCTCGGCCGTTGGGCTCTCGGTCTTTCTCCGGTAATCTTCTAAGAGCTTTGAAAAGAATGTTTTACTTCGTTCACAACTTTTTTTTTCTATCTTTGGCGATCATACCAATTTAAACAAGTAACAGATACGAACGATAGAGATTTGTGCCAAGGAGAGCATTGCAGCAACCGAAGCGTTTTTGTGAAAAGATGAAAGATGATGATAGTTGCCTGAATAATTCTGTGGATTAATGACGACATTTCATCTCAGGATTTCAGACGTTGGCAAAGGGTGAGACTGAGGACACTAGTCTGAATATATATATATATATATATATATATATATATATATATATATATATATATATATATATATATATCAGGAATACAATGTAATACAATATGATATCCAATGTTTGATGGGTTCATTTCATATGATTCACCTGAAGTAGACTAAACAGGGCAGAAACATAAAAGTGTTAGTGTTTGTATAGCGAATCCTCACTCCATTATATATATATATATATATATATATATATATATATATATATATATATATATATATATATATATATATATATATATATATATTCTAGAACGATTTACAGCTTTGAATAATCTTCAATCATTTATTTCCTTACATCTTTCAATGCAATTTATGAAATTTTCAGTGTTTTTTCTCCTATTTTACAAATACTTTGTTCGTATAGAACAATGTATGAATTCTCTCTAGTTGGAATCATCAGTTTTTTACCATGTAGCTGCTTCGAGAATATATATATATATATATATATATATATATATATATATATACTGTCTGTCAGTAAGTCTAGCCTTGATTCTCTATCACTGACAATGCATTTACATTATACTTGTAATAGTCCTATCCTGCCAGTAATGCCTGACCACTGACGATCCCTTTCTTAACGAATTTTCATGGTATTTCTATCGTAAACTAATTTACACTGCATTTCTATAGTAAAGTAATTTAATATACATCAAATTATAAATGTAATAGCGCTCAAACAGGCAAAATGGAAGAATAAAATAAAGCAATGAAATTTAAGGAAAGAAAGAAAGAAAGAAAGAGAGAAAGAAGAGAAATGTTGCAAGAGGGAGAAGAGGAAATTGGTAATGAAAGGTAGGAATGAGAAAAAAAAATGAAGAGATATATCTTTAAAAAGCCCGAAGAATATAATCAATTGAAAGAGAAGGATTAAACGATGGCAGCAAAAGGGGAAAGAGAACAAATGGAAAAGGAAGGAATAAAAGCAAGAGAGGAAAAGGAATGGATATAAAATGTCAGAATCAAACAAAATGGCGGCTTTGCTGCGACTGGTCTTTTGGCACAAGTTGTCCTCCTAGCAACGCCCATGGCACCAAGTGGGAAAGAGTGATTGGGTGAAAGGAGGGCGTCAGCTGGCAAAGTCGTAACTGAAAGAATGACTGGTAAATAAACAGTTGGTACAGGGGGCAGCACATGTCATACACCGGCCGTAAGTGGGAACGGTGTTGTTATATGCCGGCACTGCTTCCTGAGGGTAATAACATTCTACTCTGCAAACATCACTTGTGTTATTGGTATAACACTTGGGGCCACAGTCGCTTATACATAAACTAGTAGACAGCCGATGTCAATAGAAGAGCACACACACACACTCTATCTATTTCACACACACACACACACACACACACACACACACACACACACACACACACACACACACGTGCGCACTCACGTAGACATGTTCTCACGCAATCCTAAATTATCAGTTGTATTCTATCTTCAACCATTCCAAGTTTGTTCCCTTCATGACACAGTGCCATGTTTCCAAACAATTTTAGCTTTTTAATTTCTTTATTTGTCTTTCAGTGGCGAACGAGAATAGCTATTACAGGCCTCCCCCGTTACAAAGCCGCTTGCTATCGCGCAGTTCGCGTTATAACGAGGTTGAATTGATGGCAGACCCAAAAATGTTGATCTAGCCATAATATCACTAGATTTAGCTCTAATATAGCTATATATAGCGCCAAAATAACTACATCAATTGCGACTATACTACCCCTGTCCCTCAATAGTTGTTACATTTGCATGTAAATGTAACAGCTATTAACCACTGCTCCACGGCGAGACAAAATATCTACTAAACTTAGCATTGTCTGGCTCAGGGTTACAAGAGAGGACTACCCTATAATGATAAAATTTACTACACTGGCGATTGGTCGAGCTATTCAACTCCTTTCTGATCTATTGGGATGTATGTATGTATGTATGTATGTATGTGTGTATATGTATGTATGTATGTATGTATGTATGTATGTATGTATGTATGTATGTATGTATCTATGTATGTATGTATCTATGTATGTATGTGTGTAGGTATGTATTATCTATCTAACTATCTATCTATTTATCTCAGCTATTTGTCTATTGAAATATATCTAATCGTCTATTCAAAACTATCTCTCTATCTAACTAACTATCTATCTATCTATCTATCTATCTATCTATCTATCTTATTCCGGTCTGGTTATATATTTCATGTGTCAAACAATCTTTTGTATTCATCTCTGGAAAATTAAATTGTCTCGTAATTCTGTAAGCGTTTTGTTTCTAAGATGATTATTTTTACAGACCTCAGACTATAACGCTTGGTAAAATAATCAGAGAAGAATACGAAGTAATAGAAACGCCCTGGTGAAATTGGAAGCTAGATTTTAGTTGAAAAAAGCGACACTGAAACAGCCAAGACTTCATTCTTACTACACATACTTAATGGTGAATTTTGACAAGTTTATTAATTTTCCTTGTTTTTTTGTATCACAACTATCATTCATCAGCTCCTCTTATTGAATTACTTAACTCCTTTCTCCCCTCTCCCTTGATACCCCATTGAACTACATAGTTTTATTTTATCTCCTCTCTCTTTCTATCCTTTTATTAAACAACCTAGCTTTTTTCTTCCATCTCTGCTCTTACTGTGTAGTCATACCTATTGTTTCAGAAGAGGCCATCAGCTGAGCTTGTTGTTGTAAACCTATGATAACCTTCACCGAACTAGTCTGAATACAGAGGTAGCTTCTGGCGAGACTTGAAGTGTCATCCGATACCCTGACTTTCATAAGCTACAGAAGATCCCATAGTCAAGTATGGTTTCCATTCATGAAAGACGAGTTTCAATGGTATGGATCAGTTATTAGCTGAATTTTTATCTTAATTTTTCATTGTATAATGTCTGATCTGTGAGATCAATGGAGAAGCGTCGGAAGCTTTGTCTTCAGAACCAAATTTTACTTTGATGATCGAAAACAAGGTTAGGCTTGAAACAAAAGATAATGAAAGAAAGAGAAAAGGAACTTGTCAAAACTAGTAATAAGACATGTGTAATAATAAAAATACTTGAACCATGAACAACGAATGACTGAAATTTCAGTCATTGCAATAATAATGATAATAATAATAATAATCATAATAATAATAATAATAATAATAATAATAATAGTAATGATTCACCCTCTCCGCCATAATTAATGGGCTGATTCCCGAATCACAAAACAAATTTGGAGTAAATTGAACAACGTAGCCATAAAAGATAGTAAAGAGTTCAATTTTTTAAATTTTTTTATTATGCACAAAGGTTTGTGCGTTTATTTATGCATTCGTTTGTTTGTTCCAGCGCTCATGGTCATACCGTTTCATTTGCAGACTTTGAAGGCTGGCATCAGTACTCCACTAGACCCCTTCTAAACATTATCTAAAAAAAAAAAAAAAAAGAAGCTTTTTGGGGCCTTATTTTGATGGGTTTATTAATGACATCTAAATTCTCCAAAATCTAGATATTTCTAGATTATTATTTTACCCCATCTTACATGTTTACCAGTGGAAAACGCCAGTGATGTCATAAATAGAACTTAATCTGACCATATTTATTCTTCGATGGAATTTCTTTTACGAAACTTCAAATTTTGACGCTACGGTTGTTCAATTATTGACTGTGGTGGCGAGTTTTATGTTATTTTATTTTTCTTTATTAGATGAAACATTCTCAGCCATTACAAATTTTCAACTAGTATTTTCCTCCATCTTAAATTTAGTTGCTTTTCATTGCAACTACTCAAGCCGCCAGTCTCTCGCAGTGAATAACCAGCACAGATCAAAGAAAAAGGATAAGTTGTCAGTGAGACTCAAACTCACATCCCGTTTTGTCTCAGTGATAATTGATCAATTTGGCTACAGAGGCCCAATGGAAAAGCAAGTCAAAAATCAATAATGAATAACTGCTAAGTGGAGAAAGTTTGCAATTTAATAGAGAGAAAAACACAATGCCAACACTAGGGCTTTTACTCTATTTTTGATGTTTCACGCTTTTCTTGTGAGTAAGAATAGCATTGATCGGAAAATAAAGAAATAAGTTTGGTAGCTTAATTGCTACAGTAGGCTGGTATTTCCTGTTGGAGATGTGGGTTCCAATCCCCCGTGAAGCTTATTCTTTATTTTCCGATCAAAGCCATTTTACTTACTTTCGGAGGGAAATCGACCTAAGCAAAAAGTTGCCAAAAATCGAAAAAATGTAAAAAAAAAAAAAAAAAAAAAAATTAAGAAAAATTACTTATGTAAGTTACTACTTTAAAAAAGTACTTTCCCGTTTACTGTGTCCAAGGGAAAATATTTACTTGCATCCTTGCTTTGAAACCAGAGCGCCAGCATTATCAAGAACTCGCCATCACGGTCAATAATTGAACACCTGTAGCATTTGAAGTCGTGTAAAGGAATTCCATCGAGGAATAAATTCTATTTATGACTGGCGTTTTCCCCTGGAAAACATCTAAAATAGATTTAAAACATATAGAAGTATGAGTATTTTGGATAATCTAAATCTTATAATTAAACCTGTCAAAATAAAGCCCCCAATGGTCAAGAAAGCTTTTTTCTAAAAACAAAAAAACCCAAACATTTCAGTCTAGTGAAGTACTAATACCGATTTTCAAGTCTGCAAACAAAACAGTACGACCAGGAGCGTTGGAATAAACGAACATATGCACATATAAAAATGATGGAACTCTGCACCATTTTGTTGGCTATGGTTATTCAATATTCTGGAGATAATATCTAACTGCTGTTACTGTTTTAAGTCTAAGGAGTTATTTGAGGGTCTGTGCCAGACTGAACTTAGTCTAATCAAACATTCGATTCAGACTGAATAATTGTAAATATAAATGATAGATGAGAATCATTTCTATCCCTGGGGTAGAAAGCTAAAACCTTTCGGATTAGTTACACTTGTGTGGTCCCCTTTGTGGATGAATCTACCAGAGAGTTCGTGGCAGTGACAAGTACCTACCTCCAGGGATAGAATCCACAGAGGGCATCCTTCAGTTAGTTCATCATTGGCTCTATGAGAGAATAGCCAACTTCTCAGGCATAAAACCGCCCCTTTATAAGCTCAATGCTGGACAAATGCCATTCACATCTCCTTTCATGACGAACGTGATTGCACTAATATCTGCCAAGTCTTTTCTCACTGTGGTTACTGTCCCACAGACACCAATCGGCAAGCTTTTTGATCCATCTGTTATCCCCCTTTTCTCGCTATGTGTCCTGCCCACCTCCATTTTGGTACTTAATTATTTGTACGATATTCTTTACCTTTGTCCTCCCTCGGATCTATGTTGATCTTTTTTTTTTCTAATTGTAATTCCAAACACTGTTTGTCCTTTGCTCTCTGTGTGAATTTGTTCTCGAGTGGTTATGTTAGTTTCCTGGTTTCCAACCTGTGCGTCATAGTTGGTATTCTGCATCAATTGTATACTTAACGCTTTAAGCATATTTACTTTTTTGTGTGTCTCTATTTATATCAAATGCTTTCCGACCAATCCCTATGCACAGTCTTGTGTGTGTGACACTTTAAATGTATGCATGGCTGAGTGACTGGTTTGTAAATGCAATAAGCGCAATCGAAAAGTGAGTTTTCAGATGCCAACCTTTTTATTGTACATTCCTTGGACAAAAAAAGAAGAAAATCTTATGCAAAATAATGATTTCATAGGCGTGTTTAACAGGATCAAAGGTTACATTTCAGTCCCTCAAACAGAAAGAAATTGTTATAGTCTCCTCTTGGTTTATATTGATCTTAGTGATCAGGATTTAAAAGTTATTTTCAGTGCTCTCTATGAATAAAAAAATAACGCCATAGCTGCATTGGATGGTATTCGATGAATTTGAACACCGAATTTTGCAATTATTTCACGTTAGATTTATTTCAGCAGATTTTTACTTTAAACCCAAGTACTAAAAATAAAGATGAAAGGAGTTCACTCTTCAAGAATTATCACAAACGTTACAGACGGAATAGGGCTATTATACGTTTAATGTATATCCATTGGTAATAATTTTACTATAGAAATGCAGTGTAAATAGTTTTGCAGGAGAAATCCTGAAAATCAGGAAGAAAACAATTGTCAGTCTGAAGAAATTGATGAAACCATTATTGACATAACAGAGCAATTATCTCTCTTCCTTTCTCTCTACCCCTCTCTCTTTATATATATATATATATATATATATATATATATATATATATATATATATATATATATATATATACATGCGCATGTGCTTCTTGTAAAGTAATCATTTCCCTCTCATGTCTTCGGTAGAAGATATCAATGAACTTCAAAACAGCCAATCTCCACGCCTCTCTCATTTTTAATACAAATAACGCAAAAAGATTAGTGTTCTTTAGTATCACCTTCAAAACCATTGTGGCGTATTTGTATTTATATATGTATGCTTTATATATATATATATATATATATATATATATATATATATATATATATATATATATATATATATATATATATATATATATATATATATATATATGCCAAGCTGGTAACAGGTCCGGGTCAGATGAGAAATGTAGGCCCCTATTCAAAGTATCTTTGTAAGTGCTAAATGCAAGTGATTCATGTAAGTGATGTATTCAGAAGCGGAAGAATAATAACAATTTTAGAATGGTTTACAAAAAAACTGAAAGGTGAAATTAACCTTAAAAATCCTTTATAACCTTTGTTCATGTACCCTAATTTTGATTTTTCGAATAACTAGGTTCATTTGAGAACTGCAGGTTCTTGGCAATTTTAAAATACTTGGCATTTGCCGCTCATGCGATACGATATCGTGAGACGCTGTTACTTGGAATAAACGAACATTTCAATATTATTTCATTTGAAATTTCCACTTTGATAAAGTCGGAAGACTTCATCACATGTTGCTGAAATACATTTTATTTAAATACAACTATTTTTGCTTATTGTCAACACACATACGCATATATATATATATATATATATATATATATATATATATATATGTATATATATATATATATATATGTATATATATATATATATATATGTATATATATATATATATACTTGATTTATTCATGAAATAAATATATTGTCAACACACATACGCATATATATATATATATATATATATATATATATGTATATATATATATATATATATATATATGTATATATATATATATATATATATGTATATATATATATATATATACTTAATTTATTCATGAAATAAATATATTGTCAACACACATACGCATATATATATATATATATGTATATATATATATATATATATATATATATATATATATATATATATATATATATATATATATATACTTAATTTATTCATGAAATAAATATACTTAATTTATTTATATATACTTGATTTGATATATTTATGAAATATAGTGCCAGAGCGTATATAACGTGATATTGAGTGTAATGCCAGTTAAAATTGAACGAGGCGCTGAATAAAAACGATAAATCGCATGATTTGATGGACCTACTCGGTGAAAAGAACGTTATTTCAAGAATAAACATAGAAAAAATTTGATCAATCACTTGAAAGATTTAAATGTAACAAATATCGTATGAAATATAAAAATATATCAAGTTCCTATTTTAAAAATCCTAATTAAAATATAGAGCACCCAATATCATAAACAAATGCAAAAAAACATAAGTATATATATATACATACATACATACATACACGCACACATGCGCACAAACACACACACACACACACACACACACACACACACACATATATATATATATATATATATATATATATATATATATATATATATTGTGTGTGTGTTTGTGTTTATGTGTGTGTGTGCATCAATAGGCCACACAGGAAATATATAATTTACTATAATACCCTTCCGTTTCATTGTGCTTATTCGCATATGCATAAGCGGGTAAAAATCTTGTATATATACATGTATATGTGTGTGTGTGTGTGTGTATATGTGAATGCATATGTGTGGTTTTTAAGTTTTACTCCTAAACACTGCATTCATCTCTATAAGTATTTGCTGATGATGGTGTGAATAAACACCGAGATTTAAAGAAAAAATCAGCCCCTAAATAGATTTTAGTGTGGGGTTCAATTTACAGGTTTATTCTGAATTGATCACTAGTTTGTACGTCTTTGAAAATTCACACTTTCCAGTGGTCCAACGAAAGACGAGGAAATTAACTTATTTATTGATCAACTTTTATTCCAACTTGCAACACATGCTGCCAAAAGCGATGTGATAGTTTCTATTGAGTGACTAACCAGACTTGCTTTTTTTTTTTTCATTTATTTATTCATTTTCTACCCTGATATCTTGTTCAGATATCTCTAAACGAGGAAGGTAAGGGAAAAGATAGAAAGAGCAGAGAAAGAGAGGAAGGAGAAAAGATAGAACGATGAAGGGAGAAAATTAGTGCAAGGGAGAAAAAGAGAGAAATAAAGTTGGGGAAGAATAGAGAGAAAGGGAAGAGGAGAGCTATATGAAGAGAGAAGCAGAAAAAAGAGAGACAGAGAGGAAGTGAGAAGAAAGGCAGGAAAAAAGGGAGGGAGAAAGAGAGAGGGAAGAAGAGAAGAAGGAAAGGGAAAGACTAAGAGGTCCTGGAGAAAGGTCGAGGGAGGGAGGAAGGAAGAAAGGTCAAGAGAGGGTGATAGATAGATAAATATGAATATGTTTCGGAATAATACGTTCTTCTATGCTTTGTTGAAGGGAATAACCGCTCAGTGATAGATATCGATCTTCAGTGAGTGCCCTACAGTTGGGGCCTTGTGCCAGACTAAGCCAAGCTTTGTAAATACCTTGCGGAAGATGGATCGGATGTTTAGATGGGTGACTCAGTGCAAAAAGTTCAACGAGTAGTGAATTTAAAACTGCGAAATAAACCTAGCAACCTAGTAAGTGACCCCAGAAATTTGGTATGAATTGGAAATATCTGGGGGCCATATCAGGGGTAGGTCATTAGATCTAGGGAATCAGAAGACAGTGGCGTGTGGATTGGTGGAGGTGGCGGTTATGATATTAGTCGGGGCTGTGGTGATGGTGGTCTGTCGCTGTTGCTTGAGGGATGGTGATGGTGGCCTCCAAGGATTTTTTTTTTTAAATGAAAGACGAATGTGGGGTGGGTAGAAATCGCGATACCACATGGACAAAGCGATGTTTTCTTAATTCGTTAAAGCAACTATTTATTGTTATTGTTGGGCTACGAGTTACCGTCGGGATTGTTCTAACTCGAGTTTGTTTTAGAAGTAGAATTACAAAAAGAAATAAAGAAAATTTGAAGGCGAAATGGAATAAGATTAAAATAAAATAGAAAAGCTCACCCCTAAAAAGTATTTCCTTTTTTTTCCCCGTGTTGGTTACGATCACTGTTTTAAAGTCGACGCTGGACCACCGCATCGTTAAGACAGAAGGAATCTCAAAACCCGGCGTTACATCAATTGCTATTAACCAACATCACTATTACAAGCGATTACATACTAGATGTTGTTTACGTAATCATAGATATCACGGGTAGGATTAATTAAACAAACATGTCAAAAATATCATTCACTTTAATCATTACGAATACACAGAGAATGCTTGTGGTGAGGAAAATCGTATTTTAGTCCCAACTTCATTTGAAACTAATGTACGTAGCGAGGTTTCAGCCTTCACCGCTACTCAAACACTTCCCTGATTAGCTTAACTCATTTTTTGTACTAGCGAAATAAAATATCTCCGGTGGAGGGGAAAAAACATTGATCATAAAACACCAAATTCTACAGTTTTTACCTAAAATTCGTTTGAGCTATTTTCAGTGTGCAAGCTGAATGTTATGCATCGAAATTCAGGAATAAAGCGTTGAAATGATTCATAACTGCTAGCCGTGAATGGTATCAGGTTTTTACTTACCTGTTTTTAGGAGATGCTAACATACAGTCATGATCCTCAACTAGTGACCAGTTCTCTACTTTAGTCACACAATCAATAGCTGCGATAGAGACCAAAACGGAGACTTTTAGTAATAAAAAAAAGATGTCTGCTCTTATCTACAAAGACTGACGTAATGAAAGATGAACTGGAATAGCGAGTCAATGGAAGACGATTTTAACAGAGTAAATGAGGTAGGCCAAGGCAAACGGAAAACGTAAGAGATTTTTGGCAGCCCCTGTTGATAGAAACTGTGGTCTATATTATTTAGTCGTCAAATATTAGTTTGCAATGACAGTAACATCTTATTACATTCATATTTAGTCGTCAAATAAGTAGAATATACCCGTAAAAATGACGGATATTCATCTATGAATCGGCAACAAGGAGCCTAAAGCTGTTTTATTGGGTAATTTATATTTTTAATAATTCAAGTATCCTAATTCTAATTTTGTAAAAGTCTCAACACAACTCCATCTGTTTTAAATGGTGACAAAACATAAAGTCTCAAAAGCTCTAATGACGTGATATTCGTTGTTATGTCATGATAGGGAGATAGATTAACAAATGAAATGAGCGCAAACAAACAGAGAATTATTATGCATGTATGCTTATGATATGTTTAGATGTTAGTAATCTTTGTTGGAAATATGTTTTATAGAAATCTGCGAATCTAAAATTGAGTCGTCTCAAGTTCCGTTAAGATCGATTGTGTCTACTCGCTGTAACATCGTTCTTGCATTTTGGATTACACCGTTTATTCTTACAGCGAAATCACTTTAGTCCTCGTAGTAATTGTTTCATATCTATCAAAATGTTACTTGTACGCAAATGATGTGAACCAACGATCCAAATTTCCACTAGCTGCCCACAACGGTAGCCTTGTAATGTGTTAATCTTCTTCTCATAATTAATTATTGTTTGGTATTTTTTTTTATCATGTTGTTGCTTTTTATCACAGCTTTTTAGGGCAAACACCTTCCGACTTCCGATAAAAGTAGTAGTTTCAGATGACACTCGAATCTGCATTCCATGTTTCGAAAGCTGATGTTTCATGAACGACGTCTTCAACAATTTGGCCAGGGAAACCTACACAAGGGCGTAAATCTATAATCATATCAATATTTGTTTTCTACAAACCTTTACGAACTGCAGTTTGATTTTACTACTTTGTAATTGTTTTCAATTATTTGAATTCAGAGATGAAACATTTTTATTATTGATTCTTGACTAGCAGTCTCCATTTTGTGTTGCTTTTCAGCACGACTTTCCACTCATGAAAGTTTGTAGTGTGAAGTAGAAATGAAAAATAAGATGAACTTTTGTTTTAGGTACTTTCATCTAAATAACTTTGGTCTAAAATCACCTTTATCCACACAATATCTCCAAAAGTTCTCAATGAATTTCAATGGAATTTTTTGTACGTTGAGTCTTGGGCTTGGGAATGATTGATAAACTAAAAAAAACCGGGTAGACCCAGGGATTTTTTTTCGATTGAGAGCTATTTCTTAATTAAATTTCTGGACGGATCCTAGAATATATTCTCCCACAACCGAGAAAAAAATCCCTGGTTTTACATCAAAATTTCACCAATTCTTTTCTTGCATACGGCCCTCCAATCGACAAAATGACATTGTAATTCATTGAGACCTTTGGGAAATATCGTGTGGACAAAACAATTTTAGACCAAAGTGATTCAGACTAATATGATTTAGACGAAAGCGCTATATGCCACCAAGTTATGTCTCGTCAGAAGTTACTTCTCTATTCTTACTTCACGCTACATACTTCGAAGGGAAATCAATCCATAAAATTTTGACTAAAAGTGCATCAGAATGAAGTGGGAATGCATAATCTCGGAATTAAAACAATTGTAATTATCTCTTCTTCGCTTCCTTCTTTCACTCTTGCTCCTTCATTTCAATCATTAAAAGTTGTTCGTTTTCTTCTTCACTATCTCTGAATATGCTCATTTCATTCAACTTCTGCCTTTTTTTTTTCAACCTTCTTCTTTTCCTTTCCTTTCTTCTTTCTTCTTCTTTTCTTTATTCTTCCGCCGATTCGTCGATTTCTTTCGAAGTGGCCGGTTTTCTTCTTCACTATCTCTGAATGTGTTTGTTTCATTCATTTCTTGCCTTTTTTTCCTAATTTTCTTTTTTTTCTTTCCTGTCTCCTTCATTCTTCCTTTCTTCATTCTTCTGTCGATTCGTCCATTTCATTTAAATTTGTTTGCTTTCTTCTTCACTATCTCTGGATATGTTTATTTCATTCATCTCTTGCCCTTTTTCAATTTAAAAAGAAATTTCTTTTTCTTCTTACCCGTCTTTTTTTCATCATTCTTTTCTTCATTGTAATGTCGATTCGACCATTTCATTTAAATTTGTTCGCTTTCTCATTCACTAACTTTGTATATGTTTGTTTCATTCATCTCTTGCCTTTTTTCGTTTAAAAAGAAACCTCTTTTTTTCTTTCTTGTCTTCTTTAATCTTGCTTTCTCCATTCTTCTGTCAATTCGTACATTTCTTCTAAATAAATCGATATTATTCCAATTTACAAATAGCTGAATTTTCATTGTATAATGTTCAATCCTCGTGATTGATATCCACCTCTAAATCAGGTTGATAAGGAAGGCGGTTACATTGGAAAATAAATAAATATTCATTCCTTGATAGTAGTTTGCCACCGACAAGGAATATCAAAAATCTTCAACCAGAACCGTCTACATCAACCTAGGTTTCTTCAGTTTTTAAGTTGGTGGCGCTGGCTGGCTATGTATGTAGCACGCGTATAGGCTGCACGAATAGAGATGGCGGGCTGTACATTTAAACATTTGCTCCTTTTCATGTCTGCCATAGACGTTTTTCAATCCCCATCCAAGCTTGTTTTTTGAAAGTTCGCACTTTCAGTCTACTCAAATTTTTAGTGATCACTGCACAACAAAAAAAAATGAGAGAAGCATCATAATCATTAATCACCCCTTTTCCATTTTTTAAATTCACCAATCCCAACATGGCATGCTGCCATAAGACATTGATCAGGTGACGGTTTCTATTGTGTGATTAACCAGACCTATTTCTTTTTATTTTTCTTCATCTTTCCTGTTTCTGGACGTAGGTCTATGGTTGGGGTATATAAGAATTGTGCGAAGGTTTTTGATTGAGCACTCTCTGCTATTCGCTTAGCCATTATCAAGATCCAAGATTTCAATGGTTGGGGACAAATGTTGGCATTATGGCGTTAATGCGTTATGATAAGGACACACATAGGGCTGTAATTTACTAAAAAATGCCATGTCATGTAATCTTTGTATTACCAATAATCCCTGCCTCCAAAATCAATATCTAGCCCTATTAATGTCATCTATGATTTTTTTTTGCTCTTTGGGAGATTTTATTCTTCATGATTCTGTTTGATCATATATTTATTCTTTAATTATATAACTGACCACGTTGAGAAACAAATATAGCAGATATAGACAGTAAATGAACAATATAAGAATTTGGACATACGGCAGTTATTTTGAACCTTCGCCTCAACGGCAGACTGTTTAGCTCAATGATTAAGATCGACGTTAAAGAGGCTATCTCATGGATCGCAAGTTTCGAGTCCTGTAGCAACTCTGAATATTTATTCTACTTACAGTCTAAGCCAAATGATATTTTCACCGGGGGGGGGGGGGATTTCAAATAGAGTTTCAAAGTAATATAACGAATTCATCATTAATTTTGTCTGATTATATACCTATTTTTTCACCTTCAGTTTCATTTTCTTCTTCTTCTTAATATATATATATATATATGTGTGTGTGTGTGTGTGTGTGTATATATATACATATATATATATATATATATATATATATATATATATATATATATATATATATATATATATATATATATGAAGCTGCATCAGTAATCCTGGCATGTAGTTATTAGCTGTATTTCAAACAGAAATTTTCGTTGTACGCTATTCAATCTATGTGAATAATATTCACCACTGAATTAAATGAATTAACAAGGGAGGAAATTATGTCAACAAAATATTGGTTGCTTGAAATAAACGTTTTCTCATCATTAGGAAAGAGCAGAGACCAAAATTACACACACACACACACACACACACACACACACACACATATAAGCACACACATACATATATACATATATGTGTGTGTGTATATGTGTATATGTGTGGGTGTGTACGTTCTATTGTCCTTGCATATTTTGCATTACATTATTTTGTCTACCAGTTCCACCATCGGTTACTTTTATCGGCTTCATTTTTATCTCGTTGCTATTATTCACTCGTAAATAAATCTACGCAAAAGCCCTGTGTAATAAACTCCAACTGTAGACCTATCATGGCTTCTATCTTAACGTAATCTAATTCGATTTTCTCTACTTCCGTCAGACAAATATCTTCATTTTTTTTACGCTGGACTCAAAAAATGTTATTACTTTCGTTCTGTTTCTTTTCATTTTATTTTTCACCTCTCTGTCTCTCTCTTGTACCCCCCCCCCTCTGCCCATTCGCTCCGGTAGGTTCTCACCCATGCCAACCCCGACCCCATTGCTCCTTACATTCTCCCCGTCGGTCGTCCATTTTTTTTTCCGTAGAAGTTGAACTCTTGACAAACGGCCTTCTGCACTCCTGATGGCTGCTGGACGAGGCGGGAAATCAAACATTTGTTACACACACCGCACACCAAGTGTTTGCTTTCAGATAGCGGCCAGAATCACAACGCCCGCTCCCAGTCGTGTAGACCACCATCTCCGTCCCTAACAGACATGATTGTATGAGAGCGGGCAGGGGCGGGGTGTCGCACGCAATGACCTCATCCTGAACAGCCCCACCTTACGTCTACATGTCTTCAGATTTCTCTCGTCGCCAGTGTTTATTTCAACATTCCTTTTTTCTCCATTTTGCTATCGGTATTTTTGATTTTGGTAACCAATAATGCTTTTACGAGGAACTTGTTGCACAGTAGATAAAAGAAATTGGTACTTTAAACAACTTACTTAAATTTGAGTGGTTGCAGGTTTAGCTCTATCGGTGGGGTTAGGGACGAGAAATAGCTTGAAATAGATTAAATCTTTTCAAGAATTTTTTCGTTTTTTTTTTTATTTTTTGAATTTCAAACCAGAACATGTAACTACTGTGTATAGAATGGACCAACCGAAATATTGTGGTTACAAGAAACAAAAGGAATAAGTTAAATAGTTCAAGCAACTATTCAGAATTATTGAAGACATTGTAGTGTTTTATCAATCACATAGA
>OY735207.1:21190272-21232772 GCA_963457665.1 Thysanoteuthis rhombus | reverse complement strand
CCGATTCATAAGTATTATGATAATCTTTAATAAATTCTTTGGCTGATGCATTCAAAATCTATCCTCAATACAAAACTATTAATAAGAAATGAAAACAAAACAAGTAAGCAAAATTTCGTCTAACAGTAAATTTACTTTCTAATTCATATATTGTTTCTAAACGGTTGATGTTCACCGTCAATAACACCGACGGCACCGAGTTGTGGGTTGATGCTGGGCAAGCTGATCTCGCCGGCTACCATTGACTAATGAGTTTGATCTTCTCTTTGAGTCCAATGTTTGTTGCCTTGTATCGAAGCTAAGTTACTCTTAATAAATAGATATAATCGCATCTGTAAGAGATAAGAAAATATTTTGAATAAGTGTTTCTTAGTCTGACACAACGACACACTGCATGTTGTGGTTCCACGACATCTTCACATTTTCCCGATTGCATTTTACTGCCAGTGATATTCCGCCCTTCATTTTCCCGGTCAATCAGGTTACCTGCAAACGACATTTCCTTGTTGCATTTTCCCGCGAAAAATCAAGACCGGGGAATGTTGTATCACCGCTCATAGTACCTGAAAAACTTTCGATCGGAAAAATGCAGCCAGGAAATGTCGTTCATGGGTAACTTGTTTGACCTGGAAAATGAACGGCGGGATATTATCGGCGGTAATGTGAGACCAGGAAAATATGACCAAGGAAATGTTATGTCAATGCTTATAATACTTGGTTTTCGTAAGAGGTCACCCATCTAAATATTGATCAGATTCGATGCTGCTCAACTTCTGGGATGAAAAAAGAACCGGTGTTTTCAGCGTTACTTGACCATAACTCCAGGAATCGAATATGAATTCATTATTCTTAACGTAGAATCGAAAACACTCCCGTATAACTTACCTCTGTCAATGAAGCTGGAAGTGGTATATACTATATTCACTCATGTCTTTCCCTCGGTCTGTCCACACGATATCTCTAAAAGCTCTGCATGAATTTCAATTAAATTTTGAGAAAGAATGTACCTTTAGCTAGGGAAGAAGTGGAGAAATTCTGGCGCAGATCCATAAATTTGATTTAGGGATATTTCATCATTCAGCTAGGAAAGAGCTTAAAATGAAAAGGTTACGTTTATAGTCATCAGAAGAAACTCAATGTTTGTACGTACATATTGCTACAATTGCGTTCTCTCCCTTGTTTAAATTTTTTCCCATCATTATTAATACTAATTCGAATTAGTATTCTACGGAACAATGGTCAAATGGATATAAGCATTGGTTAAGTGACTGATTCGAATTTGTATCATACGGGCTATTTGTAGACAACTGGATATAAGCGGTGGTTGCAACTAACGCTTATATCCAGGCAGCACATGCTTACATTACCTGATATTACAAATCGGTCCCCCATCCAAGTTTTGATTAGTCTCGATTCGGCTCAACTTTTGCGATCGGACGAGAACCGGTCTGTTCAACGTAATTTGACTATGACCGTTGGGTACGTGTACGCAGTTTACCTGGTGGTCTTGAATTCGCTCCTTGGGTCAGGCTGTGTAATCCATATACTCTGATTTAGTGGAACGAGCAGGATTGGTATCGCAAGGACTAATTTGATAGGATAAATTAACTGATGCGAGGTATCCTTTGGCATGGATTGTGGAATAAAAACAATTTATCCTTTCGGGTCGAATGAAGGGTTCGTTTCGAGATTCTTGGAACGTTAACAAATACGACAGGTACCCAGAAAATGCTGAATCGTATAATGATTGAAACTTTGTGACTATACCAACCGAGATAAGGATACCAATTCAATTAAGGTGTAATCATGACTCACCTGTAAACAATACATTTTTCATACATCAACCTCTCAATTTCATTTTAGAAACGTGATTTAGAAAAAAAATGAACGATGATTTGGAATATTACAACCGAATCGCATTAGATACGATGTTTCTCGAATGATCATCGAGGTTAAGCAACATCGAGTTCGGTTAGTACCTAAATGGGTGACCGTCAGGGAATACCAGGTGGGGGAAGAGACATCTCCTACAAGACTTGCTCCAAAGGTATTGAGCACCTCTTTCTTTCAGAAGCCTCCTACATCTTCAAGGTGGGGGTGAAACTTTGGCACAACACTTACGTCACATTAAGTGCCCAGGCATAGCTGCGATAAAGTTGTACGCCCACAGCCAATCGTGGTAAAATTTTGAATTTCGTAGGAAACAGATTGGAAGATAAAGTGAAAATGTTACTTTTGTTCGCAGAAATGAACGATCAATATTGACAATATTGTAGATAAATATTACAAAAAGAAATGGTGTGCGCTCACCATTTGAAATTCTTTTTACTCGTATCTAATTCATTTTAATTTCGCGACTCCTCAGCTGCCATGCTACAACCATAAGTAAACAACACAGATTGAAATTAAAGAATAAACTCTTGGTGAGACTCGGACTAGCATCTCCTTTTGCCACTGGAAGCCCATTCCTTGTGCCAGCTGCTCTAGTATTTGAGACACAAAAGCTTTATGGCTGGTAGAAGATCAAATAAAACTCAGGTCAAACCATCTAATCCATATACTCTAGTTTAGCGGAACGAGCTGGAGCGGTATCCCAAGGAAGAATTTAATAAGATGAATTAACGGTTTCTAGTTATTAAACTTAGCTCGATCTACCAAATGGAAGAAAAAAGATTAATTGGAAGAGTGTATTGCGTCAATCTTCCAAGTTTACTGAGCCTTCCTGTTTCGAAAATAAGCAATTGGCATTCTAGCTTATGCCAAGGCTTGTCTGCTGACCGCCGGCGTCTTTCGGGGATAAACAATCACGTCTAATACCAAAAAGACTTGTTCAGATAGATATATAAACAAAAAATGGAACACACATACATCTATATTTTTCACATGAATAAAGAGAGAGAGAGAGAGAGAGAGAGAGAGAGAGAGAGAGAGAGAGAGAGAGAGGGGGAGGGTAGTGATTAAAAGATACTTATCCATTGTTCTCGGTATCTACAAAGGTAGTGTTGTATACATACAGAGAAAACTGTATTTATGAACATTAGGGCAAAACACTCTCTCATAATCTACTTTAACAGTCAGGCATGTAGCCCCAGAAAGCTGTTACGTTCATTGTCAACCTCGACAATAAGGCCACTAAAAAGTGAGATATGAACAGAATGAGTCAGATGGATAGATAGATAGATAGATAGATAGATAGATGTAATCGTACTGAAATAGGTATAGTAGAATTGAATAGATTGAGATAGATAAATACAGATTGAGATTAAGGTAGATAAATAGACGTGAACAGATTGATAGATAGATATATACCGAAATAGAGAGATATGAACACACACACACACACACACACATACACACACACACACACACATATATATATATATATAAATATATATATATATATATTGAGAGAGAGAGAGAGAGAGAGAGAGAGAGAGAGAGAGAGAGAGAGCTAGCAAGGGAGAGAAAGAGAAAGAGGTGATGAATATATATATAGATATGAATAGATAGGTAGAGAGATAGACGGGCGATAGAGATAAAGGGAGAGTGATTGCCATCAGAGGGCACTAAACACGTTCACATAGAGTCTGTCGTATACAAAATAAACAGCGAAGAACGCAACTGGGATGTCGACCCGAACTCAAAAGTAAATACCAAAGACTGCATAAACGTTTGGCGTAAAAACACTTTCTGCGCTCAGACAGACACACATCGCTGCCTACACAAATAAATGGACGAATATTTGCTCTATGTTTATTGTTTGTTTTCAAGCTCTTTCATTTTGCGTCCGTGATGGGGAGAAGATTTTTTCCTTGGCACTTATACTTACGGGTGAGGAAAAGTTGCGGGTGGTAAACGTTTAAAGCATCCAACGTTTGGAGTAGGTAGGAAAAGAATTCAAGACGATTGTCTTTGACGGGAGACTTTATTTACAACGAGGTGCTACCCAAAATTTTTGGGAATCTGACCATGAGGAAAATATCTTAATAAAAAAAAATGTATATCTAGTTTTCACCATCTCCCTTGGCTTTATCCTCTTGGATGTTCACTGATCGAATCGGTTTTTCCAAGATTCTATACAAAAGTTAGCGCTACAATCGGTTCGTGAGTGTTGTTAACATTACTTGAACTTTTGGCAGGCACTTTATAAGCTTTGAGTAGTGCGACACAAGGCCACAAACTACTTACAATCAATTTACACCGCTAATTTTTTGTTGTCGATTGGCGTAAAAATCTTGTGTGAGCAATATCCTTTCCTCTGACAAAACTATGTGTGCACGTTCGAATAGAGAATCAATATCTTTTCAATAAAAAAAAAACGACAAACAAACAGTAAGCTATCTACAGAATTTAAAATATTTTAGACATCATTAATTTCCTTTGTGGGCTGGTTGCTTACAGTGCCTGTTGTTTCGAAGCACTTACTTCTGATCTGGCTCGACGTTGCTTAACTTTGGTTATCGGACGAGACCCAGTACTTTCAGCGTGACAGTATTCGATGTATTGGTTGCGACCCAGGTTCGAATATAGATCGCTGACACCTGATAAAAATAGGCATCTAATTCGGTTACCATACATACTAAATAGATATGATATATATTTTAGCTTTGCACGACACAAAGCAATAAGCTTATTGGTCTGCGAGACTAGACGGCTAACTATTGCTAACTTTGGTAGTCAGTGGGTGCAAAAATCTTATGTGGTGAAATTCTATTTCCTGTGACAAAACTATGTGTTAATTCTTGAATTCGACATGGGATATCAATATCTTTTCAATCAAAGCTACATAGAAATGTAGATAGATACGAACGTAATGTACAAATACCTGTTGCACTAAACAGACCTATATACAGGGAAAAAAACGAAATACATACATTTATACATACATAGCTCAATCAATGGACAAATAGATATTTATACAATGCAATATTACTGCTAGGGAAGTAATAAAATCGCACCGTATCGATGTTACAATCAAAAAGAGTCTTCATTGGAAAAAAATCTTCATTGAAAATTCCGAATTTTTAAACTGACTGCTAACACTTGATTTGAATATGAAACTAAGCAAGCAGTCTCTCTCCCTTTGAAAGCTTCCTATCCACATTTTCTTGAATCGATCATGTGTCATACTAAGTTAAGTTGAGGAAATATAAGATAAGATACATGGTATTTCTCTCGAGTCATATAATTCATAACACGATTGGTAAGTAAATAATGGACAGATTTGAGCCGCCAACATTTGTGATTTTAGTTTCTCTGTCAAGACATTGGAATGTCCCTAGTTCCATATTTAGAGAGAATATGATGGTTTAGTTTTGTGAGTCAAGCAACAATTGCTACGTGCCCATTTAAAAAGATGACACAAACCACATACTTTTTCCTCGATATGAGAATGGATGCTCGAATGTAGTGGAAAATACTGATATTGCTGATGACATCAAGATATTTAAGTTCATCTAGAGCAGGGACAATATGGACACACTACGGTGAGATCTGGACAAATAAAACATTGGGATGAAACGTGGATTTTGAAATTCCGTCTGAATAAATGTAAAACATATGCATATTAGACGATATAACCCGGACATTGACTGGACGTACTAGCTTTTGGGGAAGGAACTAAAAATTGTGGAGGAAAAAGAGAATAAAAGAGTGATTATAGACAAACATATTTATGAAAAAATAGAAAAAGCCAGTTCAATGTTAGGAATCGTGAGAAGAATATTCCAGCCCCTGGATAAGAAAAAATTCGTACCGCTGTACAAAACCTCAGCTCGAACCCGCTTGGAGTATGCAAATTCAGTCTGGACACCTTATAAAACAAAAAAAAAAACAAACAAACAAAAAACAACAAAAACATTGAGTGAATAGAATGAGTTCAAAAGAGAGCAAGAAAGCAAATATCAGGAATGGAAAATCTAACTTATGAAGAGTGTCTATATAAACTAAAGCTACTCACTCTCAGCTATAGAAGAGTAAGAAGAGACATGAATGAAGTATATGAGATCATAAACGGAAATTCTGACAATAAAGTTGGTAGCTTCATCAAGAAGGGAGAAGAAGGTATACAGAGGGGAGGAAACAGGGAGGGAATAGCCAGAAAATGTACCAACTAAGAGCCAGGCTGGATGTATGAAAATATAGTTTCAATGTCTACATAGTGCCGATATGGAATAGTCTGCCAGATAAAATGTCCCAAAAATGTGAATTCTTTCAAAAACAGACCTGATACATTTTGGGATAACTCGGAGATTCTATACAACTACAAAATCACAACAATCATTCGGAAGACTGGCTGAAATCTAAAATGATTACTGTATTCTGGAGAAGAGGATTTAACATAAACCTGTTCCAGATATACCACTAAGCTAAGCGAGGCTAATAGTGTAATGGTTCGCATATCCGCCCACTCGCAGTAGGACCTTAGGGCCCCATGTTCGATTCCCAGTATGAGCAGAGAATGAGGGGAACCTATACACTGAGCAACAATTAGTGTACATCGTAAGTTGTAGGGCTAGGGTCCTGAAAAAGGGGTGGTCAAAAAAATTGACTAGTCCTAGTCTAGACCAGATTTGCAAGGATCACTAAGCTGATGTATGCAAGAGAAGCCAAGACTTCATCAACCGGCCTTCATTCACCGCCAGGAGTGTCTTTAAAGAGACCGACGTTTTATGAGAACGTCTGATGCAGCCACTTAATACCTTTCACTGAAACCTTTTTTTATTATTAGAAAATTTGAAACTATCTCCCTAACCTTAGGTGACTCTAATAATAGTAATTAGATCCAGAATAGATTTTGAGAGGATAATACTTAAAAGCCGTTGTATGCGAAACCAGCTTTCTAATTCTTGATCCACGGTAAGAACCGAAAATGATAGGCATTTTCTAATTTTAGTTCAGATTGGAACAAACTCACCAAAGTGGAGCATCTTGGGGGGATTAAACTTTCGACAAAGGTCAACGACCCAGCTGTCAAAAATGGATCGAATCATTAGAACTGATTTTTAACACATGGTACGTGCGTACTTGGCATATTTACTCGGGTGCCAAGACCGTCACGACAGAACCTGTTTGAGTTTTAGTAAAAAAACGATGATTTCATTATAGTATTCCATTAGATGAAGTATTGTAAACCATTTTTGATAATGATCAATTACTATTTATCTTCATCTTAATTTTCCTTTGATCCATTTTGGGCGCGAAAGACGTCAAACTTTCACTTTTCAGTTAGCTGTGTGGTACTGATTACTCTGAAACTGGCTTAGCTTCAAGGCTCAACTAGTGATACAACATACTTGAACGACAAGTTTACGTATATGTACACTAAATATACATAGTTCCCGGTCAGAGCTGTCTCGCGTGGACTCAATACCCACGCGATCTATGTCTGGGGTGGCGGGAGCCTTCAGAAGATTATTTTAAGTGGTTACGAGTCGGTGTAGAATTCAGCAAACACAGAATGCCACAGACTAGGTATAATGGCAAATGAAGAACATTTATTTTTCCACTTGTCTTTGACATCTCAGATGTTACTGTAAGAGTTTGATGGCAAGAATAAATAAACAAGCCGCACAACATTTTGTCCCGCAAAAATACACAAAGAGCGTCACACGTACAGTAAGTGCAAAAAATATCCAATACATTGTAAAAGGTTGATTTTTACATCCTTGTACAGTTCCAAAATTGTCAGAATTTGGACCAAAGGTTAAAAATATGAAAACTGAAGAAATATTGATACAGGATTGAACATTAAAACACAATATCTCCAAATCAGGAAACTTGGCTCCAAATTCTGTCAATTTTAAGGGTGTATAAAGATGTTGAATGCATCGGATACTTTTTGCAATCACTTTAAATATTATCAAACAGATACACCCTCTCCACACACATAAATATGTTTGTTATTGTTTATGCGTTTTTGTTGGAAATACATAAGGACTTATATATATATATATATATATATATATATATATATATATATACATATATATATATATATATATATATATATATATATATATATGCATTATACTATTTCATCAGGTAGCAGCTTCAACGTAGCGTTGCTCTTACCATTGGGCTAAACAGCCATGTGGAAAGGGAGAGAGAAAGAGAGGAGACAGAGACAGAAACAGAAAGAGACAGAGATAGAATGATACGTAGACAGAGACAGAAAGTGAAATGACTGAGAAAGAGAGAGAGTGAGCGATAGGAACAGAGATAGACAAGAGAGAGAAGGACAAAGGATCATAGGGCAAAAATGTATGAAGAAAGAGAGACAAAAATCATGAGAATATGACAAAGAAAAGAGACAGAGAAAGGGAGGAAATAAGATAGACAAAGAATATATATATATGAATTGCGTTATATTATATTGTAACTCTCATTTGAAATGATCTTCCGTTATTACCCGGAGAAAGTAACACTTAGATGGCGTAAATAGAATAAACGATTATAGAAAATTCCTGCGGCAGTACCATTTTCATTAATTGTTGATTCTATTTACATAAACCACACCAACTGATGCAGTTTCTGTATAATGATGGAAGATCATTTCAAATAGGTTTCAATATAATAGAACATAATCGTTCTGTCGGATCATTTTATCTATTTCTTAATAACACACGCACACACACACACACACACACACACACACACACACACACACACAGACATGCACACACATATATATATATATATATATATATATATATATATATATATATAGAGAGAGAGAGAGAGAGAGAGAGAGAGAGAGAGACGAAAAGAAAGTGACAGATAGAGACTGAACAAATTGTCAGGTCGAGAAAGATTTCATCTGATAGATAGATAGGTACATAGATAGGCAAAGAAGAAAGAGGATAAAAGAGACGTGGAAAGAGAGAGAAGTATTCATTTAGCAAATACTGGAGAAAGAGAAATAGAGATAGATAAAGAGAAACAAGAAAAAGAGAGAAGGGTATAGACAAAGAAGTAGAAAAAGAAAGACCCCGAGAAAAAAAAGGAATAGAGTGAGAGAGTGGGAGAGAGATCGAAGGAAAGAAATTGAAAGGATGAACAGGATTGGAGCAGATAGATAGGTGGATAGATAAATGACGAAGGAAAGAGAACAAAAGAGACAAAGGTAGCGAGATGGAGAGGGATGGCTAAATAGAAACAGGTGAATAAGAGGGGGGTAGAGAGGAGGCGAAGAGAGTATGGCTGAGAGCAAGAGCAAGCGAGAGAGAGAGAGAGAGAGAGAGAGAGAGAGAGAGGGAAAGAGAGTAAGAGAGAGAGAGAGAGAGAGAGAGAGAGAAGGATAGAGATACTGAAGGATATAGAAGCAAAGGAAAGGAAATGGACAAAGAGAAATAGATAGAAATGGACTGAGAGAAAGAAACATATTGAGACAGAAAGACAGATATAGAGTTTAATGACACTATTTCTAAGAACAGAAGGGACGAGAGAGAGAGATAGAGAGAGAGAGAGGAGGGGTGGAGAGAGAGAGAAGGGGACAGGAGGGGGTGGAGAGAGAGAAACGGGGGTCGATAGAAATGAATATATGTCATCTCGTTGTGATAGGGGAATTGGTGAAAGCGTTATCAGCGTCAGTTATGCTCATCAAGTAAGAATTACTTCAGTTGCTTCGTCACCTTCGTCAGTTGGCTTCCGAATAGAATAGCAGAACAAACTAATTATCTTCTCGGAGCCAAAGGTAATTTTTCAATATTTTGATAGCGAAGAACGAATTTCATCTCTGTATTGTAGATTTATTACGCGGACAAAATAGATGCCGAGGTGACAAGGAAATATAGAATCTATCTAGCAGATTGGTATGGCCAGAACTTCGACCCCCCCATATATATATATATATATATATATATATATATATATATATATATATATATATATATATATATATATATATACATATATATATATATATATATATATATATATCTTTTATACTGACAGATAGCTACGACAGATCAGTTTCACAGTGTTTTGATCATCCAGTGGTGTCAGCTTTTTGAAAAGTACCCATTTGCTCGCCTTTGATTGTTATTTTCAGTATGTTTTGTTGCATTTTATTTAGTTTCAGTTTTTTTGTATGTTATTTGAATTCGAATTATTTCCCTTGAATAGTTACTTGATCTGATTGAATATTTTTATATGATATTTTGTATTTTGTATTTGAATTTGAAATTGTTGTTTATCTTCTAATAAAATTGTTCATAATAGCGATAATATCATTGATTGATTATTTTGAAAGTGTTACTGTTTTGAATTTTCTATGTGTACACATATCTTCATTTATTTTAATGAGGAGTTATCTATCCTTGGTTGTTTGTTATAGTTTAATTAATATTTTGATTTTGTTTACATAGTCGTTGTTTTTTGACGAAGTTTTTTTTCAAAATTAGTTTTTTCTTGTGTCTGCAATTTTCGGTCAGTTTTTCTGTTTAATAATGATTCTTTTCTAATGAATTCAATGATGTGTAATTTTTTCTTCTAGGCCAAGTAGGCATTTTTGATTGTCGCTTTTGTATATTGGCGTTGATTTTAAATAATCAGGTGGTGGATTAAACCAAAATATGTTCTATTCTGCTGGCTTCTTGTATTATTCTGGAGCTGATCTTCCAATTTCAAATTTGATATACTTACGTTTCCATAATTTTATCTGATATTTGTTCACACGTGGAAATATCTGAGACTCTTTTTTTTTGGAAAGTTTGATTTTTTTTATGAATAAACTTTCCAGGCGCTAAACCTCCACAATATCTCCCATAAGCCGTTTAAAACAACAAACGGTCAAACAATTCTATTTAGATTCTAACCACCCACGAAATATCATTAGAAAATACAAACTTCCATTGCAAAATATATGCATTTATATTTCTCTGCTCTTGAGATCTCGCTAGTGAAGAGTTGAGAATAGATATATATATATAGAGAGAGAGAGATAAAGAAAGAGAGAGGGAGAGATGTAGGTCATACGTTTAAGAATCAAAAGAAAAACCGTTCTAGTTCGAGAAAAAATCTGTTGTCATTTTTACATCTGTCAAAGTACTTTCGCCACTCAAACAATTCACTCGGCTGTTTTCAAGATGTGACAATCCTCGAGACAGGACTGGGTACTTATTTTGCATCCCTTTTGCTGTCAATAATGTTTCATCATGTAAAACATGTTTGGGTTTCTCTCGAGGTTTATGATCGGTATCCATAATTCCAGACCTAGATTTATTGAAACCACGCTGATCAGTTGACATCATTGACTATCATGTTGAATGGAAAGTATAGAAACATATGCACCCTTTCAATTTTCAGAAATTAACTCATTTTTTTTTTCACGAAGGAAGAAAAAACTAATTGGGATGAATCAAAAGAGAAGAGTTTGAACTTTTTCGATAAACGACTAGAAAAGCACAAAGCTACAAAGAAAGAAAAAGAGAAGGAAAAAAGTGAGAATTCATCTACAATCGTAAGCATGTAAGAATCTTTACGTGAAGGCAAAGGACCCTTCAAGTCTTTTCATGGGCTTGTTAATTAGTGTTAATTAGTGTTCCTCTCGTGGGTTGATAGAAACCAGGCTTCATCTCTGCACAAATTTGTACAAAGGGCACAGACATGTCTTACATCATATTGAATTGGGAAGATTCTTAGATCAGATACAGCGGAAATATCCAAACCTGTGCTCCAACCGTTCCGTGTGTGTCCCCCACAGACTGGCTCCCATCATTATTGTTGATCATTTTCCCATACTACAATTGATATTTTAAATTCTTTTTAATATTACTATTGCATATTTCAACTGTCCTCTATGGCAAGATGCTGGATTGTAACCTGACCGTGAAGCCATGTAATACACGCCAGAAAATGATCCACTCTCGTCAGTTCAGGCAAACTAAATTCATAGTAACATAATTTATTTAAAAAAATATTACTAAAGTTTTGTAAAATATTTGAAATTTAATACAGGGTCATTTTAATTGTTGCCTCTCTTTTGGCAGTCGTTTTTTCTTTTGTTTTCTTAATTAGCGGCCAACTTGGGACCAGATTTTAATCAACAGATCCCTTTCGAAATTACAAATCGAATCTTCGAATTTCAAATTCAACCAATTCAAATTTTT
Source organism: Thysanoteuthis rhombus (assembly GCA_963457665.1). Taxonomy (NCBI): domain Eukaryota; kingdom Metazoa; phylum Mollusca; class Cephalopoda; order Oegopsida; family Thysanoteuthidae; genus Thysanoteuthis; species Thysanoteuthis major. The sequence goes on along the minus strand of OY735207.1, from coordinate 21,220,662 downwards.
CAAGTCATCAAAATTTATGACAAACGACTCTGTTCGCGTCTTTTTTTTCTCATAAACCTTTCAAGATTTTGAACATCCGAAGAAGTTATAATTGATAAATATTGATTGTCTTGCATGCACCTTCATCTCTAGGCCAATTTGAAAACAAAATTCAAGAATTCCAAAAGGTTTCAATTCGTATAGTTTCTATATCATTTAACATTAATGAATAAAATATCAAACGAGTGAAGCATCTTATTTGCCAACTTAAAACCATTGCGATTATTGATTGCTTTGCTAAACTTTAGGGTTACGTGTGCCCTTTTATGCGTTCGAAGAAGACACCAGATTTAAACAATCTGACCATTTTGCGAACAGAAGTTCAATAGTTTAGTAACAACGAGTAGCGTATTTTTATTGATCGGTCGTAAAGTTGCAACCAAGAACTTTCAACACTGTAAATGCTGTCATAGCTCCATTACTTAGTGGGAATGTCTTACATATTATCAAAGGTTGTATTATGTCCGAGAAGCTAGGTCTCCATTTAACATTATACGCGAACATTCTTCAGGTCCTTCGCAGAGATCTTATGTCACTAGGAAAAGGCCATTTCTTTAGAAGACACACCCTCTCTGGAACTCCCATAAGCCAATAATATTAACAGAAGGCACCGATTTTACAGTGTTGATATCATTGAGCTTCAAATATTTGTAACTACAGACTTCCAAAGATTTTGCTCTCGTTCAAATTCAGGTTGAGTATGTCGGATAATTGGAATGTTATCCAAATTGGGGAAAGTGTTAATGAACATCAACTCCATTTTGACACCAAACGGTATTCTGCAGAATTTATACAGTTTCACATTTGCTTCAATGGCTGTAGGTCTCATATCAGACTCCATGGTGGCACCTGGTGATAAACACTTTTCAAGTCAAACGTAGAAAAGACTACGTAACCAGCAAGGTTATCGACCATATCGTCAATCATTGATAGTGGATGCCCATCTAGTTCAGCATATTGATTAACAGTCTAGGAGCAATCAATGCAAAGCCTTTCCCTACTTCTGTTAAGAGGATCTTTTACCACTACAACATGGGCACGTTAATGAGACGCACTCGTCTCTTAAATGCTTCTTGACTACCACTGTAATGTTATTTGATTGCAAGAATTATGTTGCTTTTAAAAATCCTGGCCTAGTATTATTTCATGGCATAAATCTCTGAAAACTTCCGAATTGACAGACTTATTCTGGTTTTCACATCCCCCTGAGTCGAGTGGTCATCGTCTTTAGAGCCACCGAGATTTCTTCATTCGATGGTTTTACTATCATATTGAGTTTTGAAGTAAAATACTCACCGATGAAACTTTCAGAGCTACCCGAATCTAGGAGTACATTTAAAATATGTCCGTTAATGATCATTTTAATAGTTACATGTGAAACACTTTGGAACAGCCGCTGTAATAGTACATAGTGAATGCATTGATGCAGTTAGGCTCCTAATTAGGTTTGGACGTACACACTTTAGACTAATATTCCACTTTACTACCATTGTTAGACTTTGCTTCTTTATCAGGAGGTTCCTACCACTTCTTTTTGTTGGAAACAAACAGTGGACTCCTAGAATTGCTCAGAGAACTACTTTCATTCGGTATTCCTCCGACCTGATCAACACTAGCAGCAGCAGCAACATATACCGTAGAGGAGTTGTACACCCCCCGAATTAAAAGTCGTATGGTTTTGATTTCTGGATTGGAGAAAAAATTGCATCTCTCCAATTCGGCTCACAAGTCTTCTCAGAACTTTGCCATTGCTGAGCCTTTGAAGAATAAACCTGATTATAGGATGATTATAGGCTGATTGCAAATCCAGTGTTTTTTTTCTTCAACAGTCGTTGGCTTATCCCAGGATATCCTAGACCGTTTATAACTGAATACCTGACGAGTTTCCCACAATGCTAATCGGTGGTTACAGCTTTTAAAGCACAATCTTTGCTTGAACGACGCAATGCTTATTGGAATCAATCCAGAGATTCCCCAGGTTTCTATTGGCGCGTAGCAAGTAGATGCCTGGCAAACATTTCGTTTGGCCTCTCGACGTACAGTTTCGTAGAATACCTAAAAAAAACGAGTCATACGCGGTATACTCTTCAATATAGTCATTTACCTCGTAGGTAGACGCAACCAACTAGCTTTCTATATTTATCAGGGACATTATCACCACACTTGTTAGAAAAATGATTCACCGTTACAAGCTAGTATTTGCATTGCTTCGATGCTGTCAGCGGAGAGAGTTTAATTTGGTAGGCTTCAGATTTTTTCCCTTGTTTATTATTGACTTTGTTACGAAGTACAGTGTTCCGAAATTCGTTGCAAAGTAGAAAGTTTCCAATGTCAAAGCAAAGTTGACAGTTCACTGGTTAGAAGCAAGTGAAAGGCCCTCAAGTCTGACGCGAAGTAAAGTTTTTCAAAGGGTTCAAAATAAGGTTCCCACGAATTTCAGAGTAAAGTGTTCGATTATTTCAAATTGAATGGATTGTAATGAATCCAGTAACTTGTTTTTCGTAATCTAAGCTTCATTCATATTCATACTTGAAAAGGAAGAAGAGAGGAGAATAAAAAGTGAAAGAAAAAAGGAATATTTAACGAAGAAAAGTAGAAGAAAAATAAGAGAAAAATAAAAAAGAATGAAAGGGGAAGAAGCTATGCAGTGAAAAATAAAAATAAAGACTAAAATGGAAAATTTTTTAAAAAATAAGGAAAGAAAAACATTATACAAAGAAGGAAAGAAAGAATAAAAGAGTGGAAAACACATTAAAAGAGAGAAAGTATATAAGACGAAAATAAATACTTGAATAAAAGATGAATGAAAACGAAGGAAGGGAATGAATGGTACGTAAACAAAGAAAATGGAAAAGAAAAGAAAAGGAAAATATAGAAAGAATACAGGGTAGAAGGAGGAAAGAAAGGTAGAAAGAAAGATGAGAGCGTAGTAAGAGGAATTAAAAAAAGAAAGGAGAAAAGTGGGATAAAATAAACAAAAAGAAAGATGAAAGAATAAAAAGAAAAGGTGAGGAAAAAGAGAATGAAACAGGAACAAAGAAGGGAAACAGAGAAGAAAACGAGAAGAAAAGAGAATAAAAAGAAAGGGTGAATATAAGAACGATTTCCAATTGAAAATAGAAAGAAAGAAACGACGAAAAAGACGGACGAATGAATTAAACAGATGATATACAAAAGGAAGATGGAGAGAAGTGCAAAATGAGAGTGGAACGAAATGCAAAACGAAACAAAGATCTGAAACACAGATGGAATAATGATTGCACAGTGCTCTAAGTGGCTAGCTTTGCTGTTCTTCTGAGCAGAGAGGGCGACTGAACGCATCAAAATAAATAGTAATTATCAGTCTCCCTTTCTGGAGAGCGCTTGTCTTCGGATCGGATTCGGAGATTCCAATTTTCCGTTTACACTTCAATTTGGCAGTTAGCGAAATACAAATGATACATTAGGACATCGACCACGCACATCAGATTACCAATATCATCTCAGCGCAAACCTCCACCACTTTTAGACTTTCTTTACAGCTACGATGGCACAGTCGACATCATCATCATCATCATCATCATCATCATCATCATCATCATCCTTTTATCGTCTGTCATTGGACACAAACCTCCCCCGGGATTCGCCAGACCTCTCTATCGTGGGCATCACGGAGCCAATACTTTACGAACCTGTCTAGTCCGTTTCGCCATCTCATGGCCTCGGTTCTGCATTTGATCTCTGGGGATCCATGTCGTGAGTCGTGACGTCCAGCGGTTGTCTTGCAACACGTTCAGCCCCTTGCCTTTCGAGTTTCCTCATAGGTTCTATGATATCTCAAACTCCTATTTTTTTCCTAATATACTGTGCTGTTTTGTGGTCTCTCCATGTAATGGTGAGCATAATTCTTTAATGTCCACGTTTCATAGTTTTCAGTTTTAAGGCCAGTCTCTCTTAGGTTCCGTGTTTCAGCCCCATAGGCGACTATCGGATGTAATTGCTGTGGTTCATTTCTGGGCAGTTTCAATTTCCAACGATCACATAGCTTAAGAATATATATATATATATATATATATATATATATATATATATATATATATATATATATATATATATATATATAATTTTGTTTTTTTAATTATTGAATTTTTAAAGTCAATTTTGATGTTTTCATTTTTTTCGAATTTCGGAGTCTAATGTTGCCGATTTAGACGTTTGTTTGAAATTTTTCGAACTAGGAAGTTTTTCCACATCTGAAAAATTGAAAAAGAAACCTCTGCCAACGACAATGTTTTTTCCTGATTTTCATGCGTGACAGATAGACAGAGTGTTCAAACAAATTTCAGGGATTTAATGGCAAAAATCGATGCTTTATTGTAAAAAATCCTCACCAACTGAAATATTTTCTTTGTTGGTACAGGACATTTTTAAAACCAAAGGGCAGAGCAATGGAGTAGCGATGAAGTAAGTAGAAAGCGATAATAAAACGAAAAAAGGCGGAACTTCGCCCATGTACATTAGGTTCAAATATATCTATCTATCTCAGCCTACGAACATTGGACAATATATATGTTGGCAGACTCCACGGCTTAGATGGCCGCTGGAATGCTTCCGGGGTCTTTTCAGATTTCAGGTATAAGCCAGGATTTCGAAACACTGATATTTCAATACTAGCAGATGGACCCTAAACAATTGGAAGCCTGGCACAATAAAATCTTCTCATCTCTTAGAAATCAGTACATTCGATCGCTTCTATTATCTGAATGTATTCGTTTGACAATTATAATTATATGAACATGTTTTCGTTACATTTGTCGTGTAAGTGAGGCAGAGTTGCCAGGTCGGGCTACTTTTGAAAGGTGTTGGCTACTTTTTAAAAATTAATTTACTGACAATATTTGGCTATGAACAAGAGTATATATAAAAAGAAATTGTCGGGGGCAACTTTCTTATATTGTATTTCAAAGACAAAACTTGGCTAAAAGAACCTGAAAGCAATTTTGTCCAACTCCAGTCCAAGTCAGACCCTGGAGTTGACTTTGTTTTTCATTCCGTATCCTTAATTGATTCAAGGGAGTAAACCTTTCACTTTATTTATGTTAAAAAAAATAAAGATAAAGATTGGTTGGAGGTTCTCTTACCAACTTGACCAAACTGACAAGTTCAATATAGCTACAAATTCATTTATTATATAGACTATACGAAATTTGCAGTCATTATATTCAGTTCGAATAGAAGTAAGAGTAGGATGTGACCCTGCAGCAACCAGGCATTTTGTATTTATATTCATATGATCGTAGTAATATTTTAAATATATCTCTCATGAGAACAAAAAAAAAAGAAAAAAAAACATCGAAATAATTTGAATTCTACGCGAATGGAAACCCCTGAATCTTGAACTACAATTGGAAAACATGATCTAGTTTTTAATAGTGACTATTCTAAGTTTATTTACATTTAGTTATCTAGACAGTGCATAAAATTTGACAATTTCCCATTTTACGTACATAAAATAGTTCCCTGAGAACAGTTTTCCCTCCTATTTCAGATTCATTCAACTCATTAGACTTTCGAAGAATCCAAATATTTTTTGGCCTCGAGAAAAAAAAAAAAAAAGAAGGAAATGTTTTACAAGGGGGATCAATTAACCATGTTACTATAATGCTGAACTGGATACTCCATTTCTACCGTTTTTACGGAAGATTGGACAGAAGTACGGCTTACATGACGCCATGCAAAAAAAGAAAAAAAGTGCACGATGTTGAAAAATGACAATAAATGAGAAAATTCATACGAAATCAAAACAAGGGGAGATAAATCATATTAGCCGTGCGTCCATCTGTACCTATGTGAAAATGGCAGAAATTAAGTCGCCAGTTCAGCATTATTGTAGTGATGAGCGTATGGGACTTGAAGACACACACTCGTGCACACCCACATTCAAACTCACATGTATGCATGCGCACGCTCAATAGCATATGCACACACTCACATATAGATATACACGCATACACATATACACACACATACATTCACAAACATTCACGCACACTCTAAAACTTATATCCACATACAGTCTCTCATTCACTTACGCACACACATGCACATACATACAGACAGACATGCACACACACACACACACATGCACATATATATATATATATATATATATATATATATATATATATATATATATATAGAGAGAGAGAGAGAGAGAGAGAGAGAGACCGTGACCGGATGAGGGAAAAAAGAGAAATAACTAATCTCATATTGAACGATAAAAACAAAATATTGTCTGCCTGGAGACCTGTAAAATAGAGAAACTCGAGTAGTAAGCCTAATTGATATATATATATATATATATATATATATATATATATATATATATATATATATATATATATATATTATATATAGGGGGTGCGTATGTGTGTGTGCGAATCAAAAGCAAAACTTTCTTGAAATATATGGCTAAACAATACAAACCTCTCTCCGTGATGAAGAAAAAAAAAACATGAAAAATGTTGGTTAGAAAAGAAGGAAGGAAGGAAGGAAGGAAGGAAGGAAGGAAGGAGGGAATTGATAAAGACACAAAGAAGTACAGGCAGAAAGTCTGAAACGCTGTGAGAACACAATGAAGTTTTTTTTTGAATTTCTAATCAACGCCAGGAGTTGATCAATAAATAATGTAGAAAATTATCAAAGAAAACTATAACTAAAAGCTCGATTAGGATATTTACGAGAAAATTTGCATGTATCTATCTATTCATCTATCTATCTATCTAACTATTTATCTATCTATCTATCTTCTGAAGTAGCACAGTAAATATAACGATATCTTGCACGTCATCAGTCGAAATAAGACGAAACAGTCTAGCCGTGTGTGAAGACATACTGTTGGTCCCAAGATAACGCTTATTTAAAAACATAATCATAATGGCCTTGTATGACGGTCAGTGTTGCAAACAACGCCGGCTTTTGTCTTCCTCGGCATTTACACTGAGCGACCCACCAAATTCGAAACTTTCGTCTCTTGAACTGGTCTGTCCAAAAGATTCCTGACCCTGCTTTTAGCTAATCTAAATAAATTAACCCACGCAAAAAAGACCTACGTTAGAATATATATAAACATTTACTTATATAATGAACAGTGCAATTTTTTTTCTGTTTCTCCGTCCGTAAGAATGGACTCTACCACTTAACAAGAATATTTCTTGTCCACTGTTAGAAACAATGGACTGACTAGTATATTTATATAAAGGTTGCTAAATCGCTGGAGGCGTTAGTGGAGGAAGTTTGGATCTACATGAATCTCTGGTGTTGGAGGTTGAGATGAGATTAGTCCAGGCTCCAGCCATGGAAAATGGGCGCAACACAATCTTTTCATATTCACACAGGCTGGATATTGGCAACAACCAAGTTTGAAAGAAAGCGTAACAATTTTGTACAGATAATACTGATTGTGCGTTAATTATGGGAAAGTGATTGGCCCTAGTGCTCACTCACTCTCTTCTTCAACTATTATTTGCAAATTGTACATTTAATATATATATATATATATATATATATATATATATATATATATATATATATATATATATATATATGGGGGGGAAGGGATGTTCTTATTCGCATACAGCACTGAAATAAGATAATGGCGACCTTTTTGTTTCAGCACAAAAAGTTTTGGATGATTATTAATGTCTATTTTCAGATTTTTGCCGTTTCAGGATAGTTTAGATGCCTTCTTTTGCCTCATTTCTTGATGTAAAACTATTAAATATGGATGTCTTTTCGATTATGGAAGTTACAATAAGAGTGAATATTGATTTAGAAAATTGCTAATAAATAGCTTTGTATTGATATAAATTGTTTGCTTTTGACCAATTGGTACTCGGGGTGAAAAAGTTTTTGTTGGTTTAACAAAAAATTGATAGTTTTCCAAGCAGAGTAAGTAAAGTATTTGAGAATACCAAAACTACTTGAAAGTCAAGTCATAGCAACATGAGCATTAAACGTCTCGATCTGCCATTAAAAAGTACAAATTGGTGACACTTACGGTTCAATCGGCGATTATTTGTTCGGATCGCACAGCGACCTAAGCTTAGCTTTTAAAGTGATATCGAGCGCTCGTTACTGTTCTCAGACGATGCTTTTCCTACAGTGATAATCCATAGTCTTGACAGAATAGAAATAATCGTGTACTCAAGAGTCTCACCGATTTGTCGTATTATATCTCACTTTACCCTGTAGTGGCCACTAGTTGGAGATACATTGTTAACTCATCAACTGTGAATGTCAGGAATTCCCTTCATTTCCCGGTTGGCTGGCTATATATGTTTGCAGTATTCCATAAGATTTCAATTTTATTGTGATTGATGGTAACTCAGATGGCTTTTCTTGCAATGGATAACTTGGAATGAATTATCTTTCAATGGACAAGGATAATTATTTCGCAATGGATGACTACTACTCTTTGCCATCTTTGTGTCATATTCTTACGTACGAAAGCGTGTAAGTGTATTCCCTATAACTTCGAGAAGAGTTATTAACATACAAACTTTTGCTATCGACACAACACTTCAGCCGATTCATTCTACGGCCTATTTCTGGTGTAAAATGCATCTCTGCTTGATACCGTTTCTTGCATTGCACCATCGGAGAATACAAGATATTTTTTTCTATGAGGATATTACATTTCACACCCGGAGAAGGCCGTAGAATAAATTGACCCAAAACGTTGTGTCAACAACAAAGATGAGAAGAGATTAGATTGTCCGAAAAAAAATGTAGTTATTTACTAGGATTAGCCTTTTCTTGCACAACACCACAACAGCCGGGTTCCTTGCAATGTCACCCGAGAGTAACCTGTGAATAATCGTTCTAAGGCTTGGGCATAGGGTGTACATAGGTGTACGTGATCTCCTCTCAAATACTCTGAATAAGTGCTAGAATCGTTGCACTCATAACGCAGTGCAATGGTATCCCAAAACTACCGGAACAGCTCGAGATTACAAGGCAAGTTCGGTGTTAGTGATTTTAAATTTGAAATAAGACTACCCGATTTAGCCCACCACCACTACCGACACCTAAGCCATGAATACATGACTTATACATGTGTGTGCATGTGTGTGCCCGTGTGTGTATGCATAAAGAACTCATTCACTTGTTCAATCTTCCGTTCCATTTTCCTCTCTCTTGTCCTCAGCACACTGAAAAATATCGTAGTTTCAACAAGTACACAAGAATAACCAATGAATATGAAGGCATATCCCAAAAAGAATATCATGCGAATATTTTTCATTCATATTCCGTTAATATATATATATATATATATATATATATATATATATACATATATATATATATATATATATATATATATATATATATACATATACATATATATATATATATATATATACATATACATATATATATATATATATATATGTACATAGATATATATATATATATATATATATATATATATATATATAAAATACCAACGCAGAATTTGAAGAGAGATAGAGTGAAAGACAAGCAGAAAGAGAGAGAAAGAGAGAGAGAGAGAGAGAGAGGGGGTGAAGGAAGAGGTGAAGGAAAAGGAAATTGAGACGACGTTGGTTCTGCTGACGAAAACTTTTGCCGCTCTTTTGCTTCTTATGGTGGTGCAATCGGAGGCCATGTTGGCGCTTGTGTGAGATGAAAAAACATACCCACCGATTTTGTACAAATACGCCATTGTTTTCTGGGTCTGAAGGATTTTTCTCACTCGGTTCGCTAGATTTTGTTTTAGTGCGATTTTTTTGAGTGTGTTGTGTGCGTGTGATTCTTATTTTTATTTCTCCATCTGAAGACACCAGATGTTTGCAGCGTGAATCACATGACTTCCGTTCGCGAAGCTTTTGCTGATAGAAACAATTGCTGGATACAAAATGGAGGTTTAGAAAGAAGAGAGCGGAAGACATGACGAGTCGAGAAGAAAGATGAAGAAAGAGAATGATAGAGAAACGAACTGAATGAATCGGAGAGAGAGAGTGAAAAGGAAAACTGGCCGAAAATGGAAAGATATGAAGGAAGAAAAATTGGAACGAGTAACGGAAAAGAAGGAAATTGATTTAGAGCTGCGTGAATGAAATTCAAAACGGCAGCGAGAGATAGAGAGAGGAAGGAAGAGAGAGAGAAAGGAAGAGAGAGAGAGAGAGAGAGAGAGAGAGAGAGAGAGAGAGTATATACAGAGGAAATGATGATCGTTGTTGCTTGATACAAATATGGCAGCGTCTAGAAGAGCACACTGTCATGTGTCCTCCATGGGGCAGCGGGTGTTTGAGAGAAGACCGGATGTACAGTCCGGTGCCAGTTTGGCAAGATGCTTTGTCGATCGGCAACAGAGTATAGGCTGAGACGGGTGCAGAACAACCATGTTGCAATACAGCACCGGGTATTCCGTGGTTGTCATCCATCTAGGTAATGATCAGGCAAGATGTCGCCTTGGAGAACCGGTGTATCCAATGCGATTTTGGACGTATGGGATTGGAAGAGGGATGAATACAGCAGGGCGATGGGGTGGAGCTATAGTCAGCTAGTCTCAAGAGACCATTCCCTCGGATAGTGGGTTCAATTGTCAGAGGAGTGTTCCCAAATAGTGGCCCTGTGCCAGACCAAGATAAGCTTTATAAATGTCGGGAAATGAATGAAAGGAAGAAATGCAGAAAGGGGTGAATATGTTGTAGAAAATCTGAGAGGAAGATGCTCCCCCCCCCAACTTAGCAAAAGCAAACGGAGTAGAAAGAATGAAAAAGACAATCAGAGAGAGAGAGAGAGAGAGAGAGAGAGAGAGAGAGAGAGAGAGAGAGAGAGAGAGAGAGAGAGAATGAGGGAGAGAGAGAGAGAAAATGAGAGGTCTGGTTAGTCACTCAATAGAAACCGTCTCGTAACCAAGGTCTATTGGCAGTCTGCTGTGTTAGGAGTGATCAATTGAAATATTGGAGAAAGGGGTGATCAATGAATAGGTTACTTCTTTTGCTTTTGTTGGGCTGTGATCATTTAAAAACTCTGAATTAAAAGAAAAAAGCGTGAAAGCTGCCAGACACAGACTAAGATACCATTTTAGCACAAACTTACATTGCGAAAAAACTCAATAGTAACCGTCACATAACCATGGTCTGTTGGCAGCATGCCATGTTGGATGTGATCAATTAAAAATTTGTTAAGTTGGGTGCTCAATGAGTAAGTTAATTCTCTTACTTTTGTTGGATAGTAATCTCTAAAATGCCTGAATTCTCAAGAAACAAGCTGGCGCAAACTAAGGGATCGATTTAGCATAAATTACATTGCAAATTGACCCCACCCCGAAAACCAATTGTGGGTTATTTTTAAAACTTAAAAAACATTCTTTCTAGACATGTCAAGGAGTAAATATTGAAATTTTTATCCCTCTAGCTTCATTAGTGTGGCATGTACATAAGATACGTACTTACATACATAGCCAGCTAGACAGTCCAACTCAAAAACTGAAGAAACTTATGTTGGCAGTTTTGGTTGACGGTTTCTATTAATGGATTGAACTTCGAGTGGTTGGTATTGCAAAATGTACATTTATAACCATAATATGGTGGTTGGCTTCCATTTCTCCAACACTTTTCCATCGACGCCATTTATTTGGACACTATCTACACACTAGTTGAATGGATAAGTTCAGAATATATTGGCTCCACGACGCCTGCGATAGAGAGATCTGGTGAATCCCGGTTCAACGGCAGGCGATAAAAGACTGCTGCTGCTGATGATGATGAAAACCTGTTGTCTCATATGACCAAACTCTGTGTATTTCGTAAACATGCCTGACGAAATACAAACATTCTAATTTATTTCTTGAAAAAAAAAATGAGAGAGAACTAAAAAAGGAGCTAAATTTAAAACTTTTTTTTTTTCAGAAGTCTATTAACACGGTGGGTTCAATGTGTCCGGTATATTACACATTGTTTCTGGCGTGACCTGACGTCAAGTCCGATAAAAAATAGTCATGTTGTTATCGTAAACTAAAAACTAAAAAAAAGGACATAAATATACCAGACCACCACTACGTTCACAGCTGTTATGGCGTGCAACAATGGAGCGTCAGGGTATTAATTGCAATTTTCGAGGAATCTGTGATCGTCAAGATTTAGGGACCCAGGGAAACAAACTTACTCGAAACTCTCAACCAAATCTGTCAACATCAGCATGATGAACATCAGCGTAGGTGTCTTCAGTTTCTAAGTGGGTTTAACTAGCTCGTTGGCTGTCTATGTATGCATCTTGCTAATAGGCCGCACGAACAGAGCCAGAGAGCAGGAGATTTTAACATTTGATACTTATCATGATTCGAAATAAAAAACGCTTTTTAGTCAGGGTACTATTCACAATGTAAGTTTATGTTAAAATGGTGTCTTGGTGTGTGTCTGGCAGCTTTCACGTTTTTTTTTTTTCAATCCGGAGTTTTTTACTGATCACTGTCCAACAAAAGGCAAAAGAAGTAACATATTCATTGATCACCCCTGTCTCCAGTATTTTTGATTGATCACCACCAACACGACATAGATCAAAAGATGTTTGTCAGGCAACAGTTTCTACAGTGTGACTAACCAGACCTGTATGATTTGTCATTAATCGGAAAGACTGGCAAAAAATTAATAATCTCAGAGACAAGTCTGGTTGCTGCCGGGTCAAACTCCATTCCAACTTTTATTCCGACTGAACATGACAACAGCAATTTTTGTGATATATATATGTATATATATATATATATATATATATATTATTGTATCATCCACAGACAGCTGTTTCGATGTATTACATCTCTTCAGTGTGGCTATAGACTTTTCATTATTCTATCCACAACCACGTGGCAGGATTGAAACCTTCGCTTCAGACCTGGCGGCCGATATCCTACCTCTGAGCGACGGAACTGGACAGTCAGTAAGGCAGAATTTAAGCGATACATTTATTTACGTATAAATCCCACATCCACCAGAATGCTCTATAATAAGTTCGTGGACATACATTTAGAGAGACTTATTAGTTTAACTCTGTCGGTAAGACGGTAGCCGAGCAATCACTTGGTCATGATTGCAAATCACGATAGGAAAATGTTGGCTTCAAATATCAGTTTGTTTTAACACAACGGGATAGACAAACGATGAAGAGTTTGCCCAACCCCTAAATTGAGTGAGGATTGTTCTTGTTCTTATTACAGGCGAAAATAAAGTCAACTCTAACTTAGTTTGTCAAGAGAATTTTATTCTGGCTGTACCACAGATCAGCCACCACAGTTTGGTCGATGCCGGTTCCCCGTTGGAATCAGACTTTGTGGTCTATAAGTAAGAAATGGAGACGACAAATAATGTGTAATTAGTTGAATGAAGTTCGTTCGCGCCTGCCGAATAATGATATTTGCTAAGCTCGGCAAATATCATTATTTACTCAGTAAATATCAGTATATAAGAGGTGGGGTACAAAAATATTGTTTTAATTACTATAAATGTGTTGTACACCTACTGAATATATGAATCTGTTAATACGTTGGCTACAACACGATCGGTGGGTCATATTAGTTTTCTGCTGTTCCCCCTGTACGACCCCCCCACCCCATCCTCGGGTGATTTAGTGCAATTATTTCGAGTTGGGTTCAGTTACTCTCTATTCATATGAGTGTGGGACATTAAGACAACAGAGTTTGCTAATCATCCAGATTTTTTTCTTCTTAGAAGTCGCTTGTTTTGATAAACTTACACATATATCATGGGTTATTTGAAGAAAAAAAAACTGAGCAAGAACAGGTCTGGTTAGTCACTCAACAGAAACCGTCACATGACCGACGTATTTTGACAGCATGTGTTACGGGTGAACAATCACAAATTTAGAAAAAAAGTGATCAATGAATAAATTACTTCTCTTGTCTTTTGTTAAGCGGTGATCATAAGTCTGAATTGAAAAAAAAAACAACAAACAAACAAGGGTGAATGCTGTCGGACATAAACTAAGGGGACAATTTTGCATAAATTTGCATTGTAAACTGAATCCCAAACATTAAAAAAAAACTATTTCAGGGTTGAATTTTCAAAAAACAACAACATACATTATGAGGAGTAAATGTTTTAAATTTTAGCACTGAACCTCCATTGGTACGGGATGACACATGCATAGATTGTTAGCAAATAAGTCAGATTGCCAGACAGACCCACCTGAAAACTGAAGAAACATTTTTGGCAGTTCTGGTGATAGTTTTGGTTGACAAAAATGATAGATATGCACAAAATTCATGCACATTTCGTGATTTCTTTATCTTTTAAGCGCTCAATACTTCTACGTAGAGCGATTAAATTAATATGAGCCGATAAATTCCTTGTAATATATATATATATATATATATATATATATATATATATATATGTATATAAAGTTTTCTAGACTATATATATAGAGATATATACTACGAATTTTTTCTTTAAGTTGCCCACATTTTACTAATTCAGAACTAAATGAATTTGCCCTAAAGAGTTTATTTTATCAGAGAAATAGCGAAAGTATATCTTATTCAGTGAATTTTGCTGTCGTTTGAATAGAAAACATCATTTCAATCCCATAGTTTATTTTAGTTAATGTCTATCGAAATTTAGCCAATGAACTAGGGTGCCTTCAAACTATATATAAGTTATCTAATTGTACTAAAACTTCCCAAAATTATTTCAAGTCAAAAAATAGTTTTCATTTTTGTATCTCAATAAACTGTTTTAACGCCATAGTTTGTTTTTGTTAAACCTTACGTTGAATGCTCCTTGCGCTGAATTGACGGCGTGGAATTGTTTTGCGGAAATGTTGGGGAACTATTTTTTAGCCTCTTGTTCGCACTTTTATTACAATAGTCCGGGAAAAAGTTTCAGCCACTGTACGCAACGCTTCTCATCAACAATTCTGTTCAAGCCCGTGTAAATCCGTGTATAAATTTTGGACTTACAGAGAATAGAACACTCAATACATTGTTGTGTTTTGAAATTCTTTGTCATGTACAATTCTAAGTCATAGAATTTTAGTATGATCGATTTAGATATTTTCACATAATTTTCAATTCATTCAAATAAAAAGTTGGGGGTCAGCTTACAATGATAACAATAGCTTTTATCTCTACAGATGATGAAACGACATTGGGGTGTCCCTTCAGCGTATGGAGATCTTGGGAAGACTAGTATCAGGAGCTACCGGAAAGACATCAATTGGGGCGTCTAACTCCTTAGTTTAGGATTAGAATTGTCCTTCTCCTAGACTGATTGCCCTCTCAAGGCAAGAGAGCCAAACGTCTTGCTATTTTACCGAGAGGGAAGATAGATTCAAGCCTTCTACAAGGGCATTATTGCATTGCTAAGTGAACATAAAAAGCCTCCACTGGAGTTTGTACTCGGGTCGCTAAATCCATTGTCCAAATCATTACCGCTACGTTAATCACACCTCTTTGATAACAATAACCGTTTGATAAAATCATCCATGATTATAATGTTCGACTCCCGATGTATTTCAGAGTCGGAATCGAAATCAACCGTAAATCCGATAAAAATGTGACGTTTGTTTTTGGATTTCCAAAGTTACGGACTCACGAAGCAGACAGACAATTTTTCTTGACTTTTTTTTTTTTAATTGTGAAAACATTCATTCGCTCACGCCTACGCAACTGTGGCACGGACGTATATACTTATGCAAGTACATCATTATCTATGTAAGTATTTATGTATGTACGTATGTAAACATGCGCAGAGGCCTCGGGCGTTTTGAGAGGAAGATGTAGAAACACGCAAAGGGAAGAGAAGAAAAAAAAAAGGAGGGATTCCGTGTTAGCGGTCCCCTAGGGTTAGGCCGACCACCCATGAAGAGCTAGTAAGCTCATTAGACTGAAGTCATACGTCAGTTGTATCAAAATGACTTCGAAATTGGATGTACGTATGGAAAGGTCGGATGATGTCGGGGTTGGAAATGTTGGAGTCGGGGTACTTGTGAGTGGAGAGGCCGTGACAGATGTGATGGTTGTCACGAAAATAGAAATTGGTCTTGTTATTCATACAGTTCAAGTGAGCAGATACTTATAATTTTGCGTATTCCATTCTAACAGTTATGCTAATAGACTGATCGCAAGAGTTAAGTTGGAAAAACTAATCAGCCAAAAAGTTTTCTTCGAGAGGTAACGATAAGAAAAGTTGGTTCTTTGGCAATCGGAAAAGTGATCTAGTTGAAAAATCAATTGAACAAACGCATATACTGACATATGTCTATTTAGTAAAAACGTAAAGTGTGTGTGTGTGTTTGGAAAAACAGAAGCATAATCGAACACAGTACTCAATTTTTAGGTTGAATATCGCAAAACAAATTATCTATTTGTACGTGGTCTGTATCCAGGATCATCAGAAAATGTCTATCTAAAAAATTTTTTTTTCCTATTTTTTCACGTGGGATTTTCTCGCAAACAATAAAAGTTAGGCCCTTGGACCGCATCAATTTCATCCGAGGAATGTTTTTGTTCAATTCATTCGAACCCTATACATGTTACGGGATCAAATACTAAAAAAAAATTCTTTTCGAGTCTTATCTACTTTTCGAAAAAGAACAGTAACTCAGTTTTGACTCTGAGCTAGCCTCCGCAGATCTGCCCGACTGGGCACGTTGATCCGATCGGCGAGCGCACCCTCCCCTTTTTCTTTGGATTTCATGAAAACTCTATAAAATATAATTTGCTTTCCAGTGTCGTTAGATTTTGAGTCACCGGGTACCCCGGATTGTTGGATAATAAAGTTAGCAGGATCCATTACCATGCACTTAGAAAGAATGAAAACATCGTAGAAATGTACACATGAAAATCATTTATATATATATATATATATATATGTATATATATATATATATATATATATATATATATATATATAAATTCGATTCGTACCAAAATACAACATTTAACCGCACATGACGAAATGCCGTTGTTTTGTTGGATTAGCCCCCAGTTGAAAAACATACCACCGAGAAGGAAAAACACTCGGACATATTTTCTCCCCATTTGGAAATATACGTCCTCAATTTCATGGTTAATGATACATTTTGCAATAACGAGGAACTTTCCTTCTGTACACCTCTAGTATTTAGCAGGCCATATAACACGCAGTCAAACACACAACTATGTTTGGCCTTCTGTGTGGGCACATGCATTTGACAATGTCTTTGCGCCGTTGGAATTACTTTTGATATATCTGTATAAACATGTACTTTTGTTTGTGTACTGAGTTTAACGATTAAGAATATGTGCGTCCTAAAATATTTGAGACAGATGTCGAGCCTTGTTAAGAAAACATAATAGTTCCTATTTATCTACCTATAAATACATATATCTATGTCTCTATGTCTCTCTCTATATATGTATATACATATCTCTTTCTCTCTCTCTCTCTATATATATATACATATATCTATGTATGTGTGTGTGCGTATCAAAATAGAGATAATTCAATTATGTATCTAAAATAACATAATCAATACGGCCCCATTCTCGGCAGGGTTAAATCGAAAGATTTTTCGTTGTATTTTCATTGTTCTTTGGGACATTTTGTGTATTTGAGTGCATATATACATGTGTGTGTGTGTGTGTGTGTGTGTGTGTGCACGTGTGTATGTGTGAGAGGGATATAAAGAAGAGAGAGAAAGTAAGAGTGAGAGAGAGAGATGGTGAGATATGAAGACGAGGATAGACTAAATGTTGTATTGTCTAACAGCTACATCTGTCAAACATAATAAGCAGGACAGATCATAGTCGTAATAACGATGATATTATTCTCCTCTTTTAGACACTTTGCTGGAAGTCTCGGTAAAAACCAAACATGTAATATACCAATACTACGTGCCAGTAAGGCTTGCCTTAATTCCTGACGAAGGACAATACCATTCTTCTCAATTTCCAATGCAATTCTATAAAATATTTTGCAACTCATTAATAAGACCATCAACGATGCATTTACACTTTACTTTTAATAAATTGATTCGTTAATGCATTTCTATGGTAAAATGATTAACGGCACATTTGCATTATACGTAAAATAAACCTATTCTCACAGTAGCACTTGCATCGATTTCTGACCTTTGACATTTCCGAGCTTCTTAGTTTTTCAATGCTTTTCTATAATAATGTTTACCTTAATTCATGATTACGAACTATTACCGTGTTCTCAATCTTCAATAAATTTTTATAGTAGAAATTTTTTGCAATGCATTTCTATAGTAAAATCATTAATGGTCCATTTACATTATGCGTAAAATAAACTTTTATGATATAATCTGCCCAATAATATGTACAATAATGTGAACTAATTGCTCATAATTGTACTATGGAAATATATAGCAAAATTCGAAGAAAGCGTTAGTGACTTGAAACTATTATAGGTATGGGTTTTAATCATGTCATCAGAAGAGACTGAGAAGATGAAAAATATATCACTGCTAGCAGGGATACCCAGCGTTGCCCTGGGGAAAAAATAACTTGAAATATTACCAAACGGGGAAAATATATTCTTTGATATATTTCATTTTACACAATTCAGCAAATGAAGAAAAAAAAACGACTATTCACAATATATACACATTAAAAAAATAGCTTCAACTGAATAAATATTCTGATACACAAAAGAGAACAGATGATTCTGTTGCTTTGTTTGACAGGGTTTCTGAATACACAACATACATGTTTCTCCCATTGTGTGCCAGTATGATAGGATTGAATGGGGATCGAACCTTAGAACAACCAATATGGACTTGTCCATGGGAGAAGCATGAAAAAGTCAAGTATAGGCCAGTGATTATGAGGGATTGCTCTTCTACCTTGTAACAAATTGCAGAAACGATCTCAGGTGATCTTTGGTGACCTCTGGCATCAACCTCATTTTCGCTGAGAAAAGATGTACCCCTACGCAGAATTTCTGCATTCTGAGTGCAATACAGTGGCCAACAACTTAAAAAACTTGCTGGAAATGACCAGAAATAACATATTGTGACCTCAAATAACCCTGATGTCATAATCATATTCGTAAATACTTTGGCCATGAAAGAATCTATTTATAAGTCAAATGTTCATTTCTTAGGTGCAATATTGTGGCTAACGACAACATGGGAAATTGACAGGAAATAGTTAAAATGACCCTGGGTGACCTCCAATGAGTTCTCGGGTCAATATTGCCAAAAAAAAAAAAAAAAAGAAGATATTTGCCCCTATGCTAAATTTCGAAGTCACAAAGATGCGAATTTATTGGTAAAAACTTGAAAAATTGAATAGAAATGATCAAAAATGACCTGTGTTGACATTTGATGACATACACTCAGCCTGTTACCTTCGATGTGAGATGATGTACTCATATGCCCAATTCAAACATCTTTCGTGCAAGATTCAGACCCCAAACTCTAAAAGCTGGCTAGAAATTACAGAAAATGTCCGCTGATGATCTGGAATGACTCCTGATGTCAACGTCACATAGCCTGTGTTGTAAGTGGGCCTCTCCTCAGTCTATATGATCAATATTAGATCGATGGGCCTCGTAGTTTTAACAGAAATGAGTCATGGACAAACAAACGAACAAATGAACAAAAGGCTATGATATTAGTATAGAATAGATATACCCTTCAAAATTCATTTATGTATGTATTGGCACCAAGGAGTCTGAAGCTTTTTTTATCAGGTAATTTATTTTCAATAATTCACGCATCCTAATTCTATTTTCTAAAATCTCAACTCTGTTTCAATGCGTTATCAGATTTAAACTCTCAAGAGTTTCAACGAAGTTCAAGATGAATTAACCAATGGGATCATTGCACAATCACTCCGAGAAGAACTTTGCATACACCTCTTATATGTTTGGATTATTAAGAATACAAAATCTCTCATTCAGATATATTTGAAGGAAAAAACGTCATTTAGTCCATGATTTCCTTTTCTGATTCTCCATACATGTGCAAGCGGGGACACAGTTATATGTACGTACGTATATACGTATGGACAATGGATATTCAAAAGTGAAAAAAAAAGAATCTTATAATTTATCCTAAAGCCATCCGAAAAGTTGGTCGTGTAGGTTACATTATTTTCCATACATAATTACAATTTAACTCCATTTTGTAAGGCTTTTGAAAGGTGTAGCAAGAATAATAAATACATAACACATAAGAATAATTAAGAAACAGAAGTATCAGACGAATTTTACAACTCTTCGTGACTTTTTGGACGTCACATACACACACACACACACACACACATATATATATATATATATATATATATATATATATATATATATATATATATAAATATATATATATGTATATATATATATATATATATATATATATATGTATATATATGTATATATATGTATATATATATATATATATATATATATATATATATATATATATATATATATATATTATCAAAAACAAACATTGGGTGGAAAGAAAATAACCAGACTAAATAAAAGCTTTCTCAAACTACTTTAAAATATTTATACAATATATACATACGTTCACAGAGAGAATGTGCGCACACACACACTTATGTATAGATGTTCAAAAATATACACACATAAACACACCATACACATATTCATATGTATATACATACATGTATACACACTTATATACACTAACACAAACACATAAAGATAGATATGAAAGCTGATTTTATACATATATAAACATGCATAAATACTTATTAACGTATACACACACACGTTCAAACACACGTATATATATATATATATATATATATATATATATATATATATATATATATATATATATATATATATATATATATGCAATTACAAGATTTAATAGACAAAGAATTGTCTTCTGTGTACATTTGGTTGCTGTGTGGTCTCAACTCTCTCAGTTATTCCAAATTAGTTCATAGAACGTTGTCATGACGACCACGCAAACTAGTAGAACCGAATCTTTGGAGCGTGTGTTTGGGTCATCCTGAATAAAAGCAAAAGAGTCGAAGAGGTCATTTATAATTATCGGGTGTATTTCATGAATTCTTTTCATTTCTCTATTTGCTTATTCATTTCAATACATGCGTATTTAAGGCATAAAACCACAACTTCCTCTTCTTTTCCCGCTGTTTCCTCTGGCAGTTGTATTCCTATCGCCTAATATAGAACGAGGTCTTCTGTCCTTTAATCTTATCATAAACATAAGCAATACTCTCGGCTCTGGATATGACTCGCAGCTAAAAAGACAGTTCTACTAAAAATGGCGTCAATATATCTCAGTCTATTCATATCTATCTATCTATCTATCTATCTATCTATCTATATACGGCCAGGTGAATCGATATTCACTAATATTGACTTGGCATATTGTAAAACGACATCTTTGAATGCCAAATTGACAACATCAGCTTATGCTTTGCCAGACAGATTGTTAAGTACCACTCTAAGGCAGGCGCCCACAAAGATGCACGGTAAGACGAGATAGATTCTATAGGGACCAAGCTCAAATTTGTTTTTTTGGGGGGGGGGGTGATAGTTCACTGGCAACTTGGATTTGAATGTTTGTATTGCTTTTTAGTGTACCTTTCACGAATAGGTTATCAGTGAATCAATTTCATTTGGCGTTTATTGTCTTAAAATATCATTGAAAAATTTTGGGTCATACATCAGCGCTCATACACATAGGTGAGTCAATAAAGCTATATCCTAATGATAAAATTGTATATATTTTGCACCACAAAAGTTCATTTTTTCAACATAATCTCATTCCTTGACGATAAACACGACCCAGTGCTTCTCCGTAAATCACAAAGACACAATGTTATACAGGGAAAATTTTTTTTATAGAAATTCAGCTAATAATCGTGTCAGGATGCAAACTTATACATCCAGCCTTGTGCGCTTCCTCAGATGTTTCCATCGGTGTTGCTTCAGTACCATCGTTGATATGCACTGGTGTAACTTAATCACAAACAATGTGGTCGTCAAGTCAGTTAGTGTTGCAAGCGACCAGATTCCAAGCTGAAAGTTATAAGTGAAAAACTGAAGAAGACTTTTTTTTAAGATATATAATTATTAGGTCTATTTTCTCAGTACCTCTTGCCAATGATTACTTTCATTCCAAAATGAGTATTGTTTAGTTGAAAGCTATTTAAATAACTAGTTTGGCGACTTTCCAAATAATTTTTTTTTATTCTTGAAGTCATTCTCAAATTTGAAGAAAAATTAAAAAAAAATGCATCTCAATAGGCAACACATGACTTAGAAATATGAATTTGAAAAGATATAAATATTGTCAACACAATTCACGAATTTGAAAAAAACAATACTCCAAACCAAGCCATACAAGCAAAATTTACGTTTTGTTCAAACATTTCCAAGCAGCATTATATACATATATATATATATATATATATATATATATATTTATATATGTATATATATATATAACCAAGCCATACAAGCAAGATGTCTGTTTATAAACAGCACTATATATATATATGTATATATATATATATATATATATATATATATATATATATATATATATATATATATATATACAGAGAGAGATGGGGGAGGAGAGAGTGAGATAGGGGAGGAGAGAGAGAGAGAGAGAGATCTAACGTGTGATTCAATACTCTGAAGATCATTTCTGCTTCATGTTGCATGTCAAGGGATGGTTACAACCTCACAAAAAACATCCCTCACCACTTGAAGATTATTTTTGTTATACTTATTACAAGGAAATTCTATAATGTAGATGGAAAGTAGCTTAAATACACAAACGGAAGTGTACCCAGAACTCGCTCACATAGGAACAGGAAGTTGAACACCACAAGAAAACGATATATTTACCAATCGGGTCGGTATAAATTCCACAATGCAGCACATGATTTGATTGAAGAGCATGAATGGGGGAGGCAGACAGAGAGAGAGAGAGAGAGAGAGAGAGAGAGAGAGGGGGGAAGAAACGGGGATCTAGAGCGCTAGAGTGGGAAAAAGTGATACAGAGATAGCATGGGAGTAAGATAGAGAAGAAATGCGAGAGAAGGTTGTAGCGTGAGAAAGAGATCGAGAAAGAGATAAGCCAAGGAGGGAGAAAAGGGGGAAGAGTAAAAGTGGCGAGAAAAAGAGAGGGAAGGGAAAGGAAAGGAAGAAAACCAGAGAGAGAAGGGGAGATAAAGAGAGATGGAGGAGAGAGCGAGAAAGAGAAAGGGAGGGAAAAAAGAGAGAGAGAGCGTGAACGAAAGATACATAT
Source organism: Thysanoteuthis rhombus (assembly GCA_963457665.1). Lineage (NCBI taxonomy): Eukaryota > Metazoa > Mollusca > Cephalopoda > Oegopsida > Thysanoteuthidae > Thysanoteuthis > Thysanoteuthis major. The sequence goes on along the minus strand of OY735207.1, from coordinate 21,197,331 downwards.
ATGAAGAGAGAGAGCGGGGGGGGGGGAGAAAAGATAAAATATGGTAACAACCCAAATAGTCTACTGTACTTTTATGAACTCATGATCTTGATAAGAAAGTCATTGTTAACTCTGATTCCTGGCTACTTCACAACGAAGATAGCCAGCAACTACCCGCGCGAGTTCCATGGTCAGCGTACGGATCCCACCTGTAAAGACCTGTAAATAAACATCGGTATTGAAATAAATTGATATGACAGGAAATATCTGATCAGAAATGGCATGTTGAAAAGAGCACTAGACACAAGGACCAGAGGTCACAAATAGAAGCTGCAGGTGTAACACCAGCTTCGCGAAGTCTTCCTTTACAAGCAGAGAAACGTCAGCCTGGAACAGCTTGTCAGGAGTACAATGGAAGCTTATTCAGTGAATAATTTTAAAGTTTAGCGGGAAAAAAATGCAGCACTTGGTACAGTTACGGCTTCTCCCATTGGGTTTATGATTTATCAAAGTAGAGGAAAAATAAACAAAAATCAACCAATGCGATTTCCCGATAGTCATTTATGGAGCTGAAACATGGAACGAAAGATTGGCTCTTAGACAAGGAAACATACAACGAGCACAAGAGAGGGCCGTGCTTAGCGCATAGGAAGATCACAAGATAGTGCAGCATATCAGAGAAAAATAAGAGTCAGAAATATAGACAACTCTAATGGCAATGAACGGGTTATGTTGCAAGAATGTCAGACAGCTGCTAGACATCAGAGGTATCTCTAGAGATCATATGCGAAATTGTGACTGGCAGAAAATTGACAATTTAGACATGTTCAGAGGATATTGGTGCTGCAGTGCCAAGGATTGAGATGTCTGGCAATTCTTGGATGAGGTCTACATCCAATGGTGAATGTTCTGCCTTCCCAAATTCTCTCTTTCGCAATGGAGATCCTGACAAGCGTATCAATAGTGTATCAATTCTAAATAAAACGAACTTACTTTTGATTAGAATATATCTTGAAGATAATGCTAAATGTCCCCTCTTAATTAAAAAATAATGACATATTTCAGAACGTGATTGTTATCACATCGAATAAGTAGGGATGAGCACATCTAAACATGACACAATTTCTGGTTTTCATGGTTTTGGAATCCATTTGTACATTAAAAAAATCTTTCCTGTCACAGACAAATGATGGGAAACTTTCATAGAAGACCCTCCAGTGTTTACTGCAAGAGCTTGACTTGTTTTCTTTGGGAACGTTTGATAATTTCACTCTATTGAATGTCATTCATGACGACAGTCTATCTTCTTCAAGTCTCATTCTGAATGCTCATATCTCTCGAGAGAAATATCTGAAACCACTGCTTTATTGTTCGCTTGTAAACAGTTCCTCCCCCAAAATTCTAAATGGTTTCAACCAGCATCAGTTGCAATGACTTGTCCCAATTCAAACTCATACAAAAAAATAGACATGCTTGCTCGACAGACAAAAGATTTTCAAGGGTGAAAAATGGAAAAAATAACGAGCCATCTGTAATGCAAGGTTCAACAACAGAATACAAAAATTTACAATAGAAAATGACGAAATATGATATCTACCCAGTTGAATCTATTTTGATTGCAGCAAATCGTGAATCGTTATTAATCGGACTCTTTATATATATATATATATATATTGCTTATAAAGAAGTAGATATATATGATCAGTTGTTGCACAGTTAATGTATCACTCAGCCTGGACAACGTAAATAGAATAAACAATTTAAGAAAATGGGACAGCTACAGGAACCGGACCTGCGACCGATAGGGTAGCCTCTTCAATGTAGCATTACTCTTACCAATGAGCTAAACAGCAGCCAGTATTGCAATTTCCCGTTTGATTGTTTATGTATTTACGTCTTTAGGCCGAATGATACATTATTCGTGTAACGGCGGGAGATCATCTCAAATTTAATTCATAATCATCCAGTCGGATCATATATATCCATTTCTTAATATATATATATATATATATATATATATATATATATATATATATATATATATATATATATATATATATATATATATATATATATATATATATTGTGTCATCCACAGACAGCTGCTTCGTTGTATCACAAATCTTCAATATATATATATATATATATATATATATATATATATATATTGTGTCATCCACAGACAGCTGCTTCGTTGTATTACAAATCTTCAATGTATATATATATATATATATATATATATATATATATATATATATATATATATATATAGCCCATTTTTTGCTAACAAAGTAAAGCTCCTGTTGGTGGACTTATGTTCCACAGTAAACTTATAATCATTAAATGGTACTCACACACACACGCACACACACAGCACACACTACTTAAGGTGGGAATACCCCTCAAAACGTGTCTAAACCATCAATGAAAACATTTACGGATAAATAAACTTAGTTTCCATACACTTTCACTCTTGAGTCTGTCTCACTTCCTATAGTTCAAAGTTGGCGAGAATTTTTCAGATCTCCATTGCCGGAGGAGGAATATCTTAGTATCTTTCGCCTGTGAGTACAAACACAATAGAAAATTCTTTTCAACGCTACTAAATTTTTTTGAATAAGCCTGTAATTAACGCGCAAATCAAATTTGGCAAATCTCGCTTATCCAAGGCGAACCTGCATACCCTCACGCGTTAATATCTGTTTGAGCCAAGGAAATACAGATCTTATGAATTGAAAACACACAGAAATTTTTTTTCGAATATTTGTCTCAAACAAATATTTACTTACTTTGGAATGTGTGCAGGTCTGCCTGGAATTTGCGAGATCCGATATGGAAAAAAACAATGCAAAATTTCTGAAATATCATTTAGAATGTACACCTGGCCAACCATTTAAACCATCTTTTGGCTCAGCGGTTATTGTTGTGCAAGAAGAAATATATCACCAAATGTATTCTTCTCTGAGTTGTCAAATTTTAATTCCCTCCAGAAAACATCAGGGTTCCCTGCTGGTATTTTGATGAAGGAAAATATTTTGAAATATCTAAAACGATAAATGGATAAGTTATATATTGAATATTATTTGCAAAATTTGTCAAAATTGGCGTACTTTTGTATCTTGGTTGTAGCACTGAAGATCAAAGAATATTTCCGGCATATTATCCCTTTTTCTACAAGAAAGGACTTGGCATCAGTGGTAAGAGCAATGCTACGTTGAAGTTCGAAAGTTCGATTCCTGCATCAGCCTCATTTTCTTTAATTGTTTATTCTATTTACATTGTCTCGGTCAAATGATACATTCACCGCGTAATAACGGGAAATATTTTCTGATAGGCTTTCAATATGATATAATGCAATATATAATAATTCTGTCAGATCATATATTCATTTCCTAATAGCACACACACACACACACACACACACATATATATATATATATATATACACACACTCATATATATATATGTATAAATATATTTATATATATATATATGTATTGTGAAAGTTTTTATAGAAAATAAGGAAAACACAGATAGAATGAATAGATATCTATTCACGAAGGTCTCGTAGGGGATGAACCCCACATCATTACCAAGATGAAAAATACTCACCCATGTTGGGCCATTCCTTATTCACCCAATATTTTCCTCGTTGTCGGTACAAATTTTCACTATCATGTCGTATATAATAATACATCCAATAATATATATATATATATATATATATATATATATATATATATGTATATATTCCATCAGAAATAATTATTCATTAGATATATAATCTGACAGAAAAAAATGACATCTTATAAATGTGTGTGTACGTAAATCTAGTGTTTAAAGTAGTAGGATATATATATATATATATATATATATATATATATATATATATATATATATATATATATATATATATATATATATATGTACATATATATTTGATAATTCATTTATGTGTATATGTGTACGATCGAGTATCATTTTCTGGATACGTATGATAATGAGCATGCAGACACATACACATTATATAAAGTATATATATATATATATATATATATATATATATATATATATATATATATATATATATATATATATATATATATATATATATATATATATATGTATGTATGTGTGTGTGTGAAAATCATATATTTTGCTGTGACAAGCATAAAATCGTAATTCGTGAAAAGATTGTATATTTTAGAAATTCTGTGTATAGAAGGAATATTCTCTGAATGATTATGGTGAAATAACAAGAATTACAATTGTATAACCAGAAAAAAGAGCAGGCTCTGTTCAGAGCCTGCGATTGTATTATAGACAATCTTTAATCGCATTTGGTAACTTTTATTTCCGTAATAAAGCTATTTGTTTCTAGTTGATTAAAAAAGAGGAACAAGTCAGGCTACTGCATGGTCAAACTCCCCCCCCCTAACTTCTATTTCGACGACAGAGGATTCCTGTAACTTTTCTAATATACACGATTTGAAAAGTAATGAATATATATTGTATATATGTATTTATTTATCAGAATTAAACAAACTCTTGTGTATCAGTATAATAAATGTTAAAATCTAAGATTGTCAATTAAATTCAATCAGTGAGACAGTTTCTTGGCAATCAGTTGGACATAATTTCAGACCACGGTGGCGGATGGGAGTTTGACAAATCAGTTTACAAATCCAATTTTGACGAGGATTGTTCTTGTTGTTCTTGTTCTTGCTACGGTAGAAAAACTCAAATTTCACTCGAATCCACTCGAATATAAGAGTTTTATAAATATCTAAAGCTATTATGAGATTAAAAAAAAACTCTTTCTGAAAATGGACGATGACTGTTTTTTTTTTTCAAGTCTTGCAACATTTTCGTCCGTAGCCAAGAATCGTGTATCTATTTGTGTTCTCCATTACTCTCCGCCCACAATATGAGAAGTCAAAATAATTTTTTCTCTCCTTAAATTACGGAAGCTCTTTCTTAGGTCACATTTTTTATTCATTTCGAAAATTGTCTTTCATGACATGTTGAGACATAAAAAAGATGAAAAAATATTCCTCTTCCTTCGCCAACCCTCTCTCTCTATCAATCCTCAAATTTCTTATGAACCCTACTAAGCTATTCAAATTTGATCTTATCAGAAGATTTTCTGGCATCCATAGAACTGCCGACCTTCGTAGCAGTTGGTAAAACTTGTTAATCCACGTGCAAAAAATTCACGGATATATCTGAATTTCTATGAAATATTTTTTTTTATAGAAAAGAAAAAATAGAAACTCAATACAATAGAAGAATCGATTGTTTCAAATGATAGGTAGGGGATATTTTTATCACCAAAATTATCACCTTTTAGTGGAAGTACATTGTTACAGACAAAGACACTGCTCAGTATATGAGTTGATGAACCGTTCAAATCAGACGCCGAATTTGTCCCCAAAGTTGAGCTTCAATTTCGTATGAAAATGCATCATCTCGTACAAACGATAGATGTATAAATACACGTAACAATAATATTCCCGTAGTTGACACACATCTGGATATTTTAGCTCTAAATGTTCGGAAAATACGATAAATGAAAAGACGCATAATAAATACTTTCGAATATTCTCTATTCAAATGAATAATACATGTGAAATTTTGAAACCAAAAAGCATCAATATTCAATAGATAGTAAATTTCCATGTTTGATTCTCTCATTTTGTGACATTAAATAATTAGAGGCTTCATCAATGTCTCTAATCAAAAATCTTCACGAATACATTCAGATTGAGTTGAAATTTTAGCAAACACGTTCATCGAGTGATAGATGATAGAACAAGAAATTAATTGATCGAAAAAGTCTTTCCCACTGTGGTCCGTTATTCCTCGATTAAAAATCATCAACAGACAAAACATTATCAAATGGATATGAACTCTATTACATCTTTACATCGTTTCTTTATGCATGCACACACACACACACACACACATGAAGATAGATATTTGTAGGGGGGAAACCTGAAATATTTACAAACACACACACATATATATATATATATATATGAATTATGAATTGTTTTATATTATATAGGAACTTATTTGAGATGATCTCCCGTAGTTACATGCTTAATATATCACTCACCCTAGATAACGTAAATAGAATAAACTATTAAAGAAAATGGGGTTTGCTGCCGGAAATTTTTTAATTGTTTATTCTGTTTAGGTTGTCTAGGGCGGATGATATATTAACCGCGTAACGACGGGAGATCATCTAAAATAAGTTTCTATATAATATAACGCAATTCATGATTCATTCTGTCGGACCAAATGTGTTCATTTCTTAATCTATCTATCTATCTATCTATCTATCTATATATATATATATATACACACACACACAAGTATACACACACACACACATATATATATATATACTTACTTTTACATATACACACGCATATATACATATATATATGTATATATATATATGCATATATATATATATATATATATATATATGTATATATATATATATATATATATATATATATATATACACTCAAAAATATAAATATAGAAAAACACACACACACACACATATATATATATATATGATTATAAATTGCGTTATATTGAATAGAGACCTATTTGAAATGATCTCCCGTCGTTATACGGTTATACATACAGACAGACAGACAAAATGACAAAACACACACACACACATACACACACACACATAAATGCATACATTCATTCATATAAGTTTATATAGATAAAGGCACATAAGATAATATATTATTATATTACTTCATAAAACTAGCTGTATTTTTTGTTAAACCCAAGATTTAAAAAGATGGAATAAGAAAAAAAAAATAAATACGGAAGTATATTACACGAATCTCAAACAATTCAATATCGTTCCACAGGTCAGGTTTAAATTTCAAATTATGAATCTCACAGCGAAATAATATTCTCTCAATTGTTTATATAAATAAACATCTTTTGTAAGAATAACAAACTTAAAAAAAAAAAAAAGATCCAACATAATCCAATTATTAATTAAAAAAAAAAAAAATACGCGTTTTATTTTTCGGGATAATTGAA
>OY735207.1:21167772-21185272 GCA_963457665.1 Thysanoteuthis rhombus | reverse complement strand
AATCTGGTCGGCAGATATTCTATCATTTTTATCAATGCTACTTACTGAACGGTCACAGGATGTAAAATAACCGAAACGTTGCGATAAAAGGTAAGAGATGATAGATTAACAGGTCTGGTTAGTCACGCAATAGAAACTGTCACGTGATCAACGTCTTTTGGCACCATGCCTTGTTGGGGCTGATCAACTAAAAATTGGATAAAAATGATCAATAAATAAGTTACTTTTCTCGCATTTTGTTGAGTAGTGATCACTGAAAAAGAGTACGACCTTCCAAAGAAAAATAGAACAAGCGTGAATGTTTCTGGGCACTAACTAAGTGACCAATTTAGCTTAAACTTATAGAGCGAATTGAATCTTAAAAACCTATTGGGGGGGGGGTACTCAAAAAGGGCTTTTACTTGACATAAGGAGTAAAATGTTCAGTTTTTTGGCCCTCTCCCATACATATATAAGCAACTAAACCCAACTTGAAAACATGTGTTGACAGTTGTGGTGACATTTTTCGTTGACAGTTTCTAACTTGTCTGAAATCGATCGTAGTAGGTTCAAATGTTACCAGCGCGTAGTAAATACTTTGAGTCAGAAAATGATAGGTGAAAACAAAACAAAACAAAACAAAAAACAAAACGAAGAAAAAAAAATGTTCAATTTTAGTTTTAGTTATCCAAGTTTATCGTATTTATTATATCTTTCTGTTCATATGTCATCCAATCGACAAACGAGACTTATTTTTCTCGGCTGCTTTGAAAAAAATACTAACAAAGCAGTGATATAAACATGAAGAAGACAAATAATACAAAATAAAAAAAAAAAGAAATTCAAACTTGTGAGAAAAAAAGAAGCAAACATATTCATTATTACATACCACGGTAATTTTCATTGGTTGTAAAATCTCCTCAGAATACATACGAACAGCGTGAATTTGTTTACAAGTCCCTCAAGAATAAGGCTTTCATAAGAATTATTGTTGCTTTTGAGCAGACATCTGCCCAATCAGCGTCTCTGTTCATATCTTCACCGTCTTCATAGGTCTATAGATTTATGTAGTATGAATGAACCAGTGGATTTCCTGTACACAGTGGAGTCCGGTAAATTGGATCGCTGGTTAATCAGAGAGTACGTTTATTCAAGCCGGATTTTGGAAAACCAAGACAAGTTAAGTATTTTCCTTATAATTTTTTTGGCTTATTTGGGCCAGCAACCCGCTTAATAGGACCAGCGCGAACAAAATAGTGATTTTTTATTTAGCCTCAGTCAGGCCATACATGTTATGTGTCTGTTTTTTTAAATATAGATACAATTGTATATGTCGTCTAGTGTGGGCAAAATTCCCTAACCCTAAATGATGTTACAAACCGAGAAGCAATGGAACGTGGAGATGGATTACGATGTTATTTGATACACGAAGGTAATGAATCATATATACCAGCAAGACGGGCGTACCTAATGATTTTTAAGGGAGATGACGGGCAAGTAATTTGGCGACAAAAATGATATGCAGGCAACTAATTTGTTGGCAAGGTGGGTGTGCAGGTCGAATTAGGGAAGAAATCAGTGTCGCTAAGTTTGGTTTGTTATTTATCTCTAAAACTGTCTTTTTGAAATGATTAAGATTTTATACATTTTATATATATATATATATATATATATATATATATATATATGAATGATTGGATGAAATGACAAATTAAAAAAAGCATTCCTATCTTTATCTTTATCTTTATCTTTAGTGTTTAAAGCTGTAAAACTCTCTGTTTCTCTTTGTCTGTATATAATGGAATGAGGATTCGCTACACAAACATATTTATGTTTCTGCCCAGTTTGCGAATGATTCAGTTTATTTTAGGTTCCTATTTGGGACATTTTTGGGGTGTGTGTCTATTATTCTTGGCGGTATGGGTCTTTCTTTTACGTTATTTGTTTTAGTTTAGTAGTTGACTATTGCTGGCTATATTTTTTGTTTTATTCTATTCAGATGCATGTCTGTTGGTGGTTATGAATTACAATCCAGGAAGTATGGTGTGAGTGTTTTCGTTATCAGTAAGTGGTTGTTCTATCAGTCTATTTGTGATATGATTCCTCTCTGAGAGTATTCTATTCTCACTTTAATCTATTTTCCGATGTTAGGATTGCGACCTTGGCGAATTATTTGATTATATTAGGTTTGGTCGATTTCCTCATGTCTAAGATAATTACGTTGATTCGATTGTCCTTTAAGGTGGTTCTGTGAATAAGATATCTATGTTAGCTATTTTTAGTATATCTATATGTACGTTATTGAATATATATATATATATATATATATATATATATATATATATATATATATATATATATATATATATAAAATTCAAAGCCTATTCATAAATTAGATTAGCAATATACTAAAACAGCAGAACAAATAACTGATAAAAATTGAACATTTACTTCTGCTAAACTTACCAGATTTAATCGGCTATCGTAGATTTTCATCGGCAACATTGGAGAAAGATCAGCCAGTCAAAAATGGCTAATTTGGAAAACGAGGATGAAATTTGCCAACAGGGGATGCTGCACCCCACATGCACCCTCCATTCAGTACACCCCTGACCCTTTTGATTTTGTTAACTTGCAATCACTTAAGAGACTACAACAGTGCATACTCACAAAATTCATCAAACTTTAACAGGCATCGAGGACTATCGTAGTTCAGCATGTAATTAAAACTATTTCGTGGAAGAAAATTGAATGTTTTAAACGTATAAAAATTCACTTAATATATTTTTCAGTTTTGTTTTGTAGCAAAGGTTTTGTTGAACGACCGTAGCCATCAAAGATGGCGAAGTGTTTTATCCATTTAAAAGAAAATGTATCTGCGTGTGTTTGTGTGTGTGTTTGAGTGTTTGAGTATTCCAATGCCCCTGACCATACCGATTTGTCTATAGACATGAAAATTGGCACCAGTACTCCCCTTTTCTATTTTTTGAGCGAGATTCTTCAGGATACTCGTTCCTGTGAACTAAGTAACCAGAATGTATATTAACATTTGTATATACATATATTAGGTTGTTATATATGAAATATCGGGTTTTTCCATAGATAATGATGCTAAAAGTGACTGACTTATTAATGTAATTACTCTTTTGCAACTTCAATGAAGATAATGATATAATCTGTAATTGTTGGAGTTTTATGAGCCCTTGATAGCAATGGAGTTTACTTAAGAAGTGAGACTGATGTTCAAGTAAGATTTCAAATTAGGACATAATACTACTGAAGTTGCTGATAACGTCACTGAAGTATTTGGAATGAACATTAGGACCGTGTGGACTGTTCAGCGAAGGCTCAATGGTTTTAGCTCTGGATATATTGATAAGAATAATAAACCTTGGGGGAGAGCCAAACCTGTTCTTAATGATGAAGAATCATCAATGACCCACGAACAACGAAAGCGGAGCCTTTAATTTCTTCTTTTACTGAATATATGATTACTAAAACTAAATAACTCTATAAAAATAGAATATTATCATTAGAAGATCACTGCAATATATAATGGATCCAAATAGGTTAAACTAATAATGTATTTACCGTTTTTTGTCGTTTGTATCATCTGTCATCTTTCTACAAAGAAAAAATTCAAATCTAACAAGCTAATCGGAGGTTTTGATGGAGGTTTAATTCTTCCTCTCAGTATTAAAGTTAACGTTAACAGATCGTTTAGTACCCGTTTTCTCGTGGAAAAACATGAAAGCCAATTTTCTCTTCGCCAAAGCCTTGCCTTCTGTCAGTTGTTTAAGAAAAGTGAAACGTATGACGAGAAAATCTCTCTTTGTATCGATTATCATTCAGACAAAGACATAACATTCATGTTTTTTTTCTTTAAATCTTTCATTGATACGGCGTTGGAAGGCAATTAGATTTATTCATACATCTTACGTGGTTATAAATGGGCGATTGTTTGATGCACACGCACACACAAATATAATTTTATGTTCGTGAATATATGTATTTATAAATATATATATATATATATATATAAATATATATATATATATATATATATATATATATATATATATATATATATATAATATATATATAATATATATATATATATATATATATATATATATATATATATATAGAGAGAGAGAGAGAGAGAGAGAGAGAGAGAGAGAGAACAGAATCACATCAGCCTTTTGAAGACATGTACGAAACTGGTTAAATATTAATGAAAAAAAAAGTTTGGCTTCCCTTTTTTACACTTAAATATATATCTATATCCATATATATATATATATATATATATATATATATATATATGTGTGTGTGTGTGTGTGTGTGTGTGTGTGTGTGTGTGTGTGTGTGTGTGTGTACAGAACATGCAGTTCCATATTTGTGTCATCAAATCGGATCAAATTATTCCGGAAGATCATCGAGGTGTCAGGCTTGGTTTGCGGACAAATGGCCCATTTCCTCACCAAGTAACAGGCGATGGGCTGAACAGCAGCGAAGAACAATGCCTCAACTTATCGATTCAGGAAGGGAGTCTCATGCCTTTATCAAATGCTTTAGTGCAGGACGGAACAACCTCGTTAAACCAGCTATAGAAACTTTTTGCCCCCCTCTCTCTCTTATTGGCCAGAGGTAAATCATGATTATGAAATATCTAAAAATTAAGATGAAAGTAAAAGTTATTCAAAATAATTTAAAATAAATACTAGAATATTCACCTCAGTAATAGTTATAATACATAAACCAAAACACAGCTGAGAGAAGGGATAGATTCGTTCAATTGTCCCTTCAGTACCCTCACTCAATTGTCGGCCATATATATATATATACATATATAAATATTTGTTTATATATATATATATTAAAATCAATAGAAAACTGTCTAAGTTTCTAGCTAAAAACTTCAACGATATCAATAAAAGTTTTGTATGCAAACTAGAAATAATATATATATATATATATATATATATATATATATATATATATATATATATATATATATATATAAGCTCTGTCAAGAAGTATCCAGCCATTTCAAATATCTCGAGAACCATTTTTTGCTGCCTTGATGTAACGTGGCCACCAATCGGAGAGCACCTTACATCACACGCATAACCAGTCACTCTCCCGTAGGGTTGCTCAATGAGATGCCATTGAGTGAGTTTTTGTACGATGTAACCGCCTTGCCTGTTGATTTGTCAGTCTTTCATCAGTCCAGAATTGGCTCTTTTTCTCTTCTGGCTAAAATTGCTGTTGAAAGTGACGATTCCAGACAATGGATGACATGAAGGTAAATGCCACGAGGCAACTGATGGCAATCTCGAAAGAGGACTTGACAGAATTTTTTTTAAAGTTGAAGGTATACTGCAATGTGCACGAATTTCAACGGGGTTAGGTTGCAGGGGACAAAAGTACCATTGCCCTAGGTAGGCTTTTTTCCGTGAATATTAAATGGCAGGATACTTTATGGACAGACCTTGAATATAATCACCGCTGCTACGTTCATTGTCTTAGAATTTGTTATATTGAGCAAAGGCCTACGATTCAAATTGTATATGTAATATGGAACCAGGATAAAAACAAAAATCTCACGAGGAAGTAAACATAGAATTTGTTGAAAGATACAATCAATTGCAAACATATACATAAACTTCTATGCATCTATCTTGTAAATTGGCCTTTAGCAGTCAATGCTGACAATGGATATATAAGTCATTTTGATGTCATAGCCCAGGGTAGGTAACATAAATAAGTCTAATGTGATAGTTGAGATAAATGGCGATGGAATACAGCGCAGAGAGATTGGATTCATCCCTTTCCCTGAATACGTAAGTATAGAAGGGATACAAGCAGTCTTCATCGGAATTCGACAGCTTGTTGGGGGCCATTCTTTGTAACGGGTTTTAAAACTTGCATTTTCATCTATCTATCTATAGATGTAAACACACACATACACGCGCACACACATATAAAGAGATGGATATATGTGATCCGACGGAATGAAGGATAAATTGCGTTGTATTATATAGAAACTTATTTGAAATAATATCTCGTCGTTACACAGTTAATATATCATCCGCCCTAGACAACCTAAATAGAATAAACAATCAAAAAATTTCTGGCAGCAACCCCATTTTCTTTAATTGTTTATTCTATTTACGTTGTCTAAATTGAGTGATATATTAACCGTGTATGATTCATAATATATAATTCGTATGTATATGATTATAATTGCGTTACATTATACCGGGACTCCACCTGATTTGATTCCCCGTTATTGCGCGGTGATTGTATCATTTTGTCTTGACGATGTAAATAGAACAAACAATTAAAGAAAATGAAGCTGATACAGAAAAATTGTTTGATCTGTTTACGTTGTTTTGGCCAAATGAGACAATCACCGTGTAATAACAGGAGATCATTTCAGGCGAAGTTTCATTATAATATAGCACAATTTATAATCATTATGTCGGATCATATATCCATTTCTTGATAACATATGTATATATTGGAGGCCCAAATACATTTGGTATATATATCTACCCACGTTTTTGTGATGTTCGAGTGGTTTCTATATATTCTGTTATTTCAAGACTTAATAGTTCACTACTTAAAATTTCTCAATAGTATAAATAAATTTAAACTATCGATTTTATCGGAGGTGATATTTAAAAAAGATGATCGTTCTGGTGGAAGGCCCCACTTTTTCAAATGGAGAATAAGAGATATTTTTATAAGCAAAATATAAGATTTTATCTTACTTTTATTAAGTTTTACTGACAGAGAAAAAACAAACAGAAAAAGTCACACTGTTCATTATATAGATAGATATGTGTGTGCGTGCTTGTGTGCGCTCGCACATGTGTGCATTCGTAAGAGAGAGCGTGTATATTTATTTTTTGTTCAATAATCTGTATTGCACTTAAATTTTCACGGAATACAGTGTAGGATAAACCGTGTGGTATTGTAAATTTTCACGGAATACAGAGCGGAGTAAACCGTATAGTATAAAGTTCTTTTATTTTTTGTATATATTTATATATATATATATGTATATGTATGTGTGTATATTAATTTTGATAAATTATGAGTCACGGGTGACTGTTTGTCCGAAGAAACTCGTGACCGAACGTCCAGTTTTTAGCATCCAAAGATAAAGGAAGTCCGAATGGAGTCAAAGGGTAAGAGGAACTGCCTACCAGCGTAGGATTGACAGTAGCAGCAGCAGCGGCAGCCGCAGCCGCTGCTGTCGAATACTGAAAGAGAAGTGGGGTTAGATTGTTGAACGTACTCCCAGTAGGCCCAGCACCTGTCCCAATTTGCAGTCCAGGGTGCAGAGCTTGCGTTTGGCAAGCTCTTAAGGCTAACATCCTGTCGATAGGCGAAGATATGGCTGTGGCAGGGGCAAATCCGAATCCCGCAGACGGATGTTGCAAGGACAAGGGTAAATTAGGGGAAATTGTAAAGGCTGATGATATGTCGTAAGGCGGGACCCGGCCACTAACGGCGGCCAGATCTGCAGCGAGGCGAGAGGCAAATTTGGGAGATTTAGGCAGAGTAAGATCGATGACCTTCGGCGGAGGGCTCGGAATTTTGTCGAAAATGTCCGATCTTTTTGCTGTCGTTGTTTCACGAGGGCCCGAGCTTGAACCAGAAGAGGTCGCAGAGAGATTTGCATCGTTTTCCAACTCTTCTGGGTTCTTGCTTTTTTTCTTTTTATTCCCACCGGCGTTGTTAACTGGCACAATTTCTCGCCTCTCACCGATACACCCGTTTTCAATTAGCACGCGTTCTTGTTTGAATGGCGAATCTTCGCCAAGGTTTAATCTCTGTTTCTGAAGTACACATTCCGAAGAGCTACCTTCGCCGAGATCTTCCGTGTTGTGATTATCTGACATGCTCGTCTGAACATCGTCTCTGTTGACGCTAAATTCATTACAGTCCTGACAACCCGCACAGTCTGTTTTCGCCTTCGTCTTCTCGTTTGGCGTCACGTGATTGGAATCTCGACTCATGATACTGTCGATACTGAACTTTTTGAAGATCTTGTTTTCCCGCGAGATGCAAACCTCCCCACCGCAATCTCCGACTCCCGCTTCGGTTCGCTCAGCCACAATCGAAATTGTTGAACACCCAGGCGTGCGAACGGTGCACGAGTGCCGATTTTCTCCATTGAGATGATCAAACGGTTCGAACTGGGTTAACTCCTGACCTTTGCTTGAAGTGGCTGCAGGTGCGGACAGCAAGGAATGTTCGGTTAGAGAACTGGACAAGCACCTCTGAATGTTCTTATCTTGGCAACTGGATTCTCTGGGAGGCGAACAACGTGAATTTGTGAACTTTTCTTCCTCGCGTGGTTCGTTTTCTTCCTCTTCCGCTTGTACGTCATCGATACAATCGGGTTCATCTCGTTGCTGCTCCTTCACCCGACCCAAAGGACCGTTGGACTCCTCGATTTTTTTATAGGATGTACATTGTTGTGTTTGGTTGCTGTTGGGTAACCCGGAGTTTTCCTCGGCCTGGGAAAGTGAGTCCGGTGCTGAAGTGCTTGGGTGTGAATTGTTAATTGCTGAGGTGGGTAAAGATGAAAAATCGATGTCTTCATCAGTGGATCTGTGCCATTCTTCTGATTCTTTCTTGCATTCTTTCTGCTTCGGTAAATCATGCATTGCCTGGGGCTCATTATTATGATCATTTTTAGGATTATCATTATTGGCATTAATTATTTCTTCGTTTTTGTTGTTGTTTAAGTGGAAGTACTGATGATGGCCGGTCATGTGGTTCGAACTCCCAAGTCGTAAGAATGGTGACGAAGGGCCGAGAGCAGCAGACGGCAAAGCGAGGGAAGACGCCGTCTGCGAGGAACACGATATATCAGTATCAGAAATGGAGACCGGAACAGTGACACAGGCGGGAGGCACGAAACCGGACCCTGCGGAAGAGGACCTCATTACGGACAAGGCCAACGCCATCTTTTTATTTTCCTGTTCAATATCAGCTTCGAATCGATCCGAAATCGGGCCAAGAGAATTCACTCCCGCGATCGGCCATTTGTGACCGTTTCTTAGCAACGATAGTGATGGAGATGAGGAGGAAGGAGAAGAAGATGATCTCGAAGAGGAGCAGGGGGAGGTGAGAACGTCGCGTGTTTGTTCTATTTTTGGTAGCTGTTCAGGAACAGAGAGAGAATGCCGGGAAGGTGTATGCTGTATCGGATGTTTGATACAGGACTTTACGCGTCTTTTCCGGCGTCGATAATTTCCATTTTCAAACATCTCTTCACAGTTTAAATCTAACGTCCAGTAATTGCCTTTGCCAGGCTTCCCCTTTTCGCGTGGAACCTTCACGAAACAATCGTTGAGGCTCAGATTATGGCGGATTGAGTTCTGCCAGCCTTGTTTGTTATCGTGGTAATAAGGGAAGCGTTCCATGATGAACTGGTAAATACCATTCAGAGTGATCTTTCGGTCAGGGGCGTTCTTGATTGCCATCGCAATGAGGGCGATGTAGGAGTAAGGTGGTTTTTGGTGTTGTTCCCGCTTGTCAAGTTCAGAGAGGACGCTGAACGAGTAGCCCTGTCCGCCGAAATTGGACGGTGGGTAGCACATACCGGGTAAGTACGCCCGCTGATTCTCAAGATACTGTCCGTACAGGCTAGTAAGTGTGGAGCAAAGGGGGAGTGGTTCGCCGAAGAAACCGCCATTGGAGAGAGGCATCATTGGAAGGATCACCTAATTCCACGATCGAACTGAAAAAAACAAAACGAGACAAAATACAATAAGAATGTTCCTTCAATTCAAGAAAGAGATGACTATATAACTAAACAGAATTGAACATCAGCTTTTGTCGGAATTTTATCAAATACAGGTCAAACTCTGGACTTGTTTTTTCTACCATAACAACAACAACAACAACAACAACAACAACAACAAAAACAACTCTCACCTATTCACTGTTTCCCCATCGCGTTAAGCCAAACTGATGTACAAAATTAACATTTCCCTTCCGTGATTTGAAATCACAACTCTAGCCGACAGAGCTAAATTGACTAATCTCACATACATATGAAAATATATGTCTCAAATACGCAAGTTCCAATATCGTTTTAATAAATAAATGAATACATTTATACCAAATGATATTTTTTTAAAATCATCATCTATTTATTACATATACAATAAAACAATTGGAATGATCATCTTCGGTCGTAATGGAGGTAGGAGTGGAGTTTGACCCAGCAGCAGCAGCCAGGCTTGTCGGTAGTAAGGTGTTGTTTCTCTCATTGATTCTATTGTGCAAGTTTTCTGGATTTGTGTGTTTGATACGGATCCAGGAAACCACTGGCTGAATGGGCCATCAGACATCTAGTTCCATTAAAGTTTTGAGTTCAATTTCTGTAGAAAAAAACTCTTGTTCAGAGGAGCATCATACGGTTGTTATCTGACCAAAGCCGGGGGTACAGCGGCCGAAACGTTAAAAAAATGACAACGATGAAAAATTTGGTCCGGAAGAATCAATGTGTAATAGGAACAGTATTATCATGCCCTCTCACGCAAGTGTATGGCATCCTAGCAGTAAAAATAGGTATCTAGTAATGCCCTAGATATCTATTTCAGTCTTGCTTGGAGGTACGACCTTCAAACGGATCAAGCTATTGAATACGCGCTGGTAAAATTTATCAAGAGGCTACAGAAAGTTATAGTTTACTTGTGATTATGTATGATATCAAATCGAAAAACAGCACGTCCTGTCTTCAACAAAAGTTTCTCTTATATATATATATATATATATATATATATATATATATATATATATATATATATATATATATATATATATATATATATACACACTTTTCAAACACTGACCATAAGCTATGGATGACAGATTTATTACAGGACCCATCCTCTAACTCTTTCACTCTGGAGACTTAACACCACCACAT
Source organism: Thysanoteuthis rhombus (assembly GCA_963457665.1). NCBI lineage: Eukaryota > Metazoa > Mollusca > Cephalopoda > Oegopsida > Thysanoteuthidae > Thysanoteuthis > Thysanoteuthis major. The sequence continues at coordinate 21,174,330 of OY735207.1, read as the reverse complement.
CTCTGAATCTCTTAACTTCATTCTCTTTGAATCCCAAAAGCAGTTTTTTGCTGTGAGCTGAAAATGCAGCTTTGAGCACTAATATTTTACTGAACATCCAAGTTATTGAATACAATTTATTTCCAAGCAGTGCGGCTATCCCTTACTTCTGGCTTAATAGACCCCTCTTGTGGAATACTAGAACAAACACACACACACACACACACACACACGTATATACATATATATATATATATGTATTCCTGCAGCAGTCTCATTTTCTTCAAGTGTTTGTTCTATTTATGTTGTCTCGGTCAAATGATAGATTCACCGATTGATAACGGGAGATCATTTAAAATTGTGTATGAAAATCATATAAAGCAATATATATATATATATATATATATATATATATATATATAAAACAGGGCAGAAACATAAACGTGTTTGTATAGAGAATATTTACTCCATTCTATGTATATAGTATTAAAAAGTGGGAGGCAAAATTGGTTGTTCAGATGAAACAATTGATTACATTTACATGTTCCGTCGTGTTACCAAGATCATCAGAATGCAAGGAAAACACGAATGTACGGAATCCTTTAGAAGGGTTCAAGCTATGAAGATATTACCAACTTGGAGAGGTCAAATATCTGAATTATCGAACAATTTTTTCATGGATGTCCAAGAGAATTCAGCTTACATGTTTGTGGTTTGGCCAGCCAGAAGTGTGGGTCTGATTTGTGCGTAGGGAAAGAAGGTTCGTGTGATGTGTTCGGTCTGACCGGCTTCAATTTGGTTTACAATCTTATCGTTGATTGGTAATCTGTATAGCATAAATATCAGTTTAACCAAAATACGGGAATATAGTGAAGAAAAGGTGCCTTTATTCTATCGTGTTGCATTGCGAAATTAATGCAGACTCGATTAATTCTGTTTATTTCTGTTGAGTCCCTTTCTAATTATTCAGGTATTTCTTAAATTGAAATTTTTGGATATTTTGTGGCGGTGATTAACAAGGGCAACCTATTGGTCATCTATTTTCAAAGCTCCTCGGTGTTCATGTACTCTTCTCTTGAATAAGCCTCCCCCCTGGCGTTGTGGATGGAAGATTCAGGTAGTGGGGGTGTTACAGGTATATGTATATATATATTTCATCTTCATCTGAATATTGAGGATTCAGAACTGAGAACTCACAAGTATAATGGCAATGGAAACAACGTGCATAATTATAAAACAATTTACATACATGTAAGAGCATGCACATATATATATATATATATATATATATATATATATATATATATATATGTTCATTAACTTTCATTAACTCTTATGATTATATGTATTGTGACACAGTAAACTAGTATTAACATTTCCTTGCTTCACCTTTGAATTCCACAGAAAATCAGAAAAAAGACTGAGGTCAGGAATCAAGGCAAGGTTTACTGGAGGAGAGCAATTATATATATATATATATATATATATATATATATATATATATATATATATATATATATATATATATATATATGTGTGTGTGTGTGTGTGTGTGTGTGTGTGTGTAATTGCTCTTTTCAGTAAAGTTTGATATGTATCAATATGTGATAAGAAAGGGGGGCTGTTTGATCAACACTGATGGGGTTCCATGTTAATATGTCTGTTTTGTTTTTAAAATTCCCGAAATGGTTACATGGTAAACAACTGATGATCCCGACAACAGACAATTTTTACATTGAAACCATAATCACAAAGTATATGTGAAAAAAAGGGAAAAAAAGCACAGAAGAAAATTACGTAAATTGCACTGACAGATATTGAGAAATATGTGGCTGATGTTACGCAAAAAATCTTTTGAAAATATTTTTTAATGTTTGGTGTTGAAAGTTGCTTTAGACTTTCTAGAATATATATATATATATATATATATATATATATATATATATATATATATATATATATATATATATATATATATATATATACATATATATATAGAGAGAGATAGATAGATAGATAGATAAATTGATAGACGGAGAGAAAGAGAGGTAATTGAATTTTAGAACAAATAGAAATTTCATTGAGCCGGAAACATTATCTGTACATCATTCATCCTAAATTTTCAGTTGATACTTCGAAAGAACATAGATTTGAAGAGCGAACATAGAACAATTAAGAATTAACAAAATGATCCACTTCCATATTACTAAACTACCGAGAAACAAGAGTATGTTATGTTTTTATCTATCGGAATCGTTTTCCTCGTGTTTATAAAATAAGTGGCGTTTGGAAAATGGTGTATTTACAAGCTGCAGGGACAGACTCCATTTCTTCTTCAATCCTGACTAAAAATGACCGCTACAATTTTTGCATTGTGTTTATAATGAATGAAAAAATCATATAAATACTTGCCATCACAGTCAATAATTGAACAACCGTAGCGTCAAAATTTTGGAGTCATGTGAAAAATTCCACCGAAGAAGGAATACGGTACATAATAAACTCTATTTATGAAATTATTTGCATTTTCTACGGAGGAAACATCTAAAATAGAGTAAAAAAAATATCTGGAAACACTTCGATTCTGGAGAATCTACATGTCACTAATATATCCGTCGAAATAAGGCTCCCTAAGGGTAAAAAAAAGCTTGTTTTCCAAATTGAAAACACCAAAACGTTTTCAGAAGAGATCTTGAAAGGTCCCAATGACCGTTTTCAAATCTATAGATAAAACAGTATGACCAGGGGCGCTGGAAATCGTAAACGCATGCAGATGTAAAAGATGGTAGAATCCTTTGCCAACATCAGTGGTTTTGGTTGTCTAATATATATATATATATATATATATATATATATATATATATATATATATATATATATATATATATATATATATATTATATATATATATATATATCAGTGAGAATATATTTACTCATTAGAATGGAATAAGCCCTGGAGTATTTGGAACACGATTTTCGTGAATAAGTAAAAGCTTTCAGTTTGGCTCAGTCGATAAGAGAGTCGCCTTCCGATCATTTGGTTGTGATTTCAAATCGCTACAGGGGAATGACAATTTCATACATCGGTTGGGTTTAATGTGACAGATCATCAGTGAAGATTTTACTCCCCTGAATTAGGCGAGGATAGAACGAAAAAGTCAACTTCAGCCTTCGACTGGGGTTTAACAAAAACTTGTTGGAAAGAATGGGGACGGTGATAATCTATTTGGGGTAATTAAAACTTCACATTTACCCTTATGGAATGGTAAAAAAAAAAAAAAATGACGAATTTAACTATTTCCATCAAATGAAATGATCGGAAAAGCTTGTTTTCCCCCAGAACAAACAAACCCACAATGTTTTTTTCTATAAATTGCGCGAGGTCTATTAATAACCCAAGATTGATAACAGTGAGAGGTTGACAGCGCAGGTTGTGAGGTTGCCTTTAGGGTTTAATGAAGCCATATTTCTAACAAGAATATACCTTGCTCTTTCATCAGGCATATGGTGTAGAGTAATTAGTATATTTGGGATTTAATTTCGAAATAGTAATCCATTTTCTTGTATCATGTATAGTGTTCATGATGAGATGAAAGCTATATTTTAGCATAAGATGTATATCACCTGCACTGCTATATGACTAATCCAAAAAGTGTATTTATAACATATCATAAACATGATATATCATAAAAATAGTATATTATAAGAAATAAATAATTATGAATGATATTTATACATTCAATTCATAATATAATATCTGCTGTACTGATAATGATATATTCGTATTTTCATTCATCCTGTTGCTTACAGACACCAAAGCTCAACTTTTTTTGTTAGTTCTTGTATATAGCATCTTCATTGTGTACTTAGGGATTTCGATTTTCTGCATCTAAAAATTCTGACGCATAAAAATTGTTTGAATTTAACCTATGATTACATTGCCATTTTTGAACCGAAAACAGAACGCGTCCGTAGCAAAAGTAAAAAAAATGAGACGGTCTGGAGTCAAAATCTTTTATTTACATCGAAAATTGGTTTTAAAGGTTGTAGCGCAACTTGGATGTAAAAAAAAGTTCAACCAGTCTTATCAGTCTGACCCGTGCTCTGGTTGGTCATACGAGTGCGGAAATGCCAAACGAAAGAACAAATTTGAAGGACATTAACCAAGTATAATGTCATGGTCATATTAGTTTTTTGAGATGTACTTACCTAGAAACGCCGTATATGTAAAAACGTGTATATTGATGCCGACGCAAGAGGCACCAATTAAAAGTTCTGGTAACATAAAATTGATCGTAATTGATAGAAAATAGAATGAGACTCTTACGAAAGAGTGATTTCCCGAGGTATGTGAATGGTCCAGTGGGAAACAAGAAACGCTGGATAACTTGGCTAAGTATCCTCCAGATTTCCTGAATCTCTAAGTAGCACTTCGTATATATATGTGTGTGTGTGTGTGTGTGTGTGTGTGTGTGTTTAGTGTAATACTCGACGCACACAAACAAACGCCTATATGTTTTAGGTTGGTGCAAAAATAATTGCAGTTTTTCACCATCAGATTTAAAGCAATATATCTCAGCTTGGGATAAAAGTTATTAATCGAAATGTGAACCTTTAGAATCTACATATTTTGCTCACTGAAAACGAGTCCATTTATTCCGGAAGCATAGAATTCTGGGAACCAGTGAATTCATCGAAGGCTTTGTTGGTGAAGACCTTCCCTTGCAGGAAGTGGTCGAAATGCTTGAAAATGTGGTAGTCGTCCGGGGAGTGGTCTGTTGGGTAAACTGAATGAGAGAGTTTCGTTGCCTAGTTCGTTCCATTTCTGTAGAGTTCTTTGCATGACATGCAAGCTTTTTCGCTTTTCATTCAGGGTGACTCGCACGACATGTTGAGCATTTTTGCTTTTCCAATCTTATACAAAAGTAAAAAAAACTGTTGAATGGCCAACGATCAGCTCCTCTGCAATATTCCGAGTCGTTTTGCGTGGGTCCACCTCAGTAATAGCCCTCAATCGGATGTTGCCAATCACAGAAAGACGTCTGCATTTTCAAGGTTCTCGACTCCGTTTCGAGTGTTTTAAAACCAATATTGAGCTGTGGGTTCATTGACGATCCCCTGTCTAAATACTTGTTTGATATTGCGAGCAGTTTCCGCTACTTTACATCCGATTTTGAAATTATCGAATTTGCCTTTTTTCTATCTTTGATTTGACAGCCTCAAATAAACCAGAATAAATAGCGAAAAGAAAACGTTCATCTTAATAAATAGAATGATATTCATGCCTCAAAATGGTTTTTCACATGAACTTAATCAACTACTTGTTTATTTAAAAAAATAAGTATCAAGGTTGAAAATAAAAACGTAATATATCATTCGACAACTTGCTTTCGACAACTTCATGCTGTTTAACTATATTATGTTACAGTACATCATGTATAATCGTGAGTACTTGGTAGAGAATATTAAAATTTTACCAGATTTATATTTACGGGAATACGCCTTGCTTTATGCATTGGAACTTTTAATTCGATCCATTGCCTTATCAAGACTATTCTTTTATAAATCTTATTACATTTTGGGCTACTGACCCGTTATAGTAAATCAAGTTATTCATCCTGCAAACTTATACTTAGGTCTTTACATTAATTGTTGGCATTTAAATCTTCTGCTCTTGAACGTTATATTCCTTACAGTAATCTTCTGAAATGACGCTGCAGCTCATCTCGTAAGAACGTTACCATTTCTGCGTACAGATTTGATGTATAAAAATGAATTCTGGGTTTTAAATGAAAAAATAAATAGTTGATCCAAATATTGATAGCTGCAGTACCAAACTCTAACCACACAAAAGGCGAAATCCATACACATTTATAGCAAGCATAAAATAGGATGTGATATAGAGGCATAAATGGCACTGGAAAACATTTATCTGCGATTTATTGTGACAAAAGATATTTAGAAAGCCGCAATGTTAGTCTCATTTCACTTAAATCGTATTTGAAAACAGGATTTATGACTTTTAACGGCTTGCATTATACATATAATCTCTTTTTAATGTTTTACACTAACATGATATTATAGTACTGTGTGTAAATTTTCTCTGGTTAGGATCATCAGTTGTTTACCATGCAACCGTTTCGGGGATTTAAAAACAAAACATTTATTTGTAAACAGCACCCTCGCAGTGTTAATTAAACACCACCTCCCTTTCAACTATGATTTTGATGTGTAACTCACGTCAAACTTGTTGTTGGTATTTTATATAGCGTGTTATCATAATGTATTTTACATGGATGTCATTTTATACTACACATCATTTAATTTTTTTAAACACAAGGTTTACTTACGAAGCTTACCCCAGAAATGCACACACATTATATATATACACACACACATACACACACACACACACATATATATATATATATATATATATATATATATGTATATATATATATATATGTATATATATATATATATATATATATATATATATATATATACTATTTTGAAAATAACATTCTACAAAATGACGATAATTGTTGACAATGTGGAAAGAAACACAAATCGTTTG
>OY735207.1:21132772-21165272 GCA_963457665.1 Thysanoteuthis rhombus | reverse complement strand
TGTACACTATTCACGTTGCGCAATTAATCGAATAAATTCGAAATGTGCAAGCATTAAAACTGAGATGACTATACGAGTTATTTTTTCAAATATTCAGATAGAAGCCTAAATATCAAAATACGATGTCGTTTATTATTGATTTTTCTCGAGCTTATTTACTTAATAGCGACAATTTATTTTCTTCGGAACTTTCTAAATTTTAAATCAACAAAGTAAGAAACAAAATCCAACTTGAGTATTTAAAGCCATCCTCAGTCTGGTGCTTTATTTATTTCATCGTATCGCGTGAAAAATTTGTAAACCAGGTTTTGGCTTTTCAAATTAAAAACATATTTAACATTTGAGAAGATTTTCTTCAAGTGTAAGGGTAACTGATGAACTCTCAAGTGTAATAACAATTTGAAGAAAAACCCTGCTTTGTATTCTCTAACAACCTTAAATCTAAAAAGAAGTTGAAATTTACAAGAATAAAAATCCACAAATAACTCGGAGAAAAATAATATTTGATCGCATACTGAATATTTGAAAGCTTTGTGCTGAATATAAAAAGACGATGTAGTTAATTATTATTTCCTCTCAAGATTATTTACTTAATTGTTACAATTTATTTTCTTTGGAACTTCCGAAACTTTAAATCAACAAAATTAATAACAAAATCCAAATTAAGTTTTTTAAAACAATTCTCGGTGAGATGATATATTTATTTCACTGAATCGTAAGAAAAATACGTAAAACCAGCCTTTCAGATTAGGAATATTTTTAAAATTTGAGAAGATTTCTAGAAAGTCTCACGATGACTTACGAACTCTTATGTGTAAAAAAAATATCAAGAAAAACTGGTTTGTATTCTCTTAGGGGCTCTGTTGAAAAAAAGAGGAAATTCAAGAGGAATAAAAATCCACAACTTACTCGGAGAAAAATAATATTTAAAAGACAGAAAGTACGTGCAGAATGCTTGATCTTTTTCTAATATTACAACTCTTAGAAATATCCTTTTAAAAAAACATTGGCTCAATGAGCTTCCTAATTAAAACTTGAATATACTTCAACAAATGAATATGACTCCTAAAACTAAAACATAACTCATCTTAGCGATTACATTTTATCTAACGTTCTTGTTCTAAAACTGACAGCTTGGCGTAATGGTTACCGAATCTAATTATCAACTCTCTGGTTCAAATCACAGCAGATCTTCATGGTTAATTTTATAAATCGATTTGCTTCATCACGATTCTTTGAGTTGGACAGACAAATAGACCAAAGTATTTGATGATACTGTCTTTATATGTATAGATAATCTAATTGAGAAAATATAAATAGAATGAATAGATTCGTTGTGTGTTTTTGTTTTTTTTTTCTTAAAAGTTGACTTGTAATAAATCCATTTAAGAGAGATAAATTACACCTAGAATGAAAAAATATGATACATTTTTATAAGTATAGTCCATCTGCTCCACCTGCTTGAGACAAGAAGTGTTTCAAAATATAAGATATATTGACGTTTCTTCTCTACATAACGGTATTATTCTTTATTCTAATTAAACCAACTTTGAATTAAAAGAAAAGCGCGGTATGGTCCGAGTGACAATTTTATTGTAAAATCTATTGTCAACAGCATATCCGAGAAATTTTACCATTTTTGTATTATTTGTTTTATTTTTATTTTTTTATTAAAACTTTCCTTAGGATTTAAATATTTAATCACTACGATCAAATGATCTGTTGAGGCGGAAAGTGATTATAAATAAGGGAATTTTCGTAGTAAAATTGCTCTTTAATGCTAAACGATTTAAATGACCGTTCGTCGGCGAAACAAATTTTATTTCTTCAACATCAAAGAAAATCTAAAGTGACTTATGTATTCTTATGTGTGTGGGTCTTTCCATACGGACGTCTTTTTCAAAACTTTCGACTGCATTCCCGAAAGAAGATGAGAATATTAAAAAAAAATATATAGGTCGACGAAATTTTCAAAGAATGAGCTGGAATAAATAAATTTTAAATCGTTTAACGGAAGTCAATTGAAAAAAACAAAACAACGATTATGATTAAACAGATTAACTCATGGATACGCAACCATGAATTCTCAAATTCCAGGAATTATTATGATTCCTTAACTTGAATATTTCAGATATGACTTTCGTTAGAAAATGATATTTTTTATTGTATTTTTCAATCATGAAACTGTTGTTTTTTCTTTTCACAGATTTAGAGACACTACTCGGGTACCCTGAATTTTTCTACGTTTTAAATCCATATGAAGACAAAAAGAAAAATATTCCTATTTATTATTTACGAAAAAAAATGATGTCAACACCCTTTTTTAAGATCTATTTTTCCGATCGTAATATATATTTTTTTAAGAATTGCAACAGTGGAGAATAATCGTGTCGTTTTCATGATGCAAGGTGTGGTAGAAAGATGAAAGAAAAACACCGAACAAAGAATCTATTAAGATTATTTCTATTGTTTTGATTAATTTATATTAACAGTAACATGTGTTGAAAAATCAATAGGAAAAATATGTGACACGCCCGGCGTAGTACAAAAAATGAACTTGTTTTGATAAATCAAATTTCGGTCCAAGGAAACGTTATTGAACCGACTAGGAAGAAAATAATCGAAATTTATCGAGAACCTTTGTAGATAGTACGTGGACAAATGGATAGAAAGGCGTGAGTGAATACATATACCTCTTTCTATTTCGTTAGCAGAGGTAAAATATATTTTTCCATTGATTGAGGGGAAATCGGTGAATTTGGTGATGGTTATAGGCAGAAATTTGTTCGATCCGATGAAACCACCCGAAAACGTATCAAATCATTATTTTCATAATGTTTCATGATTATAAAATGTTTGGGAAGAAAATTGATTAATTCGCCGAATTTGAACTTGAAATTCCAAAACAATAGATGAAATATTCACTAACCCGTCCAAAACTTCATATATATATATATATATATATATATATATATATATATATATATATATATATATATATATATATATATATATGAAAATATCATTATGACAATAAACAACAAACACGTGTATATGCATAAAATAGATCATTAATTGAAAATACATCTCAATACGTTTGATAGAGCAGTTTAAATACGAGTAAAGATATTTTCAGTGGTTCATTACAGATTGCATATTCTATTTCACTGAAAAAATTTTGAAAACATTTTTAAAATAGAGTGAATGTACCATTTGTGATGATCCACCGAAAATATCGTTACTCACGTAAAATATTTATATATCTATGTTTATATAAATATATATATATATATATATATATATATATATATATATATATATATATATATATATATATACACACACGGATGTGCATACATGTGTGTATTGATATGCATAGTATATATATATGTATATATATATATATATATATATATATATATATATATATATATATATATATATATATACACACACACGGATATGCATACATGTGTGTATTCATATGCATTGTATATATATATATATATATATATATATGTGTGTGTGTGTGTGTGTGTGTGTATGAAATAAAAAGCAACAATAGAAAAACGGAGTTAAGCTAGAAATAAAATGATAATAGTGAAAATGCCTATTCGGAAAAGCAACAATAATAAGATGGAATAAAACTAGTAACATAATAATAATAATAATAATAATAATAATAATAATAATAATAATAATGATAATAATAATAATAATAATAATAATAATAATAATAATAATAATAATAATACTCACAAATGCTTAATCTAAAAAGCAACAATAATAAGATGGAGAGAAAAAGGATAAAGTAATCGTTAAAATGCTTCACCTAAAAATTTCAAAGATAACTCAACAATCCCATTTATAGTTAAACAAAGACGATGGAAAGCGATGCTTCTCAAACTGGCCGGTGATTTATCCAAGTTTGAATAAAATGATTTGGTGGACGAGGGTGAATGATATCAGAAGGTTGAATGATTTGATTTACTCAGATATTTACATTCTCTATACTTGAAAAAGGAATTTTGTGGTGATACAAAAAGAAAACATTATTTCTAAAACCCCAATTCCAAGTTCTCAGATTGTTAAAAGCTTCATGTAAACTACAAAATCATAATAATTTTTCCGTGTTGATTTTTTTGTCACTCCTAGGTTTGTTTATGTATTTCTAAGATGTTCAAAAACATGTGTAAAATAAACAATTACAAAATGAGTTGATTTATGTTTTTTATCCATTGTACAAATGAATTATGTAAAATAAGATATACACAAGAGAGAATATGATAGTGTTGGCCATATCCTAGGAATATTGGATGCCGTGTACAACTCTTATAACAAGCAAACTGATGTTTTCTTGTGAAAGCCTAGTGCCTAAAGCTTGAAAGAAAATTGTTTTCTTGTCCCGGGTAAAAAGAGCATCCCCCTAGTAAGCTTCTTTTGTTCATAACTGATGAATTTGCCTTTATTTTTCACAAAAAATTTGCCAATTCTATGACTGCAAATAACATAACACTATTGGTTACTGCGAGAATCTTCTCATATAGGATTTTAGCTCCCCAAGGGATAAAAACGTCCCAAATGGGCTTATTTTGGCTGAAAATTTGCACGTAAATGCGATTTATGATTAGAAATGACATAACACCGTTAGTTTCCGCGAGACAGTTCTCTTTAAGGGGTTTTGGACTGAGGAGACTAAAAAAAAACCATAACCCCTAAAAACCCCCGATTCAAATCAGCTTCTTTTGCTCATAACCCAAAATACGGCGTTATTTATAACTGAAAAGTCACTGAGACAGGGGGGGGGGGTGATTTTTGCATAGATTCACCCGGAAATTTAATTTTTATTGTACATGTTCACAACACATAATACTACCAATACTTCATATCAGTCCACGCGATATCTCCAAAGGCTCTCAAAGAATTTCAATGAGAATCCGTGGAATGGAGGACAATAGAATGTAGAAGAAGTGATTGTATTTGGTCCATGCATAATCACCTCCCCTCTGTCATCAACATTTCAGCCACAAACAATGTCGTATTTTTAAGTCATGGGCAAAGGAATCTCATTTTGGGCTAAACGAGAAACGTCTTATATCATTTATAATCATAGATCACACTTATTGGCGAATTTTCAGAGAAAAAATAGTTACACATTTTCCAATCATGGGAGTTTTGTCCCTATTTACCCAGGGCCGGAAGTTTGAAAATTGGAATACATTTTTTCCTCATCCTTAGGTACTGAGCTTTCACAAAAACACATCAGTTTACTTGAAATAAGAAATGAACACGATTTTTATGTATTCGATACACTACGAGGAAAATGATTAAAGAACAAAAAGTAAATCTAGTCACGGGTGAATGAAGCTTTTTAATTGATACTTGAGGATGAATGACATTGAAATAGTTTAAGAATCACTGATGTAGAGATCGGAAAGGAAAGAGGCAGAATGAGTCTAGGTTAGTTCTCCTTTTGTTCACCGACGCTTCCGGGGTCGGTGAATTACGTCCATAAAGAAAACCGGCTCCTGAGGTGTGGAATGCGTGTTCATACCCAGTCGGAAGCTACTCCTTTATTTCTGATTTCATGCTGTTTGATCTAGCAGACGGAAGGTGTGTCGACCCGGACTATTGAGATAAAAAGCAACTATAATAAGATGGAGAAAACACGAGTTTCCGTTGTTTTATCTTCAGTCCGGAGTTATTGGACAACCAGAACTCATTTTCTGATCATTAACCCCTGAGCCAGTCGATTCAACACTTATAACAACAAGGACAAACCCAAGAGCTATTCTGCATCATTTTCAAAGCCAGTTTAGTACGTTTTACAGTCTATGTGATGTTTCCTAAGCCAGAACGACCGAAGCTGTAGCTAAGCAAAGGGTGCTTTTTATATTTCAATGTATAAAAGAGTTGCATCTTGGACCAAAAGTCTCCAGTAGCGAATTTCAGCTCAACCCGACAATCTATAAGGCAACCTCGTTTGAAGAAACTGAGAATAGTGCAGACCTTCCGGCCAAAAGGGTTCTGTGAGTAGATCTTCGCTTCGCACCAATGATTAATTTTTTTGTTCTCAGCTGAAAAAATAAGACTCGAAACATTGGATATTCTTTCCTTTTTTTTTCTATATTTACCAGAGGGTGTTGTTTTGAATTAAGGTAGCAATCGCTGAAGTAAGCGAAATGAGAAGTTACGGTGGTCCAGTCTATCAATAGGAGTGCTTTAATGTACACTGTAGTGCCTAAATGAGATAGATAAATAAATAAGGGAGACCGCTCTATAATTAGCATTTGATTTTTATCTCCCATTGACAAATGTTACAGACAAAAAATATACACACATGGCGAATTATGTAGGTAGGTATGGAGCAACTAAAGAATCATGATGAGAGAGAATACTAGTCAAAAATTATTAATAATAGCTATATTTGCTATTTATTTTCATTTATATGAATTGAAATTTTAAAATTGAGATGAATTTAAGGAAAATTATTCATAAAAAACATGGGAGAATAGAATAATCCTAAAAGAGATAATAAACTTTAAAACTCTAAAACTCTTCAAAAACTAGAAAGCATTCGGAGAGTGTATACCTCAGTCAACACTATAGTCAAACGAGGTAATTGTTCATGAATCCGCTCCAAATTGATTCACTTCTTCGGCGGCTTATTGACTATTGCGTCACAAAATGTCATAGAAATACATTGGGAATTTGGGGAGATATCGTGTAAACATATAAACAAAAAGAAAAACTGGAGGATATCTCTCAATGAATATAATTCCTGGATCCACCCTCAAATTCAACTAATTCTTCCTTACTCTATTGCCCACCCGTCCACAAAGTTTCATTGAAATTAATCGAGTACTTTCAATGATATTGTGGACAGTCAGGAAGACGAACCTGGCCGAATACATACACCTCTCCAACTTTCCGGTAGCAGTAAATAAACTGATAAGATATTTATTGCAAAGAATTTACGGGGATTTTGAAACCGTCAGCTTGATAAAAAAAACAAAACAACAGACTTATCGGTCTTGAAAAGAAAGGTTTCAGAGACGGTTTCGTTGACTAGTGACTAACGACCAATCTCTCAGCTGCCTGTTCGAACTTTCAAAAATGCTTTCAAAACTAATTTGAAATGTTTGTCCTCCTCCTCCTCCACCTCCTCCTTCAGTCGATCTGGCGCTGAAATTCCAAAATTGCGGCCTGTATCTTTGGCACAGTGGTCTGTTAATTGTTCTAATTGAAATGATAGCTGGATTTTTTGATAGAAAAATTATGAGATTCAATTATGGCTGTTTTTCAACATACCAAAAGGAAACCCGAGAACATGAAGTAGTAGTGCGAATAGATTCGGTAATCAAACAATTCTTCTATGATTATATTACCTGCCAAAGTTGAAGCAGAAGAAAACCAACACTGACCAAGGTTATTTACTAATCTTAGTTTAGTTGTAGTACAATGTCAAAAGCGTGTAGCAAATGGTGGAGACTACTCAGTAGTAATGATTTGCTATACCAATTTGCAGACCATTACATCAGGACAAGGCACCCAACCTTGACCAATATGGTAAGGACTGATAATGTAAGATGAAATAGTAAAAGACCACAACGACAGATCTGCTTAGTCACTCAGTAGAAATCGTCACATGATTAAGGTCTTTTGGCAGTGTAGGGGGTGATCAATTAAATATTGTTAATAAAGATGATCGATGAACATGTAACCTCTCTCACCATTTGTTGGGCGATGGTCGCTAAAAAGTACGAATTGAAAAAAAACAAACAAACAAACAAATGCGAATGCTGCCACAAACTAATGAACCAATTTAGCATATTTTATATAGTAAATCCACTACACACACTAAGGAGCACATATATTTTCAGCTCTCTGGCTTCAATTAACGCGGCCTGTATGCGCGACATACACCCAGTCAGTCAGCAAGACAGCCAGCTAGACCAATTTGAAAACTGAAGTAATCTGTTTTAATGTTGATAGTTTAGGATAGCGGTTTTCAATGATTAAAAGTTCAATGAATCAAATGACCATCTTCTGAACGAGGAATTTTACAATCTATTCTTGTAGCTATTTTAAACAATTCAGGATGTTCGAATTTTAGAATCATTACTGAATCAATAATCATTAGACTGGCCGCTTAATGGGAGGATATTTTTTCCTCATTTCAACAGCGAAGTTTTCTGTTTTTTGATATAAAATAATGGTAATTGCTACTTCATTTTACGAAAGGTTTTAACATGAATGCTTTACTTTCAGATAGCGTAGGAACCTGTAAATGGTAATTACTGTTTGTTCTTTTAGATCAGTTTGTGGTAACAAGCCAGACAAATGAGGTGGGTGGGGTGGGGGGTGATCCTCTGAGGATGCCGATGCTTGTTTTTATTGGCTTCTGTCGAGGTTAACAACAGGTATAACAGCTTTCAATTGTCTCTGTCGAGTAATCCACCCTCCAAAAACTATCCTAAGACAAGACACGTACCTTTCTTTGTCGACAATATTGGTACTGCGAGCGATGAGACATTTTATCAAAATATCTATCGGTGTGAATAGAGCACAACGAAAAAAAAGGATTCATGCCCCTTCTAAAGGCATTAGTGTGAAGTGAAAATAAGCAGCTCCAGCCGAAATTCGAACTCGATTTTACATACTGGTAATCGTTACACCACACTGCACCTTCACGTTTGCTCTTCTGAATTCGTGTAAATAGACCTTAGACCCATCACCCAAGGCAAAAGCAATTATGGCTGTTTTTCTTGGTGGGTAATCTGTTTTGAATGGAACTGAGGTCGTCACGGTTGGTGCTACGTTTGTAGGGGGAAAAAGATAGAGTGAATTAAGATTTACACGACAGACATGTGCACTTCCTGAAAAGATAGTGTATATATCTACTTAATGTCACCCCAGTCGGAAATCTATTAGATAATTTCACTCTGAGAGGCTGCAAAAACTGAATTAGGAAACTTTACACTATTGACGAACGAGAGAAAATTGACTGGAAACTCACAGGCTCATTAATAATAGTCACACACTGGACTTCAACTGTCACTTCATGGAATGTCCATCAAAGATAATGCTATCCCCAGCTACGAGGGCGTGGCAAGAAGCTTCAAGCACAAAAATATACAGGCGTTTATAACCAATTCTCCCTAGAGTTATCAGTGAGAAAACAGTCACCTCCAAAAATACTTTAAAAAATAATCAATAAAAAAAAAAAAGAAGACATTTCCCAGAATATGTTTACCGACAAAATCACTTATTAATTATCTCAATCTACGAACGAACCAACATCTTGCAAACTGGTATGATAACCTTTTTTGCTGGGTTTATATCAACTGGGTATAATTCTATTAGATAAATTGCCTTTTTATGGATGTTTGTTTTTCCGACTGCAACGTAAGCCGACAGTTGTAAGAGGAGGGAAAAATTCATTTTAGGACCAGATTTAAAGGGGTTAATGGGTTTGTAAGAAATTCAATGACCCGAAGAGAAATGAGATGCATGTTATCTCCATTAGAAGTAGTAATAAGAGAGAGAGAGAGAGAGAGAGAGAGAGAGAGAGAGAGAGAGAGAGAGAGAGAGAGAGAGAGAGAGAGAGAGAAGGCGTTGGTGAAGATAGAAATATATGATATTCAGAGTGGGCAGAAAAAGAGGAATATCCACCCCCCTTTTTAACGTCACAATAAATCAAATTATTCGTCTTTTTTCTTTTAAATCGATTCTCGGGATAGAAAATAGAAAGAAAAGTCTCAACCGAAATTTGAACTCTGTCGATAGCGTTTCCAGCCTAGGAAACCTTTACGGTGCTGGGTGCTGTAGCAGTTACCTGGACAGAAAATGGAATCAGCGAAAGCTTTTTTGAATGTATAGGTTGGCGAACGGAGATTTTGGGGGGTAAGTTTTCCATAGCAGCGATCTGTGTGCAAGATAACCCCCACCCAATGGAGTTTCTAAGTGTAGTGCGACTTGCCCAGCACTTAAACTGACGGTTTTCGTCCGAGGTCAACCGTGAGAGATAGTACTGCCCTAAAGTCAGTATAACAAGCAAAAAGCTTTGAAAGAAAATGGGAACTTTATTTCCTGATCGATTGATTATGATACGTGTGGAATTATAAGCTAGACACGGGGGGGGGGGGGCTAGACACTACTGGGTAACTTGATAAACAAACTGATAAATCTGCCCAAATTTTCCGAGACTTCAGTTTAGGTAACATCTCTCTCATATCCAAAATGTCAGACCAAACTGCCACCTCCAAGCTAGATTTGACCTCAAAAAGAAAACAGAAATTGAAAACCTTTTACCAGTCAGCTCAACAGCTACAATCCTGAAAACAATATGCATCCATATCCAAAAGATCTAAGAAGGAGTAAAAAGTTGTGCTCCTCATAATAAAAACGATTCTATGTTAACAGAAACTAGAAGTAGCTGTGAGAGAACTTGGTACCAACCCCTCAAATTGTCATTAGACGCAGCAACAAATCCATACGACGTCCTAAATCTACATTTTTACACAATAATACAATCTGTTATCAACGATAATGTCAAATTTACAAAATCAAAAATACTAGCGACATAAAGAAACACGTTAATACAATAATCTCTGCAAATAACACCGAGATACGATCTACACCCTGAAGTCATTAGTGACTACCTAACTGGATACTTAAACAGCAATGTTAAAATTCATAAACCTGTCTCCTTCTGAAAGAGATTATTTCCCGAAAACTTACTCGATTAACACCTACCAAAAACCTCAACGATATTATTTCCCTAAATTTATCAACAAGATACAGCATAAGATCCACCCAGGAATTCCTTCAAATACGTAAAACATTACAACTTAACCATGATTTTGCTCGACGTCGATAATTTATTTACTAACATCCCCATGGACGAAACAAATAGCAATTGTGTATATAAACACTTAACTTTTCCCTCCCAAAAATCAAACTTAACTACCTCTGCGAAAACTTCAGCTTGCCTGTACAAATAAAGTCTCATTTTACGACCTTGATGGTAATATTTACACGCAGCGCAATGGTGTTAATATTGAAGAAGTTTTCGAGGACTTTTCCCAAACAAAAAAAAATATATAAATATCCGATTCGACAACTTCATTTTAACTAGTAACCTGAAAAAATCCTTAAATCTGCAGTCAAATAAAAATCTGTATTAAATTCCACTTACGAACTCAAAGCAACAAGATCCTAGAACTAAATGTTCTGGTCGACTTCAAAATCAATACCTTCACTACTTCGTAAAAAAAAATACTAGCCTGAATTCTTGCCATCTTCCATCATGAGCACTTATCGGCCGACTTGGCATAAATTGAATGTGACAATATATGGACTTTTAGTCTCCCCAAACCCATGATTTTATATATCAGACTATGAACATTAGGTTAAATACTTTCATAGTACTGATTCTATTTCTGTAGATGATGATTAAAGAAAAAAAAATGGCCGATATTACAACTCTTAAATGAGGGGTTGTAATTCCAGTCAGTCAGTTCCATGAATGATGAATTTGGGTGAAAGCTAAAAAAATATCCACACAGTATATAGTTAGTAGATTGGGACAATACATTCAGTTTTCTGAGTTTGCTTATAGCGTGTGATGCTGCAACTCTTACCTTTAGAAGACGGGATTGTTACTGTTTAACAATTTTGGTTAAATTAATCTTAGCAAGCAATCACTGAACATAATTAACTGATTACCCACCTTTAATAACACCCCTTGACTAGAATATTGAATAAATTAATTCTATCCAAACTTTTCAAGTCATCAAAGTCCGAATGGCCGGTATTAGGAGTCAACCGATTTTAACAGCAGTATAATAGCGAAAAGTCAGTGCAGAAACAAAATAGGATTTTTATTAACAGACCACATTTAATTTTTTTTCTAAAAAAAACCAAACGTTTAAATAAGCACGAATAGATAATGGCTTTCCTGATTATATTGTTGAAAGTCAGATCAAATTGTTCCCAAGGACAGTCTGACAACACTACAAACCATAAAAAAAACAAAAAACAAAACAAAACAAACTATGAACCTTTTGTACTGAAACCAAAATTACACACGATGAATCTGCAAATAGACGAATAATTCGACAATGCTCCTCCTTTGGAGAACTCGAAAAAAGAGCGTAAAATGAATCATTTATAACAAAAAATCTTAGAAACTGCAAATATCTAATTTAATTTTCTCGTCATTTATAATTTAACATGCCTTTGAGGGACTGTGTACCCTGTTAAACAAAACAACCCTAAATACCAACGTTGGACCTTATCTAGACCCCCAACTTGCCACCTATGAGACCGGAGTGCCACAAGACAAGACATAGATACACACATACCTTTTTTTCTTTCCGAGAAAGTCCTCCTACGCAGAACACTCGTCGATAACACTTGTACATTGCACAAAATGAATTGCAAAAAAAGACTTGATTATCAAAACAAAGTATCCAAAAATTCATTGAAATCTTCGCTCAGGATAACGTTGATTTTTGAATGTACTCCGCAATGACACCCCATATCCCATCAGAGAATTTACTTTGCCCACCATGTTTCATCAACACACAAGGAGCTGAGCCGAATATAGCTTGGCTAATACATGAAATTGTGGGAAAGCACTGGCACTTTATTTTTCATCGGCATTGAAAATGGCTAGTTGTTTAGCCGAAAGTGCTAGGTCTGAAGACTTTTGGACAACTCTCACACGAGATCAAAGCATATGTCTTGTGCAGAAACAAGGTGAAGCTAATAAACACACACACACACACATTATATATATATATATATATATATATATATATATATATATATATATATATATATATAATACTATCCTGTGAGATATATTCGACCACCTAAATTTTCGGAAGTTTGAGGACTTGAAAAGGATTAATTTATTCAAGCTACCGATCGAGGGATGTTATTTACCGTTATCATTGTGATATTTATATTCGAAATGATCGCTTGTTTAGTATCACTCATTTCTAATAGCTTCGTAGCAGCATTTCCCTTCTTTAAAGTCAAGTCTTGTATCAGTACAAAGCGTAACTCAAGAGAATTTAACGACTCAAGCTAGTAACCAAACACCATATTTGTATCGATATTTTTTCTTTAGCGGGTTTCACCCAAATTCAAAAAGGCGCTTTCTAAAGAAATATATATTTGGTTACCCAACTATCTGCATGATTTAGTAGATGTAATATTTGCATTCTATACATGATTTAAAAAGACGATTTTATGAATATGGGTGAAAGCTGCCAAGAAAGATATCAACATGAATACTGTATATGTATACTATTCAGAGCCAATAAATTCAGTTACTTGAAATTTTTTTAATGCTTTTATTGCTGTAATGCAAAATCATATTAATAGCGAGACTTCAGCTTATATCTCTCTGTACCCACTAAAACGCAAAGGGAAAACTCGGAAATCATTCAAGCATTTTACTTACAACCAAAAGATCCATGTCCGTCTGTCCTTAACTGATGAAGCGCTCGCAAGCAAATCACGTGACAAAACTCATCTTACAAGAGAATCTCAAAATATATCTGTCCGTAACTTAAAACTTACTGTCTGCTAAATAAATGGAGAAATCTGCTAATCTACCAGTGTGTAATTCAAACCTTACAATCTGTTAAATAAATGGTATTGTTGTTATCACAAACGCTTAGCCTCTAAATCAGGTGACGTTCGAATTGAGTCTTCATTTTGTTATTTGAAAATTTCTTTTCATTTCTATCATATATTATATATTATATATATATTCATTTCTATTATATGAGCAGTTTCAAGCTGCATGATTCTCTTTAGTTACTTTTATCTGGTTGTGTGAATTCAACACACTTATGCATCATTTTCTTCTTCTCACGGACTAGAAACCAGATTCATGGTCTTAGTTTGAGGTCAAGTTCGAACAACAATTTGATCTTGGTGTATCAAAATATTTCAACCTTCTTCCAGGATCTTTCCATCCAGTAGGAAGGTTGTATAGTTGGGTCTCATATCAGATTTTGGCAGCTTAGCCTGGAGAGGAGGCTTAGACACGCCTTTCACGGGATTTTGGTTTTGACTGGGTGTTGGGGTTTTCGTTTTCATGGTAGGGGTTAATGAAAAATACCAAGCGTCTTTGGTCTGAGAAAGAGAAAATATTTTTTCAAATATTCTTAGGCTTCCGTTTGATTGGGATTAACTGAAAAGACCAAATTCTGCCACCGTTCATTTCCACTTATTCCTATTATTGCTATTTCATTTTTCCATGAGGGCAATTGTCTTTTATTCATATGGTCTAGGTTTTTCTTGATTTCTAAAAAGCCTGCAATGTGTACTGTTCCTTGAACCTGCTCTTTATGCTGCTCTCCATTGATTCTTTAGTTCATTTTTGGGAGTTCTTTTACTCGATAAGCGGCGGATATCTCTTAATCTCTTCTATAACAATGGGTCATCGAGTCACGACCCGCATAGCTTGAAAATATCCAATCCCAAAATCTCGTGAGAAAATTAATTTTCTAATTCATAATTCAAGTATCAATACTTCTACAAGAAGTATGCATTCATTTTTCCGTTATCCATAATTCAGAACACCTATACATACATATATATGTGTTTGTATGTATATATATATACATATATATATGTGTGTGTGTGTGTGGATATATATATATATATATATATATATATATATATATATATATATACACACACACATGTATATGTTTTTATATACATATATACACATATATATATGAATGTGTATACATGTATACATATATATGTGTGTATATATATACATGTATGTATGTGTGTATATGTGTATATGTATATACATATATATGTGTATATATACATGTACATGTGTGTGTGCATATACATATATATGTGTGTGTATACATATATATATATATATATATATATATATATATATATATACATATATGTGTGTGTGTATATATATATATACATATGTATGTGTGTGTATATATACATACATATATATGTGTGTGTGTGTGTGTGTGTGCTTATGTGTCAGTCTAAAGATAATTCCAAGACAAAACAGAAGTGTGTCTGTTGAAAATTCTTCATTCTATCAGGTCTTTTGTTTGATACATATGATATATAAATGTACAGTCGGTCATTCGTATCTGGGGTCATTACTTTGAGGAACACCGTGCATACCAAAATCTGCAGATGCTCAAGTCCCTTATATTATATAGTATTTGTAAATAACCTCTGTATGTCATATTGTATACCTTAAATCATCAATAGGTTACTTACGATACCTAATTCTATGTAAATGTTGTATAAGAATTTACTATCATGTCGGTATGAACAAAATATTTTGGTGGTAAATCGACACTTGTGAAAAAATCAAACTAGTAAAAACATATATTTCATCTTCGAAATCTTTGCACCTTTAGTAAGAAGAGAGTTTGTAAAAAAATTCTGTTATGAAAAATTATTAATGTACCTTCTATAGAGCCGGAGATATTCGTGAAAATTTATTGTTTGAAAAATTGTTTATCAGTTAACGAAAAAAAAATCGTAATAAATTGTACTGGCAAATTTTTAGGCGAAAAAACTCATCGATTCTAAAAATCTATCAAAAATCAACAAGTAATTGAAATTTTGACAAGATTTTCGTTACTGCTTTGATAAAGGGAGAAATTTAAAAAAAAATGTTTTCATTTTGAATTTTGAAGAAAAAACTCTTTTTCCAACGAAGTTGAGAGATGTATGTGTATTTTCATGTTATTACATCCTCTTGATGAATTTTATGATTTATTTTACTTATACAATCGTGAATTCATTTAGTTTTCACTCATTTTAAAGATAAATACTCAGAAAAATAAATTAGAAAAAAATGGGAAATCAAAATATTACTCTACGTGGCTAGATTTTGATTCGGTAAATTATACTTGAAGGCTACAGTCTGTGAAAGTGAAAAAACAAACAAACAAAAAAAACCAAAAAAACATTCACATTAAATTTTTTACATAGAAATATTTTCGAATCTTTCAATTATCACAATATTCAAAAAAAAATCTTCCACAGTGAAGCGACCGAAGTTTTGCGATCAAAATAGAACAAATGCTGAAAAATCGAATAGATTGATACACTGAAAAATATTCATTGGAGTTATTTATTCATTTTTCGAATATTTTCGATCCACAGATGGTTGAATCTGTGGATGCGAAATCTACAGATACGAAAGGTCGATGCCACACTTGCACTTCAACGAACTAACTGGGAGGAGAAGGTCGTCGTTAAAGCCGAAAGTTTGCTCTACCCGATGGTTGTCTCTCGTTTAGTAAATAAGAAGTTTGATACATCCCCGGTAACTAAGAGTAGAAGCCATGACAGAAAGTTCGCTAGTTACTTAAAGTAGAAGCTATGACAGAAATGCACGCAACCCCCCCCCTCCCGAAACAAAACAAAAAACAAAAAAACAAAACAAAACAAAAACACAACACAGTAAGCAAAGAACGAAAAACGCGTTGATTCGAACAAGTATCGGAACAGACTAAACCCGTACACCGGGCACGTACCAAAACTCCTTCTCACCAACGTATCCCATCAATCTTGGCACGCGCGCGGTCGGTGATTAGTCATCGTATTCAACGAACTTCGTCCGGTAAATGAGAAAGTTCAATTCTTCGCGGGAAGACAAATCCGACCGTCTGGAAATACACCAAAATAAAAGATCCTTACGAAATCACACCGGTGCTACGTAAAAAAAGATATTCATGGCAAAAAAAAAAAAAATCACGTAATATTCATGTTCATTTTAATTCTCATTTACACAAACAACACTTCACGTTCTAAATGCACAATAGATTATTAAAGAAAAAAACACTACGAAGCAACTCATTCTAATACAAAACAATTCATCAATTAACAATACTTCATATGAATATTATTCATACATTTTGGAACACGTGACACAGCGTCCCCGATTCAAATCCAATTTTTTTAAAAATCTTGATTTATTTTGATTTTTAAAAATTGATTTTAAGTCTCATCGATTAGTTTTCTTTCAATTTCTAAAAACAATTAAAAAAAAAATTTTATGGCGAGAAATAGTATCACTGAAGTCGTTACATACCATGTTAATAGGTTTCTAGCTGTTTCGATGTACTATGACTCGCGTGGGTCTTGTGCAATTTGCTTGCGTCAAGAGCGAAGGAATTCTGCTGAAATTGATTAAGAAAAAATACTCTGCCGGGAACCGTTCCACACTACGACATATCCCTCTGGAGACAGAGACGCAGTGTCAATGCCTTCGAAGATACAATGGCGCCGACAGCCGGAAATACCCAATACCTTAAAGTATTGTTTGTTTATCAATAAATTCAATTGAGATCAGTATTTAAATCTTGTGTTAAAGTATTGTTAATCAATAAATTGTTTCGTACTAAAATAGATTTTTGTTATTATATAGTTTGTTTGTCTTGTAGTTTTTTTCCCATGAATTTATTGTGCGTTTCGTCTCCTCGCAAAGCACCGACAGTTCGTTGACATCCACGAATCTGTCGCAATTATCGAACTTCGTTCGCTAAATACAAAGTCAGTTCGGATAGATCCATGAGTTCGCTTAATCCGAAATTCGTTATATCGAGGTTCATTAAAGTGAGAGTTCAATATATATGTGTGTGTGTGTGTGTGTGTGTGTGTGTGTGTATGTGTGTGTTTGATTGTATTATATTTTATACCGAATCAGACTTGGAAATTGTACATATGACTCAAATCAATTGAATTTTATGTCGTTCTTTCGTTGACGTTCTGATAATAAGCACAAATGGTATATTCAAATTAATTATTTTACGTTTTAGTTACGTTTTCACCAACACTGATATTGTTGTCATAATTCAATATATGCACCGACCTTATCTGAGACATTGCAAGAAGACGGCAACTGCCCTTTTTTCAATAACAACCACAACAATATTAATAAATAGTCTACTGCTACTTCCAGTATTAACAAGCAGCTTATGCAGAAGAAGAAAAGTCTTTAGATAAAAAAAAAACATTTTTTGTCTTTAAGGGGAGAAAAGATGGTCGGAGATTGTAATGCAAAAAAACTCTCAGTATCCCAACAAACCACAACAACACCGTGGCCTGGTAAGTCTTTTACCTAATTCAAGAGAAGAAATCTATTATAATTATAATCATTATAATTACTATTATTTTTAAGAAAAGCGTGAAGGGTTTGAGACTTTAATGATGATGGTGCTGAATTTGATACACATCATCATCATCATCATAATCATCATCATCATCATTATTATTTCAGATGGGTTGGACCACAAAAAGCCATATATATGATCTGATTTTGTCTTTAAAAATATAGTGAGATAACATGCTCTATATAATTATTTAGCCGAAGTCTGGTATTCCAATAATTTGCAGATTCGTTAAGATTTACAGCCAATCAAAAAGCGGCATTATCTTGTCGTAAATTTTGTTCCTGTCACTACTCCGCCTTCCTCTCTTCCTTCTGCCATTATTTTAAAATCAAGTGGGAGAAAAGACAGAATTTAGACAGTAGTAGTAGTAGTAGTAGTAGTAGTAGTAGTAGTAGTAGTAGTGATGCTACTAATAGAAGTACCATTATTATCATAATTATTTACTCATTGAGTTTTTTTTTACCAGTAGTATTTGATGGTTTCCTCTAGAAATCGAGTTGCAGCAAGTCTTCTTACTACTGTAGCACACCCCACATTACTCTAGCTGATCTTAGTAATGTTATTGCTTGAATGGTTTCGAATCTTCCACAGATTTCCAGCCCTTTTAGTCTATTTGCAAGGCTCTTCAGGACTGTTCCAAGCTCGCTAATAACGATGGGCATAAATGTCACTTACGTGTTCCACAATTCTTCTATCCTCTCGCAAGATGTAGATATTATCACTATTAATAACATAATCGTACACATCAAGTTTTCTTGTGTCTTGCACTGGTGATAAAGTGGCAGCAAGTCTTCCCAATATTCCAGCACTTTCATTAGTATCATATAATACACAATATTATCATGATTATTATACTCGAGAGAATTAAAACAAAACTGTTTTTGAGGAACTCTTTATGAAATTACGAAATTATTCATATTCTATGTGTCTTTAGCAGCCATTAAGTGAAATAGAATATTTCTAAACCCCAATTAGATTCAAACGTCATGCACGAAAATTATACGAGGATGAAAGTGATAATAATTCTTCTAATTCCTAATTCGTTCATTCTCGACCCTAGTGTTTTGGGCTCGGCTCCAAACATGCCAACCATTATGGGTACTTTCTTGATTTACATGTCCTAGTTTTTCAGTTCCTGGGGAGGTCCCAACCTTTAGTTCGCAGGCACAGCCGTGTACACAATCTACCAGGTCCTCTGTTCATTGTTCTACGACCATAAGCTCTAATCTTCTCGCTTGAACGGGGAGTTTGATTTAGTCTCTGACTTCTTCTCAGCATCTTAATCTCTATGTTGTCTAGAAAAAGCCTCTGATTTGTGCTTATACCATTTGTTTATATGACCGAAACCAAGTCGTTTGCATATTTCTCAGAGCACGATTGCCCCTACCATAATTAGTCGTATTTATAAAGGTCGTTTGTCGGTCTCGAAGAGTTTGAGTTCTTTCATCACATTTGATGGGATCCATTTTCAAAGTAACAATTTAGTTTTTCCAATAGTTTCAAATAGGGTTTCGGGTAAATGCGGCCTATGATACGCGTTTCAAATATGAAGAGTTCTGTTGAGCAATTCGTTTGTCTGTTTTTCATTTGGTGTCAATGATTTAAACTGTGGTGCAGTCATTGTTTAGCTTTCACAAGTCATACCTACGCTATAATAACTGAAAGGGAGTGTGTGACAAACACGTCTTGCAAGATGGGTAAACAAATCCAAATTATTTCTATGTAACAAATGTAATCTAAAAAAAAGGTGATAACACACACAGAGACACAGAGACACAGACACAGACACAGACACAGACACACACACACACACACACATATATATATATATATATATATATATATATATATATATATATATATATATATATATATACATATATATACATATATATATATTTTTTTTTTCTGAAAACGGTAACTGGCACAATCGAAATGCATTGGAACATGCTCAAGTTACGCATTTGAATAAATTTAGTTATGTTTACTCAAGTTTGGAAAAAAACACAATTAAGATATAAGAAATGTAAAATTATGATTAAAAAGAAATACTAATTACTCTTTGAATACCATTATTACATATTCTTGATATTGACCGACCATGGATGAAAGATCTAGAACAACCAACTTTTGAAGATTTAAAAAAAAAGCTCAATGCTATTAATAAAAGGTTTGTACGCGAACAAGAAGAAAAGACTAACAAGTTGACAGAGTTTGTCAATTATTTTTAATAACATATATATATATATATATATATATATATATATATATATATATATATATATATATATATATATATATGTGTGTGTGTGTGTGTGTGTGTGTGTATGTGTGTGTGTGTATATGTGTGTGTGAATATGTGTGTGTGCATGTTCATGTATATGTACGTATATATTTATATCATGTGTGTTTAGGAAACAATCTTTCATTATTATTTGTTCAATTAAAGACAATGATTCTTTTTAAATCAGCCGTTCTCATTAGCGTGTCAAGATCTGTGTTTCTTGATCCATTTCAGTATCATTCACCCTGAAGTTTTCATTACAACATCCGATTCACCCATGACTAAACTTCTCATTTTTGATTATTTTTTAAAAATTCTCCCTCGTGTATAATTTTTACAATTTTTCGTTTCGTATTATACTCATTATAAGAGACAAACTAAAATTTTGCACAAGGGAGAATAAGAAAAAATGATCAAAAACATGAATTAACTCATTTGTGAAGAGTTCATTTCATCAACGTCTTCCAAACATTCTAAAATAAGTAAAGAAAACTAGCAAAATTTCTTTAGTTTACGTAGATTTATTAAACAAATCTTAGAATTTAGAATTAGATTTTTCAGAAATAATGTTTCCTTGTTGTATGTGGTTATCACAAAAATTACTTTTTCAAGAATAGAAAAAAATATAAAAATCTGTGTAAATTAAGTCTTTCACCCTTCATTTATCACTATATTTCCATTCACTCTCAAGATACTTTCACCCTTGGGTGAATCATTCACCAGTTTAATAAACACTAGTCTGGATCAAATGAATGTAAATATTGTTGAAAACTGTGATTTGGCTTTTGGACACTGTTTCTATTCATTACATCCAGACATGCATTCTCTTGTACGTAAACAAGAAAAGTTGGCTAAAAAATAAAAACTCCATATATATATATATATATATATATATATATATATATATATATATATATATATATATATATATATATATATATATATGTACATCCAAAGGTCTGCAGCCTGGTGATAAAAAGGTATCTATTTTACCCTGCAAATATTAATTTTAGAGCAAAATTTTCTTTCGCACCATGGCAATTAATTCAGTGGTGGATATTAATCACATAAATCGAACATTATACAGAGGAAGTTTCAGATCAAAATTACGGTATTAAAGTATCCGGCTGCGAACTTATTTATGCACCTTCGTGTATTTGTATAATGTACAGAACATCGCATCAATCATATATATATATATATATATATATATATATATATATATATATATATATATATATATATATATATATATATATATGATGAAGTGTAGGATTCGCTCTGCAAACACATTTGTGTGGCAAATGCTCTACTACACCATATTGAACTCAACTTGATGTTTAATGTTGAATATATCGAGTACTTTCTTAAATAAACCCATCTCACATCGGATATTGTATTGTATTATACCATAATGTATTTCTGATTTGTATTATATATATATATATATATATATATATATATATATATATAAATATATACATATATATATATGTATATGTGTGTGTGTGTGTGTGTGTGTGTGTGTGTGTGTGTGTGTGTGTGTGTGTGTGCGTGTATTATCATCAAATGGATATATGATCCGACAGAATAATTATAAATTGCATCATATTATATTGAAACTTTGAAATGATCTCCCATTATTACTCTTGGGAGTTTCACAACAGTAATAACGAAAAAACGTTGCTTTATACGGAGAAGAATGAAAAGTAAGTTTGAATGTTCAGACTTGATTTTCTGTCAGCCATAGAGCTCTCGAAGCTCAATTGGTTAGAGCAGCTATCATGTTAAGATAGGCTTCCTGGGGCAAAAAGGATGCAGTTAGTGTCTCACCGAGAAATTATTCTTTATTCCCTACCCCTGCTGTTCACTAATGTGCGTAGACTAGTGGTCTAAATAGTTTCGATAATAAGCAACCAAGATTTAAGATGGAAGAAACACTAGTAAAAAAATTAATCAGAGCAAAAAATGTTCCATTTTATAAAAAAATTAAAAATTATACTACTAAACGTCGCTGCAATTCAGAAAGGTGATCATGATTTTGATGAAATTCGAGAAAATAGCGTCTGAAACCTCGATTGATTAAAACGTATAAAGGGGTCTATTCGATCAATTTAGAAATATTCGATAAAAAGAACTCGAACCTTTCAGAATAAATTGCTCTTAATGTGATGTTAGAAGGAACAAATAAAAAAGGACTTAGGGTCATGGCCTCTTAGACACATTTATACACTGCAGACTGATGTACATAAGATAAATTCTGCTTTTATAGTCAAAAGAATTCCTCAGCTTGTGGCTATTTTCAGTTATAATTGTTAAAGATATCAAGATTATAATCAAGCATACTTGAATGAATGAGTGGATAAATAGATAAAAGCGTCGATATTTTTGGCCCATAACTGTATCATCATAACCCACTGGTTTGGCATCAATCAACAGAAAGCTACAATTAGAGTAAACATGGAGAGTTCAATCCTCAGCTAGGGAACTGGTGAGTTAATTTTATGAGTTCAGCAAATTAAAAAAACTAGAAAACAAAATATACAGTTTATAACGAGGTATCTAGAAAATTGCTCGGGACGAGTTTCAATGAAAAAGGTCTTAGTAGTCACTCAATAGTGACCGATATTTTTTGGCAGGATGTTGAGTTTGGGTGGGTGTGTGGATAAATTACAAAAAATTAGAAAAGAGGGTAATCTATGAATCAGTTACTTCACTCACCCGTTGTTAGTTCGCTAAAAAGTCCAAATTTACAAAAAATAAAACAAACGAGAACGCAATCAGATACAAACTAAGAGACCAATTTAGCGTAACTTACATAGTAAATTGCCCCCCCTCAACTGAAAACTAATTTGGAGAGAAATTTTGAAAGAAACTAAAAAATGTTTCATCTACACACAATAAAGAGTAAATGTTAGCATTTTCAGGTCCCCGGTTCCATTGGTATGTTTTGTATGCAGGACACATACATAAATATTAGGTTGGTGCAGTTTTTCACCATCGACCTTAAAGTAGTATATCTTGAAATGAGTTATTAATCGGAATGAGAACCTTAAGAATCTATACATTTTTGCCAACTGAAAACAAGTCCAATTGTTCCAGAAACATAGAATTCTGGGGTCCGGGAACTGAATGAAATCTTCGAAGGCATTTTGAGCTGCTATCTGGTTGTTGGAGAACATCACTTTTAGGAGGTGACCGCAATGCTTGAAAAAAAGTGATAGCCGGTCGGAGAGAGGTACAGTGAGTAAGTAGGGTTGAGTAGAGTTTCATAGCCTAGCTTGTTCAATTTCTGCAGGGTCATTCGTTACTTTTTTCTTTTGCTTTTTATTTTAGGTCATTCGTGTGACATGTCGAGCTATTTTGCTCTTCATTTTCGTGCGCAGTCGGACAACTGTTGAATGGTCAACGTTTAGCTCCTCTGCAACCTCTCGAGTTATTTTGCGTGGGTCCACCTCAATAATGGCCGTCAATTGGACGTCGGCAATCACAGAAAGAGATTCACATCTTCAAAGCTCTCGTCTCCCTTTCAGAATTTTCGGAACCTATGTTAAGCTGTACGCTCGTTGACGGTCCACTTGCCTAATACTTGTCCGATATTGCGATCAGTTTCCGCAGCTTTTCATCCCATTTTAGAACTTATACAACAACATTGCTCGTATTTACTTTTTTCCATCTTTGATTTGACAGCCTCCGATAAAACAGAATAAACAGCAAAAGAAAAACTTTCAGATTGAATAAATGGAGTGAAATTTACTCATCAAAATGGTATAGTACATGAACGTATTAAATAATTTTATTACAAAAATAAGCATCAAAGTTTAAAATGATAAAAAACATGATTACCGCTCTAGATAGCCAGCCAGCCAGCCAAACTCAATTAAAAACTGATTAAACCCAGTTGACTGTTTTGGCAGACAATTGTTAATAGAAGAGATTGCGGTCGAAATCTTGCAAATAATGAAAATATGTAGAATTTGAAATCTTTATTTTAACTTTATCTTTAACCTGTTGCCACTAATTTGGTTTTGCTGATTTGTGAGTGGCTTAACGGTTAACGGTATAGAAAATGTAATCGGTGTCTTGAATTTGCGCTTACTTCGCACTAATACCTTTGGGAAAGACATGAGCCAACTTCCTGTCCCAGCAACAGGTAAAATAGCACGGCAGTTCAGCCCTGTAAGACTGTCCATTTTGGGCTAGTACCGCAGCCAAGTAAACAAAAAATCACGGTGGCTACATCAATGATTGGGTCCCTATGTATCGTTTGAGAAAAGGGAACAAAATCTTTGAATCATGTATCACGCGACATGCAAGCAACCGGGTCCATACATTTAAAATTTTTCTTTCATGAAAGCCAATGTGACTTTTCTAATGGGATGCTTTTCGTGGTTATCAACATATTAATTAATAAATTCATGGCTATATTCGGATTTCTATGAGATATCTTTTTTAGAAAAATTCAGAATACAGAACTCGTTTACCTGGAAAAGTCTATCGTTTCAAATTGCAGGTAGCGGGTATTTTCATCAGCAAAAATTTCTACCTTTGAGTGGTAGAGACCAGTGTCCGGACAGAGAACCGATAAATTTACACTGTATAAGTAGATTCGATCGGAAATAAATCTACAAATGATACAACGGAGAGGTACCTTTAATAATAGATATTTAGCTCGCTGATCTCGCAGGCTATTTTCAGTGAGTTTGATCTTCATTGGTTGCTCCGGTTTTGTGATTGTAGGCTACACAATGCTAAATATCTCTACGGTCTGACTCGTGGTTGAAGTGGTCGCTTATTTCTTACCGGTGTCAGTGGTTCTAAGTTAAGAAGTCAGGATTTTTAAGGCCAATTTTCCAGACAGACATACCTTTTTCGCTTGGAAGATTGGCACAATACAGTCTTCCTACCATGCTTTCTCCCTTATTGTTCGGCGTTGAGCCAGGCTAAGCTTAGTTTGGTGAATATTAAGAATAACACTTCGTAAAAAAAGAACATATCACTCCGATGAGACTTTTGCAATAATGTATTTGTTACGCACTATTCTTGCAGTTGATAATACTGTTTGAAAAATACTGCTTGAATTTTTTTTGCTTCATTGTCTTCGTATAGGGATAGAATATAAACAAATTGCCAATAAAGTATCCAGCGGTGGGACCAAGTGCTTACCTGTAGATTGGGGGCTCAATGGGCTTTGCTCCTAGGGTGGGGGGTTCTCTCTCTAGCATTACTTGAGGATCCACATTACTATGGGTCCGAGGCAAATCTTTATATACTATGGAATATTTGAGCTTTAGGCAGTTCTTTCAAAAGCAATAACGTTGCTTGAGATTTAAGGGATCCAATGATTTAATCCATTGAAGGACCCCCTCTAACATTCAGTGAGATTTGTTATTGTATAATGTTAGTACAAATGCAGTAAGTGAACTACTATTCATAAAACTTTTGGGGACTCTTTTTTTCCTCTGTTAGAAACCGCAAATAGACTAAATAACGGATACATATAAACTTATTTGTTTTTTAAATTATTTCTCCGAACTGATCACATAGCCAAACAATCTGGATGACCAGGATATTGCCTTACTAATATTTACTAGGATTAATTTAGTAATGCACAAAGGAGAAAAGTATTGCGCCAACCTTCAAAGTGGGGAGGGCCTACTGTCCTTAAAAACCAGCTTTCAGAATCCTCACCTTTTCTGGGCTCGAATACCAACCTCATGATGGAAAATACGCAACTATTCTAGTCACGTGTCTGATCCGAGAAATTGTGTTACTGAAAGAATCCATGGATATATTTGAAATTCAATGAAACAATTGAGAAAAAATAATCAATTGAAATGTCAATAGTTTTAAATTGTGCGAAATAGGCATTTTTATCAGCAAAATCTTTTTTACCCCTAATTTGAAGAGTCTAGTACTACAGAAAAAAATATTCATCAACTCTGCATAGTTTAGTACCAGACCATCAATAATGGGAGATCGAACCTAGAATGAGGATCGAACCCACCAACAATGGACAGTTAGATCAGCTTACCGATCATTGCCGCACGAAGTTAGTTTTTTTCTTCATATGATCAACTCATTAATCCTTGTGAAAATAAACACTGATACATTTGGATTAAGATTTTTGTTTTGGGTTTCTTTTAAAGGAAAATATCGAATTCATTTAACCGGGAAGAACGCATAGTTTCACATGGTAGGTACAAGTTTTTTTCCTTCATTTTTTAACTTTGAGTGGAAGAGTCCAGTGTTATGGACAGCGAACCGAGAAAATCACCCAGTTCATTATTCAAGTAGCTATTTCTCCAGCTTTTGGGACACGCAATACAATGAGGCAAAGCATGAAAGAAAATATATTCAACCTTAAACTTGGGCGACGATTACCGATTCTCAATCTCGACTATCTACGATTTGCATCACCAGAGTTGCGAAATCGGTTAGTTTCATGAAAGAGACCCTCATTGTCACGGATCTGTCTTTCTCGTTACAATTTTTATACACATCCCTAAATAATAAAAAGCAAAGCTTCGTAATTGATTGGCCGCCAGCTGTTGCCTTCTGCCTCACAGGACATGATACAAGCAGAACCGCTTATTGTGATCATTTGGGGACAGGGTCTTTTAGATAACAATGACCAACTGAAAACATTAAACAGCGGATATAAAAATTGTAACAATTTGCATCCATTGTTATTGATTTATATTCATCACACTAGAACTGAAGAAATCTGTATATGTGTGTGTGTGCACCACGATTACAAATGGCCATTTTACGAAGTTGATATTCGCCAGATAAATAAGCCAACACACAAGTCAGTGCAGTGTTGTGTTTGAAGTCGAGTTTGGATCAGTGGTTCTCGAGAAATCGATTATAGATTTCACTCTAGTCTCTCAAATTATATCCCTTGACTTCGGCTCTTTGATTTAAATAAATTTGGATATGAAATATATGAAGAAAAGTAACCGAAATACCCCTAAGTCGTAGTTTCGTACGAAGTACGGAAATTATTTCAATAAATTCCGAATCCTATCAAATACGCATATTTGAAGCGGGAACTGTCCTTATTGTCAGAGATTTAGCATTATTTCAACAAATTCATTGATATAAACCATTTACGGTTGTGAAAAATTAATATAATTAATATTTCGATATAATTCTTAATCTATTTCAAATAAAGTATTTGGGACCGACTGATTTTGATTAGTAAAGATCTTAAAAATACTTCAATAAAAATAGTTATAATTATAATTGAGTAAAATTAGATCAGTATGGTACAAGGCCAAGTGGAAGAAGGATAGGAAAATTGAGATTAAGTCACACCGAGTTTTTCAAGTTGGAGGGACCTGTCGCTCAGAAATCTGCACTTGAATTCCTGGCCTGCATCATGGGCTCCAACACTGACCTGTGGCACTACTGGGACATTGGATTATTGTTTTCTTAATATTCTAGACATGAGCAAAGAGATTATCTTGGATGGAGAATTCAATCGTTAACTTTGAAATGAACATTATTTTATTCTTAATTCGTTATCATATAAAAACTGTTTCATTATCGACTTGTATTGAGCGTATTCAATCAGCAAGGTAACCACTTAGGAAAGGTTTCATAATCGACAATCTGCTTGTTTTTGCGCTGTCAGATTGAAAAAAAAAAAGAACAAACTGTTCCATACCAGCGACGCTTTTTACACACTTATTGGCAGCATTTGGCAACATTTGTTTCAACTTAATTAAAAAAAAAAAAAGGATGTGAATCTGCTGAGAGATTAAAAAAAGACTCCCCGAAAACTGACACTGACTGGTTTTCTCGAAGTTTGCTACATTTTCTTTCGTATCCAATTATGTATTCATTTTTGTATCCCACCCTTACAATACGTTAAAAAGTACCTTTTCCAACTTCATACACTATGAATAATTATGCTTTCGAAGCGTCATGGATTTAGCTCTCTCCACGTATTTTATACAGACGTGAAAAGTAGAACCAATTATTAATTGGTACCCAGTTATTGTCTTCGGTTTCTTTTGAAACCTACCTCTATACATAACCCTATTTCATAATACTTAAAAAAAATTATGAAAATGAGATTGAAACTGTTCTAACCACGGCGGTCCTAGAGTCTGCGAGGGTGTCCCATCGCTTGATATCTTGATAAAATTCTCGTCATGGACACGCCACATTGATCAGTGGAGAAAAGAGGAAGTGAGTGAGTACTTGATGAACTACACTTCCCTTCCCTGGCACTAGCAGCAAAAAGCTGCTACCGTCATCATTAATCTTGATTAGATTCCATTCAATATTTGCCCATGTTTTTGAGACAAATGAGAGAAAGTGAAAAAAAAAAGAGCATTTAAACTTGGACCGAAACACCGATTACTGTTGTCCAAGGAAGAAATCTCCAAACTTTAACTACGATTCGCGTTGTCAGATTTAGAAAATCGACCTTCATAGCCCAGATAATTCTTCATAAACTATACGACATGGATTCATCAAACTTTCCGTATAATTTGTATCATAACACATGGTAAATAAATACTTATAATTAATCAGGCCTCACACTTAGTTTCCCGCGTGTAGAAAGAGGAATACTTAACAATTTTCAACCAAAAATAACCATGCTCCAAAACAAATATTATATTATTCTTGTCTGAATTTTGTTAGTATTAATCATTACGTGTGATATGGTGGGACTATTTTCCTCATTCATGCGTTTATTTTTCACAACGTTTCGGCCGCGTTCCCTCTGGATATGAGGTGTCAAGTCAAACTGGGCATGTGCTCTGGGTAATGATCCCACATTCAAGAACCGACAATACCCGACGAAGGGCAGAGTGTACAAAGGCGAAAAGTTGTGAAAACAGAAACACAGACGAGGAAAATAATCTGACCATATCATACATAATGTTTAAACATTAGATAAGTTATCTTTTTATATAAGGTCATTGCAAGATAGACTAAAGCTTAAATAAGGAGGGATATTTCTGGAGTGTCTTCCTTACCGGAATGGGCGTAGATTCAAGCATTGCTTCATATTCAATTCCTACTTCCGTATCTCCCCAGCGTAGTGCTAAGATTTTTGAAAAAAAATAACAAGGGAAGAGAGAAGGCCGGAGATTGTGATATAGAAAAAAAAACTGGTGTTGATTGCAGTATATTACAAATTATAAGAAAAGGTCAACCAAAATGCCAACAACATCACAGTCAACATGAACATGGGTTTCTTCAGTCTTTAAGTTGATCTGGCTATGGATGAATGTAAGTGGCATGCGTATAGGTCGCACCGATGAGCTAGAGCAGTGGTTTCGAAACTGGGGTTCGTGGAAGAATCTTGAGGCAGAGAAACATCATCATACATCGTGTAACAATCAAAACACATACTTGTACACAGACTTGTACCATATATTAGAATTAGAATTACTGTAATCCATTTATATATATATATATATATACACACACACACACACACACACACACACACATATATATATATATATATATATATATATACATATATATATATATATATATATATATATATATATATATAGTTATGATTCTTAAAGGTAAAAAAATGTTTATTATTGGCCTTCATGAATTCGTCCAAAGACTAAAAGCTAAAAAATAGGGTCTGCCAGAATATTTCATTTATAGAAGGAGCCCTTGAGTTCTCAAAGTTTCGGAACAACTGAGCTTGAGGGATGAAATTGAAACATTTACCCCGTATTATGTTGAGGAAAATTTTTTTTTTGTTTTCTGGACGACCCAACCCCCCATAGGTTTTTAGAGGAGGTTCAATTTGCAACGTAAATTCATGCTAAATTGACCCCTTTGATTGATGTCCGACAACATTCATGCTTTTTTTTTGTATTTTTTAAAAATTCTGACATTTTTTAGTGATTGCAGTCCAACAAAATGCAAGAGAAGTAACATATTTTTTGATCTTCCTTTTATTCATTTTTTTTGATTGATCAAACCCAACGCTGCATTCTTCATGCTATATTATCATTATTATCATGCCAAAGGGTCCCAGAAATAACCACTGAAAATTTCATGGGAATATGTCATGTGGTTTTTCCAGATTATTATTATTATAATTATTCATACATTTGCATGTCCTGTGGTTATCAATGGTGATTGAAATACGGTAATTTCTCTAATTCTACCATTATCTTTCTCAGTTGTATTGTTATTATTTTTTACCCTTAAACATCTATGGGGAAAGATCATAGTATCTGCCGTATTCTCAAGGTTGACAAGCCCCAAGAACAATAGTTCTTTTCAATAGGACTGTCTAAACATTTGCACAATCCACAAAACAAAGACAACAGGCAGTTTTTTAGATGCGTCCTCGCCTTTCTATAAAGGGCTCTGTCGGTTGGTAGATCGACCTCCGTATTGTTCCTCGGTTGTTTCGAGTCAGATTTACTTGAAACTAACTAGGTATCCATTGATAAGATGCTTTTTTTTTTTACCTAGAAAAGATATTCCATTCAGGGTCACGTGATCTAGCAATGATGGTGTTTAACCTTTATATTTCAAAATCGATTTTCTCAACTGCTTCAAGTCAGATTTACTTGAGACTTGGTAGATAGAGGATTCTTTATGATATGCTCCTTACCTAAACTTATTTCCTACAATAGTTTCGTGACTTAGCAATAAAGGTGTTCAAACTTTATAACGGTCGCGTCATTGAACAGTAGGTTCTTGTTTTCCGATGAGAATTTATTAGAATTCATTATAACTTGTCTTTTTAGATATTTAGATGTTGTAGGGTTTTTAAAAATTAGCCAATAACTTACTTTAAAAAGGAAAAAATTGAATATTCATTTTGTTTTTGTTTTTAATGAAAGAGGAACATTCTTGAACTTTTGATCTCAAAGGGTTGTAAATAAAAAGCCGAATGAATTTTGATTCCAATATTCTAAATAAGACAAACATTAAGAAGTCTTCCACTATGTCTCTTCTTTCTCATTCTTTCCTTCTCTTTTTGTGTTTTATATATATATATATATATATATATATATATATATATATATATATATATATATGTATATATATATATATGTATATATATATATATATGTATATGTATATAAATAAATAGGGTATATATATACGTATATATATAAATAGGGTATATATATAAATATATAGGTATATATATAAATGTATATATATATATATATACATATATACATATATATATATATATATATGTATATATGTATATGTGTATATATATATATATATATATATATATGTATGTGTGTGTATATATATATATATATATATATATATATATATATATATATATATATATATATTTATATTTATATTTATATTTATATTTATATTTATATACCTTTTTCCTCTATTGTATTCGAAGAAATGAATGGATGTTAAATAATTCGGTAGTTTGAGTACCCCTGACGAGCACAGATTGGGGTCCCTATTGAGCTAGGTGTGGCACTTGTCAGACACCTCCGGGCGTGTCAAGAGGGTTATCATTATTGAAATAGAAGAGAAATGATGGGAATATCCCCAAAGGATCTTCTCGTCAAGTCTTGTATCATGAAACCAGATCAGTAATTTCCCTATCTATGTATAATAGCAATGATGAATAAGGTTAAAAAGAAACAGCATCTATAAAGTTATTGTCGACACAATGAAAATATAAAAGTGAAGTCTGATTATTCACACAATAGAAACCGTCACGTGACCGGCGTCTTTTGGTTGTATGTCGTGTTGTGGGTGATCTATTTGAAGATTGGAAAAGAAGGTTATCAATGAGTGAGTTATTTCTCACGCCTTTTGGGAGGTGATCACTAAAAAAGTCTGAATTTTCAAAACAAACAAGCGAGAATAATAAGGCAACAACTTGGCATATTGCAAATTGACCCCCCCCCCCCCAAGAAAAAATTGAAACCTATTTGAGGGAGGATTGATGAAACAAAAAAAAAACACATTTTTTCAGCCCTGTAGCACCATTGGTGCAACATACATAGCAAACAAT
>OY735207.1:21100272-21122772 GCA_963457665.1 Thysanoteuthis rhombus | reverse complement strand
TAATAATAATAATAATAAGTTAAAAAAACAAAAGAAAGAAGAAAAAGAACCTTTTCTTTTGTCGGCGATGATGGAGGGGGAGGGGGGGCGAGGGTGTAGTGTCAGAACTAGGCGTAGTGTGCGGCGAGTGTGGGGCGGTGAGGTGTGGCGGCGGGCGGGCACTTAGAAGCGGAACAAGCGCCAATGTGAAGCCGAAAGAGGTGATGAGCTGTTTATAAAACATTACTAACAATTACTCTGCCCACCCAGGACGCCGGCAGTATGTTTATTTTGAAATTTCAAATCGAGAAATTGACCAGCCCCGTGTATAAACAACGATTAGACTGACGGTAGGAGAGGCTCAAGAGAGAGAGACAGAGAAAGATGGAGGGAGGGAGGGAGGAGAGTAGTGGTTGCAGGATGCAAGGATGAGCTGTTGAGAGGGAGAGGAAGAGAGGGCGGAGGTGGAGACCGAGAAGGGGGAGCAAGAGAGGTGGGGATAAAGGAGAAAGTGACAAAAGTCAAAAAGGGGAAGAAGAGGAGGGAGTGATTGGGAAAGAGAGAAGCACAGGAAAGAAGAGGAAGGACGGGTGGGAGAAGGTAAGGGAGGGGAATAAGCAGTAGTAGACGGAGGGAGAATTAAGTGGAAGAAGGAGAAGGATACGGTTGAGGCACAAAAACGAGAAGGTGGATAAAAGAGGGAGAGGAGATGTTCGAGAAGAAGGTTGGGAGAAGAGGAGGGAAAAGAAGGAGGAGGAAGAGAAGAGAGGAATATTTTAGGAGAAAGAAGAGGAAAGGGACAATCGTGATGGGAAAAAAAATCAGAACTCTTTTGGGGAGAGGTAGATGCTTAGGATTTAAAAGAAGTGGCGATAGAGTTGCGGGATGAGGAAGAGGAGATGGAGATACAATAACGTGATAACGAAGGAACGAGCTGAGAAGAAGGAAGAGGTGAATAGAAAGTGAGTAAAAGAGAAAACAGCAGAGTCGCAAAATTGAAATTAGGACATGATCGGTGGATTAGAAAGAAGAAGATTCAAATTGGCGGCAAGGGTCGAAGAAAATGGCGCTTAGAAAGGGGGGTAGGTGGTCAGAAAGAAATAAGCAGATTTAAGGAATCAAGAGAAGTAATAGGGCAACGGGAGATGGGTTAAAGCCGGCAGATTTCTTGGACACTCAGTGAGAATCGAAATTACTAAACCACCAAATTGGTTCGCAGAACGGGCTCGCTAAAAATGGTAGGCACCCTGATCTTTATAGCGTAGTCTGGCTCAAGGTCACTAGTGGAAAAAGCAACAAGGATCAAACTTGCTACAGTTGTAATGATGTGAAAATAGCTGTCTAGCCTTATCTCCATGACGGACGCCCACGTTGTTATTTATTAAGCTTAGTGTGGAGCACTTGGTGGGGATCGAACTCGCCCAGCAGATTGTACTGTGATGATCTTGCAAACTATTTCCCAAAGGTAAGCGCCCATAATGATATTTTAGGGGGTGATGAGGTTGGATCGAAGGATGAAGAAGAGGAAACAGTTTGTGATTGAGGCCAAGAGACGGAGGATTGATCGAGAACCGCAAAAGGGGCGCGAGGAAATGAATTTGAAGAATATCAAGGTAAGACGTGGAAGAGAGAGAGAGAGAGAGAGAGAGAGAGAGAGAGAGAGAGGGGGGGGAGGGACACAGACAGACAGACAGGCAGAAGAAAAAGACGGAGAAGAAGACGGCGGAGAAGAAGAAGGAGGAGAAGAAAAAGGAGGAGGAGGAGAAGAAGAAGGTATATTTGAAAGACCTTTTTGATGAGAAGAAGAGGGAAAGGAGAACAAAAACGACGGAGAGTGAAAAAGAAGAGAAAAAAGACTATAATGAGTGAAGAAAGAATGAGGATGAGGGTCAGAGTGAAGGAAAGAGGAAGAAAAAAGACAAGAACGATAATGAGAGTATGGAAAATTGACATGGTGAGGGTTGGAGAAATGATTGGCTCAAACGACGGCATTTTGTGACTCTTCCCCTCTCTCTCTCTCTCTGTCTCTGTCTCTCACTCTGTCTGTCTCTCTCTGTCTGTCTGTCTGTCTGTCTCTCTCTCTCTCTCTCTCTCTCTCTATATATATATATATATATATGCACGTATGAGTGCATACAGGAATGCATACATACAACCACACACAGAGAGATAGATTGATATATTTTCTTATTTTTTCAAAGGTGTGTGTATGGGTGGGCTGAGATGTTTTATTTCTCCAGAGTTTTATGTTTTTTATTTTTGTTTTTTTTTTTTGTCGTTGGGGTAGGTTCGTGGATGGTGCTCGTTCTTTTTTTGGTAGGTTAGATAAATAGGTAAGGAAAGCTTGGTACATTAGTGTGTAGGGGACAAGCGTCCTATACATACGTATGTAAATACTTATATTGGTACACAAACGTGTAAGATTGTTTGAACGCCAAGTTTGCCCGTGATTTAAGTGTATATACATATGTGTGTTTTTGAGTACATAAATATATGTATATTCAGATAAATGGATTTTGATAGATATATAAAATACCTCTAACTGTATATCTTTAGTCATATATGAATACATAGTTTGATATATATATATATATATATATATATATATATATATATATATATATATATATATATATATATATATATATATATATATATATATATACAAATTTAAGCGTGGGTTGTTGCGTGCATGTAGTGAATGGCAAAGATGGTTTAGTCAATGCTAGTGTGGCAGGTGAGGGAGAAGAAGGGAAATTGTTTTCTATTTTTCTAAGAGCGTAAAGGAATTTACAAGAGAGGTACCATTGGAACACACACATGCACGTTGGCGACAATTTATATATATATATATATATATATATATATATATATATATATATATATATAGAGAGAGAGAGAGAGAGAGAGAGAGAGAGACAAGGGGAGAAAGATGAGTATATTTGTCTTTTAAGAAGAGCAATACGTTTATTTTCTTTAAATGTCACCCCAGGTTCAAATACTGATATGGGTATGAATGCTCGTGTTCGTACATGATTCGGAACATGATTGTGAGCATGCATACTTAAAGATAGTTAATAACCATGAAGATTGATTGTGAATGCAATATCTTTTGGGGGCTGCTAACATCTTGTCATGCAAATGAAAAAACATTTTTGTCAAGATAGCATTGATGATAGAATTTCGATTGGTTCTTTCCTCAGGGGCAATCTCACAAATCGAA
Organism: Thysanoteuthis rhombus; assembly: GCA_963457665.1. Classification (NCBI taxonomy): domain Eukaryota; kingdom Metazoa; phylum Mollusca; class Cephalopoda; order Oegopsida; family Thysanoteuthidae; genus Thysanoteuthis; species Thysanoteuthis major. Next base: position 21,119,570 of record OY735207.1, on the reverse strand, counting down.
CCGAGCCAATGTGATGCAGTATCAGAACTCGGGTTGTCACTTCCGTACTTTTTGCCGTGACGACAACCGAATGTCCATCTGAATATGTAACTACATACAACTGTTGGATATTTCTATACCTCCATGTGTATTGCAATTACATAAAAATACGTCCACCTCTATTTTGGACAATCCTATTCTGTGAACCCACACGAGATCTGCAGGGGACGTTGAAGTTTTTGTATAGTCTTGCATTTTTCCTTACTCAGTATTGCCAAATATCTATCGATGGGGCGATTGTGTTTTTCACACACAGACACACACAGATACACACAGACACAGACACACACACACAGACACACAGACACACACACACATAATAAAACACAATGATTTAATTATCATAATTAACGTACCCTTATTCAGGGTTGAGCACTCTTTAAGTGAGGTGACTCGTTCATTATAAGCTCATGCAATGCTCTTCCCACTAAGGAATAGAGCACTCTGTTGGATAAGGAATTATGTGTGAGATAAATATCGCTTAAATTCAACCTTACTGACCGTCCAGTTCTGCGTAGGGCAGAGATAAGATGCCAGCCTCTGGGTCTGAAGCGTTTTTTTACCTCTGCCCTACGCAGAACTGGGCGGTCAGTAAGGCTGAACTTAAGCGATTCATTTACTTATACACAATTCCACATCCACCAGAGTGCTCTATTCCAAAGTTGGAAGAACATTGCGTATAGCTTATAATGAATGAGTTACCTCATTTAAAGAGTGCTCAACCCTGAATAAGGGAGTGTTATATTAATGGATGCCCGTGTAGAGTCAGACTGTCTCAACTATGACGAACCTGGTGGCATCCTTTTCCTGATAACACAAGAAAAAGCTTCGATAAAGATTAATCTGATTCATTCTTTCCAGTCGTGTAATTATCAAATAATTGTGTCATCCACGGACAGCTGTTTCGTTGTATTACAACTCTTCAGTTTGATTCCAGCAGCACCAGCAGCCTCATTCGCTTAAATTGTTTATTCGATTAATGTTGTCTCGGTCAAATGATACATTGACCCTGTTATAATGGGTGATCAGTTCAAATAGAGTTTCAAAATGATGTAATGCAGTAATTATTCTCGTTGGATTATGTATCCATTCCTTGATAATAATGATATATATGTATATATATGTATGTGTGTGTGTGTGTGTGTGTGTGTGTGTGTGAGTGTGTGCGTGCGTGTGTAGGGATGCAAGGTGAAACGAATTTACATCAGTAAGTTCATAACCCATTACATAAATTTTAGCAGGATTTCGATCAGAAATTTTCGCTGTTGAATTTTAATTTTAATACCGGAGAAACGTTCGATTTAGTGCATTTATGTATATAATGGAACTTTTGTTGTATAATGTTCGATCTATGTGATTAATTCAACACCAAGTCAAGTGCATTGATAAGGAGTGGGATTATATTGAAGAATAAATATTTATTGTTTAAAATGAATGCTGATTTTATACTTTTCACTATTTCCCCCTCCACACTGAGACTTACATTAACACTATTATCCTCATCATGGAAGGAGATTGAAAACCCTTCGGGAGTGGATTTAAAACGACTGCTGATATATATATATATATATATATATATATATATATATATATATATATATATATATATATATATATATATATATATATATATATATAAAATCCAAGTAGGTAACTGGAAAATATTCTTCGAGTGAAAGTGATCGCTTGATTGCAGATTACATATATATATATATATATACATATCTTTCAATACATATATATACACATATATGTACATATATATATACATATACATATATAGATATAGATATACATATACATATATATATACATATACATATATATACATATACATATATATACATATACATACATATACATATATATATATATACATATATATACATATATATACATATGCATATACAATTACATATATATATATATATATATATATATATATATATATATATATATATATATATATATATATATTTCAACCCAGAAAGATCAACGGGAAAATGAGTACCTCCCAATAACGTTTTAGAATAAGCATCTGAACAATATAAAACTATTCGCCAGAAGAAGCCCAAAAAGCAAAAACACAAGCCAGCATGTGTAGCAAATCGATTCTATGTGTGTGTGTGTGTAAGGTACAGTGTGCATGTGTTTATTTATCAAATTAATACACAAGTTCCCAGCATTTTCGACAAAATCTTAGTATTCATATGCATTGTCTGCTTCAATATTCAGTAATCAAGATATTATCCCTGGATTAGAATTATCCATTAGAGGGAAAAAAATCCCAGTTTTCATTCAATGAATTCTTTAAGTCTTTTTTTTCATCATTCTGGAGCTGTTGACTGAACAAAGAGTTTTATATTGAAACAAGTGGAAGTATGAAGGTCTAGTATACGATGCATGGTAAAGAACTCCTCATCCTAGACCGAAGATCGTTTGTTGCATAGCATTTACAACGAGAGTACGGACGTTGCCACGGAGCGAAATCACTGACCTGTTCTTTTTGCTCAGGAAAAACATCTTTTCCCTCCAAAAATGTCATTCAAAGACACCAATTGCTCAGTAAAGTAATAATTGCTTTAAAACATTTACATTGAATTGCACGAACCTCATAGAGAAGAACTTTCCTTCCTCAGTCGATTCTGTAGACAGGTGTTTCGATGCTCACTGATGTTTGCTTTATCTCTGAATTTTTGAGATGAGGTATTATTATTATTATTTCTATTATTATTCAGAATATCCTCATCTTGGTTGTTTTTCATACAACGTTTTGGCCTTTGTACTCTACGGCCTTCATCAGGTATCATCTGGTAGGCGTTGGCAAGTAACGAACCGAACCCTTTATCTAACCAACGGGGGTATATTGACCGCACTTCCCTCTTAGCATTAGTATTATTATTATTGTCTCACACTGGGATTGAACCTAGATTACTTGCAGTAATTTTTTGACTGATTCCGTAACCACTACGCTATGTGTCCAATAGAAATGATGTTTGCTTTGTTGCCCATTTTCTTTAGAACTTTTCCTGTCTTGCTTGTTCTGCACTTTCTCTCAGAAACCCCTTCCAATTCTTCATTTGTCATGTTCTGGGGTCTTCCCTATCGTTCTTTGTCTTTGAGCTCAAAATTATCCTTCTGAACTACGCAAAGCAATCCCAGCACGTACTTGCACCTCTTGCCTAATTACTTTAAGCTTCAGAGATCTAATGCGTAGCTTCTGTGGCACGTTTACACAGATTAAACATAAAGAGGGGACAGCGCCAAATGTGCATTTTATATTAAATCGTGATTATAAAAAAAATGTAGTTTTCCCTTTTCCGCAAACAATTCTCAAAGAGTATGTGCACAAAAACAGTTGACAGCTATTTGACGACAACTGACACTCAGTTTCAAATACACTTGTGAGATTGCAATGGGAACTTTTGCATCAACATATACATACACACACACACACACATACACACACACAGACATACAGACACACACATGTATATACATAAATATATATATATATATATATATATATATATATATAATGCGAATTAGGAATACAAGATGATATGATTCAATATCCGATATGTGAAGGGTTTATTTCATGAAGTTCTTGAAACATTCAACATTAAGTATTAAGTTGAGTTAGAGTTGATCTTAAAATATGATGAAGTATAGAATTTGTTACGCAAATACGTTTAAGTTTTTGCCCTTTTTGGACTTTTTCAAGCGAATCATATATATATATATATATATATATATATATATATATATATATATATATATATATATATATATATATATATATATATATATATATAGCTGCCATGTCAGTGGTAGGTTCAATACATATATATTAATATATATGTATAAAGTTCGATGCAAACCTTTTCAGTACAACGTAATACTCCCCATAACAATGTTGGATACATGTATTCAAAAAATATTTAAATCCAATCTGCAACGTTATTGAAAGCTAAAATGCAGTTATATCTTCAGTGGATACTCTACTGATTAAGCCTTGTGTCAGACTTTGAAAAAAATTGTAAATATCTGGATAGGGGAGAGCTGTTGGAAAACCATGAGCGAGCTTGTCTCCAAACGCCATTGTTAACGTATAGACCATAGCTGTTTTCTTTGATGAGATAGAAATAGATATCGATGTAAAAGAAAGGAATAAAAACTTAAATGCTCCAAGTCTTGACCATTATGTAATCGTAGAAATGTGGAGTTTAGTTGTTAAGATCCATCGAATCTTCGGGACCAATTCTAATGCTGTTTCTTATGTTGTCAATTCCTTGTAGCAAATTGCTGGGGTATGAATAATTTTTAGTTTTCTAATCGGTGTCGGCTCCCATTGCAGCTCATCTACGAGTTACAGTTTTCATAACATGAAAACACACGCCAATGTTTGACAGATATGTGTAAACATCATTCAGACGTTCGAGTCCCTAACTACCACACGTTGAACTGTATTTGTTTTTTAAACAATAGCCTCTTTATCTCACAGAAGGTATCCGCACAGTTTCACGGCTTATCGAAGATTCATGGCAAATATACCCCCCAGTGTTGCAAATTTAGCGTTTTTTTGTGCTATATTCAGCGCGTTTCTTGTTTCGGCAACGCGAAAATTCAACATTTAGCGCTATTTTTGACCGATTCTTAGCGATATAGTTGATCAGGCTTAGCCATTTTATAGCTACTTTCTGGCAATTCTAGCCAAATATAACTATTTTTAGCAACTGAAATGGTCATGAGAAGGATAAAAATGTTTTTAGAACATTTTGACAATGTTTTTACGCTTTTTGGTGTTGCGTTAGCACGAAAAAAAACTTTTTTTTTTGAGTTTGCAATAACCGCAAGAGCAGAAAAATTAGAATAATAGGTATCATAAAAAAGATATGTGGGTTTATTATTGTTTCGTAGAACGTATTCATCGATTCATATCTATTTTGTTCGACACGTTCATGTATTCATTTGTATATTTCTATCTGTTCATATCAATTTGTGGACGGTTCTTCCACCTATCTATAGATCGATCTATCTTAGTCTGTTCTTGGTTTGTTATCTACGTATATAACTGTTATTATCTATCTAACTATCTATCTATTCTTATCTATCTATGTATATCAGCCCTTTTTCATCTATGTGTCTTTCTATATTAGTCTATTCTTACCGATTTATCTATCCATCTATCTATCTACCAAATCTATATTCTTATCTATCTATATTCTTAGATTGTTTTTATCTTCTTATATAACTGTTCTTATCTATCCATCTATTCTCATCGATCAATCTCTTCTTATCTATATACTTACATGTATATCTATGCCTCTCTCCCTCTCTCTCTCATATATATATATATATATATATATATATATATATATATATATACTTTAGTCATCTATATATCCTTATCTATGTATCTGTTCTTATATCTATTCTTATGCATTTATATCAATCTTAGTCTATTCTTATCAATTAATTAATCTATCAGTCTCACACAAGCAATGCTCACTTCAACCCTGGCCAAATGGTCTGTTATCAAAAGTATTCAAGCCAGACCATTTTTGAGTTGCAAGAAGACATTTTAATAACATCTTTTTTCAGGTAAGTAAAATGAGCTAGCATTCCAAGAAAATTAAATCAATAATCACTGCCACCCATATTTATGTCTTCACCTGGTTAATTAAACAGTGTTTGCGTTAAAATCAAGTTACCTTGATGTAAATGCTATTATTATGGTTTGAACCATAAATTCATGACAAATAAACGGGCCTGGTTGGTCCCACCATAAAACCATCACGTAATCAATGCATTTAAGCATCATATTGCTTTTGGGTGATCAATTAAAAAATTGGAAAAATGTAATCAATGAATCCTTAGTTCTCTCGTATTTTGTTGGGCAGTGATCATTAAGAAAGCAAGCGTGAATGCTGACAGACACGAACTGAGGGATCGATTTAGGATAGACTCACACTGCAAATTGAACGATTAAACGATTTAGAAAGACAAACAAACACATTTTCTACTTATTTGAGGGTATGTGTATGTAAAATTTGAAAATGTTTTTTCTATGAACGGTCAAACAACATATAAATATCAGAATACTCGAATAACCTAAACCCAGTAACTGTGTTCAAACCGGTCTTTTGCGAGTAACGCTGATTAACAAATTATAAAAAAACATCGGTCACAATTACCTTTTCTTTGAACGTGATGACTGTTATGACAAAAATAAAATGAAGTTCAAAACTTTTCTTCGGACATCCGAATCTCTTACCTTTATTGAAGTTTTCTACCCAGCATCCTTCGATCCGATGTTTATTCCAAGAGAAGTAAACTTACTTCTCAAGTGGTGAAAATTTAGAAGAGAATAATTCCCGTGCAAAACTGTGACATCAATACACCAATCGGAATAAACCAATTTTTTGCAGCGTAGGTACATCAATGTCCATTGTCTCCAAACACTCGGTTGAGTCCATACGGCCGAAAAGTCGATATATAGAGATTGATTTGTTATCAAACGCTAACGCTTTATGTAATCATGAAAATACAAGAACGTTTTCTTTGATGAAACGACATTTCAAAGAAGTGGCGAAATATCAGTAAAATGGGAGGGGGCGAAGAAAAATTGATTGTACCAAATCTGGTTTTATAATTTTTCTAACTGTACCAAAAAACAGCGACTCCGTATATAAAATAAAGAATCACCTACGCTACATGCATTGTTGTGTGTTAGTTCGTCGGATCAAAATATTTGCCATATTTTTCATTTAACGTTTTAGAACAAAGTATTACCACTTGTATTTCTCCACTGGCTTCGTTTCATCTACGGACGAAATGCCCAGTTCCTGGGTTCTCCCCTATTTCAATAGAATGGGTAGAGTCAGGGGGCCCCACCCTATGTGAAAATGGCACATATTATCTTTGCTGGGCGGCAAGTAGATACAGTGTTTTGTCGTAGTCTGTGTTCCAAACATTCAATAATTTCGTTACGGTACTTTGTATTATAGGAAATCAAACCCAAGAAGACTAATGCGATTCAAAGAGAACTCAAGTTTAGATTTGAAATGACCAACAACAATAGTAAAGAGTTTAATGGCCGACTGGTCCTGACCTCTTGAACAATCTAACCTGACCCCTTGCAAACTTGATACCGATACACAATAACCAAACCACTTAACCGAGTGAAAGCAAGTCACTTTTGAAAAGCTCCTCTTTCAAAATCGTGCGCAACAATTTGCACTGATTTCTGGAAGAGAGAATCATCTACTTACATAATGCTTATTCTTACATTAATCATAAGAGATGACAGTTAAACGTTGATTATAGAGTCGTCTTCTCAACTTATCCCTTGTCGTTTTCTTGCAAAGGCATAAAAAATCGGGGCTCATTCTTGATGAATATAGAGAAGAAAATTCAGCGAAACTTAAGAGTTTTTTTTTTCAATTTTCCGGCGATTCAACTCCTCATTGTTGTTTATATCGTTGAGACGACGTTCCGACCGATCCATTCTTCATTATAAACGTTGCAACCATTGGAAAGAATAACCATTCCATTCCTCACCGTCACGTTAGGAGAGAACATCTGAAGTAGGCCGTAGAATGGATCGGCCGAAACGTCGAGTCGACCGCAAGAAGGATTTCAATCGTCCGAAAATGTCTCTAAATGACCCTTCTCAAAACTATAGGTAAGTATAATGTTTTTGCATGTGTTAGTACAGTGCAGCTGCGAAATTCTTAAAATACCGTCAACATTTTTGGACAGCATGGGTGAACTAGTAAATAAATAAACTGGCCTGAAAAATTTTCATAACTGATAATTTTGTACCAGTTGACACTGTAAACAAGAGCAAGGACTTTCAAAACATGCAGGCCCGTTGTTTTGTAATGTAAATATATTCGTCGACTTGTTTATTTCTGTGCATTAAAAGTATAAATATATCGTAGGGATTAATAATTTAGTGTCGCAAATTTCAGGAGTGAAAGTGCCTTGTGGACTTTTATTAGATTGCGCAAAGTTTAGAAAAGATTTAATGAGCGCCCCTCCATAGAGTAATCACCATCAAGTTAACCTCTCTCCCTTTCTCTCTTCACACTCACACACACACACACACACACACACACACACACACACACACACACACACACACTCGTTGCTCACTGGGAGGAAACAAAATGAACCAAGTACTTTCGATCATGTAAAAGATCTTAACGCCATAAAGAACATATGGGAGCTTATTAAGGCCAAACTGGGTGGGAGGAAATTTAGGGACACCGGCCAGCTGTGGGAAGCAGTTAGAGATGAATGAAACAACATCAAAGAAGCACACTGTAAATAACTATCGGCAAGCTTGACCAAATGGCTCAGTTTTCGGAAGAAAAAACAAGGGAAAAGCAACCCTATTCAAAAAACATATTCTGCTCACAAACACTGCCTGCAGTTGTATAACATCGTCGAATATTTCATCTACAATCATCAGAATGAAAGAGTAATTACAAAATATTAGATTAAAAAAAGTTCGACATTTTGCTTTCAATTGTGTGTGTGTATATATATATATATATATATATATATATATATATATATATATATATATATATATATATATACCTATATACACCCATCTCTCACTATCATCTGCCATAGCATAGTGATGGGACATTTTATCTAGATATCTGATGATAAGACAGAACGCAAAGAGAAGCGGATCCATGCCTTTCCGAGGGGCAATAATGCGAATTGAATATAAGCAAAATACGAACACCGTTCGCTGAGTTCGTTTCTACGTTTAATTGAATGTGTAATACATATTTTATCAGAGCTTTTCAAAGTTGAGGTGGACACCCTTCGGGGGTTACGTAATGATTAGGGTCACGTAAAAATTACTTGGGATCACAGAAATATTTGAAAATCTTTAAAAAAAAAAATAATTATGTAACATTTTTAAGAAGATTTATCCCGACAAAAATGAATCCCAGTCTGGTACTGATTGTAAAATGCTACTCACTTCTTGGAGAAAAAAACAAATTTTGTTTCCGTTATGTTTTAGTAGTTTATTTCAAAAAGTCATTTTTTTCATTGTAGACACCGTGAATCTTGTAATAGATCGTAAATACGTTGCAATTTTGAAAATGTTCTTTGTTGCAATGCGTTTTTATGTTCAGTTACGATTAACCAATGAATAATACCTACTGCTTAACAATGACAGAGGGGTCACGAAAAATTCCGTCTCATTTAGATGGATCGTGAATAGAGAACGTTTGAGTGCCCTGTTCTATATGATACACTATACAGGATGTTATATAAGTATCATAATATATTCAGCTGCCTGGACTGACAATATAAGATAATGGTAGTGTATTTAAAAAGATGAGTTGATGTTACACGTGATTGAATAGAGGCAAAATATGCACTCTGTCACGAAAGTTAAGCATACATCAGGATTAAGTGGCTTTAAACTTGAAAAAGTGTATAAAGCGACCAGTTAGCAGCATTGAGAGCGAGAAGTAAGAGGAAAGAATATTTCGTCTTGCTGTCCGGTCTTTCTGTGCAGTGAGAGGTGATCGAATAGAAATGGTTCTCTGTTTGACCGAGGAAAGAAATTTCATCCTTCGTTCAACCTCTCATTCACTCTCTGCGACACTTTTCAACCATAGTTCCGTAGGAATTGCGCGCGTGCGCACACACATTTTGCAAACAGCGCTCAAAGGAAATCAATGTGTGCACAAAAAAATCAAATTCTGTGAAATGCTTACAGAGTTTTTTATTGAAAAAATGTTGATTCACCACATCAAATTCAAAACTGCACATATTTCTGTCACAGGAAAAAAGCACAGCATAAGATTTTTGCGCGCTCTGACTGCTTGAAATTAGGGGGGACATTGCAACCACAACAACAAAAGCCCCAGATGTATTTCAGCATCCCTACAACTTAGATGGAAGATCATCGACCTTGCCTCAGTCTGTTTCAATATATAACAATATATTTGTTGGGGGAGATTATAGTAACACCCTGGTTAGCTATCTCGACTCGCATGTCAATTCAGGCGTGTAGTGAACGTGATCCACACGGGGTTCTCCAACACAGGTGACTTTTTTGCCAGTCCGAGCTGGGTGCGTACCGTAGAGTGGTGAGTAGCCAACTCGTCTCGGAGATCAGTTTTCTTAAAGTAGTGAGTTCAATCATCTTGGTTGCTGCGCAAGAATATGCTGAGTTGAGAAAATAATGATATTTGTAATAACATGCCTATAACCATCGATCGTTATTATGCATTAAATCAGGATCATTAACCATATGAACATGGTTTAGAGTAGAATATATATATATATATATATATATATATATATATATATATATATATATATATATATATATATATATATACACATATATATATATATATATATATATATATATATATATATATATATATATATATATACACATATATATATAATATGAACTGTAGAGAGTGAGACAGACATGGGAGTAAAGTGTTTTGAAGTTAGGTTTATTCATCCGTAAATGTTTATATATATATATATATATATATATATATATATATATATATGTGTGTGTGTGTGTGTATGTGTGTAATAAATTGCCTTATATTATGTAGAAACTTATTTGGAATGATCTCCTGTTATTACACGGTTAATATATCACTTAATTTAGACAACGAAAACAGAATAGATAATTAAAGAAAATGGGGCTGCTGCCGTAATTGAACCTGCTGCCCATAGGGCAACCGCTTCAACGTTGCGATGCTCTGACCATTGAGCTAAACAGCCACCGGTAATGCAAAAACCAAATAACTTTCAACCCAAATTCTTATCTCGTTCATTCTCGGTCTATTCGTCTCTTTCAACGCGACAATCACCAAGAAATGGACACATCTGGTCCGACAGAAGGAATCATGAACTGTGCTTTATCAAATAGAGACTATATATATAGAGACTATATATATATATATATATATATATATATATATATATATATATATATATATGTATATATATATATATATATATTGAAACTCTATTAGATATGATCTCCCGTTATTACACGATGAATGTTTCGTTTGGCCTCGACAACGTAAAAATAGAGTTTTAATATAATATAACGTAGTTCATAATCAATCTTTCGGATTATGAATCCATTTCTTAATAACACACACGCACACACGCACACAAACACACATACATATATGTATGCGTATATTAGAGAATTGCATAAAATTCAGCAGATAACAAAGTTCCAGGCTACAGATTTATTCTTCCATCCTCGTGCGCTCTTGTGTGTACGTGTGCATGTTTTAATGTATTGGTTAAAAATGCAGAGTCCGGAATATTTTGCTCAATAAATCACTAAAATAGAACGTATGATTAAAAATATATATATGTATGCATTTATTACTAGATTCACTATAACCTAAAAGATTGTTTTCAAGCAAGTAAACGTTTATGAATCGAACGACTATTTTTCGAATTAACAATCTTAAACAGCATTTTTAAAAATTTGATACATTGTAATCTTTACGTTGAAAATGGCCTGACTAGTCGAAATATATCTCTTGTCAAAACATATGTTAAAGAGACTTCAATTTAAAAAAAAAATCTCCATTTTATTTTAATGTTGGATACATATTTTTAATATAAATTGTTCACGGGGATGCTTATGGAAACGTTTTGCTCAATGAATAAATAAATGAAAATTAAAAATATAAAGATAAAACCTTTCGGTATATATTTTTAGTCGTTAAAATTGTTATCTTTCTTCCATATCTGAAGATATATTTATTTTGGTGTCTACATTTAGATATCAATTCGCGTCTTTTATTGAGAAGTTTTTCAAGTTGTTTGCAACATTTAACTTCAACTTTATTAAACTTTATTAAACTAGTTTTCTCTTCAACATATGTTTTGACAACTGATATATTTCGACTAGTCAGGCCTTTTTCAACGTAAAAATTACAATGTATCAAATTTTAAAAAGATGCTTGTTGAGAATAGTAACGCCTGAAAAATGATATTTCGAAAAAATGGACTGACGTTCGATTTGTAGACGCTTAATCGCCTGAAAAGATGTGAAGATTTCGAAACAGTTTGTCAAATCGTAGGTCTGATGACAAATATATAAAACATATAACTTCCTTCCAACGATTCACCGTTTTCGGGGCTTAGGGTACAATTGTGTTGAAAGGGTCGTTTCCTCTTTTTCGTGTGTTTTAGAAACTAGATGGTCCTGCAAACAGTAGAATAGATGGTTATGAGATTGAGCAAGTTCTGGAGAGTAAGGATAGCATAAGAAATTTTCACACCAAGCTCTCTAATCATTTCAAATGTGATATTTGCTGTATGAGGTTATATAATCATGATGGAACCACACACCTTTGTGATTGATCAAACTGGGAAACCTATCCTTATCATCGGGTTGCTTCTACAAAGTTATTACCTTTTCGGAACATGCCTTACATGGCATCAGGGCAAATGTTCCCGGAACAATTGCCCTCATCGGACAACTTCCCCCCTGGATATCTTACATCATTTCCACAAACTTCAATTAAGGCTTTACAGATGTTATGCTCTTGTCAGGGGGACTTATCCAGATGGCAGTTGTCCTTGAACTGTTTCATATATCCCGTACACAGGCCCATCCTTGAGAAAATCAAGTTAGTAAATTAGTTGAATCGCACTGTGACGACGTAATTAACTTGTAAAAAAATGTACGAAGTTGATAGATGGGTATAAGCCCCTCTCTCTAAATATCTCTAAATAAATATCTTCATATCTGTATATATATTTATCATTATGAAATGTGCTAACAAAAAAGTCCTATTTTTTAAATTTATTTTGATCGCTTCAGTTTTGAAAAAATATGATTTTTGAAATATAGAGATAAGAAGTCAGCATGAGGAAGATAGTGTCTAAACGCACGGGACGATATTGAAAAAAACTCAAGTGAGTCTATTGAAATGTGTTTTATAAGTCATAGAATATGATGCTTTACTACTTTCATTTACTGCTTCATTACCTCAATCAACTGGAGTCGACCTGTGCATATGGCATATCATAAATCAAATGTTGTTCAGCCAAAATCAAAGGCTATATATCATAATAAGTTTAGCTTAGTAGAGTCCAAGGTTAAAATGGAGGATATGGAGGCAGTATAGCGCCAGTCTTCAAAATAGTGAGGGCCTACCTGTGGATAGAATCACAATAATAAATTCTGGCTTTTATCTAAGATCGAAGGCCGGCATATACACTGGAACGTCTTATATACGAGGACCGGTCTCAACATGTTTCAAACGCATTTTTTCCGAACATTTTCAGCTAAAAAAAACCCAACCAAATGCATATTACAAATGGAAACAAATTTGTGAGGCATATTTTCTTTATTCATAATTATATACACGGAATAATATATTTTTCATTCGAAATTAAAGCCAAATCGGGGTGGCGGGCATTATCTACGGTAGCAGATTATACATGCTGAAATACGGTATATATATATATATATATATATATATATATATATATATATATATATATATATATATATATATATATATATATATGTATATATATTACCTAGTACAGTAATATTACCAGGAAGCCACCTCGATTGCCAGGCTGCCATACATCTTCTATTTACATTCTGCAATGTCTACCTTCCGTCATGCAGATCCGATTACAATACTCAGGATGTGGGTTGATGTCGCTGGGGGCCGCATGCGCACCAGGTGCGCCTAAAATGAAGGCAACGTTGGATTAGAGCTATCAAAAACGAAGCCACCAACCTCCAATGAATACAAACAGACATTTTGTATTGTATTTGTTGTCAGCCATTTAGAGAATTGGTCTATTTGCCTTTCCCCGGGGATCGACGCCTATAACACCGTAGTGTCAGTGTGAGGCGCGCACACCCTCTCTTTCTCATCCCGTCTCATACACACAAAGGAACAAGTCGCTTGGGGGGGGGGGGGTTAGATTTTTATTCAACTTTTTTTTTCCAATATGAAAGACTAAATTCCACCGGGTGGTAATGATGCTAATTCGAATAATTACATGATTTATTCCCACTGAATTGGCGGGTTTCAGGGACGTCTAGCGGTAATAATACCAGTGATCGTGATTGGCAAAAAAAAAAAAAAAAAGAAAAAAGAAAGAAAAACCAATTTAGACTTGCTTTGTGACCGAAATAGTTGTGTATTTCCCTCTGAAACCTGAAAGCTGATTTTCAAAGTAGGCAGGCAGGCTGGTCGGTCGGCGTTCCCCACAAGAAAGATTAGTGCAAAAAACTTTCTAATTTGCATTAGCTTCCATTTAACCTTTTCTTGTATTTATTCAGCTTCATCATCTTGGACATAGACCTTCCCCAAGATTCACCAAATCTCTCTATCGTAGGTACCGTAGCGCCAATATCTCCAGAACTTGCCTAAATCGTCACGTTATTTTATTTTTTGTCGGCACACTTTTGCATTCGATCTCCACATTGTGAGTCGTGATGTCCATCGGTTGTCTGATATTCTTGCTATATGGCCCACCCATTGCCTTTTGAGATTTCTGATGGATTATATATATCTGACTATCATTTTTTTCTCCAATATGATACGCCATCTTGTTATCCCTCCATGTAACTCCAGGCATTATTATCTACTGTTCACGTTGCTTAGTTTGAGGGCCATTCTTTTGATTAATTATCAAAAACTATGTAATGGAAAAGACAGGTAGATTTTCAAGTGGATTAAGTATCTTACCCAAACAGATTGCATCGCTCATTGTGTTCATATCTATCTATCTATCTATCTATCTATCTATGTATTAGGTGGCTAAGACGGTTGTGTTTTTGTTTCTTGTGCCAATAGTCGATGTTCGGGCCTTGGTATAAGCGATGATTTCAAGCGCCGATCTTTCAAGGCAAGCAGGTACCCACCTTCGACCGGCTCCGACCGGGTACGCAAATATAAGACGAAGTGCTCTTCCCTTTTAAATTGCACTAAATTGGCCAGACAAAACTTCCCGCTATCTGGGGTATCTTTTTTTTCCATTTGACTTTAAACAATGATAACAATAAACAGCAGAAGCAGGAACAACCACAACAGCAGCAATAATAATAATAATAATAATAATAATAATAATAATAATAATAATAATAATAATAATAATAATAATAATAATAATAATAATAATAATAATAATAATAATAGAGCAAAAGGGAACTCAATGTTGTCTAGGAGATCTCAACTTCGTGACCCCCAACTAAAATAAAACCAGTTCCAGGACATGGTTTCCTTAACATTGGACTTCTTTGTGGACTTAACCCCTATCAGGAACGACTTTTTTTTCCCCACACCTTCTACATCTCCCCCCTGAAATAGCCACTGTTTAGTGTTGTCTTTGACTGATAAACAGAGTGAAACAGATTTGATATGGGACTCCGTTCTTGGTTTGCCTGGTTGGTACAGCAGAAAATGAGGGAGGGGAGAGAAATCTAGCAGGATTCTTTGGGGAATTAAAAGATGGATGGTTTGTTCAGATGAAGTGATGCCTTTATCTTTCTGTCGAATTCACCGCTGTCTTCTTCTGTTAAGATTTGGCTTTGAGTAACATCTTAATCTTTCTATCACTTTTTTTCCCTCTCTTCTTTCACGGACACACACACACACACACACACACACACACACACACACACACACACACACACAAGAACACGAACACATACACACAAGTGTTTCTGTACATTTCTTTTTATTTAACACTTTCTGATATGACAGTACGTTCTTTTGTTCAGATAATTATCTATCCAGCTTTTTGTTTTTTATCGTTTTTACACGCATCTATCTGGCAGATTTTTCAAGTTGAATTAGGATCTTGCCCTATCATATAGCGTTTCTCATTCTGTTCATATCTATCTATCTATCTATCTATCTATCTATCTATCTATCTCAATTTATTCTTATCGCAGTCTGTTCGTGTTTACTTTCATGAACAAATTTTGTAATTGATCAACCCTAACATGGCAGACTGCCAAAAGATGTCTACGGTTTCTATTAAGTGACAAAACAGACCAGTCTTTTTCTTTCAATCTTCCTTCCTTTGTCTCTTTCTATGTGAGTCTCATTTTGTCAAGTTACGAGTTATGAGTCCCTCAGCTATGGGTAAAATCGCATACAATGGTGTGAGTAATGCCACGTCGGGTGCTTGTCGCCTCTAGGTCTATTCCTTATGTCTAAAAATCCTCGAAGAAACTTATTATTGTGAAACCCAGGCAGGGGCAGCTGTTGCTGTACCCAGCGTAAGGCCACTTACCTCTTATGAGTGATGTGATCAGGGCTAAATTGCAGAATTTTCCTTAATCAGCGCATGTATATTATGCATATATGTATTCATAATTGCAAATACAAGAATTTTGCATATTCACGCAGGATAATCAATAAGTACGTAGCCTAATTATAGAACTTTATTCATTTTCTGACTTAATTTCCTTTTTTGTCGATGCATTTCAGTAATAAATAATAATCACATAGATCGAACATTATACAGTGAAAATTTCAGATAAAAATTTAGCAAATAACCACGAGTCAGGCTGTGAATGTATTGATGTACCTGCTTATTTATATGTTGGTATGTCTATCGCGTCGAGTCATCTGTACGTGATTGGTGTAGAAATTTGTGTACTCGTGTTATGTGTGATTAGTGTGGTTATGTGAGTGTAATAGTGTAAGTATACATAGCCTGGCAATGTGCGTATATGAAGTACTGTCAAAATTATTGTAGACTTACATAAAGAAAGATGAGAATAGTAACAAGTGCTCTTGTGCACTTTGGATTCTGAATTCATTTTAATATTTTGTACAAAGTGATTTTCAACCATTGTTGACTCCTAGTTAATTAAGTTAAGTTAATCTCATCCATGATGGCGGCTGGGCTCAAATGAACAAGCTTGCACTTTTAAGATTGTTTTTTTTTTGTCGTGTGTCTATTTATCATAACAGGTCTCAAATCAAACATGTTACTCTTGTAGTTGTGATTACCGTGCGTCCTTGCCCAGATTTTTTAAATATTTGAGCCCAAGGAAAAGGTGCCAGAAAGACAACTTTTTCCTGGACAAAAATATATGAGTCTAAACACTGGGAACAATTATCTTTTTCAGTCAGAATTTTATCGAATCATTCGTCTCACGAATGGGACAAAAATCTATTTCAAGATTATTCTTATTTTTCAAAATTTACATACGGAAGTTGCGATAAAATTGTAAAAAAAAAAAGTGGGAACATCATTGAGAAATGTGTCCAATATTACGAATAACTCGAAATGGAGAAACTTTGTCTCTTTAGTAAGTCGGGAAGTGTGGACGAAAGCGTGTTTCAATTAAAAGGCAAGACAGATCTCTGGTTCTTAGCATTGGAAAGAAATTATTTTGTCCAAAAATTTTCTCCAATAATTCTTCTTGTAATTGGCTCAAACTTTTGTTACAATAAGATTGATTTTTATGGAAACTTTTGGCGTTCTTTTCGTTCATGAAAACATAATGATAATATTTATAATTGTGTGTGTGTTTTGTTGCTATGAAATAGTAGCAACAAAACACACATACACACACGGGGCTGTTGTCTATATAGAAATTCTGCATCCTCCTCTATAACCCTGTTTTCACCGCCATTTTATTTTCGTTAACGAACAAGCAACAAGTATAAAACAAGTCGAATAAATACATAATGAATAAATTTTGAGGTGAATTTTTGAACCAAAGTATTTCCAAATGAGTAGTTTTTAAGAATTTCCATTTTTATTTTTGTTTAAGATAAATGAATATGTGAAAAGGTAGACAAAATCTAAACATCAAAAAATCTTTTGTAATATGTGAGCTAGCAACGAGCAGCAATCAATGATATTTCAGTCACAGCATTTTAGCCAAATATTGAATTAGAAAAAAAAGACTTGATACTTTTAAAGCATAAGGCATTGTACTTGAAAAACAAAATAATTTATCTATTTCTTTAGCTCTATATTTAAAAAAATATTCTGTTGTCTGGTTCGTAAGACAAAATCATTTTACATCATACAGCATAGTGCTTATATTTGTTGAAAAACGAATAGTTTTTCATCTTTATTTTCCAGCGAGATATTTTCGCAAAATTGCTATGATATAGTAATATGTGATCGGGCATTTTGATATTAGATCAGAGACCTAGCTTTTTTGTACAAAAGTTGACTAAAAATACTTACGTGAAATATAAAACTAACCGAAGACAGATACCACAGAAATATTATTTTAAAAGATTTACAACGATTCAATCCGATCATATCTTATTTAGGTAACTAGGTACACGTAGGTTTTAATACCATTTCGAAAATGGATCACATTTTATTGTTTCACAAAAAAAATTTATGAGTTTAAACACTGGGACCAATTATTTTTTTTTTCTGTTAGAATTTCATCAAATCATTCGTCTTACGAAAACGGCAAACATTTATTACAAGGTTATCTTTATTATACAAGTTCTGTAGCTCCTTCCGTCACATTCAGCTTTTTCGTCAAACCTGTTCCGACGTAGCATCGATGTACACGAAAAAAATGAATTATTTCTATTTGCAAGCCGAGTTTTATTTGGACTTTTCTTTTCAATACTTTTTTACCTCCATCATGTCAAGGGAGATTCGAAGATTTTCAACATGGTTTGGTCAAGATGGGGAAATTATTTTCTTAGATTAATTAAGTGAAAAAAAAGCGATTTATTTTGATATTGATTGTTGATGTTTTAAGTCTGTTTCGCCTTATTTACTCGAGGAAATTTGACAGTTTCCCGATAAATTATTTCCTAACGTTTTTACGACAGTGGGCAATGGTTTCAACTGTTATATCTAAGTGGGTCGTTATTATCTGCCCGTCTTACGGAAGTAAAGCCTCGAAGTATGCAGGTCGTAAATTTTCTTCTTTTTATAAAAGAAAAAAATCAAGCAATCATTTAATGCATCTTAACGTGGTCATTTCTCAAAAGGTGACCACAGTTTTATGGGTAGAAAGCAAATGCATTTATTTCCACAAATATTTCTATTTCTATTTCGATATACAAATTTTGATTTTTATCAAAACTGGAGACATATTTCACCACGCTACATCGGATATCCTTACTAGTATCTAATACTTATTAGCGAATTTTCTTGAGTACCATATGACCTCGAATATAATGCGACCCCCACTTTTCTAGCTAAGAATCAGAAGATATATTATATCCTCTTATCGCTGCGAATTC
>OY735207.1:21057772-21097772 GCA_963457665.1 Thysanoteuthis rhombus | reverse complement strand
CCAACAGAGCAGAAACATAAACTTGTTTGTGTAGCAGTTCCTTACTACATTCTTTTTTGAGCCCTACTCTAAATCAACTTAATGTTTAATGTTGAATGTATAGAGCATTTTATCAATTATTATTATTATTATTATTATTATTATTATTATTATTATTATTATTATTGCTCCCTTCTTCAGGGTTGAGCACTCTTCAAGTAGGAAAACTCGTCCATTATAAGCTATATAGCAATCCTCTTCCAACTCTGGAATGGAGCACTCTGGTGGATCAGGAATTGTGCATAACTAAATATATTGCTTAAATACCAATCTAAAAACCGTAGGATAGGGGTAAAAGGCCAGCATCTGGCTCTGAAGCGAAGGTTTCGATCCCAACTCGTGGTACTGGATAGTCTATAGCCACACTGTAGTTGTAATACAACGAAACAGCTGTCTGTGGACTGATCCAATTATTAATTATATATATTTGGCAGGCATGCATATATATATATATATATATATATATATATATATATATATATGTATATATATATATATATGTATGTATGTGTAGATGAAAATGACAATTGGAAGATGAGAAATATATATATATGTATATGTGTGTGTAAATCAAAGACGAAATAGATGTATACCTGTGGAAAATTCTTAATTTTTGATACATTTTATTATTATCCTTTTTCTTCGTGTATTATGATTTTAGTTCAATATGTAAGAATCTCGCGTACTAGTTCCGGGCAGTGTTTGGGTTGAGATGGGCGTGAAGCTCTTATAGGACACTGGTATGATAACGCCCGCCTGGTTGGCGGGTAGGTAGATTCCTTACCACTGGACATCTAATTCTTTACCGTATCATCGCCTATCTAAGAAGAATTGACGTCATCAAGTATTAAGAGCCATTTTAATCAAATGGCAAAGGAGTGAAGGCTGGGTTAATCTATTCTTCTTCAGCTTAACGTTAAGTGATTTGTTTGTATGTGCGTGTATGTGAAGCAGTTTGTGCATATTTGTGGTATACACTGGTTTACACTGTTCGAATCATATCCATATTGTAAGGTTTTTCCAATGGTATATCAACAAATAACAAAATTGGTCCGATTGAAAGTCATCAATGCATTGGGCTTGTTTATGAACTGCGGGCTTACAATATTTTGTTGGTTCATTTATTAATTTTAGTATTTCTAGAATATTTAGCATTTTTAGTCTTAGCATTGGATTAGAATCCACTTGGGCTAGTATGCTGAAATTTGATAAGTATAACAAAGAAATCTTATTAGTAATAATAAGGTGTAAAGTTGATTTGATATAAATGAGTTTAGTTTCATGTCGTTCGATAGAGTGTTGGGGAACAAGTTTTCTGTGATTTATAATGAAAAATTAAGGTTGTATTCAGTGCGTTTATAAAAAAAAGATGTGCATGTGTAGCGTGGTCTGTTTAATAATAGACTATAAGTGGCTATCAATTAAAGCTTATAATTAAACAGACTTTGCATTGTATTTGTTGAATTTGCAAAACTGCGCCATTTGCCGTAGACTGATAACAGCGGCGGAATGTTACGAATTCCAAAGCTCAGGCATAGTTTTTAAGGTTCAGCAATGAATTCAGTTGGATGATACTGATATTGTCTCTGAATAGACAATTTTCTTGTGATTGACTTCACCAAGAAAATCCTGGTGTTGTGTGCCGATGACTTCCTTTCTGTTTGGCGATAGAAGATGAGTCGGACACTATGTTGACAAAAGTGCTGTCATTGTCAGTCAGATGAGGATAATACGATAAGTGAACAGCCAAAATAAGACGAAATTTACATGCTACTATCAGTCGGTATTACTAGCTCTTCAAAATTTCCCCCTCTCTCTCTTTCTCACCCCCCTCTCTCCCTCTCTCTCTCTCTCTCTTGCAGTCTTTTGTCAAATATGTGGAGGAAGATGATGAAACTTTGTGAATAATTTGTTTCCGTCAGTTGCCACGTCCGTGCTGTTCTAGAACTTTTGTCGTTGTTCCCTAGAGTTGCCATTCGGGTTTTTTTCAAGACCAAAATTGAACAAATTTGGTACTGAACGAAGCTATTTGGTTCCGAAAATAAAGATTTGGTACTGAAAGAAATCCACATAAGATAACAATCCTTTACACACGAACGGTACGATACGACACTGATATTCATGAACAACAGAGAGAAAATAGGTATTTCAATCCATTTTTTCTTCGAGATTAGTCTGGATTTCAAGTCATTTGATATTTTGGTACTGAAACCACTTAATTTGGTCCGATGACTAAACTCATTTGGTCCAGTGAGAAAAAAAAATTGTTAATTCTGGTTCTCTGTTGTTTTCCTTGTTTTGCTTCGTTGACATTGGTCTTAAAGAGAAGCATCTCAGACATTCTTTTACTGTTTCCGCATATGATTCGTTTTTAGTAGCATGATTTAATACCTGGATAGAAATCAGATGATCCTTAAATGATGCAGTTAGCAGTAAAGACGAAACAACTGTTCATTGGGGTTAAGCGATTTATCTAATGTGGTTTAAACACTGAAAGAAGAAAAGACCGGGTTTAAAACAAACGAAACAATTGTACGCTAAGTTGATCTCATTATTTGATTCCATTTCCGAATCATTCAATATAAAAAGGGAAGTAAACATAGAAAAATGGGAAAAAAAAAGAAAACCAAAAAACAGAAAAAAAGGAGAAAAACAACAAAATCGTCTTTTGGCAGTTTTTTGCTGTACTTAGGGTGATCAATTGAACAATTAGAAAAAAAGGGTACTTAATGAATGAATTATTCCTGATGCCTTTTGTTGGACTATGATCACTAAAAAGTTCGAATTTTCAAATAAACAAGCGTGAACACTACCGGACGCAAAGTAAGAGACCAATTTAGCATGAAATTTCATTGCAAATTGAACTACCACCAAAAACCTATCAAGGGGGAATTAAAAAAATATTTCTTTCTAAACATAATAAGAAGTAAATCATTATGTATGATATGTTTGGGCTATTTTTTCTAGTATACATGTTTAGTCATTTTTTCACAACGTTTCGGCCGTGTAGCTTCCGGCCTTCGTCGGGTGTTGTTGGTTCTAGAATATAGAATAATGATTAACATACGTCGTCTAACAGCAGTCATTTGAAATAAATTTCCATTATACTTATAGTGACCTATTCATGTCGGCAATATTTGAATTAATTACTGATTACTGGCGATTCCCTTCTCCTGTTCTTCAATATATCCTACAATAAAATCATTTGAAATATATTTCTAGAATTAAACTCTTTGCAGGGTATTTGTATCAGACATAAAATAATTGTATTCCGTCGGCAACGCATGTATCAACTCCTGAACACAGACAATCCATTGTTAACTGATTTACAAGACACAACTCACGGATAAAGTTTTAATACTATATGAAACAATTTTCAAGTAAAAAAATTGAAAAATTTGGTTTTATAATAAAGTTTTCTTTACTCTTGGAAATAGTTTGTTGGTACAGAATATAACTGAAGCGAAGCAGAGAAATGATGGAGTAGCTGCACAATCAGTGGGAAATATCAAGCAAGCCAAAAACTTACGAATATTGGATTCAAATGCAGTTGGTTCTCAAAATAAAATTTTGATTATTATTTCTTGTTTTTCCTACCACAAGAATTTGCTGTGTCAGTATATATGTTATCATTACAGCGAATGAAAGTCTAACATAGTTGTTTAATGAAAAGTTAACAATGCATTTCTATAGTAAAACTATTTGAAATACATTTACGTTATACATAAAATTGCCATATTCTGTCTGTAACGCTTGCCTTAATTTATAACAATTGATAATTCCTTTCTTCCTGATTTTCAATGCATCCCCAAGTAAAATCCTTTCAAGTGCATTTCTATATCAAAGTAATGGGCATTGTATTTCTATAGGAAAATCATTAACGTTGCATTTACATTATACGTATAATAGCTTCATTCTATCAACAAACCTTGCCTTCATTCTTGACCACTGACGATCCCTTTCTTCCTGTATTTCAATACACACGATACGCATTGTATTCCCAAACCTGCATATAGCTCAAAACTTCCAAAATTCCGTGCTCAATCACTAGTTTTTCGAATCAAATTTGTTCGGAAAGTAACTTATAGCTTGACAGTGGCTTTTTCAAGTTACAATAAAATCAATGGACAACAGTGAAAAAAAATTGACACTTGCCTATTTGTATCGAGTAAGTGTTAAAGCACAACAGATTACGCCGTGTAACGCAATTCTTGTTTCTGGGTAGTGGGTGTTATTTTCTGATTACTAGTGCTTTTGTGACCAAGATAGTGATATTCATATGCAATCGTTTTTGTTTTTTCTACTTTATGTCATACAAAATGGGCAAATTTACTCGTTGTCCCATTGAAAATGAATTGTGTTCAAATAATCACAATCAAAATTTTTCCTCCATATAAATCAATGGTAATTACTTCTTCGCTTTATGTCATTTCGGCTTACGGAAGATTTTTTCAAATAGGAACGCTACTTTCAGATAGAAGGAGAAATCTGTATATCCGTTGATATTTTTCACAGGGATTAACAAGTTTTTTTAAAAATAATTTTTACCAGTATTACACTTTATGAGAACTACAAAACACCCAGAGAGCGCATACCTCTAATACAGACAAATTATTAACTAAATGGAAATAAGTTTATGTACGGCTACGATGCAGGTGAAATAAATGTAGGTTTTGATTTTCCGCATTTTGGACTATTCCCTTATTATGAGAAAAATATCGCCAGAATCGAGAAAAATCCTGGATCCGCTCCCAAATTTGATCAGCCCTTCCTTATCTCATGACTCACCCTTACACCAGATTGCATTGAAATTTATTCAGAAGTTTTGGAGATATTATTTGAACAGACTGATGGACAGTCACAAGTGAATACATATACCTCTTCCAACTTCATTGGCAGTTAGTTACAAATAATATAATCAGCATGTTTTCTTTTTTCTTGGGTTTTATATCTATGGTCATAATATCGAAAGCTTTTGTAAAAGAATTCCTCGCTTGGAGTTTTGTAGGATGGATAATAATTTACTCCCTATTAGGAAGTATATATAATTTTTGTAAATATTGATCAATAACGAATAGGGAGTGAGCGATGGAAAAGGAGTACCGCACCGAGCCACAAACACTGAATCAACCGTAGAAGAACATTCGACATATGGTGGCCGACATATCACCGGACTTCCTGCAAAAGAAATTGATGGAAAACGTTGGTGCCTTTAATGAATTTCAACAGAGCAGGAAAATACTATCATTGCATGATCCAAATTAAAGCTAATTTGTCTACAATCAACCGATGAATAATGACGTTATCACCAATTTCCAATAGGGAGTTTCTTTTCTCCCACACTAAATGAATCTAGTTTGAGTTCAACGCTTATTTATTTCTAAATTGTAATACGGACTCTGACCTTCCAACAAGGTTCCTCTAGTGCTATTTAAAATTAATACTCGGGCAAACAGTCGGAAGCGTAAACGGACGAAAGAAGAGACAGGAAATAAGAAATGAAGATTGTTTCTTAGGCTGAGTGGTGTGGATAATGGATAAATATTGTGTCAGCAAAGAGGGGCTGCAAGAAAAAGATAACGTCCAAATGTGGCGGGCAAAGTGGGAGGGGGGCACTCTGGGGAAAGCCGACCGAAAAATGGCGGTAGGGAAGGATGAAGGGGTACAAAGAGGCACTAACCGAGGTAATCAGAACCGAAATAAACAAATAAAATAATAGGTCTGGTTAGTCCCTCAGTCAAAAATGTTCTGCGACCAACGTCATTTGGTAGCATAACACGTTTGGGGTGATCAATTAAAAATTGGGAGTTTCGGGTGATCAATAAATAAGCTACTTCTCTCGCCTTTCGTTGGGCAATTTTCAACCCTCTAGCTCAATTAGTGCATCTCGACGGTGGGATACGTACCGACATACTTAACCAACAAGACTGACTAAAAAATTGAAGAAACCTATGTTGACAGTTTTGGTTGACGGTTTCTAAAATGAGAGATAGAGATAATGAGAGAGAGGGGGGAGGGAGAGGGTGAAGCAGAATTTAGTTTGCGATTGTCAGCCCAAAGAGGATTATGACGTGACAAAAGCGTCATGTCTGTTGTGAGGATAAGGTTGTGATCTATTTTAGCCATTTCTTGACACCTCTGACATAAGTGCTTCATTGTCTACGTTTCAAGTGGAAAGATCACGAGAAACTAGAGTTGGTTCACAATCGTTCACTTTTGAGAAGTTTTTTTCCAGAAATGAATTGATTGGGGGGGGGGTTGGAAAGAAGAAATTATGATACACTTGATTTTTAATCATCTTTTCAAAGGAATAAATCGGTCATTGTAGTAAGACATTTTTAGACGTGTCCAATATCTCTACTACTAAATTTGTCTGCCCTCGGCTAACTGCGGTCATTTATTCTTAGAAAAATCAATTGTCTCCATTTAACTGACGTGACTTATTCTATTTTTTTTTTCAAACGATTCTCGTGAGAGAAAAAATATATCTGCGGTTTCCCTTTCAGTGATACATTCTTTTTTCTGTCATTAGTGATCGATCATCAATTCTTTTTTAATCAAATTTTTTGATTGATAGAAAGCTACGTCATCGGCGTTCACAAGCATGGGATTTTAGATTAGAATTATTTTTCATATATATTTGTTATAATTTAGAGTTTCCTTTCTTCCGATCCCCCTTATCCGCGGTTTCTATTTCAGTCGTCCACCCTTATCCACAATTTACCTTATCCCTATCCACAGTTTCCGTTTCAGTGGTACGTAGAAACATCATTAGTTATTGTTCATAGATGACAATGTCATACAAAATAAAATATGATTGTGTGCAAAAGCATAATTCGAGGCGCAAGATTGGCCTAACGGTTAACTGCATAGAAAAAAAAAACAAAAACAGATTAGCAAACTGAGTTCAAATTCTGCAAGTTTTTCCAGCGCCGACATCTGAACGCCGACTTTACAGCGTGCGACCACTATGCGTTACGATAACTCGACGCATGATAACTGAGCGCATCTTAATGCAAGAACTAACAAAGCAAACTCGGGAATTAAAACAATTTATTCAAGTATAAAAATTAAAATTATTTTTTGAGTTGAATAATTCTAGTGAATTAATTTCCTTCTGTAGTCCAACTTATTTATTGACACAAAAATGTACTACGAGAATAATCTTATCAATTTGTAATAAACTAGTTTATAGCTTGTTTACAAACTCATCTCGCTATTAGATGTAACACTAGTACTGCAAGGTAAAATTATTTTTGATATTTTGGAATAGATTGTTAAACTCATCGTTCAGCCATACAGCGAACTTGGAATAATATCTATTTCTTAATGCATCGTATTAACTCGATAATTTGTTCCCGTGAACTATAAATTATGAATTGAAACTACTGAAGTAAGTAAGTCCATCAAAACAATAAAAAATGCGCATCTCAAAAAATACTTTCATTACATAGTTTTTGTTGGTACCTCCGCCGAGATGCGCTCAGTTTTCGTGCACTTAGTTATTCATACGCCAAGCGGTCGCGCGTCGAGAAGTCGTCGTTCAGGAGACTTACGCCGAGAAGTCAGGTCACTACTTGACACAAATGCCCATGGAACGGGCTTAAATCCAACCCTCTTGATAGTTCAGAGATCACTCCCTGTTGCTGGTACCATGTAACCCCATAGAAGTTATTGCTTGCTACTTAGGGAGAAGACGGGCTCTACCAAGTAACTCCACATTGCCAAGAGAAAGGCATGAAGGACTCTGTATGGTATTGTTTATTCGCTGCCCCACCTCAGCAAAATATGACACAAGGTCGTTAAGTACAATGGAGCAGCGCTGCTCCGGGGAAACTGACCCCTCGCAGCTGGGCTGAGTAATAATAGGCGAGCCGAAGGACGAGTCCCAAGGCTCCCCAATGCGCTTAGCAGTGCGTAGCCTCAGTAAAACCTCATTGGCTAAGCATTGCACCTGCGCACTCGGTCTTTGACACACCCTCTCCAGCCCATTCGGCAGGCAAGTGTCAGTACCGACTCCTCAGGCTATGCCGTGGAACAGGTATTACACTTTGATCCTGAAGAACAGGCCAGAAAATCTGTATGGTACCCCAGCGATATACATAGCGAGGGAGATAATTTGTCTAGATTCTAAATGTACAATCGACATACATAAAACGCACTGTGCGTAACACTTTGCAATGAACGCACAGATACTACACTGAGATGGTCGTAGAGCAACACTTTGATCCTAGGCAGAGTGCACAGATACTCTGATCCTTGGCAGAAATGCCGAACCATACGTAAATAATCCAATCACGTTTTATGGGTACTGTCCTAATTACGCATAAATCATAAATAAAAAAGACCAATTTCGACGGCAAAGTTTGACTGATTACTACCTACAGAAAATACATTTTATATATCATGTAGAATAAGTACTAAGATTTGCAAAATTTTGCATGAAACCATTAACTTTGTTCTTAATCGCTGTGTATCTCTATCGCGGGCATCGCAATACCAAAATCACCTGAACACGTCTAGATCGTCACACCATCTCATTTTCTGTTGGCCAGAGTTTCGAATATGATCCATGGGGATCCACGTTGATGATCGCGAATTCTAGTGTCTGGCACAAAGCCAGTGTAGTGTGAGCACCCGGTGATAATCGATCACATTGCACCAGTAACTGGTCTGCGTGACCAGATTACTTAGCATGCTATTTATTTACTCTCCCACCGGAGCAAAATGTGACACAAGGTCGGGGCTCTACGTGGGGAAAATAGGAGCAACCCTCTCTGGGCCATTCGGCAGGCAAGTGTCAGTACCGGCACCTTGGTTTCTGCCGGGAACAGATACTACACCTTGATCCTTGCTTAAAAGGCCAGAAAAAATGGGGGGCTGAGCTTTTCGTCATGGTAGGCGCCTGTAGTCAGTCTTAAGTAAATAAATATTGAACAGAAAGAGGAAAAAAAGAAGCATTCAAACAATTAAGAAAGAAGTTGGGAAAAATCCTGCTGTATTTTGATAGAGAAATTCATGTCTTCCCTTGTTTTGGGTGCCTTTAACAAATCTGTGCATTGTCTTCAGAGCGTTTTTTTTTTTTTTTTGGTTGTTGTTGAAATTCTTTATTAAGGAACCCACTAAAAGGTTGTTAGTGCTAGGGAACATGAATAAGAGGCGTATCAGAGAGCGGGGGGTTGGGATCCAAGAGGGGGCAGGAGGAGGGGATTTGCACGCAGGGTGCCGTTAACAAGGTGCCGGTCACAGATAAGACGGATCAATATCTGCGTGTGGGGTTGGGGGAGAAGGCAGAGGTATGGAACGTTATGAGGGTGGCATGACGGAGCGTATAGAGAGGGTGGGGTCGTGGTGGGGGTGTGATCCTTGGGAGGGGGGAAGCGGGAACGGGTGTCGTTAACGAAACCGTTGTTGCTTCTCTCGCCCCCAATGTGGATACTAATACCAGTTTTGGAATCTAGATCAACATTTTGGCCATTACGAACAGATTACATGAGTGAATGTGAACTACAAGCAAACGCCGTAGATTGGCAACAACCCGCTACAAGCAAAACACTAACAAAACACTGTTTTGAAAGGAGGGGAAGTTTGGTTTAGATCCCGGCTTGAAATAATTGGGAATGTTTTTGCCAGTGTAAGCAATACGTGAGTTTGTGTCATACACATATTTTAACCCGAAAAAAAAAAAGAATAAAGAAGATAAAGCTAAAAAAGCATCATCAAAGGTTACGCCTTGGTCGTCAGATTTTTCAGTTGCAGACGCTATTAACAACAAACGGCGGCTGACGAGATATATCGGGAAAATTTTCTTTGTCCCACGTCTTCTTGCTCTCGTACTGAATCGTATGGTGATTCACGACAATTCGTAAATGGTGAGGAAGGCAGTGGAAGCAATGATAGTCCCGGAGTGATTGACAAGGTATTTCACTGATATAACATCAAACAAAGTATCTCCGTCCCAAATTATTAAACTTGTCATAAAACGGCCCGAATACTATGAGATGTGAAAGGGCAAGAAAAATCGATTTACGCCTGTCTTCCAAGTGGGTATATCCAGAAGTTGAGATTCTGTTTTCACCAGGCCTCGAATACAAGACCGGATTCAAACCTTTGGGCTCCGGAGCACTTCAGCTCCAGAGGCCCCACGTACACCTCAATTGAAATGCACAGCAGATCACAAAATTTACTCATCAAAGCGCGTTTATTGTCACTGGAACTGAAAAGTTATTCACATACAAAAAGCTTGAATGAGTTATATATCTCAAATAATATATGTAAGAACACGCCAGTAGATTTTTACTATTTCCGTTCTCTAATCACAGCAGATCTGATTTACAAGCAGCAATTTTATGAAATTATATAAAAGGTAAATTCATCAATTTATCTTAAATATGACGGGAATACTTATGCATGGATCAGCACTAACGAGCCTGAAGTTATTTTATGAGATAATTCATCTTTAAAGATTCAAGTATCTTAGTTTTAATTTTTTTTCAAGTCTCAATTCAACTAAAGCGGTTTTTATTGTGTGATCATCAGATATATGGTCTTTAGAGCTTCTACAACGAAACATTGTTATGCAATAATAGAAAGGTGAACTAACCATTGCATGAACAGGGAAAGAAAAAGATTTGCATATATGCTTATTGTATGTATGGTTAATTCAATGCATTGTTATAAAGTGTATTTCAAAAAGAATTCTAAGTAGAGATTATCGATTTATTTCTTATTGCAGAAACTAATTTTTTGAATTATTATATTTTTGTATTGAGGGTAGCCGGGGCAATGGCTCCCTTTTACCTCCTTATAAATCTGGTCCTGCTCAAACATCAAACTTTGTCATGGATAGGAAATATGTGAATATTTCGGCTACAAGGCCATAGCAAGGCACCCTTTGTTATGATTTAAGCTTAGCTTAGTACATCATGTCCACAAGTGCGGGAGACCCACTGGGAATCGAACTCATACACTGTAGTAATGATGTGCTTAACTAACTTCCTTACTAACCATTCGATCCAAAAAAGATACTCTTAGATATTAACTAAACTTAGTCTAGCTCTGCACAAGGTCACAAGAGCACCGAGTGAGGGCCGAACTCAGTACACACTAGTAATGACCTGCTAGACTAAGTTGTTAACATTTACTTCACAGGAATGTATCCCTGGATATTAATTAAGCATATCTTAGTAAAACACACGTGTAATGCCCCCATTTAGGCTCGAACTCATCAGTTAAGATCTGCTAGATTAGCTCGCTAACGAATACTCACTCGCCGAGCCGCCAAAGCTTGAGTTAAAATCAAGACAAATGCCCCAACTCCATTTTATTTTCGTCTCATCCTCCCACCACAAGAATGTTCCTCGGGTGGAATATTGCTTTTTTTTTTCATAATAAAGAATTATTAAAATCTTGTTTATATCAAGATTCTTTTCTTTACATCTGGAGTATTCAAAGTAATTTTTCATATGAAGGTGTTTTCAACACAATCCAAAATACCCGAACGAAAAACCGTTAACCCCAGATATTTATGAATTAGTCTGAGCTTTTTTTATAGTATCAGGACGGTACTATTTTCAGCGTCCATTATCTGGCTGAGGAATCCATCGTGAGCTTAACCCTAGGCAAGCCTTTGATGATAGCAAATGCATTCCAGGAAAAATCAGCTTTTGAAGGAGCCTGGAATTGTATTACTGTTTGAAAGAATGCTAATACTCTGATTTATTCAAGCTACTGGTGTCCTCATTTGTAAATTTACAATTCTGTGCGTTCAACATTGCTTTATCATCAGTGCCACTCATGACTCTTAAATCAGGTATATACTTTGCAAATTCAAATGGTATTCAAAGTGGAAAACGAATTCATAAGTGACCGTATTTACTTGCATCCAAACAAGAGCAAGATGTGACACGAGGCCGTTTTTAATGTGAGGTCTCAGTTACGGAAACTCTGCGAAAATTGCTCCAGTCCCCGCAATTAGTATTTTGAAGACATCAGGGCAAGTCCGACCCATCCGTTTTAGGGCAATGGGGCGGTACAACGCTGGGGCGTTTTGCTCCCCTGAGACTGGGCTGAGTTTTTTTTTTTTTTGAGGCCACAGGACGAATCCTAGGCCTCTTGTGCTTAGCAATAACGAGTCTCATTAACCCATCATCGGCTACATCATTGCACCGGTGCAGATCATGTGACTACACCCTGACCTCTAGAAACCAGAACTTATAGGAGACAAAATAGCGGTTTCATAGTTAACTACCGGCCGATGGTGTACTTCAATGAGGCAAGTTCAACTTCAACTCAAAGTTGCCTTTCTTAGGCACACAGTGGGGATCAAATTCACATTCAGTAGCTTATGGGTACTACTGCAGATGCTTTCTATGAATTTCAGTTGCTTTTTATCAAAACTTCCAGATGATCAACCTACGATCGTCCGTAAGTAGCGATGATTGGAAATAAAAGTGAAAGAAATCTTTGTCAAAAATTAGTAATAATTAACAATGTTTTTTTCTGAGAAGTTCGAATAATATAATAAGTTATAACGGTAGAGTAATGAACAGCAATAGATATATGATGAAAGAAATATTAATATACAAAAAAAAATAATAACTGACTATGTTTTATTCAGGAAATGTGAATAATGTGTCTAATGCTAGAAGTGTTATAAAGAGCAACAGAAATAAGATGAGAGAAATACGAATAGAAAATCTATTTATATATGAACAGTGTGGTCTTCTTGGTTCTCTGTCCGTTACCATGGACTCTTTCACTTGAAGGTATCAGATTTGCTGATAAGAATAGCTGTCACCGACCATTCAAAAGAATTAACTGAACACTGGAGCGATTTTTTCCAAAAAAAAAATAAATAAATGATAATCCAATAGTATTTGAACAGAGGTAACTTCTGCTTTTCGAAAGTTTGCTTTGTGCCACTTTTACGTAAAAAAGGCGAAAAGCGGAAAAAGCGTCCAGTTTCTGTTTTGCAGCGATAGAAACAGAACCCTCTCTCTGCCTGTCTTCTGAATTCCAGTCTCTTGAACATCCCATACCCATCACTTCCGGTGACCCAGCCTGACATAACATACTAACCATCTTTGGTATCGAGGGACGCTCAAAAAGTTCTTTCCGTGTACATAAATTCATTGTTTTAACGCCATTTCGACATACGAAGGATAAAAAAACTGATTTTTTAGGATGAATAATCAAATATCAATTGTAGTTATTTATTAAGTGCGGTTTAGTCAAGCACAAGACCACAATAGTGGGGCACCCCGTGAGAATCAAACTCTACATTACTACCGATGTCATGTTAGCTTAGCATGCCGATCATTATTCTATGGTAAGAGTTTTGATTTGTAAGGTTACTCGTATAAATAGAGCCACAGTCTTTCGAGGAAATGCAGGGAATGTT
The DNA here is from genome assembly GCA_963457665.1 of Thysanoteuthis rhombus. Lineage (NCBI taxonomy): Eukaryota > Metazoa > Mollusca > Cephalopoda > Oegopsida > Thysanoteuthidae > Thysanoteuthis > Thysanoteuthis major. The sequence goes on along the minus strand of OY735207.1, from coordinate 21,084,331 downwards.
ACATACACAGAAGATAAACAAACGAGGAAGGCTCGAGGTTTCAATGACCGAAATATTCTGACGAAACAACAAAGAAAAAACAAGTCTGAAATAATAAAAAATCAATGTATAATAGCAACAACGCCTTGTCTTAGAAGTTGGGCGCTTCAAACCATGAATCAAAGAAAAGTTTGCAGGGAAGATCAAGTGCCAAGATATGATTTAGTCCTTATAAAGAGTAGAACCAAAGGAAGAAAAAAAAAGAATGAAAATATACAAAAGAGATTAGGGGGACAGACAGGAAACCATAGTTTTCTTCCCGCTGAGTTGTCTCTTCGCTTGCGAGAAAGTTATCGGCCAGCGGAATATTGGTTTTCAGAATGACAGGCAGAACAAGGGCAGATCACCGGGTAAATCGCTGCGTGCAGAGAAAGGATTGTGGAGGTCGGTGTGATCTCATGTGATCTCCCAGATAATCATGTTTCCGGTTGTCAATACAGCTCCTCAGGCAATTGGAAGAAATTGCTTCGAGATATTTTCAGTGTTGGGTTTCGCCCGGACGAACTTGTGCGCGTGTATTGGAATACAGGAAACCCTCGATTAACGTTGTGTCATTATAACATCGTTAAGAAACAAGAACCATAAGTCCAACGATGAGTCCACCATCCATGGTGGTACTTACAGAAGGAGAAGGAAGATGTGCGAATAGTCTTCCTTTGAGTCAACTGGTTCTCATACTTGTTGAATAGTGCAATATGCAAATATTCTGCAAGAATCATTTTCAATAAAAATCGTAAATGGCCATTTCGGTCGATTTTGACCTCTTTTAGCTTCTTTAAAATACAAAAATCCCATTATGAAAATTAGCAATTAGTAAAAAACTGATTAGAAGTTTCGTTTTGAATGACGTCACACTTTTTAATGATATCACACCTCTTCTTTCCTTCCACCCTCCTTTCCTTCCTTTTTCTGTTGTATTACATAACTAAGATCGACCGACCGACGGACCGACCGACCGACCGACCGACCGACCGACCGACCGAAAAGCGTCTAATAGAGATAAGTGGACACATCCAAAAAGACATAGAAAAACGATATGAAATATAGTTGGAATTGCAAATTAAGGGTTTTTCTGACTAAACATAATTTAGTCGCAAAATTCCTAAACTGCAATAAATCAAATGACTTTTATCAATATAATTGTGTCTATGGTAAAATCGGTTTCACTCAACATTGTTTCTGTTAAAGTCGTAGTTTTCAGGAACCTAATCACGACGTTAATCGGGGACTACCCGTACTTACATAGGACTAAGTTTGGTGAGTACCTTTTCTTTATATTAACGGGGGGTTTAGAGAAAAGGTAAGGCGGTCTTTTGCTCGTGTAAATGATATAAAAGAAGAGATCGATCTCCTCTATATGAGTATTAACGAGATTGCCACAGGAGGCCTTCCACATGATCCACAGCTACTTATGTTACCTTGTATTCCCAGACAGTCACTCATCTAAGTACTTACTAGGCTCGACATGACTAAACTTCGATGAACGTGCGTATCCAACGTAACTGGATTCCCCTTTTGTTGGGCAGTGATCATTTAAAAAGTTTGAATTTTCAAGAAACAAACGTGAATGTAGCCGGACGCAAACAAAAAGATCAATTTAGCAAAAACCTACAATAAAATCTACCCCCACCTCTAACTAAAAACGTAGTCAAGAGGGTAATTAAAAACACAATAACGAGTAAATGTTTGAATTTTCAGCCGCTTAGCTCTATTGGAGCGGCCCGTATGAGTGATACATACGTAACCAACCAGTTAAACTTTAAAACTACAGAAAACTATTTTGACAATTTTAGTTGACGCTTTTTGATAGTGGCCCAGCAAATTCTGTCGGTGTAGCTAGAAAAGAGGTGAAATAGTAATCCCAGTTATTTTTCACCTCCGACTGCATTCGAACCAGGTATGTATAAGCAAGGGTCTATTTGTTATCGTTATCCACTGACTTTATCGTGACTTGCATCGGTCACTGCCAAGCTATAGTCATTTCTGCATTGATTTCATAATTTGGTAATAGAGGAAAAGTAAAATTTGCACACTGGGATGTAAATTATTGGCCACCGTGAATTTAAAAAAAGGAGTTACCTCCCTTGAAGGATAAAAATGGCTAGATTAAAAAAAAACAACAACAACAAAATACGTTGTTAATAAGAAATATAAGACATTTAATCTTATAATAGCGTTGATATCAGATCAATACGTTTTTTATTGGAAATAAAAGTAAACAGGTAAAAAACAACTGACATTAGTGGCTTTTAATTTCATTGTGGTAATATACTTTTTTATTTTCATCATTCAGTAAAGCCTTAGAAAGAATTTTCGAGTGCACACTCAGAAAATCATTCGGAGGTTCTGTTAATCATTTTTGATTTTCCAAATAATATAATTATTGAAATGAAATTCAAACATCCGAAGATTTCTGGAGTCATCGCATGTTTTCGAGCGTACTTAATATCTTTAGTTATAAAGTTAGCTGAAAATGAAAAATGGAAAAATTTAGGAAGAAATATATTTTGAAGGATTTTGCTAAAGAATCGCACTGAAAATCCGGAAAATAAGAATTGTCAGTTGTCAGGAATTAAGACAACAGTATAGGGCAATTATATATATAATGTAAATGTACTTCTAATGAATTTTCAATGAAAATGCATTGAACGTCGTCTTAATTCAGAAATGCATTTTTAAGGATGATTTTTAGTTTTTAGTTGTCAGGAATGAAGCCAAGCATTACTGCCAATAGGGCAATCATATTTATAATATGAGTCTATTGCTAATGGATTCTCTTTGGAAATACACTGCATATCACTTTGGTACAAAAAAAAATGCATGTTAAAGGATATAATATACAATTGGTGAAAAAATGATTTTCAGTGGCAAAGCAATTGTTAATGATAGAACTATTTTAAGTATCATGAAGTTAGAAATCTTTGGAAACCAATTTTTGTGGGCAGCTTCATTTGATGTTTCATAACTGTCATATCCGTGTCCGACAGAAGGAAGGATGTTTAATTCTAAGAGTATCTGACTGGGTTCGAATCTTAGAATTTACGTTTTCACTGATTGACGATCTTTATCAGATGTATCAAGTTAGTTTATCAGCTCCTTCAATGAACTATCGTGAACAATGCCTCCTTTTGGCATTTTGTCAGAAAGGAACCTTCGGAGAAAGGACTGGCTTTATATATATATATATATATATATATATATATATATATATATATGAAACGCTTTCTTGAGTAAGCTCGGAATGAGCGAAACGCTGAATCAAAGAATTATCTGTCTTGAAAATCCCTCGATATTGTCTTTTTATTCTCATATTGTCACATCAACCATAATACCATTGAGCCTAAACGACCGCCGGTAATGCAGAGGCTGAAATAACTATTTGAACTCCAAATTCACATCTTGTTTATTCTCAGTCTATATCTGCTTCATTCTTTTCTTTCAACACGACAGTTATGTATTAAGAAATGGAGATAGGATCCGAAAGAATGATTATAGATTGCGTTAGTCAGTTATTTGGGCCTTTGCATTACTGGCAGCTGTTTAGCTCAATGGTAAGAGCAACGCTACGTTGAAGCAGTTACCCCATCGGTCGTAGGGTCGATTCCCGCAGCAGTCACATGTTCTTCAATTGTTTATTCTATTTATGTTGTCTAGGACAAGTGACACATTCAGCATGCTATGGTGGGAGATCATTTCAAATAAGAGTTTTTATAAAACGCAATTTGTAATCATTTTGTTGGATCATATATCCATTTCTCAATACATATGATGGTGTGTGTATGTATGGGTGTGTGTATTCATTTTAAATTTCGAAACAACATCTATAATCATAATATTTTGTCGATATGGTCATGGATTTCGAAAATCGCGAAACAAATTGTTGATTATATTGATTGATAGTTCTTGCATATACTGCATATATGGTCAAATCAAGATGAAAATACTAGTTCTCGTTGGATGACCAAACTTAAATAGCATAGAGTCTGTCTGATCCAATTCAGTTTCAGTTCTAATTTTCGTATCGTCGAATTAGCACATACGCACGTGCGAGCACAAATAGACTCACACATACGCGCACATATACATCCAATGTTTGTATATGTACCTATGTATACGTATAAATGTGTGCCTTATCGAGGTATAACGGCCAGCGGGCTGGTCTTGCAAATCATTACTACTCAACACTGAGTTCGATTCTAACTGAACTAAAATTGGTGAATAACTACACACACACACACACATATATATATATATATATATGGATTTAGTGTTGTTACTAGGGTTGGTGTGACCCGGAACGTTAACTCAGGGTGTCACTCACAGTATTGCCAACTAAAAAAAGATTTTCACGTTACATTGATGTAAAAAACGCCAAAAACACAGCTAGCTTTTTTCAAGGCCATTTTCAACTTATGGAAATGGCTAGATTTGTCTAAGATAGCTTAAAAGTTGCTTAAGATCGCTGAAAAATTGCGCTAAATATTGAATTTTCGCGCTACCAAAATAAGAAACGAGATAAATTTGCAACACTGGTCATCCCCGCTTCCAGACCGTGCCCTCTTTCCAGGATATCTAGAATTTTGGTGATCTTTTTGTACTAGAGGTATACGTTCCTCAAAAAAATAGGCAAAATTTCCTTTTTATCTAAGATCTGAAGGGAATAGTTTTTTTTTTCTCCACGTATGCTCCAAATTTTCTTCCCAGGTAGTTTAAAAGTCATAATATAAGAAATAACACATCCAGGAATAGTTTTTCTTTTTTTCCTTTCAATGGGTTACTAAAAAAATTCACTAAATCATTTCTACTTATGATGACTTTTCATTACTTTTTTTTTTACTCATTCTAACTCATTAATCATTAAATTATGCACTAGAATAAATCATTGTTTGTTTTTTATACTTGTAACTAAATCATTGTTTCGATAGTTTTATCAAATTCAAGAAGAACATTCAACAATTGAAATACAACCATTTCGTTTCATCGTAATCAATTGAAAAAAGATCAAATTTAATTAAAATTTGTGAAGGAAACAATTTAATACAACCATAATACCGTTTAAAGTTGATATATAGATGAATTGGGGAAAATCAGCCAGATCTAGCCGAAAAATCTAATTTGGCAAAACTGGCTTGTCTACCGCAGAACCGGTGATTTTCGATCGGACTCATACAAGTCTATGGCTTCAGTTAAAAATCGGAAGAGAAGTTATAGTTACGTGAAAGAAATGCATTCAATGGTTACTAGAAATAAACATTTATTTCTTGTCTCCGTAGTTCTGGCACCCCTTAATAAGGTTCGTATAAATGTTTTTAAGGATCCACAAAACCTTAAATTCAGGGTCCATTGAGAGCAAAGCAAATCATTGTTCATCACTTCAGATTTAAGAAAGACAGGTCAATTTTAGTTTATTAAGTCAACAAACATATTAAGCGAAAAAAAATTAGGCAGTTATCAAGGTGTCATCTGTCTCCAGTGTCGCCAATATATATATATATATATATATATATATATATATATATATATATGTGTGTGTGTGTGTGTGTGTGTGTGTGTGTGTGTGTGTTTGTGTGTGTGTGTGTGTGTGTGTGTGTTTGTGTGTGTATATGTAATTAGAATAAACTATTCATGTATGTGTGCGTGCATGTTTGTGTATGTGCCTGCTCTCATACATGCACGTTTTGGAACAACGCACACATAAAAAGCAATATACGATATATCTCTCAGTGTTTCATATATACACACACTTAGTTATATTGATGATTTGACCAGATACACGCACTTGCACCAATCTTTCAATATCCTCTTAAATTTGATGCAAACACATACACGTGTGAGGAAACACACCTTTCCTCGAAATGTTTACGTTATTGAGTCTTTTTGCATAAATAGCCACTTATTAGCCACAAATACGTGTTATATTTCGCATAAACACATCTAATCATACATTGTCATTACTTTTAAGGAGAGTTCTTTTTTTTCAGTCTCTGTTACGCACTGTTTCGTACAAAGGCTTTTCCTTATCCTGATCTTCATCTGTACACACACTCTTATTTACACACAAGAAGAAAAAAAAAAGTCTGTCTAAACGTCAAACGAATCGTAAACACAGAATCAGTGACAGTTTGACACCCGTGAAAGTAAGTATGTAAAAAACAAATTGGCTCACTTCACTGTAAGTAAGACATGCGTCGACAATTTACGTTAGAAACCAATGGAGAATTTATTCCATAATACTGACTAATTACCAACTAAAATAAGCAGAATATATATATATATATATATATATATGTATATATTGCAAATTATTGAAGTGAAGTGCTCTCCAGAAATAGGTCTTTTATAATGATAATAATTACGAAACTTTAAGTAACACTAATTTATTTTAATTTTCGGTTTTCATGCGGAAGAACCAAAAATGGGCTTGTCTTCATCAGGTGCAATCTTCCAAACACACACACACACGCACACACACACACACACACACTCACACATACATATATGTATTGATTGATTGATTAATCAGCCATTCGCAAAAATCATTGATTTTTTTTATTTGTCATTTAAGTCAATAATTATCATATCTGTCATTATCTATATTCACATCTGTTTCGGATACATCTGTCTATCTATCTATCTATCTATCTATCTATCTATCTATCTATCTATCTACACACACACACGTGCGCGCACGTACTCATACACATACACACAAGCTCATCTGTACAATATTCTTACGAAAAAATGCATATTGATGGAGAGCTTAGAATAAATATATGAAATTGTGCTGAGTGTATGCCCGAGTGTTTATTGAATATGTCAGCAACTATCGAGCTTAGGTGTGAAGTGCGCACCTAGGAAATTTCACTCAGTGCTCATGGGATTCTGTTTGAAGAGTGAGTGACGTTTGGGTAATTACAGGCACAAGGCCTCCAGTGTTAACGGATATAGAAGTAAAGAAGAAAAAAATTGTGAAAAAAAAAAGGAAGAGGTCTATGATTGGACAAGAAGAAAAAAAAATTGACACAGCTTTATCTTGGCATTCATTTTGCTCGTACAAATCAAAATTAAAAGCTAAAAAAAAAAGGGTTAAGTGAGTTAACAAATCCAGTAAGAACGATGTGTGTGTGTGTGTGTGTTTGGCTTTAGGGCTAAAGGTGTAATCTTTTTTTATGTAAGCCTATTTATAAATTATGCATATTGGATACATTGAAGTAGTTTTAGCAACATTTACTTTCAGAGAGAAAAAAAAAATCATTTGATGTTTTGCCGATAAGAATAAACATTAACGATGAAAGTAAACATTGACTTTGAAACTTTATAATTAATGAAAATTTGTTTTTCGTTTCTTTGCACTAAAATTTGGTCTTTTCTAAGACGTAAAATAGAATTATATTTGAGAAGTTCCATATCTTTTTTTAGATGGAGAAAGACAACAACGTACGTCGGCCAAAAAAAAAAAAAAAAAAGACCAAAATGAAAAAGCAACTAAGAAATTCTGATTAACACATGCTTGATTTATAAAATTTTATTGCAACATGAAGTGGGAATATTTTGAGACAATAAATTCGCAGATTCATAAGTATAGCCCAAAATTAAAGGAAAAAAAAATTCATTCGCCGAAAAGGTTTTAGGAGAAACGTCCGTAGATGAAACGTTCGTCGGTGAAGCGTTCGGACACTGTTTTATTCACAATAAAAATTAGAGAATAATTGTAATTATTTTCTACAAATATTTTCTGCGGTTCAACACGAAATGTTCATCGGCACTCAGTGATTACTTCACCAGTTATTTTGATATTCTTTTCTATTCCCGCTCTTGTTTTAAAGTTTTCAAACCATCTCTTTCTTGCTATGGATATTGATTTGGCCGCTTTTATATTTCGTTGATAAAACCTGAGGATTGTAAGATGATTCAGTTGACAATAAGAGAAACTAAAACAATAGATCAGTTTCTTTATTTCGGAAATTCAAAAGCGTGTCGATAACATTTTTTTTTTACCGTGTAGTCGTTAAGAATTTGGCCACGTCCTCAAAAGTCGCGTTGGACAAAACCACGTTAATCAAGAGACGTCTATTTCAACATAGGCACATCTGAATATGATTATATAAATAGGTATATGTATTAGTGCAGTCAATATGCTACAAAAATGTTTCGTACTATTCAGAACTGCACTGTTCGAAGTCTTATAATTTAAGTTTTTGTTAGGTCACAGTATAGTTCCCGCATACGGCAAATCCAATCGACTCAGTGAGGCATCCGTGGGGAGGGGACATGCAAGACAATCGTATTTCATAAGTCGGCACAGCTATTCAATTTTGAAACCATGGTTATGTGATGTTTATATCATTGGTTATGTGATAGAGGTATAGTTAGTAAGGCAAAGATTATATATATATATATATATATATATATATATATATATATATATATATATATATATATATATGTATATATATATACTGTGTTGGCTGGGTGTCGTATTCTCCATGTAATAACGGGATGTCATTTCAAATAGAGTTTCAAATAATATAACGCATTATGTCGAATTATATATCAATTTCTCAATAATGATAACAGTATATATATATATATATATATATATATATATATATATATATATATATATATATATATATACATATATGTGTGTGTGTGTGTGTGTGTGTGTTTGTTTGTATCTTGACGTACATAATACCTTCACGTAAATAATACGTGAGTGTACGAATTATTGGATATTAAGACGACCCAACAATACTTTGATCGAGAATTAGAGATCTCATGGGAGAGTTCAAACCGAGAAGTCTGCAACACTATGAAGATCAAGAATATACCAGAGATTGCAGCAGATTTAGGGAGACTTGCTATCGCTTGGTCTTCAACATTGGCCTTCAATCTCCTGTGCTAAAATACAAATATTAAAACAATCGGGATGTCTCATCATTGCAGTTCGGAACATCAAAACCAGTCATGTCAATACAATTATTCTAGGCTGCCATTTATAGAAATTCAATATCTGTGGGATCATCGCTTGAGATCAAGTGGCAGCAAGTCTCCCCAAATCTCAGAAACTTCCCTCAATATTCTCGATGACCTGAACAGTATCATGTTCTGCACAATCCAAGTTCGCCCTCTGGTCGTTGACTGTCAGAATTTCTTTCTAATAGCTTTTAGAATCACCAGCAATTTTCCGAGCAACGACCATATTCCAAAATTTCCTCCGCCCTCGAGCAATGTCCAGTCGTAGTAATTTTTTTTGAGATTTACCTCTATTCGTAATTCTGACCCAAACCCACTTCGTGCAATCTAATGACAGTAAAACTCAGGACCAACCATTGTGGGTCTGAGCTTTCAAGTCGTTTCTAGTTTGATACAAAACGGATTAAAAAATTACAGATAACAATATCTCACTGTGTAAACACACCGACATAGAACAGAGTCATAAGTATACCGTTCGCAAAGGAACGAGTATTTATATGAAAAAAGAAACGTGCGCCTTGCTTAGGGAATCGCTATGCTTCTCGGATTTTGGAAAAAAAGAAAATAGTTGGAACGTGTCAGGATGTCAAATTTAGAATAAGTCTAAGGAGTGCTGTATAATGAAATGATATCAGAGGACACGTTGCCAAAATATGTGGATGTCAATTGTGGTGGGTGGCTGTTATTGTATGCTGTTATTTACGGAGCCATCATCTTAGGTGGTCTCAAGGAGAACTGTTATGATGTCATTTGCAAGGAGAGTGATAATACGAGAGAGAGAGAGAGAGAGAGAGAGAGAGAGAGAGAGAAATGGGAGGGTTTAAGAGTTGAAGGAGTAGAATAAAAAAGTGAGGAGATAGAGAGAATAGAAAGGAATATGGAGAAAGAAAGGAAGACAAAAAGGGTGGGGGTGATATGAAAAAGAAAGAAAAGTCCTGAGGAAGATGGGTGAATAAAAAAGATGCTAAAGTGGACTGAGAGAAAGGGTGGAAAGAATAGCGATAAAAGAGAGTACGTGTTGAAGCGAGAAAGAAAGAAAGAAAGGAAGGAAGAAAGAAAGAAATGAAGAAAGAAAGACGGAAAAAAATAAGAAGAAAAAATGAAGGTGATTGGAAAAAACGAATGAAGGCAGGGAGGGAAATTATGGGAAGAGCACATGATTAGAGAGAAAAGAAGAATAAAAGAAAAAAGAAAGAAGAGGGAAAGAAGGCAAGAAAGAAAGAAAGTAGGCAAGACAATAAAAAAGAAAGGAAGAAGGTTAGAAAGAAAGTAAAGAACAAGGAAAGGAAGAAAGCAATAAATAGATTATTATATAATTAAATAAAGAAGGAAAATAAGAAAAAGAGAAACAAAGAAGGTTAGAAAGAAAGAGAGAAAAGAAAAAGAAAAAGGGAAAAGAAGAAAAAAAGAAAATAAGAAAGAAAAACTAATGAAAAAGAAAGAAAGATACAGAGGAGAAAAAGGGTGGGAGGTGTAAGAGATAAGGAGGAATGAAAGAAAGAGAGGAGACAGAAAGAAACAGAAGACTCGCACGGGCTTTAAAAAAGAAAGAAGATAGGAAGGAGGTAAAAAAAAGGGAAGAAACGAGATAAGGAGAAAGAGATAAAAGGTGAAACGAATGAAGGTGGGGTGGAAATGATGGGAATTGCAAACGATAAGAAAAAAAAGAAAGAGAAAGAAAGAATGGAAGGAAAAGAACAGAAACAATGTGACATGAAGCGCAGACGTCAAACAGAAAGAGACAGAAAAACAAAGAAAAAAAAAAGAAGAAAAGAATGAGACAGAAATAATATGATGTGAGCTACAGGCAATAAGACAGAAAGAAAGAAAGAAAGAAAGAAAGAAAGAAAAGAAGAAAGAAAGAAAGAAAGAAAAGAAGAATGAAAGAAAGAAAGAAAGAAAGAAAGAAAGAAAGAAAGAAAAGAAGAATGAAAGAAAGAAAGAAAGAAAGGCAGCAAGCAAGTAAGCAAAAAAAAAAAAAAAAAGATCAGGCTTGTGTCAAATGGTTGGGTAATTCCCAATAAGCCTAAGTTTGATGTTCAAGCCTAAGATAAGAATGGATTTTAATTGTTGTTCTTTCCACTTTATTTGGCGTTGTGCTTTTCAAAGCAAAGCGTTGTAAGTATGAAGAAAGGAGAAAAGGAAAGAAAGAAATCGAATGAATTTAAGAATAATTTTTTACAGGCGAAATAGGAATGGAGATGTGAATGAATTGAATATTAGGTCCCTACGACGAATTGATTCCCATCCAGGATTGCGCCTAAGGTTCCTGGTACACCTTATAAACTGAACTTCGGCGCCCTTTAAAGCCTGACTGAACATAACGTTGGTCGCGAGTATTTCTTTTGCCATATGTTCCTCTTAGTTTCACTACAACAGAAAGTATTCAACCTTCTTTTTAGAAAAAATCTTCTCTTATTCAACTATTTTTATTCAGTTCAATTGATTCATTTCCCCCTTTTTCTAATTTGCATTTGGAAAGTTCCACTCTCTGAGCCTCATGACTGGCACTCCCTCATATTTGACGCCCTGGGCGATTGTCCGTGTTACCGGCACCTAGGGATGGCCCTGTTTCCATATGAGGATCATAATAGGTTAAAGGCAAGTTTTAGAAGTAAATTTCTTAACGAGTCAAAGATTCTCAGAAAGAATCTAGTCATCATTTGGCATGTCCTACAGACGCTAGAAGGTGCTATGTCTTGTCCGATGGTTAAGACGGAAAGCAGGGGTTCAATTCCGCTGAAATATCATGTTCTTTGAGAGAAAAAGAAGGGAGAGTAATAGGGATGAAAGACAGAAAGAAAGAAAGAAATTAAAACAATTTTTGAAATAAAAATAGACAACGGGGAAAGATAAAATGAAAAAGCCACCGTTGCAAATAAATAAATAAGGAATTATTTATATTAAAGTCTAAAATGTCTAAACTTTATACTATGAGATTCTTAGTCAGCGTCTCTCAGCTTCCGTCTGGTATGTAGTGAAATCAGGCTAGCCTTTTCCTATGATATTTTCTTGTATTGTTTCGTTTTGTTCTCAGGGCCTAGAAAAGGCTATCGAGAGTTGCAAATTGTTTCGTATTTTCAACAAGAAGGATATATATATATATATATATATATATATATGTGTGTGTGTGTGTGTGTGTGTGTGTGTGTATAGGGCGCTACTACTCTCTGGTATGAATCTAGATACACATGGGAAAATAGCACCGGAAAAATGACACACTTGAAACACCAGTGCCCTAATCCCCAACCCTAACCCTTCAAGCCTAACTCTAGATACGATCTAACCCTAACCTCTAACCCAATCTCCTTATTCTAACATTAACCATAACCCAGGAGTTCTGTTAATCTTAAAGTTCCTCTACATTCATTCACTTATACTCATTATTTTTAAAGATCATCAACATTTCAATTAAATGTACCTTTTTACCTGGTTTTTAATTTGTGCCATTTTTTTTACTGGTGCTATTTTTACCAGTACCATTTTTACAGTCCCATTTCCACTGAGCACCATATCATGCAAAAACAACATCAAGATTACGTTGTATCCGTTAAAATCTTATGAAAGGAGCTAAAGGGAAGATATATAAAAACAATCCTGTATTATTCAAAAACATTTTATTTCTATATAGCGCCAAGACAATCTGGAACAAGAATAATGCTTCAAATTCGATTAAACCGTTTTAAGTCCCATGCACAGATTAAAGCTTTGATTTGATTCTTCTTCACATGCCTTCAAACAGAGGTTTAAAAACGCCAATTAGGAAGCTGCATAGAGCGCAGTACTGAACTCGCCTAGGGCGCATGGAATCTTCGTGCCCGCCCCTGTGAATGGTACTGTTAAACCACTGTTTGTCAGAATGACACCTTGACGATTCTGGAATGGATCAGATGCGTATTGAGAAATTAACAAAAAAGAAAAACAGAAGATTTTGTGAGTAAGGGGCTACGGATCTCTGGAAAGGTGTTAAGTCCTCTTTTTTTGTATAGACTCAGTGTGCATGGTGGTTACCAACTCAGGGGAAATTGAGTTCAAGTATTCCCCGGGGTTGCCAATTTAGATGTGATTCTTTTTTATTCAATTCTGGAAGTAACTCTCAATTACGAAAAATTAAAGAAAAAAAAAGATCAGCAGCAGTAAACTTTGAACCATGACAAAAAATTAAAAGAAAGAATGTCATATTGTCAACACTGGACTCGCCAATTCGAAAAAACAAAAACAAAAATCAAAAACATGAAAATTAACAACTCTGGAATCGCCCACTTTACGAAAGATCCCTTTACGCCATTTTCGATTTTACGAGAAACCCCCCCAGAATAAAAACAGTGTTCACCATCTGTTGTGCAGCAAGTCGTTGTAGTCGCAGCGCACACCCTCTTCTCTGCTCATCTATACCCTAGCCTCCTATGCCTCTCGGCACCGTAACCTTCGACGACTCAACTTGACCTACCATCGTCACCATTTTGTTGGTATGGGGACACTCCAAGTTTTTTTTCCGTATAAAATATTTGTAACTTTTTCTTTGCTTTAAACCATCTCGTTATGCAAAACATCTTTATACGGACGGTTTACTTTCGAATAGTGGGGAAACCCTATATAATGACACTTCCTTATCGCGTCAAATGAACTCTTTAGTGATTTGACTAAATATTCAACTTTCCACTTCTTGGGCTCTCCCACAACGTCCCAAAGACTTACCGGTCAACTGGCTGTTAAGGCAGAAAATTTAACTAACTTTGACTTGTATGGCTACAGTCACATATATGTCTGGGTAGCACTAAAAACTTTCAGATTCCTCAGTACTTCCATTTGGGAGGCTACAAGCATCAGGAACTACCTCTCTCCCTGTCCCCTTTAAATGGAATGGTGGGGAGTAGCCTGCAGGGACACTTGCACCCCACTAGAACTACACATTCAATTTTATGCTTCAAAGCCTGTAGGCCACGGGGCGGTGCTATGTCCTGATTAATGATTTGATTTCAACACCATTTGCTCGATTAACAATCAAGCTATTTCGATGGCTGATTTTCTAGGCAATTAAACCTTCCTACGTGGGAGATTGGTGTAACACGATCTCTCTACCGCCATGTTTCTCTCCGATTGGCTTTTACTAAACTTAGTAAATATGGTGTACAAATCTCCATGCTAAGTCGAGACTTGACCCTGCAACAATTGAATTGGCATCTTCACAAGAATAGCAAATTTTTACACCTTGAATTCTTTTTTTTTTTTAAGAGTTCACTTTTTAAAGTTATTGACATATGGTTTTTTATACATCTGCGCCGGCTGTAGTAAGAATACCAACTGCTGCTATAACTGATTCCAGGGTCTTTCCCAACTCACCGTTGTGGCTCAGAACAATAAAATCTCACCTCTTGTCTTTTTGTTCCTTGCTGTTTCTGCCCGAGGAATTTTCAGGAATGTTTATTTGGTGTTCTTTGTCTCGTTCTCACGGAGAATTCGGCTCTGCTTCGCAACAGGGCTCTTGCCGCGAACGGAGCACAGTCAGCTGTCGATTCTTGCGCTAGGAATGCTGGGAAGGAACATATGGATCGCTCAAATGATGTAAACAGAACAACAATAATAATAACCCGAACAATGCGGACGTAAACCCTTTTACTGAGTCGCATTCCAAAAAGCTCCAAAGGAAAAAAAGCACCATCTCATTTCCTTCATCCTCCTGGTACACACCATCCCCGTTCAAGACTGATCGGTTTTTGGGGTTTGGAATAGAGGCTATAACGATTACAAACATTAGGTATAGAAATCAAGACAAGTCCAAGACTTCATCAGACCCTAAGCAGAATTTGATATTGGGCCACCACCGTCTATGAAAAGAAAATATTCAAGCTCTCTTGTTGGACATTTTAAGACCCAATGTTTGCCAAGTTGACGTTTAGTTAACTCTGATGAAGATTTAAAAAAAAAAAGATGAGGTCCACCTTCGACCTAGTTAATTATGATGAAAGGAGAAAGAGAAAAGAGGATATATCATATAGAGTGAAGGAAAACATTGGGTATAATCTTCAGAAAAAAATTGTATCCAATATTATATATGATAGCATAGTACCCATTGAAAAAATGACCGGATCATTTATGCATGGATCGACACTACTGCCTGGGATCAGAATGTATGAAAATAATGCCCAGGATCAAAGTGTCAGTCACCAGCACTTACGCCTGTGATCAGTGGTACCTGTGCACTCTTTGAAAAGCGTTCCACACAATATTTTATATATATATATATATATATATATATATATATGCTGCAGGAAACGAACCTGCAACCGATAGGGTAGCCGCTTGAACGTGGTGTTGCTCTTACCGTAGAGCAAAACAGCCGCTGGTAATGCAAAAGTCAAAATAACTTTTTCAAATGAAAATTCTCATCTTTACTTATTCACAGTTTCTTTCAGCGCAACAATAATGTTATCAAGAAATATAAATATGATTATGAATTGCGTATATAGAAACTCTTACTTGAAATAATCACTCGGTGAATATATCATTTGGCCTGAACAACATGAATAGAATAAGCAATTAAAGAACATGAGACTGCAGTAGGAAACGAACCTGTGACCGATAAAGTTACTATTTCGTAATATTGCAACTCTTCAGTGTGGCTATAGACAATCCAGTATTCCTCCCAGTGTCGCTTGGCAGGATCGAAACCTTTGCTTCAGACTCAGATGCTCTACCCCTGCCCTATTCTCAGTCAGTAGGACCGAATTAAGCGTATTATTCACTTACACATAATTCTGCATCTACCAGAGTGCTCCATTCAAGAGTTGGAAGAGTATTACTATAATAGCTTATAGTAGACCTGCCTAAGAGCGCTCAACCTTAAAGAAAGGAGCGTTGATATATATATATATATATATATATATATATATACACCGAATGAATGGAAGTTTTGACATTGGTTTTATAAATCCCACCTTCACGGGTTACAACAATATATTTTATACATTGCTTTTACATTTCTTTCCAGGTACTTTTGTTAATTCCAATCATCTGTTGATATTTTCAATACAAGTTACGTAGAATTCAAACTTAAATTTAAGAATAAACAAATTTTCAGGCTTGTATTGAAATAGGTATCAATTTGCATCTCTTCTCATACTAGAATCAGACGTAGATTCGCAACTCTCATATAGAGTTTGATCTGTTCACCTACCAGATACAGAAAGCAACACCAGACCGCTTCTTTGATGTGGGATTAGCTTTAAGACTCTCGTAATATTTTTTAAGCTTCAAGGGAAAGCCCTGAGTGCCCCTTAAGTGCAAGGAATTGACACTGAAGATTTGTGAGCAAAATAACGAGAATATTGCTTATTTGGGAAGTTGATAAATCAGAAATGGATATGGAAAAAGGAAAAACAAGACGAATTAATTGAGTGTAACATCATAAGGAGCTGCCTGTAAACAAAATAAGTTTATGAATCTCGTGAAGATAACGGACTGTCTTCATTACCTTCTAGTATAAAGTGAGTCCGTAATTTATCCCATGGAGATGTGATTGGTGTAACATCTACATTTATGACCACCCCATCGGAACGAATCCAAGTGTACCAAAGGAGTACCTACAACCTTCTCACATAGTTTAGAGCATATTCAACTTGCTGCTTGGGGTGTATACAAGTAGCTGTTGACTGCACAGGAAAATTCGTCAGTGAGGAGTTTTCCACATACAGGGCATTGAACCCAGGATCTTCTGCATGTGTGTCATTACACTATCCGAGCAATTCAACAAATGAAACAGAAGCAACAAAATGATTTACTAAATTTTACTGGAACGTTTCCAGACTGTTTTCCCATAAACATTCTGAGCTCCGAGTTGAGTATTATTCAAAGGATTTTTTTTCTTTGGGAGTTTGCCATGTGATCCTGGGAAACTAACAAGATACCTGGCGTTGTCCAGGGAAAAATAACTGCAAATATAACAAAACAAGGAAAATATGTTCTTTAGTATCTCTCCTTGAACAACTGAATAAATGAAAAACAAAACAAAACAACAACAACGACAAAAATCGATTTACATTATTTACTTATTAATAGGTGGAGGTTGCCAAAATATGATGCACAAAACAAACCAAATAATGAAGTCCTTTAGTTTGACTGTGATCCCAGGTATGCAACCCTCCCGCTTCTCTCACTGGGTGCCAGTATGAAAAGGCTGTTTCTTTTACATTTTTCTGAAAATGTTTTTTAGGTTTGCACTATATTTTAAAAACAAAATTTTAAAAAATCAACACTTTTTAGTACTTCGAATTCTTTCGTTTGCTGAAAAAAAATAAGAAACTATTTTAATTCTCAATTGAGATCCATTGTCCTCCAATAACCTTTGAAGTCAACACCACCATTAATATCTTCTTCCGCTCAAGCTAAGCCAACACGTCTCCATAAATGTAATTGTTCGACTGCAGTATGGCTGAAAAGGCTATTTTGATCCACAATTGACCTTTGGGGATTTTCAGTTACCTTTGAGGACAGCACCACCTTTCCCATCATCTCTCTTTCTATCCAGATTGGAAATCAGGTATGGAACAGTCGGTTTCTGTGGTACACTTCGTTCTTGAATTCATGTTCGCCTAATCGATTTTTGAATAGTTTTCAGTTTTTAAAATGAAACTATTGAACAGCAATCGTATTTTACAGTGATTGACTTGAATAAATAACATTTTTGTCAAGACGTTTAAACCCCTCAAAACTAAAGTGGATTAAATAAATGATAATCGTTTTAACTCCGGCGTAAGGTGTTTTGGGGCTCATTGAACTTCGGTTTAAACTAGGAGAATTCTCAATTGATTTGTCTTTTAAGCTATAGAATATAACAGAGAAATTTGCTTCTGGATGCTGCTGAGAAAATCAGAGTCGACCAATACACGAGGTTCATTGTGCATTAACGACTTCTCTGGGCGCTGGGAAGATCAAAAGCCGACCTACACGAATGTAAATGGTAAATGATACAAAATGATGATAATTTTTAAAAGTTTGGTTTAGAAAAAAAAAAAGTTGGCTGAAGAGATCAACTTTGTGAAACTTATTTCATTCGGTCCCTTTTCATCAATTGTGCGATATAAATTTGATCCTGCCCCGCCGTATCACATATCCCGACATTGATTATTATCCGACGCTTTCTGGGAGTAGGGTCGCTGGGGTGAACAGCCGCAATACGATCCAATCAGCCCCGGTGTTGATGCTGCTCAGTGAGTTGACCCTTATCAGGGTGGAGAGGAGCTCTACATTACAATCAGCCTTTATATGTATATGTATATATATATATATATATATATATATATATATATAGATCATGTATATATATATATATATATATATATATATATATATATATATATATATATATATATATACACACACACACATATAAATACATATATATATATATCATGTATATATATATATATATATATGTATATATACATATATATATACATGATATATATACATGGTATATATATATATATATATATATATATATATCATGTATATATATATATATGTGTGTGCGTGTGCATGTGTTTGTGTGAAAGTGAGAGAGAGACTGTGAGTGTGTAAGAATCAATAAGTCCATAGCTTGACACTAATAAAGCTGGATTTTAATCTGAAACTGTTTTTGTATTGTTTAATCTAGGTGATTAATATTCAACACCGAATAAAGTGCAATGACAAATAAGCATATCATGTTGGGAAATAAATATTCGTTGTGTAAAATAGAGGCTTTTCCATCATCAGGCTGCGGACTTATTGAAGTAGCCCCCCCCCCCAATATAATCGGTATAGCGTTGAAGGAACTGAGTCATCTTCCAATCCGTTGCGGGGCAATGATGAATTCGGAGCACATGTGTAACTCAAAGGTCATCCGAGGAAAACTGAAAAAAGGGAAAAGACTAAGATTTAACATATTTGAATCAGAAACCATCAGATACTCTGATAATTGTGTGTAGACGACTAGACGATACCTTGCCTCGCCTGGTTAACGCATCATCCATGCAAACCATTAGTATAGTGAGTTTGAACATCCGAGTATTCACACTGGGCTAAGCTTAGCAAAAATCTTAAAAGAAAGCAATAGAGAGAGATAGAGAGAGAGGGGAGGTCAATTAGTGGTGTTTTGGGAACGTTACAAATGACTGGAGAGTACTATGAAAATTCGTACGCTTCAAAAATAGAAGTAACACGACCTGTTAAGCTGATGGACACTACTGATATCCCAGACGTAACAGAAAACGAAGTTGTGTTTGCACTACGAAATATGAAACTTGGAAAAGCTCCAGGCATAACGAGACGATTTCTGAAAATGCAGGAGAGATCTTTCACAAAGGACTACCACCGTTATTGGCACTGTGCATATAAGAAAGAAAAGTGCTGAAAAACTTCTCTCTGGCAATGGTGATTCTACTTCACGAGAAAGGAAATAACTGATATTTCATCCTTATAAAATCTAAACAATCAGATCAGCCGTGAACTCCCCTCCTGGTAGAATCCTCCCATAAGTCTACCTAAAAAATTCAATGAAATGTATTGAAGGATAACGAAGTTCCCCAATTGAGAAAAGGGAGACGACGACGACGACGACGACGACGACGACGACGACGGACACCCACTGCAAATGATTGTCCCGACCGGCTTTCCCCCCACTGATGACAATACCTAGACACCTCGCCATGGGATAAGGATCAGCCAGATAGTCTAGCAGAATATTGATAGTGTGTAGCGAGTTTGATTCCCACTGTGAATCCAGCTATTATGGTCTTAGTTAATACCTATACATTTAGGACTTATGTGTGGATTTAACTGACTTCCCATTCATCGTGTTAAGATATTGAACTTAATCTATTAAGGTGAGTTTTCAGGCACAACTCACACTTGGCCGTTATATCTGAACACGATTCCCTAACATGGACCTAATTAGGCTGGTGACATACACAATACCTATCGCTACAGAACCTGAAGTATTGTCGGTCGGCCAGATTGGTTGGGGGAAGCGGATAACATAGCGTAAGTCTCTTGGGAGTCGTCCTAGATGAAACAAAATCCCTAAAGATATGTCACCAGGGATCGGAGATCACTTTGACTAGCAAATTACGAATGGATTGAAAAAGCATATAATAGACTACAATAACTAAATATTCATTAATTTCATTAGTTCGATTTCTCATATTTGTAACCGTATTCACCTGAGCACATTGCGACCTCGAATGTTAGCAACCTCGATTTTTCGTAGCTAAAATCAGCTATATATTTTTATCTTCTTATTGCTTCAAATTTAAAATCACACAAATCACAAACATTTAAACTGGAATGGTTCCTGCATTTGCTTAGTAATTTATGGATTAAATTTGACAAAAAATAAAAATTCCGTAGATTTGTTAGTTTGTTACCAAGATATAGGAAAAATTTCACCCGTCATTTTTTATGGGTTCTATGCAAATAAATATACATGTAACGTCACATCCCTTTATTCTTCTAGATGATGGACTCCGGTAGAGCAAGATCTGAGGTTTCTCTAATTCAACCGCAGGTGTTGAAGCGGCCTGGCTCATTTCTGAGTGAGATTCAAGAGATAGAATACATCAACTGACATGCTAAAACCTTTCGTCGTTTCCACGCACCAGAAACTTCTCTTTCAGTCCATTCCAAAAATCTTCTAGGAAATGTTTTTTTGAAAGTAGAATTAGATTGTTAAATGATAGAAAGGAAGTTTTTGTTGCTATCCTTCTAAAATATTGTTCTGAATTAAACAACAAGATTAAAAAAGTGAACTTGAATTGTTATATGGAGGGGTATCTGAGCTAGTTAGTTTATTTTCATCACAGCCCTGTTCAAAATCTATAATGGCTCTAGCAAACTAAGAAAATGAAAACAAATTTGGTTTCTTGTTCAGATAATTATGAAAGATACTTTCTTTTTTCTAAAAAAATGATAACTAAGAAAAGTGAAAAAAAAAAAAAACATACAAAAATATAACGTCCCGAATCCTAAAACATGATTAAATGCATGCCTTGTTATCTTGATTGCAAATATATATGGTTCTTCTTGAGTAATGTTCCTGTTTTTAATTCTCAAACCCAGACAATTAGAAGTAAAATGACTGTTTGTTCAAATACTTATGAGAGGCATTGTACATAAGTTTTTTAAAAAAGTTCATTCATATATATATATATATATATATATATATATATATATATATATATATATATACACACACAAATACATGTGTATATATATTCATATATACATATACATATATACACATGTATATGTGTGTGTTTATATATATGTGTGTGTGTGTGTATATATATACATATATATATATATATATATATCAAGGTATGCTTTGTTAGCTAATTAGATGCATCGGTGGCAATGATCGATGTTTTAGCTGAATCAAAATTTGAACCTCCTCGCTTGGAAAGATCAGCATAACAATATTCTTACCCCTCACCATATATATATATATATATATATATATAAGTGTGTGTGTGTGTGTGTGTGTGTATAAGATTTTTGTGTTTGTTCACAAATTGAGTGAGCTTAAAAAGTGAAGAAAATTCCATAAACATGGTGGCCAGTGTAAATAGCACCTCTGAAAATAATTGATGGTAAAAAAAAAGAAATAAGGAAAATGTAGGAGTGGTGAAGCTCTGATTTATATCTCCATTACAACGTTTGTGCCACTTAACAATTTTCAGGCAACAATTTGTTATTTCCTATCTTAAAAAGATAAGAATGGCCTTTAAGCGATGTGAGCTCTACATCATTAAGTGAGCATGCGCATATATGCAGGTACAGTTTGCTGCAAATGGCCATCAATAGCAACGGCGATTTTTAGTCAAATATTCATATTTTCGTCAAGCTCCTGTCTACTTCGTATCCCCTCTCCCGGAAAAATACGAAAAAACAAAAACAATGACCAATCTTCTCTTAATTCAAGAGATAAAACTCTTCACTGTGAGTCTATCCGTCACGTTAAACCAAACTGATGTATGGAAATGACATTTCCTTACGGTGATTTGAAGCCACGACCAAATGATTGATATGCAGCTCTCTTATCAACTGAGCCAAACTGACAAGTCTTGTACATTAACGAAATTTATCTATTGAATATACTATACAAAAGTTGCAGTGATCATCTTCAGTCGGAAGATATAAAAGTTAGAGTGGGATTAGACCATGGAGCAGCCAGGCTTGCATTTTTTTGGTCATTTCTCAGAATATTCAAGTTTCTTGCGAATAAAAAGAATGAAATTCAAACAGTGAACAATATCAGTATTTTTTGTCTGAGATTTTGAGATTCATTATCAATATTGGGTGAATTTTGTTTTGTACTATTCTTTAATACACCGAGAAAAATAAAATCAACTAAATAATAATAATGATGGTTTCATACTGTAATGAGCTTTTCTCTGGTGCCATTTTCTCAACTCAATGTTTCTATTTAGTTTATTTTTTTAATGGATGTCGATCGTGGAATTCAGTTAGCGGCATAGATATTTACTGATAACTTTTGTAGCCAATTGTCCTTACAAATGAAGGACGTTTGCAAAAAACTGAATCAATTCCCTACTTTTGAATTGATTGAGTAAAAAGGAAACAAAAAAAAAACAAGAAAAGAACAAGAAAACGAATTGCTTCCAAATCTATTAGAAATAAAATAATAATAAACAACGATTGCTATTTTTCCCAAAATATAGACTACATAAGAGGTTAAAGAGGTCCTTTGTAGGCATATGGGAGGAAAGCGTAAAAACAAATCCTTTAAGCGTTTTCAAATATAAATCGCGAGCCAGACACTTAAGCACCAGATGTAAACCCTTACACGGACGCCGTTTTTATTATAAACGTTTCTATACATAAATCTACCCGAATACTTTATAGATGCATTTATCTTTGTATCTATCTTTTTCAATCTTTGTCTCTTTGTCTCTTTCTTTCTCTCTCTCTCTATCTCTCTTTCTTTCTCTTTCTTTCTCTCTCTCTATATATATATACTCATATATATATATATATATATATATATATATATATAGAGAGAGAGAGAGAGAGAGAAGGAAAGAAAGAGAGATAGAGAGAAAAAGAAAGAGACGAAGAGACAAAGATTGAAAAAGATAGATATAAAGATAAATGCATCTATAAAGTATTCGGGTATATATATATATATATATATATATATATATATATATATATATATATATATATATATACATATATATATACATATATATATATATATATATATATATATAGAGAGAGAGAGAGAGAGAGAGAGAGAGAGAGAGGCAGTCAGACTGACAGACGAGACAGGAGAGGACAGGACAGACAAAGAAATTGATTGAATAAATAAATGGATGAAAATCCTAAATCCTGAGCTAACAACGCTCTTATGGCAAGGCAGGAGTTAATATGATTCCAAGATGGATGCGGTTTCGATCCCTGCATGACAATCATTTCTTTATTTACTTGCACGATCCAAGGCAGCTCGTTTGCTACCGAGTGAAATCGGTTTCGAACAATCAGTTCTTTGTCTTTGTAATTATCACATTCTGTCGGATATAGATTGTCCATTTATTAATTTTTCATACTGTCGGCATAAGGAATAACATAATTGTACCAAAGATCGTCAAATAAGGAAATGAATAATACAAGTTCTTTTTGAAGCATTGTTAGCTCAGTGGGTAACAGCAAAACTTGTGTATAAGGCTGCTTCGAAAGTTGACGCTGGTTCAATCCGCGCACGACGCTAATTTCTTTCTTTATTCACACGATTTAAGGCCGTTCATTTGCTACCGATATTTATATATATATATATATATATATATATATATATATATATATATATATAAACGAGAACAGTGCTGAACAGAAACTAAGATGCCAATTTAGCATAAACTTACATTGTAAATTGAAGCCCAGTGTCCACTAAAGATATGATTATTGGGCAATCTTCCAAAAGCAAACACAAGAATGCTTTTTCTAGACGCGATGAAGAGTAAAAGTTTTTCTCAAGTTTTCCTCAAATCCACTGGTGCAGCCTGTACGACCGACCAGCTTAAAAAATGAGAAACCTAAGTTGGTGATGACAGTTTTGGTTGGCGGTTTCTAATATACATGTATGTGTGTGTGAGTGTGCGTTAGTGTGAGTACATGTGTATAAAACAAATGGATGGTTGGTCTTACGTCGTCATGTACACCGCTGATATATCTATACTGATCGTAATTCACGACGTATAACACCAAGAAAAAGAATAACGTACGTGGGAAAATTCCACTCCTGGGATGAAGTTTACTCACAATTATTGGACGCTTCAAATCGAGAAATTCCCTCGCTGTAGTAAAAGCACACACTTGCTTCAAATGGCGCCAAAAATTACCCTGTTACATGCAGATAAGTTTTGGTACTAAATTTGATTATAAAGTATGAGTTTTACGCTGTGAAATGTCTCTCTCTATTTGTGTTATTGCACACACGCGGCTATGTATGTGTGCATGTACAATTATTGTCTGTGTATGTGCGAATTTGAGTATATATAAGACATGTTAACTTTTCAACGTTTATATATGAATGTTCGTGTGTGTATATGTGCATGTGTGAGTTCGTCCAAAAACACAGAAAGCGTTACTCACACTTCATGGTACATTGTTCCTTAACGGATTCTCTCTTCTCATTCAAAATTATCCACTTCTTGCCTGATGTACCTAATTACCACCCGAGAACATTTTTTAAAGATCATTCTGAGGCTGAAATTTCGATAATTTCACTAATTACTACCCGATATATCATTTCATTAACCATTGTCAGATGGATTATTTTACTAGGATTTACGGCTGGCGTTAGTGATTGTTCATACGCTATGAGTGGGTTTAAGTACTATAAGGCGACGTCAGACGTAATCGGACGGTAATTAAGATTCATCTTTCTTTACTCTAATTTTCTTTACTATTTTCTCAATCGTTCTGTTTCAATTCTATTTTTGGTACATCAGAAGACAAAATGGGAAAAGAAGTGTATAGAGCTCCCAATCTGCGCACGAAAGTGCCAGATTTGGTGTAAAAATAAGATCTTTGATTGAATGTGTTGTTTTAATTTTTTCTTCACAGACACAGACAGACAGACAGACAGACAGACAGACAGACACACACACACACACACATATATATATATATATATATATATATATATATATATATATATATATATATATATATATATATATATATATGAGGTGGCATAGGAAAGACCTAGGACTACGCTCGTTGTTTTTGTAGTCTACTGAGTCAGTCTATCAAAAGGCTTCCTGCCGTGTTCTCGTTTGACACGAGATTTTGTGACGTCTTCATTTTTACGATCTGCATAAAATTTTGTGTTATGCTCGGTAATTCAGCCACTGAGACTTTGGTCGAATACGAGTTTCTGGGTGGCACGCACGTTTTAAGTCGACTGCATTGATTACTATAACTCATCATGTATCTCTTTTTTTCACCTGTCTGTCAACGTTTAACTCAACAACTTATGGCCATCGAAGTATCTGAGTTATTTGCGAAATTGCAAGGTATTTTTTTTAGCAAATAATATTTGAAAATTCCAATTTTTTTTCTCATTATACGCTCATCAAGCCACATTCGGTTTTTGTCTATGTTACCACCACCCAACATGGGCGAGTGGTTAAAGATGGCCGCAGGTCCAATACTTGGGTCTAGTAATACCGAAAATCGTACACGCTGGTGGAACATTTTGTAGAATTAATGATCATTTTTTCAGCAACTGACATTTGGAAATATGGAAACAGTTTGAAAAAAATATATATTGATCATTTTACACATCATTTGATTCAAATAACAAGTAACTTGTTCACTTGGACTTTATGGATGATTTCTGAAAAGAAAATCATTAAATCTCAAAGAAAAAGGGACCAGTGAGAGAATATGTACCTACACAATATACCGATATAATATGAAAAAATTGAAAAAAAAGAAAAAAAAACCACTGACCAAGAACATCTCAACATAAAAAAGACAGAAAAATATTATTTTGGCAGAATTTAAAAAAATGTTATTTTATAAAGTTCAACTACATTCCATAACATGATACCGAAATAAGTGCTACTACATTAATATCTTTTCGTCTATTTTATGTTAAAATATTCTTGCTTAGCGTTTTTTTTTTTCGTTCTAGCTTCACGATTTTATTAACGCATTATGGAAGTACTTATTTTTTTTTTACTTCTTTGGGAAGATGAAGAATAACAATAATTATAAGACTATTATCGATTTATTTCAATCTTAGATTACTGCCCCTAAACCATAAACCTTACCCTTATCCTAAGCCCTAACGTGAACCCTAACTGTAATCCTGAACCCAAACCCTAAACGTACAGAGAATTTACATTTTCTGGATTTTATGCCTATGGGTTTTCTATGACAATGAAATATGTTAGCTGTTGAGAAACAGTTACACTCCTTACACACATAAGACAAAATGCACAATCTGGAAGCTCTATACAGAAGCAAGTGCTGCAATTT
>OY735207.1:21015272-21055272 GCA_963457665.1 Thysanoteuthis rhombus | reverse complement strand
TCTTATCCCCAGTCTCACTTTGCTCCGATTCATCTTTCTAGCTATTTGATTTTCTCTCTCTATTCTTCTTTCCCTGTCTGACTTGTCCTCTTTCTTTCCGTCTTTCTTTTACTTTCTCTCTTGTTCTTCCTTTTCTTTTTCGTCCGTTTCATTCAATTCGATTCTTTTCTAAAAAAAAAAAAAAAAGAAAAGACAGGAGTATATTTATTATTATTCAAAGAGGAAGAAAACAAGAGAAATCGAAGGAGAAGAAAAGAGAAAGATAGAAAAGGAAGATAGTAAGAGAAAAAAAGAGGGGGAAACAGGGTAGTCGTGTGCATATGAAAGAGAGATGATAGAGGAGAAGGAAGAGGAAGGAGAATAGAGGGATTGGAAAAGGGGGGAAACGAGAGAATAGAAATGGTTGGGGGAGGGTAGAATTTATGTCGGAGAAACGGTGAAAGAAGTTGAGGAATGAGAATATAGAAGGAGTGTTGAGAAGTTGAAGAAGAAATTTGGATAGAAAGAAGGGAATGAAAAAAAAAAACAGTTGGTGAAGAAGGAAGAAAGAGAATGAGGTGAGAAAAGTCCCAAATATATGCAATGCCGATCCGGGGTGAACCAAGGAAGGAAGGTAGGAAGAAGGTTGTGAGGTAAGGAGGGGGGAAGGAAGAAAGGGAGGAAGGAAGAAAGGGAGGAAGGAAGAGAGGGAGGAACTAAAGAAGGAAGAGAAAGAGGGAGAGGAAGGAAGGGAGGAAAGAAGGAAGCGAAAGATCGAGAAAGTAAAGGAAGAAGAGGGTGAGAGAAAAGAACTGAAGCGGTGAAGAAGAAAGAAGGAAGGGGGAAAGACGGAAAGAAGTGAAAAAGAAGGAGAGAAAGGTGGAAGGACAGATGATAGAAGGAAGAGAAAGAGGGGGGAAAGGAGGATGGTAGAAAAGAAGGAAGGGAGGAAGAGATCGAAGAAGAGGAGATTTGGGTTGAAAAGAAGGGAACGAGAAAACAACAGTTGGTGAAGAAAGAGAAATGGAACAGAGTGAGAAAAGTCCCGAATATGTGCAATGAAGATCCGGGGTGAACCTAGGAAGGAAAGTAGGTAGGAAGGAGGTCATGATGTAGGGGGGGAGGAAGGAAGAGAGGGAGAAACTAACGAAGGAAAAGAAAAAGGGAAAGGAAGGAAGAGAGGCAAAATCCCACACTTCATTCTTGACTTTTGGAGAATGAATTGTAGGATCAGAACTAGGAAATGATAAAAATGTAGGGGCTGGGGAGAAACTGATTGGGTAATTTTCCCAGTCCGACATCAGATTAAGACAGGATCAGGTGCAAAAGGGTTTTGGTAGGGTCTTCAGGAAGTAAAGATGTTGTAAGGCCGGCCCGAGAGAAGCGTAAATGTCGGTGACCACAGTGGAGGTTTATGATTGGGGGTTAGGGAGAATGGCAGTTGGGTGGGCGTGAGGAATGTGTTGCGGTTAGGGTTTATCGGCATTAGGGGACACTTGGTGGCGGGAGAGCTTAGATGAAACTGGGTCGCTGAATATGTCGGCCATTTAAGATTAGAGTCAATCTTTCCCCTGTCACACCGGGGAATCCACCTGGCTGACATGCTCATTTGCGACTTCCTCTTCCGCATTCATTCCCACCAAAACGAATCTATCTATCTATGAGAAGAAGAAGAAGAAGAAGAAGAAGAAGAAGAAGAAGAAGAAGAAGAAGAAGAAGAAGAAGAATGAATGAATGAATGAATAGGAGGTTTAGTTAGTCACTCGATAGAAATCGTCGCGTGACCAACATCTATTGGCAGCATGCCTTGTTTGGGGTTCTCAATTAAAAAATGGAGTAAAAAGTGCGGTCAATGTTGCGTTTTGATGGACAGTGACGCCATCGGATAAAAAACTTAGGAACCAATTTAGCATAAACTTACATTGTACATCGCCCCCTCAATTTTTTTCTAAACATACTAAAGAGTAAATATTTAAAATTCCAGTCCTCTAACCCCATTGGTGCAGCCTGTACGTGCGACATATAGATAGATTGATAGCCGATCAGAATCATTTAAAAACTGATAAAATATAAGAGCAATTTGTTTGACTGTGACAGTTTCAGTCGACGGTTTCTAATAATGATTATGCAATTGAGTGGATGTATTGAAGAAAAGCGTACGACATGTCCTCCACCCGACCTTGATCGTCAAATGTATAATGTTCAAGATCAACGAAACGGTGGAAGAGTTCGTTGTCAACTCCTTCTAACATTGAGAAGTAGAATAGACCACCCAAGGATAATCCCGGGCAAAAAATATATAAAAAAAAGATATCTTTCGGAGAGCCCCTTGGGTCCATTCGGTATTTCCCATTGCCATGATAGCTCTTAATCTAATCTTGATAAACTATAAAGAACGATAGCAATTCACAAACATGGCGGAAAATTAACTGCATGGAGTAAATTGATGTTTTCGAATTATTCACAAAAAAGAAAAGAAGAGAAGAAGAAAAGAACTAAGGACGTTGATTGAAAGAGTCAAGAACCAAAGTGACAGGAATGGCTGTAGGTATCGAAAGATATGTATTCAAGGGGAAAAGACGAAACCCAGAAAAGCAGTAAATGTTACCTAAGTGTAGAGAAACAGGAGATTATAAAACAAATCATAATTGATTGGAGCAAGCAGGCTCAAGAATATACGAACAGTTTTGATAGGTAGGGAACAGTCTTGCAGTGGAAATTGTGCAAACGATTTGGGTTTGACCAATCAAACAAATGGCATCAGCGCAGAGCAGAGGCCGCTCTAGAAAAGATGCTCAGAGATTTTGAGATCCAGACCAATTACTCTATCCAAGCGTGAAGTTATGATAGTTGCAAATAATATGGGTCTGTCAGATCAGATACGTGGCAGTGGAACATGGTGCGGGTGATGGTGAAAGAGAGTGGAGAATTGGAAAAATTCCAGAACTCGAAATTAGATGAATTAGAAATTCGAGTAATGATCAAGACTTTCAAAACCACAGCGAGGTTACTGAGAAAGATGCAGGATATTTCGGGAGATTCACTTTCAGTAAATCTCCACCAGACATCCAGTGCAAACATGTAAATTCATGAATAATAAAACACCTGAAGTTTTATGGGACTTTGAGGTTCAAACGGATAATTCAATCCAAGATCAGGTCCTGTGGTAGTGAACAAGGCAAGAACTTTTCAGGTCGTGGATTTCGCTGTCCGGACAGTGCGAAATTGAAAGGAAGCAAAAAACTTGATAAGTATCTGGATCTTGCCGTGGTGCTAAAGAAGCTAAGGAACTAGAAGGTGACGGTAGTGACCATAGCAGTCGGAGCCCTGGGAACAGTACTGAAGAACCTAAAAAAGGAGCTAGGATAACTGGGAATGTAAGGAAAGACTGAGACTACAGTTCTACAGGAGTCGAACAGAATATCGAGGAGAGTCCTGGAGTATTGAGGAGACTTGCTGTCACTTAATCTCAAGCGAAAGCAGTCACTGGTGTGAAACCCCTATATAATAATAGGATATATGGGAACAGAGGACAAGAGAATTGATAACCATGTATAAAGTTCTGCTCGCCAGGGTGGATTAAGAAAAAGCAAAGAAAACATGGGAAGTGAAGAGGAAAGATGAGACAGGTAGGCAAGAAAAAAGAAAAGAAAGGGGATTAAAAAAGAAAGGAAGAAAGGCGAGAGAGAGAGAGAGAGAGAGAGAGAAAGAGAGAGACGGGAAGAGACAGATGTGGGTGGGCGGAAGAAAGGAAGGAGGGAGTCAAATAAATTTAATAAAGGAAGCTGTGGGATTAAAAAAAAAAAGACCTAAGGAGGCGGGAAACAAGAGAGGAACAAAACGTATTTATTGGTGATTGACAGGTACAGACATAAAACAGCATTCGACCTCAAAGGTACATAAACTTTGACAATTATCATACTGTAAGACAAGGAAGCATTCACACACACACACACACACACACACACACACACACGCACTCACACACACACGATTACTACTTCCTTGAATGAACTTGAATAAGAGATGACATTATATGAATGAATTGATAACAAGGTACATTTGGGTCAAATAAGAGAGACCAAGGACGCCTAAAGTGGCGTAATGATTTGTATTGCAGACCAGTTGACTGATGTAGCGAGTTTGAGTGCTTCATTGTGGTCGTCCTTTGCCACATAGATTTAGTAAATATCTGAGAGGAATCATCTTTCAACACACACACACACACATACTTACATTCGCACACACACACATGCATATATATATATATATATATATATATATATATATATATATATATATATATATATATATATATATATATATATATATATATATATGTATGTGTGTGTGTGTGTGTGTGTGTGGTGGGCAGTGTTTGATAAACACTGCTGGGGAGTCATGCTAATATAACTCTTTTGTTTTTAGATTCCCGTAACCGTTACATGGTAAACTGATGATCCTAATGAGTATAATTCACACATAATTCTATAAAATCAAAATCTGTGTAAAACATAAAGATAAATAAAATTACATAAATTGCATTAACAGATATTGGGAAATAATTGATTGAAATGACAATTTTTTGGAAAAATTGTTTTGTTTTTTTTTGTATATTTAGTGTTTGAGGCTGTAAAGCTCCCCCCATATATATATATATATATATATATATATATATATATATATATATATATATATATATATATATATATATATATATCAGTGTGTGGATCGACAGGTTTGTAAGTCAACGCATGTTTGCTAGCAGAATTTTGATCTGAAATTTCCACAGTATAATATTCGATCCATTTGATTAATATTTAGTGCTAAACCAAGTACATTGAAAAGGAAAGATATGCTGAAAAAAAAATCTGGTCATCAAAATGAAAGCTTTTTCCCCATACGGACTTCTTGATGTACCTACGTATATATGTGTCAACAGTTCAAGAGTTGAATATCAATCTATTCTATTAGGTTGAGGCAAGAATTCACATTTTTTTTTCAAATAAAATCTTTTATTCCTTTAGATTTATAGCATCATTATTTATTCACCAAAACATTTTCCCTGATCCTCTATGTCACAATAACAACTCAGTTGTGTATTCCATCATGAATGATTCCGAATGAAGAGGGAAAATAGGTACCTATATTGCTACAATATGCTTCCAAAAAGGCAGCAGGTTTCAGTCTTCAATCAGATGAACAGTCCTGTCGGAATACACTTCTATAGGGTACACAGTTGATCTCTACATCTGGATCTGGCGTCAGTTATATCGGAGAGTCCTGGACTGAAGTCTCAATGCTGATCCATCATTCAATTGAAATACTCTTCCGATAGGACAGCAGACATCTAAAGCCGACGCTGGCATCTAATCACTGCGGGGTATATTAGACAGCCATACTCCCTTAAGAGGGCAGTCGACATCCACATCAAGCTCGGTAAGAAGCAAACTCCAGCCAAACTTATAACCTAGGGATCTCAGTCCTATTTTCCAACAGGGGTGGACAATAGCAAGTAAATCCTTGGTTTAAATGGTGAGGCAGCCGTGAACACACTTCACGTTATCTTAAACTTCACTGTGCAGACCTTTAGAGCTATTCGCAGGCAATCGCACGGCATGTAAAAACATGGATAGCTCCCCTGGATCTTCATTCGCAAAGACAAACATCATATCTATCTATCTATCTATCTATCTATCTATCTATCTATCTATCTATATATATATATATATATATATATATATATATATATATATATATATATATATATATATAACCAGTTGGTGCAAAAACAATTGTAGTATTCCACTGTCAACTTCCAAGCAGTATATCCCTGCATAGAATAAAAGTTATTAATTAAAATAAGAACCTTCAGAATCTACACATTTTTGCCAACAATAAAACACGTCCATTTATTCCAGAACCATAGAATTAAAGGGTCCTGGAACCAAGAAATTCTTCGAATGCGTGTTGGGTCGCTGCCTGCTTGTTGGAGACCTTAGCAGAAAGTCGAAACGCTTGAAAAAGTAATAGTTGGTCGGAGAATGGTCAAGTGAATAAGACAAGTCATGTAGAGTTTCGTAGTCAAGTTCGTTCAACTTCTACACAGTCATTCGCGTAACTTTTTTGCTTTTCAGTTAGGGTCATTTGCGTGTCGTGACGAGCTTTCATGCTTTTCCAATTTGGTGCAAATGTCGAACAACTGTTGAGTGGTCAACGTTTTGTTCCTCTGCAATCTCTCAGGTTATTTCACGGACGTCCGCCTCAATAATAGCCCTCAATTGGATGTGGATAATCACAGATGGACGTCCTCATCATCAAGGCTCTCGTACCCGTTTCGAAATTTTGGGAACCAATGTTGACGATTGGTAACGGCCCCAAGATTGAATACTTGGTTGATATTGTGAGTAGTATCCATTGATTCACGTCAATTTTTTGAACAAATACAACAAAAATGCAAAATTCACGCTTTAAATTGGCACATTACATGAACGTAGTTATATAATGATTTATTCCAAAAATGAGTATCAAAGTTTAAGATAAAAAAAAAACTGCGATTATTTTTGCACCAACCTAGTGTAATCTATAATAGTGAATAGTGTGATCTCCTTGGTTCATAATTGGTAACACCAGACTCTTCCACCAGGAGAGAGGAAAGGTTAAAATTTTGTTGAAAAAAAGCTTCAAACTTGCCAGTTATTGGAATTTTTTAAGAAACTTTTTAGATGCTGGGGGCGCTATTTACAATGTAACTATAATGTCGATCTGGACCCTTAATTTATGTTAGTTGTTGAAAATTGGATGGGATTTTTCTAAAGAGAAGAGGAATTTGATCTTAACCCGACATAAAAAAAAGAAAGAAAGGATGCAAAAATAGAGGGGTATGGGGAGAAAGAGGAATGTAAAGAAGTGGGGAGAGGGTAGGAGTTAAAGAGAGAGAGATTTTAAGAGCATCATTAGATTGACCGAAAAATTAGAAATCCTTTAGGTTCCACACATCACATTATTACTCCGTCTGTTCACTAGAATACATCAAATGGATCTAGAGGCGACAAGCACCCGAATAAGCGTCACTCTAAGAAAAATTGTCAAACCTTGATTTTTTCAGCGAAAGCGGGATAAATTACAGGAAAAAGTTACCAGGATATGTAAAAAACAAAAATCGTGTCAAAAGTTTTAGAAATCGGCTTGATGAATTTCGTCGTTATGGCATAACTAATAAACTAAACAGAAATTCTTGGAACTTTCAAATCAAATTTACAAGAGCATATGAATTAATTGAATTTAATCTTTAAATTGAAAAAATGTTTAAAAAATATTTTATTGAGATAGCCGGAGAGATGGAAGACACTAATTCAATAGATAAATGCCTTTCCCAAGGAAAAATAATGCAAAGTGGGTACAAACTATCCCAGCCGGAATTTGATCTCGACACGCCGAATCCATTCTCCGAGCCGTTGTCCGCCCGGTTACCCTGCACCTCCATTAGATTGACAGACGAATGATATAATAAACCAAGTTTCTATGAAAAGACTTACTGACCGAGTAGAATTTGAAGTGCATCAAAAGAAATAACAACACTTGGAAAATACGAAAAGCGGGAAACGAGCATTTGTGAGAGAGATTTAGGTTGATAGAAACGGCCGCGTGCGACGATAGAAACTCAGATTAGAAAACATTTACCTGACATCGATGAAGGCGGAATATAAAAAAAGAAAAAGAAAAGAAAACAAGAAGAAAAAAAAAGTAGGAAAGAAAAAAAACAAGAGTTTCCTCCGTGTGAGGGACGCTTGTTCCTGGATTTCGCCTTTCTTTATTCGGGCAATTATCTGTCAGCCATTTGTCAAGATGGCGGTCGCTCGAATGAAATAATGGCGCCCTCCAGTGCAAATTGAACGCACATGAGTACAGATTTAGACACCTTTTTTGTAACTGCTGGGAAAATGATGGGCAGAGAGACAAACATGCACAGCCTTAAGGAAAGGGACATAACTACATACTGACTATCAGGAAGATTCAATTGTTTATTGTTTATACCAAAGCCTCTCTAACCTTATTCATTCGTGTCCCATTTTGATGGGGGTAAATTTTTGCGATCCATCGCTGTCTGTTATAAAAGCAATGGTTACTGACTATATATAATTAGTCTTTAGCCATAATCTAACAGTAACTAAACATAGAAACAAATATCAACAAAAAGATTGTTAAAATGCAACGTATTTATAAACTATATAAAGTTTTACAATTTTTTTTTACGAAAAAAATCACTTAGAGAAAATGAATATCTAAAACGCAAGAAAAATGAAACTTATTGCCCAAATTATGAATGAATAGCATGGAGCCATTTTACAATAAACAATTGGACATTTTATATCAGTATTTAAGTGCCCATTAGACAGACTTCGTCTTCAGTCATTCCTCTTTGGGTCCCTACGTATCAGATTACTGCTTATTCGACCCGTTTGCTGTATGTGAAATAGATTTAGAGACGACAAGTACCCGAAGTGGCGTCACTCACTTCGCCCTGCTCTATTCTACCTATAGCTGAATAGAAGAGATAGAATCCTGTTTTTCCCAACGTCTTTAGTACGAAAACATAGACGATCTATAAGCGTAAACTTCATCTTCTTTAGAAACGGGATTTTTTCTGCTTACTCATTCACAATTGTTTTTCAGATCTATCAACATAATTCAAATTTCGTACTTATTCTTTAATTTATAAAAGTTTATGATTTAAAAAAAATAATTCAAATTTCATTTGATTTTCGTCTGAGCCTGTGGTTGTTTTGAGATTTTTTGAAAGGTTTACGTACAAAGACCAATAGGCTTAAGTTTGAATTTGCAAGAAAAAGAAAAAAAGTTATCGATTTTATTTTGATGGTTAGATTTTGTTTCTATAAAATACATGGTTAGTTTGAATATCAACTTTGTGATTTTAAAATCTGTTTCTTTTTTACTTCCCAATACCAGTGAAAAAAGTGTTATTCCCTTATAAATTTAACCAAAAATTGAAGCGAAAATCAAGTGAAATTTGAATTGATTTAAAAGGAAAAAATCACACAAACCTTTATTTTTTATATAAAAAAATACGTAGTTCAAGTTATCCCGATAGATTTCTCTTCATAAATTTTATATATTTATATCGATATATGTGATAAATACTACATTTAATTGTAAAATCAGTAGTACTTTTACAATAAATGCTTTTATTTTCATGAATTATTAACAGACCCAAATCGCAACGAATTTAGAAAAAAGTCAACCGGTGTTTTTGTAATTGGTTAATTATGAAATAAAGGCCCGCCAATTATTTTTCCTTTCATCTGCGTGCAATTCTGAATTAGCCTATCGGACTCGAGCAAATGATGTTTCGGCAGTCTGAGTTTCGGTAAATAGATACAGACCAATATATATATTTATATATAATGGAGATAGCTCAGACCAAATTTGTAAATGGCAGTATTATAGTGATTGAGTAAGTATGAGTTCTTTTGATCTCGGGAAAAAGACTGTAACGCACGAAACTTTCTTTCTCGTGAAAAGAATTTGCAAAGAGTAAGATTGAGCAAAACAAGGTTTTAATCCATTCCTCCCTATTCGTCCTTGTGCCATATTCCGGCGTAATATATTTTATATTGGAGAAAATATTCCCTTTTAGAACCTTTCTAAACTGGAGAAACCCTTGGAATGAATTTCATGTCTAAAAGAACCCCTGCATAATATGTATGTACAGTTAACGACACATCAGTAAATTATATATATATATGGTACAGATCAGGTTAGCAATATAGCATAATATAAAGTAACGTCTGATATGTGATGGATTTATTTCATAGAGTGTTCGATATACTCAACTTTATACTTCGAAAGTCAAGTTGCTTTAGAGTACAGCTGGAAATATATAAGATGTAGATTCGCTACACAAAAAAGTTTATGTTTCTGCCCTCCCTTTCGTCTGATGAGGTCCGGAGAGGGCAGAAACATGAACTAGTTCGTGTAGCGAATCCACAACCCAATATTTATTTCCAGCTCTACTCGAAAACAACTCCATGAGTAAAATGTTGTATGTATCGAGCACTCTCTGAAATAAATCCATTACATTTCAGAAGTGGCTTTACATTATTAATATATTATTGTATTGTTATACTGCTAGCCTGATTTGTATTACACATAATGTGTGTGTGTGTATATATATATATATATATATATATATATATATATATATATATATATATATATATATATATATATATATATATATATATATATATATATATATATATATATATATATATATATATACGCTATTTGATACATCATATAATAAACTACTGACGATATAGATCGAGGAAAATCATTAATATAGAAACTCTTGAACCCTGATTATAAATATTTCCTTACATCATCTAAAATTTTTAGAATTTTGTCCTTTAGAAATAGAAAATTATAACAATTGTAAATTATGACAGTCGCTGGTCTTTTTTGGTTGGTAGAACTTCTGGTGCTTTTAAAATCGAAATTTATCAAGACAGGGTTTACTACTCGTTATATAAATAAAAATATCTCAAATGAAACAAGAGTCATATGCCCTTTTCTTGCACGAATAAAATTTTCGCTGCCTCCTTGGTGGAAACCCGGTTGAGAATGGCAGGAATAGATATACACACACACATTCTACTGATTTTT
This sequence comes from Thysanoteuthis rhombus, assembly GCA_963457665.1. Lineage (NCBI taxonomy): Eukaryota > Metazoa > Mollusca > Cephalopoda > Oegopsida > Thysanoteuthidae > Thysanoteuthis > Thysanoteuthis major. The sequence goes on along the minus strand of OY735207.1, from coordinate 21,044,607 downwards.
AGTTATGACGCTGCATACTTGTTTTTTAATTTAGTAATCGTCGTATTTTTCAATTTTTATAAAATTTTAGTAAATTGAGGAAAATGGACACTAACAAAATACAACAAAAATGAAATATATCATTGTTAGATATAATGATTTTTCCACTTGAAGGTAACCATTTTGGTTGTAAAAATTATCCAACCCACCAATGGAGTTATTCCACGGAAAAGAGTACAGTAATTTCTTTAAAAAAAAAGATTTGATAAAAACTGAAACATATATTCTTCCTCAGGGATTCACAGATGATTAAATAAAACCCATTGTAAACTTTTGGAACGGTTTGGTACAAGCCGAATACCATACTTCATGTACAACGCACATTTTTTCCGAAACTTTTGAGCTAAAAATTCAGGTTGCGTATCATCTACGGTCACGTAATCAGTATACATATTTGTGTACATAATTGCACACATAGGGTAATGCAGTTTTTTATTTGAAATTGAAGCTCAACCTGAAGAAGCAGATCATCTATGATAGCGGATTATACATGGTGAACTATGTTAATAGCAACTGGTGAAAACAGAAGATCACATCAAATATGACTGCGCGAGAAAGTAAACGCTTCAAATTATTTTATTTCTATCATCGCCATTTGATGATATATAATGTATAGATTCCAGGCGTCGCTTCTGTCTCCGCTTCCTTTAATATTTTATACGGCTGTTTCGGCTTCATTGTTACAAACGGCAAATATTGCATTTTGGGAATAACGGAAGTGAATTCTCTTGTTTGACCGTTGAGAAGAAAATTGTTTGGTAAAATTATGGAAGACTGACGCTTCCAAAATACGATGAAAAAAGAGCCATGCAATTAAACAAACCTCATTTTACGCGAGAAACTCTTTCATAGAACCGCTGGGTGAAATTTAAAAAAAGATATAACGATAATGATTTCAAGAAAAACAGATTGCAAGAAGTGCTTCGCTGGGTTCGAGTTTGGTAACGTGTCGCAAGTAATTAAGACAGACATGAGAATCGTTGATATCTGTTGATGGTTTCCAAGAGTTAGGCTTTAGGGTATGTTACTGTTGTTGGTGGTGTTTTTTTAATAATAATAATAATAATAATAATAATAATAATAATAATAAGAAGAAGAAGAAGAAGAAGAAGAAGAAGAAGAATGATGTAAATTGTCAATTTTTTGGAATTTATTATTATTATCATTTTATAATAATAATAATAATAATAATAATAATAATAATAATAATAGTAATAATAATGATAATAATGATAACAATTATGAAGATGATGTAAAAAGTCAATTTTCTACAATTATGATAATAATAATGATAATAATAATAATGATAATGATGATGTAAAGAGTCAATTTTAAAAAATTTATTATCATCATTATTACTATTTTATAATGATAATAATAATGATAATACTACTACTAATGATGATGATGATGATGATGATGTAAAAAGTCAATTTTCTACAATTACAAAACATTACTAAATTCACAAAACTTCACTTAAAAACCAAATCTCACACCTCGAAGACCATATTTTCCTACTTATCATCGGTAGTTTGGTCAGTGAAAGATGATATATCGGCTGTTAATAGCAAATCTCGTCAAGGCTATTAATGGTGAGTCTGGGTAAGGCTATAAATAACGGTTCTAGATAAGGCTATTAGTGACGTGTCGAGGCGAGGCTATTGAAAGTAGTGCCCTTACGCTGGCAACGGCTCCAGTCGCCCCAGCTTGGCTTCGCAATATTTGATCCATGCTTACTCGGCCATGGTCTGCAATGTATGAATAAGACTTGTAGGCGAGAAGCACCTGGTGGGGTGCCTCTCACTTCACCCTGTGCTATTTTGGCCATAGCTGTTTAAAAATGGATTCATGTATTTCCCAGGGACATTAGCGCAAAGTGAACACAGACTATAATAATTGCAATATGTTCTTCTAAAGTAGAAATGGAGTAGCCTTCTGTAATACAATCTAAATTATTGAAGTTAATGCGTGGCCCGAATAAAGGTGATTTTTTTCCAAGTAGCCCGCTAGATCAGAAGGGTGGAGTTAGTTTTGGAACTTTAGTAAATGTTGAAATTTCAAGTATTGATCTTTGAGGCAAGCAGGCCCACCCCACTGGGATAATCTGTCCAACACGAATTTTCAAAATTTCTCAGTCAGTTAGAGAACAGGGCTTCTAAAATATCCGGGTTGGGATCCCTCCGGTAGGCCAGGTAAAATTTCTTGGGGTCGCAGAAATGTTTGAAGATCATTTTTTTAAAAGAATATTTACGTAACAAATGTTATCTCATTATCATTACGTACTCCTTCAGGTGCTTATTTTTGGTATTTCCAAGTTTACTTACTATTAGATTTCGGCTAAAGATCATACATAGTTTTTGTACCTATTGCTTTTAAAAAAAGTGAGTGTGGGTCCTCGAAAAATCACGTCTCATACAAATGAAAAAAGGTTCAAGAATCCCCGAATGTATTTGTCAAATATACCATAACTGTAGGGTAAAGATATCAGCCTATATGCATGTTTCTATATTTCATTTCATTTTCTCTCGGTATGTTTCGTATATGTGGGATTTTGTTCCCACTGGACATTCCATGATGGTAGCGTTAAAGTTATACTTGTTCAAAAATATACGTTATACTGATCCTGTAGAATAGAGATCCTCTACCCAGTGACCACGGACGTCATGGTGCCTTTCGAACCTTTTGTAGGTGCACGCCACAAACAGGCTACAATTATTTTATTTATGATAACTTTTTTAATACTACCATTATTGTCTTTATTTTTTTTAATGTTAAAATTGCATATTCTAACTTTTTGAGCGCACAACTTTAACCCTGTACCCTCTACTCCATTTTCTCGGCTATGGCAAGGTTGTCATATTAAAATCTATCCGTGGAATTAAACAACAGGGCATCTATATGGATTTAGCTGACATACTTTAAAAATGCAGAAATTGCAAAAAAAAAAAAATGAATAAATGAAAAAAATCCCGTCAAAATCGCATAAAATTCAATTTTATTGTCGGTATCTTCGTGTGATTAGAAATGAGGAAAAGTTGAAAAAAATATGAGATAAAGCTTATTTGTGTACACCTTATAGCACCGGAGATATTTTCGAAAATAGATGCTGTAAATGTTGTGACAATGTAAACAAAACCTTTGTAGTAGAAATTTGCATCAGAAAAAATTCCGAACTTTTTACGCGCAAAACGCCCAGATTTAAAAGCAAAATTTTGAAAAAATCAGTTACCTTTTTGATTTTATTAAAAATTTCAGTATTGGTCAAATAAAATGCGATATTAGAAAAAGAAATAACGAGTTGACTTTCCAAATTTCAAAAAATATTTCCTTTCAAAAAATATTTCCTCAATTTATCTGATTTATCTTTGCCAATCGTGATTTTCACGCACATGAAATATAAGTCCATGGAAATATAAACTATGATTCCCTTTTTGAAAAGAAGGGTGTAGGAAGCTTATGTTTTTACATATATAAGCAATTAAAAAAAGACACTAAAAAATATAGTAAAATATAACTCTAGGCCCCGTTTTTTGCTAACTTATACATTAGGGCTATTTTCGGTATAAAGAAAAAATCTTAAAAATCAATTCTTTAAAGAGATGTTTTAGATCTTTGAAAATAAATCCGATTATTTTTGAAAATACTTGTTTTATTCTTGGCCCAACCCTGACATTTTTGTTAATTGAATGCAACGATTTTGATCAAATTGTAAATACATTTGTGTAAATACCTTGTGTGCTCTTTTTCCAATAAAAGCTTTTTGTAAAGATGAAAAGCTAGAGGCCAAATACTTTTACCAATTGAAAGAGTAATTCTAGGCTTGATTCGGATGTAGCCAATATCAATTTTCCCAAAGCTCTTTACTGTTATGCTTACGCCAATTGAAGTTTGGATTTAAGTTGTATTCAAGTTTAATTTCGATGTGCCCCTTGTCAATAAGAACAGAAACTCTGATTTAAAACAGCCCGATTCTACATTTATTATAAACGGAAATTTCTTTTTCCTCTTTCCCAACAAATATTGGGACTGCTTTCTAACAAAAACAAACAAAAAAAAAAAACCCGAAAAACTCAAGAACAATTTTGAATTTTTTTGTATTATGCTTTTAAAATAAGGTGTAAAAAGCCGCGTAGATTTGAAAAAATAAAGCAAAAAGAGGCGAACATTTAAAAAGAAAATGGTTTTGATACTTATGTGGCAAAGTGTATCGACTTTGCATATTGTAGAATATTGCTATGTTGCGCAGTGTCATTGACAGTACGCAATACACCGGGAGGAAAACTGCGAAGGAACTCAAAGAATAGAAAGTATAAGAAATTATGATTATTTAGACTTTCTAGACATTGATTCCTTTTTAAAAATTAAAAAAAAAATATCAGGGCTGTAATAAGAAGGGGTTGGACAAGAAGTTGAAACGCCAACTTTACCCCCCAAATGATATTCATCTCAGACTGATACAGTGCAAGGGATTTAGGTCCCGGTGCTAGGAAATTCGAAATTCCCCGGGGCTCATAGCACAAGCCAGCCTTTCAGTTCCATTTCGTTTGGTCACCTATCGGTTTCCCGAACATTTTCCTTTGTCACAGTCGGGTTTATGTTTCATTTCACTGAGGGATTTTCAACATTTCATTTTGGGTTAATCAGTTTTGCTTTTTGCTTATTCGAAATAGTTTTGTTTTGTATATTATGATCACTCTTTTACTTAGAGAAGTAGAACATAATTGTGTTTTCATTTAATGACCAGCATGAAACTAGCGTTATAGAGGAATATTTATTTTTATTAGATCTCTCGATAACTGCTGATCCAAACGACCTCGAATTCGCCACTGCAGCGCGTTGGATGTTTACTAATATCTCTAGCGAATATCAACTTCGTATTATAGCCAATTGTTTAATTATCTCGGTGCAGTCTTAGTCTAAGTCTCTCACTCTCATGTGTATATCGAGAGATTTCTCCAATTATGGCGAGATCTTATTTAGTTGGAAGATTTCATTTTCTTGTGGGTAGATGAACTGACCTGTTCCATTAATGATTAAAGAAATGGCAGAAAGTGTACGGATTGAGAGAAGAAAGACAGAAAAGAAGAAATGAAGTCAATGGCAGAGAAAAAGAAAGGAAATGGACGAGTATAGAGAAGGAAAGAAAAAAAGAAAAGAAGGAAAGGAGGTAATACCAAAGAAAGGAAAAGGGGGAATAGAAAGAAAGAAAGAAAGAAAGAAAGAAAGAAAGAAAGAAAGAAGAAAGGAAAGACTAAAAAGAGAGAAAGGAAAACGAAAACGCGGAATAATGAGAAAGAAAGTTTGGGCTAAACAGATAGAAAGAGAGTAGGATCCTAGAGAGCTGCCGAACCGGTTTTCAGCATCTACAATCGGGCAAGATGATGTTACATACTGACTTTGTGTTATCGACCATGTGACCACCATTTTGATCCGCCATGTCACTTGCGCGCTAGCCGAGTATCTTGACAGCGAAGAGCTCCTGATTGGCCGACTACAAGTCATATGACTCACCTATCTAGGTGATGATAAATACTTCCTGAATTCACTTTTCACGTGAGAAAAAAAAAAGGGAGAAAAAAACCTGATTTCTAATTGAAGAAATTTCAAGCGGGAAGATGCCATTCTTGATTTGACAGAAGCTTCCTGGAATCACGGAAGTAATGACCATGGGTTCCCAAAGATTGATTTTAATGTAAGGGGAAATTAATAAAAAAAAAAAATGAAAAAAAACAAAAAAAAAAACACCGGAAGATCTACAGCACATCGTCTGATATTGTCGTATTTAACAAAAAGCGTTAGAAATAGGGATGGGCTGGAAACATAGCAAGAAGAGAGTATAAGAGATGGTGCAAAAAGTTAGTCGATTGGTGCCCAAGGGATAGCGAACTCAGTAGAAAAAGACCAGGCACAAGATGGATAGATATGATGGAAGGGTTTTCCGGTAAGATAGGGCAGAGGTTTGCATAGTCATTGTCGGTTGGAACTGGGAAAGGCCTTTGTTCAATAGTGAATTGGTGACGATAATACACTATATAACTCAAATTACGGATAAATCCTGGCTGCCGGCACCATATAGCCGTATATAACCAACCGCTGATTATTTCAAGAGGATATGGGGACTGTTAAGAAACTCCTCATAGCCTTGAGTAATGGCATAAAGGGATCATCATGATACTCCCATTATCTATTTTTTAGCCAAGCGTGTCGAAATTTTAACTTTTTGAATAATACTCTCATTGCAGATTCACTTACAAGTATAAATCTATTTTGGTTTTTTGGTAAATGCTTATAGATAGTGGCCAATTTTTTCAGATGTTTATAAAGCTGACAGTTTATAACATATAACTTGAAACTTCAAAATATACATTTAAAACAATGATTACAAAAAGTAATTAAAAGTTGTCTTTTTCCAAGTTCATCGTGTGTCACCTAAAAACCTGCCGCGTGTCACTGCCGACACGCGTGTCAGAGCTTCGACATCACTGTACAGATATCAGTCGCTTAAGGTCCTTCTGCTTAACGTCCGATCGCATATACGTCCGAAGTTCCAGAAGGTCTTAATATAATTGAAAAACCTCAACCGACCTGCAGGACGCTACGAACGTAAGCAGGCTTTTAAAACGTAAACAAAGTGATTGTGCAGCCAGATGTACGATGACACAATACATATGTACAGAGTATATTGTTTATACTTAAACAATAAAAAGAATACTGTAATTTCGTGTCTTACATTGAAGGATGGGGGGGGGGCGCAACTCAAGAAATCTTCAATACCCTATTTTAAAACGTAATAGAAATTGAAAAAAACTTGTTCTTGAGTTTCTGCTAGAAACAAAGATAGAAGCGTCGATGATGCTTTAACTGCGAGTAAACAAATGTACGAAGAAAAGAAAAATAAACAACTTTATGAAAAAATAAAGTAATGAAAAGAAGTTAAATTTTACATAAAAATTTATTGCACTAATTACATTAGATTAATTTTGTGCCTCCGTAAGAGAAACATCATGCCACGAAAATGTAGCCTTCGGTAAGTTAATTCTGTGATATGTTTCTATTCTGATGACTTTTCATACAAATTTGTTTACATTATTTCATGGTATTTTCCAATCATTTCGTATCTGTAGGTATTTTTTACTGTCTCTTTAATCATTTAGTATTTTTGTAAAAATAATGTACCAGCAAACACGCTACTATAGCTTTCCGACGTGCTTTTCTCCTCGTGAATTCCGTCATCAATTTTGGGGTTATCATTTTCAGGGGTTAAGACTAACACTTGTTTCTTTTCATAAAGTAAAATCAACTTTGACTTTACATCTTTAAGATATGAAAATAATTTCATTCGAAATTGCAAGATGCATTGTATTGAAGCACTACGTACCTACTGAGATCTCTCGATAACTGCTGATCCAAACAACTTCGAATTAGACACTGCAGCGCGTTAACTAATATCTCTAGCGACTATCAACTTCGTACTAAGGCCAATTGTTTAATTATCTCGGTGCAGTCTCGGTCTCTGTCTCTGTCTCTCTCTCATATATATATTGAGATTTCTTCAATTGTGTTGAAATGTTATTAAGTTGGAAGATTTCATTTTCTCGCGGGTATATCCCATCAATTGACCTGTTCCATTAATAATTAAATAAAAGATAAGATAGAATCAACTTTGAATTTACATCTTTAAGATACGAAAATAATTTTATTCGAAACTGCAGGGTGCGTTATATTGAAATACTACGTACCTACCGAGATTTGTAACACTTAAAAAATGTAAACAAAGTTTCATCAACGTAGACTAACTTACACTACGCTTACTAATGCATGTTACCACTTATTGCTATGCCCACTATGTTATACTGTAGTACAGACGGCACTCGTACAATATTTCTTTATTTGATATTGAAATTATACTTGTTGCATTATTCAGATTGGCAGTTGTAGGCACCTGATGTTGGACGTAAGCAAGCCTTTACTTGCATAAGCCATGCAGCTAGCATAATGATGCACGTTATGTATATTATTCAAAATATATATCCTATTTAAAAATGCGCTCATTATATGAGACTATCTCCAATGTAGTGTACAATTTTAGCTTTTTAGTCACTACAAGGAGTATAAGTATGGCCCTGTATGACACAGGCTTATACAGTATACAATATCATACGATGTTCGCCTAACGTCCAAATCGTTTAACGTCCTATTGGCCGGAACGTAACTCGGACTTTACTTGTGTGTGAGATGACTTGATTTGATTTGAAATATATAAGTACTAGGAAATTATAGATATAATGGCCCTGTTTTGAAAATTGAGTCAGTAAACAGAGTTCAAATTTCAATTCGGGTAGTTCGTGTTCACTTCACATTAATGCTATTGCGAAAGGCATGAACCCATCTCTGACATTGGGTCAGTTCAGGGATTACTCTCTGCTCTTGGTATCATGTGACGCGGAACAGCCTGTTGTCACTAGGAGAGGAGACGGGCACCGCCAAGATACCCCCGTTATTCGGAGAAATGTCATGGAAGACTCAGCATGACACCCCGATGATCCACTGATTAGATGATACACTATTCCAGCGCATGAAGTCATATATCGTTCAATTCATTGGTATAACCGATAGAAGATCGATCACCGAAGGCTTGCACAGTACAGTTACGGATTCGGAATAAATTAAGATAAGCCATCATTTAAAAACGTGTAAAATATGATAAAATGCTACGATATGTAATACTACTGATGGAACAATAACAGTGAAGAAATATGTAGGTCCCTGTCAAGGTTGAGAATGGGTGTAATAGCTCTTTGCTGTTACTACAAACTTGAGTGGTAAGATAATTATGGGGAAGTATTTTACCGTTTTCTTCTCTGTCAGAGGCAAGATATCTTTGTCGAGATATATGGCAATGCAGCATAATGTAGAGATGTGGATTTATACCTTTCCCAGTATATTAGTGCTAAATGAACACAAGGAGCATTAACTGAGATTCGAACTCAATTCCCCAATTCCAAATTTCCGTGTCCATAAATGCAACGCTTTCCCACAAGCTATATATTCACCTGTTAGTAAAATGTATCTTGGGCCCACTTATATCTTCTTGTTTTAAACATACAAAAAGAGGGCACTGGATATCTAGTTCCATGGATCTGTCCCCCAGGCTATACCTCCCCATAGTACTTAGAGGAGTATGGTCAGAGTCTAGGTCCCTTCTAATTTCTTTTATAGTCAGTGTGTGCAAACATATTACGCCAAGCAATTTTTCCATTGATAAAAGTATTGCACAGAAGGGGTCAGCAATGTTGGCTCGTTAGCCATCACTACTCGGCGAGACATCATGAGGCATTGGTCTTGTACAAATTCGCCATTGCGGTACAGTCTATGAGGATCGAACGCGTAGCAGCGGAAAGGCTTTGAAAGACTTGCCTGCAGACCAATGCCCTATGGTGAGGCACCCTAAGGTCACACATTCATATACACCATTTGTAGTTGGTGAGAAATGCCGCCTATCGTTGTACCAAACGACCCTTGCGATAAAAGTACTCATACGCTATACTTTGCGCATGCGATCTAACTTTATTCTAATCGCTTTTCGGAAAGATTTGTTTAGTAAACTATACGCGACGCTGACGTCGGTCGGATGATGCAAAATGGCTGACGAGTTCCCTTTTTTGTTTATTCTTTCCAGTTCTTCACTGATTTCTTCCATTTTCTCCTCTCTCTTTTATCTCTCTCTCTCTCTCTCTCTGATATTCTTTTCCTTCTCGCTTCTTACTACTAATTTTTGGCTTCCTTTTATGATAACTATTTTCTCTTTAGCTTCTTTCCTTCTTGTTTCTTATCGTCGTTATTTCTGTACCGAACATTTTTCTCCCTTCCCTTTTTTCTTCCGTTTCATTTTCACTATTTTCTCTTAACTAAGCTTCTTTCTTTCTTTCTTTCTTTTATATCTTTGTCATTTGTTTTTACCGACAATTTTTCTCCCCTCTTTCCCTCTTTCGTCCTTTCTCTCGCTTTCATTTCACTATCTATCAAGCTTGATTCTTTCTTTCATGTAACTTAAACATCTATTTTCTCCCGAGCTGCTTTCTTTATTTCTTTCTTTCTCCTCATTCTTTCTTTCTTTCTCCTCATTCTTTCTTCCTACTCTTTCTTTCTCCCCCCCTCTCTCTCTTCCGTTTTTTCTCTCTAGCTTTTTTCGTCATTATTTCTTCAACGAATATCTCTATCGCTTTTCCCTAGCACTCTTTCTTTCCTTTTCTGACTTACCTAAAATTAAACCCCACCCCTGAAATCGCGCTTTTATTAGATCTTTCTTGACCCCGCTTCACTCCTCCCCAGCCACTAACCAACACCTCAATTCTCTCCCCACATTCTTTCTTTCTCCCATCTCTTCTCTCCAACCCCAGACGTCCTCATCGTGTTTACAAACCCATCTTTACTTATCGGTCCGCACTCTTCGCATAAATACTGACTTGTCAACATCAACTTGCAGTTTACACAGAACTCTATATATTTCCACTGGCACTACAAATGAATGTTCGTGCGGCCGGGGCGTATTTTGTAAACATTAGAACCAGTGCAATTCCACCCCTTCAACCAATCTCCACCACAGACTCTGATCCTCACATCGGTTCTTTGGCCTTCAAGTTGCATACTTACTTACCCGGTCGTTGTGGAATTGGAAACGCGAAATATTTTTCACGTCAAGTTCAAGCCATAAATTAGAAGTTCTTTCCCTATCTATCTATCTATCTATCTATCTATCTATCTATCAAAAGAAAAGGTTGCGTCAAAGCCCTCCATCACACACACACACACACACACATATATATATATATATATATATATATATGTGTGTGTGTATTCCTTTCTCTTTCTATCATTATTATCATTCATTAACCCTTGTTTTGTCAGTTAGGAAGCTCAGTTAATGGATGGGGATGAGGAGATCGTGTTGCACCAAACATATATATCAGTTGAGAAAGAAAACGAGATAGAGAATATGAGACAGAGGAAATGAGAGAGAGAGAGAGAGAGAGAGAGAGAGAGAGAGAGAGAGAGAGAGAGAGAGGGGGAGAGGGAGGGAGAGAGAGAGCGAGAGCGGACAGTTTGCAAATGAGAGAAAGTGCATGAGAAAGAATAAAAATTAGATATATATTGTACGCACACATACATACATACATACATACGTACATATACACACGCAAACACGTACGAAAAAAGACACACACAGACATATATATATATATATATATATATATATATATATATATATATATATATATATATATATATATATATATATATGTGTGTGTGTGTGTGTGTGTGTGTGTGTGTACTGGTACTAGCCTGGGCCGTTCGTTACTGCAGCAAAAATACTTACAATTTTAACTAAGACATAATCTAACATTTTCCTCTAGTCGATTTGTGATTTTAAAATTTACGAAACACCAATCGTACTCTATCGGTAACACTTGCTGCAATCTTATTTCTTCAGTGAAAATATATACAGTAAAATCATTTGCCATACGTTTCTGTATTAAAATAATTTATCATGCATTTCCGTAGAAAATTTCACAGTGCAATTCTATCTAACCAAGTAATGAGCTTATATGCAATTTTTTTTCTGATTATTTGTTTGTTTATATTTCTATTTGTTTGTTTGCGCTCAAATGGGACAATTTCATTGGTTGAATTCCCATCCTGTTATAATAAAACAATATGAATTACGTCATAAAAACTCTTGAGACTTCATACCAGATCACAAATTAAAGCAGTTTGTTATAGGCTCCTTTGTGCCGATCCAGATATGAATAACATTTTAGATGGTATGTTCCAGTAGTAAAATGATTAAGTTTGTACTAAATTATAGGTATAACAGCCCGACTCTGTAAGTAAAGCCTACTTTAATTTCTGACCAATGGCATTCCTGTTTTTCACTAATTTTCAATGCACTGGTATTGTAAAATTATGTAGTGTAAAATAATTTACAATGAGTTTCTTTGATAGAATCATTCAAAATTTCTCAAATAAAATAATTTGTAATGCATTCTTGTAGGAGAACCAACCACCACACGTCTCTGTTATAAAATCACTCATCTCTGCCAACGAAGTAGGAGAGATATATGTATTCAGTCCGAGGCGATTCATAGTCTCAGGCCTTCCAAACGTACGAATAGGGTCTTACACTGTAGGCGACCATACTTGAACGAGCCTTAGCTGTTCTGTCTATTTTTAAAAGAAAATTCAAACCAGAATTTTTTAGTTTATTCTAAGTTTCATTGCTTTTCGCTCCACACTCATATTGGATTGTCTTGAATGTATCAAAAAAACAACATGAATTCAGTAAAACATTCAATATTTTCTTTTTTTTCTTTATTCCCTCCGACGTTAAGACGCCATTTGTTGTTTATTAAAAAACAATTTTGAAGGTTAGATTTTCTTTTGAAAAAAGACAAAACCGTTCAGGCTCATTCAAGTTTTGTCACCCCCGGTGTAAGACCCCTGTGGTACATTGGGAAGGCCTGAGACTAGGAATCACCAGGATGCAGTCTCATCTTTCCGTCTGTCTGTCTGTCAGTCAACACGATATCTCCAAAAGTACTCATTTTTGATGAAATTTTATAGAAGGGTAGACAGTGGCGCAAGGATGTATAAATTTTGGGGTTGATTGATTTTTGATCGAGATATATTTCTCCATTTTTTTTCAATTCGTTTATATATACGCTCAACACGGTATCTCCAGAAGTTCTCCACGAATTTCAATGCAAATTTGTGAAACAGACTTGGGTGATGCAACGTTTTACTACCAAACCCTACGCTAGACGTGAGAGATAGAAATAGTGAATGTGACGGTCACACTGTTCCTGTGTGCTCGGTAAGGCCTTTTCTAATTGGTTGCCAAATTATATCAAGTACGCGTAACCGGTTCTTGAGATATTTGAAATGGTTGGTTCTTTTTCGGATAGACCTCATATAACTTCATTCAGACATTATTTCTAGTTTTAAATTCTATCGATCAATTTGTTTTAGTATTTGACTAAACTTTCATTCTTCTCCCAAAGTTGACTGATCACACACACACATACACGTAAACACTGTGTATTAGCAATATTGGTATAGAGTAAACTGTAAAGTATGACGTCATACACTGAGGAAAAGTAAGAAGAATTTTCACACACACACACACACACACACACACACACACACACATATATATATATATATATGTTGTATGTGATGTAAAACTAAGTAAATGGGTTAGGTATTACGAAGAGATCGTGACAAGTCAGAGGGAAATGAAGAAAGTAGACATGTTATTATCGCTACAAGGACGAGAACTGAACGAGATCATAAAGGTTGACGATAGTTCTTGAGCAGACAGACATAACATTCATTGATCTATGTGATAGACATCTCGTATAACTCAGTTCTTTTCTTTTTCATTCTTCAACTTGTGAATCTGATTTTGTGGGAAAGACATTAAATCCAAGTAATCACACCATGAACTACCCACATACACACTAATTTATCTCTCTCTCTCTCTATACATATATATATATATATATATATATATATATATATATATATATATATATATATATATCTGTCTGTTTGTCTCTCTCTCTCCGTGTTTCTCGATCTATCTCTGTGAGAGTGTGTGTATGTGTGGCTTGCTTGTTGGATTTGATAAATTCGAACATATGTAGAAGAAACAATTTCGAATTTTGAATCATAGATTTTCTTATGCAGGTCTGATCATCCATATATACATATATATATATATATATATATATATATATATATATATATATATATATATATATATATATATATATATATATATATATACATACATATATATATATATATATATATATTTATATACATATATATGTGTGTGTGTGTGTGTATGCGTGTGTATGTGTGTGTGTGTGTGTGTGTGTTTATATTACTTTCTTTAAAAATGAGATAAATTTTCAAAATTCAATCATTTTCATTAAATCAAAATAAAAATTGCCCAACGTATCAATCATAAATAATACATCAAATACTAAAAATTTGAGAGAAAAAAAAGCTTGAACCGAGAAACATATATATATATATATACATATATATATATATATATATATATATGTATATATATATAGGGGGGTCTTAGATATGAATCTCGCGCACTTCACTCTTTCTCATCTGACACGTCTCTATTCTGGCATAATAACTTAACGTCGTTACCTCTTTTCCAGTTGATAGCGATTTAATTATTTCCATAATGTCGTTATTACTAATTCAATGATATGCAATGACATCATATGAAGTTGTTGAATATTTTCCGCATTTTTTTTTTTTGTGTGTAAATTTTGGGATCACTATTTATCATTTTTTTTTTACTTTATTTCCCTCTTTTCTTTCTCTTCACGAACAAGGTCCGGAAATGAAGTTTGACGAACCGGAAACGCTCCTGATAACGTTAGCTAGCCGAAGACGCGACAGAAAGTGCTGCTTCCGTGAAGTTGTATTTAGGCTGTAACACAAATATTTTTTAGTATGATTAGAATTTTTTTTATATCTTTCTTAGTAACTGAATTAATTTGGTGTTGGCTTATGTTTGCTTACGGCTATTGTTCAAGTCAGGATTTCCAATGCTGATTTTCAAGACAAGCAGGCTCTCATTTCTTGGAAGTTTGATAAAACACACTCTTCCAGAAGGCATTGAAATTTATGGCAGTTGTAAAACCTAAACTTACTTGTAAAATATCCCTTTACAAACAAAAGTTTATACATAAATAGTAAATCGTGTGGCATGATCTATTTATTGATTTATCTATCTACAGAAGAAGAAATGTCTCAGGCTATTTATATCTATCTATTTATCTATCTATCCTAGTCTGTTTCGAACAAAAGACGATGTCTCTTTATTGCAAGTTTTCTGTCCAATTTCAACAGAAACGTGAAAGTTATGCAAATGCTTTGCTTCTCGCATTTATATATGTGATACTTTACATTTGGTCACATGATTCACAACATGTCTTATCTTCCTTTAATCACAAGACATTACCAAACATGAATGACGTGTCCTTTGATCACAGCAGCTAAGCACATGACCCTCTGTGGCCAAGCCATGTCGCTGAATATCTAACTACTGTTGAAGAAATATCTGAGTGTATATGTATATATGTTGAGATTACTCGACAACTGACCATTGTTTGAAGTAAACATTCACCAGATATATTTGTCAGCACACAGAGTAGTGTAGAATTTGAAGTTTTTGGTTCTCAAAAAAATCTTTTAAAAATTCGGAAAAAATCACAGATTATTGATCTTTCATTTATAATATTAGATCTGAATTTATGTAGAAAATATCTAAATTGGCATAGCTGAAGGGAAGTAACCGAAGTACTTCGAAGCTATAGTTTCGTATGTCGTACGAAAAAATATTTCCCTTGATGATTATGACCGGCTGCTCAACACACCATACAGTCCGGTTTCCTTGGAATATGCACCCTTGACTGGGCTCGGTCCCAGAATTACTCAAATCACAAAAAATCGCCGTTACTTCCTGACACATCACGAAATGTTGGCACAGCAAGATTTAATAAAAACTGCAGCGTTTGAAGAAGTAAAAATATAAATTGATAAATATTCACTCCGTACATTCTGTTATAAACTCCCCCTCCCATCAAACCCACACCTTTTGCCCTAGTGAGTTGGCACCCTCAGCCCCTCTAATCATGCCAAATTTACTATTGTGATAACCTGCAGTCCACCTGTCTACGTTGACCCAGTCGCTTGGAATATCAATGTCTTTCGCCATTCGTACATTAAGGTAAAATAAAGTCTTCCGTCTGGAACAGGTAAGCGGAGGTACTGAAGTCTGGTTACACCGGAAGAAGACGTCAAGCCGTCAACTCATCAGGGAAACGGAGAGTCGGTAAGCAGTGCTGGGTGAGGGAGGGAAAAGCGAAAAAGAAAGGGGTCGATCTTTAATCAAGGTGAATGGATAGGAGTCTTTTCCGGTATACGCATTCATTCTTGCAGAATTACTCTCTCTACTTTACACACGCACACACAGTCTCACTTTCTCTCTCTCTCTCTCTCTCTCTCTCTCTCTCATCCTCCTCTCTCACTCTCACACCCCCTATTCATTTTCATAAAATGTTCATGTAATGGATGTCGGGATGGTCTTCATAAGTGAAAAGATTTTTTCTACAATAACAACGTCTGGCCTCAAATTTTAAAAAATGTTTAAATCTGATCTGACGACGCCAATGATTGCGTAATGCAATATTGGGAATAAACAATACATTAAAATTTTTACAATTAAGTCGTTTTTCCAAATTGTTCAATAAATTACATGCACACACACACACACACACACACACACTAACAGTCGAGGCTTCTGTTTGTTTGTTCGTGTCTCTTCTTCGCTAAAACTACAAGGCTGATTGACCTGGAGAACCAATGATTTTTGTCACTCATTCTTTTAACGAATGACACACACATTTCTTATAATAGCATCTATTCTTAAACAAATTTTGGGGCCGATATATCTGTTTTTGGCAATGCGACTGTGATAGTTCCACTGCTGTAAAATCCGTAGAAGTTTTCGTTTCTTCCTTCTCATTGACAAATATCCAACTTAATTCATATCATAGTGAAAGGAAGCTTCTCTCTCCCTAGTTTCTTTTCTCAATGATAAAAATTCAACATAATGAAGGCAACTTGGTGCTCCCCCCTAGGGTCTAAATCAAGACATTTTCTCAGATAAACTTCAAAGTAATTATTCTGTCATTTTGGGGCGTGATGAAGTATTGTGAACCATTATTATTAATTTTGTCAACTAATTAGGTTCATTTCAATTTTTTTGTTGATTTCTTTGATCATATCTCCAGTAAGGCCATCTGATCAAGTAATCTGATGGCCCTATTAAAGTAGCTGACCCAACCATTTGAACCAAGGGGTTGCATCTTATGATACGTCAAGGTGACACGAATGAGGCCCTAGGGTCGTAGGTTTGACATGTGTTTCCTTCTTCTGGCAGATTTCACAGCTATCCATGTGAATTTGTTGAATATTCCGACAGTATGGCTCACCTAGGTACTTAAACCTTGGGACGTGAACACTCCGTCATTGGTAAACGTCTGAACTTGCTATAAGGTTCTACCACCGCTTTAAGGGACAACCACGATAATACGGCTGCCTGTAGGAGCATATATCCTTAACACTCCGACGTAAGCAGATGACCAAGCTGGCCGAAGAGGTCTGCTATTGCTTCAGAGGAATAAACTGATATTATATATACATATATATATATATATATATATATATATATGTGTGTGTGTGTGTGTATGTGTGCGCATGCGATAAGATTTCATATGCGCATATAATTTGATCCACGTACGTCTAAGATATTATGAAAAGCACGAATTGTTTCCAAAGAAGTTCGATGAACTTGAGAACCAGAACAGCTTTCGCAAAAAAAGAAAAATGATAGAAACTGAGTTATCGAGGAAAAGCCATGTAACTCGAGAGATAAACAGATTGATTTATCTATTAGGATTCCACACAATGCTCTCACGCACATATATGTATTCATGTATCCATATATATGATCAGTGTAACTATGTAGATTTTAATTCGCCCAACAGTATTAGAGTGAAGATACATTTAGGAAGGCCATATCGTGTACAAATAAAATCTCTTTATTCATTTTGATGTTTTGTTTTTTCACTACTAACATCTTCAGAAGAAAAAGTATTGGAGATAAGTGTCTGTTTCATAGAGTCCATATTCAATTTTTGGTGTAACAGCCCGGAGGTAGGCGATGTTGATATTTTTAATCGAACCATGTGGTTTTATAGTGTCCTGAATTACTTGGGTAGTGAGTCATTTTTTTATCATCAGCTAACCAGTGTTTTATTGTCTGAAGGTAGTGTATGATATTCGTGTGTAGGTGAATTTTGGGAGTAATTTTTGTATTAGATCAAAAGAAATAGTTCGAGATTCTCAGAAATTTATTGAGGCCAATAATTATAATCATAATAATTGAGGTCCAATATTATTAATTGGTTTGTAGTTGGAGAAAATTTATTTGTTACGAAGTCAACACTGCCCGTTCCAGAGGTGTATGTTAGCGAGGAGTCTGACATCATAGTATGTGGAGCAGCCTGCTATAATTGTCATGTAAAATAATTTTCCGTTTGTCTTACGAAACTACGGTCTCAGAGTATTTCGGTTACTTCTTTCCAGTGATATCAATTTAGATATTTTTAAAACATAAATTTCTCTTATTCTAAAGAGCAGATGATTCACAGAAATTATGAAGGAAAATCTGTAATCTATATTTGAAAAAAAAAAAAGATTTCTCGAGAACGGCTGATCTAAACAACTTCAAACTTGACATTGCACTCAATTGCGTGCTGACTAATAATAATGTTAACTTTCTACAATGGTCCGTTGTCGAGTAATCACAGTGCACGCACACACACACACACGCA
The DNA here is from genome assembly GCA_963457665.1 of Thysanoteuthis rhombus. Lineage (NCBI taxonomy): Eukaryota > Metazoa > Mollusca > Cephalopoda > Oegopsida > Thysanoteuthidae > Thysanoteuthis > Thysanoteuthis major. The sequence continues at coordinate 21,026,077 of OY735207.1, read as the reverse complement.
TTCACACATATAAATAATTTTCAATTGTAGTGTAGGAATTTAGAACAAATAAAGAACAAGGAGGAAGGAAAAAACGAAGGAATATAGGAAAAAACGGAGGAAAACGGGAGGAATAAAACCAATGAAAAAATGACAGGAATGGGAAAAACATAGAAGGAAAGCATGAAAAACAAAGAAGGGGGGGGAAGGAGAGAAAGCCGAAAAAGACAGATGAAAGAAAAAGAAGGGAGGAAGGAAAGACAGAAAAAACGAAAAAAAAAGAACGAAACAAAATTAAATAAAAAAGGTGAAGGAAAAAAAGAGGTAAGCTAGAAAAAGGGCAGAAAAAAGATTCGTAGAAAAATGGATGACGTAAGTGAAAAAAAAAACGAAGAAAGAAAGTAGAAAGAAGAAAATAGAAAGAAATTAGAAAAATAATGAAGGAAGTAATGTAGATATAGACAGTCCCCGTGGAACGACACGAAAACATTTCCTGTACGAACTGGATAACGATGTAATTAGTTATAGATAAGATCAGAAAAAACAATGTTTTTGTCACAACCTAATCGTGATATTTACTCTGCTGTTGTAATGACCTTGGGAGAGGCATATATCTTCCTCTTCTCCCCCACAGCAATGGATAAAATAGCAGGGCAGACTGGGCTCACTAACCGCATGAAGGCAACCAGTTTAGAGGAAGGACAACTCTGATCCCAGATAAGGGTATGGAACCCCCTTATGGCGGCTGGGTGTTGATATTGATCGCCTAGGCTTGTGCCCTGGAAGGTCACTCAAGTATCATTCTATTGTTTTCCGAGAAAGAAAGAGTTTTTCCTTCGTTATTTCCTGTTCTTGTTCTTCTTCTTCTTCTTTTTCTTCTTTGTGTCTTTCCCCTATTTTTTCTCTTCGTCTTTCATCTTTCTTTCTTCTTTGTTTTCTTCCGCTTGAATTCTTTCAGTTTGTTTTAGCCATACCAATCCTTTTTTCTTCATCTTTTCTTATTTTTTTCTTGTTTTCATCATTTCTTTATATTTTCCTCTTCTCTTTTTCTTTTAAGTATTTTCATCTATTTTTCCACATTTTCCTCTTTCTCTTTTTTCATCTTTTTCTCAAGTTTTTTTAATCATTTTTCTCTCCCTTTTACGCCTTTTCCCTCTTCATTGTTCCTTTCTTTTTCTCTTTCACTCTAACGTCTTTTCATCTTTTTCTTTGGCTTCTTTATTTCACTTTCTCATTCTTTTCTTTATTTTACTTTTTTCTTTCTCTCTTTTACGTCTTCTAAATCAATGTCTTCAATTTTATCTCTTTCTCTTTTGCATCTTTTTCATTTTCCTTCCCTTTTCCTTGTTTTTAATCTCTCTCCTTCTTAATCAGGTCCCGAAAGACTACAATGATTATAAAAGATTTCAATGTTTAATAATTCCATTCAATTTTTGAAAATCTTCATAAAAAGAATCGTGTAAATATCTTGCTTCGATCCTAGTGTGAGACAGTATAACAATACTACTAACGCTAAAAGAGGAAAGTACGGTCAATATACCCCCGTCGGATAAATAAAGGGTTCGGTTCGTTACTTCCCCCAAATCTCCCAGATGATACCTGACGAAGGCTGTAGAGTGCAACAGCCGAAACGTTGTATGAAAAACAACAAAGATGAGGATGGTCGGAATATCAATAGAAATAAATATCTTGCTGTATACAAAAAGTCTATGTATAATTTAAGGAAAATAATCTAAAAGGTTTCCAAACAAAGCAATATTTTACTTAATTTTGTCGTTTAAAATTTTCAATTAAGGACATCATTTTCACCTCAGCATTTTTTTTTTGTTTTCTTTGGTTTTTTTTTGTGCAAAAAAATTAAACTGATTTAATTCTTTGGGGATTTATCTCTCAAAACGAAAGATGCATTCATAATCGAGCGACACTTTTCCAAAATTTTTTGCAATAAAGAAAGTATTTCAGCTAATTCCTTCATTTACAAGTAACCCTTTTCATAAATAAATTCACTCGTCGAAGCCAAAAGAAAAGAAAGTTTTGCTAAATTTTCGTAGATTCTCAAAATGTAGGTGTAACAGACAACTGTAAAAAAATGTGAGTACAAATATCTCCGTATTTTCGACAAAAACAATTTCGGTATCAGAATTTACTTTCATTCTTCTTTGTTTTTATGGCACAACATTTACGAAAATCAAATGAACTTCTATCAACAATTTAGATGGATTTGTAGAAACGGTCACGAGTCCCACCAAGTCCGTCAGAATATCTTAAACACACACACACACACACAGACACACACACACACACACATAAATATATATAGAGAGGGAGAGATAGGTAGATAGATAGTGTGTGTGTGTGTGTGTGTGTGTGTGTATGTGTGAAAGAGAGAGAGAGAGAGAGGGGGGAGATGTAGGTACAACAATAACTTGCCACCTGACAATGAACAAAGTATTTATTTTACCCCCAAATTATCTATTTCTCGACATAATCTCCTTCCTTGTCAATGGACTTAATTCAGTGGTGAACTTAAGCATATAAGAATATAAGAACCCCCTTCATCCCGCCCCAAATGACTCAAAAGCTAAAGAGTTGTCCCAGTTGTCCAGCCCCACGTCGATAGAATCTGAGGAATTGTCGAAATCTCGGTGGTCATAGTGAAGAATTTGGATTCGTGCATTTTCTCATTGTCATGTTCACCGAAGCGTAATTGTAAGGTGAGTTTGATTCAAATTAGGAATACATGAAAATATGAGCATTTTGCTCTATTGCACTATCTGTCTGTCTGTCTGTCTATCTATCTATCTATCTATCTATCTTTCGTATTTAGTTTTTTGCTGGAGTCTTGGAAATATCTGATTGAATATTCAATTCGTTCTTATAAATAATTCTTATTGTGTCTTCCCTTTAAGTTTTAATGTGTTTTGTGCGTGAGTGCATGTATTACGCAATCATTTTTCAAGCGTCTCTATCGATCGAGATACCACCAGATAAAATAAGCTGTTATCTTCCTCTTTGTCTGTGACATGAAAATCGTATTTTCTTTCCAAGAAATATTGCTTGAAAAGTCGAAACATTACCCATATGAGTGAAAATTTCAGGTTTTCAATAGTTTTCCTTATTCGAAATAATCGGATACTACAAGGCCTATTTTTCATAGAACCCGATTAGAAAAATTCAATATGGGTTACCATATCATAAATTGATAATGGTCAGAAACGCAGTTTCATACACCAACGATCGAAACGTTAGTAATTCTATCGATATAAGAGCCTTATATTATATGCAAATTAGTATGTTTAGTTGTACAAATGGTTGTCTATTTTGTCCGATTCCTGTTATAACGTAAAAGTTATAATGGATCGGTCCATGTGAAATAGATTAAAAGAGCCAACAAAAACAAACAATTGAAGGGTTGTAATAAAATGAGATAGGCCGTCGCCATGACAATAGACAAGGTCACAAAGATGCTGGATTAAAGAAAATAAAAGGAAAAAATAAATCGTTCTACACTTCTTTCCCTTTCTTTCGTCTTTACAAGTAGCCAATTTTGTAAAACGTCACAGACAACGAGGAAGTTGCAAGATATTCGGATACATTTTTGGCCGAAAAAGTCGCAAAAATGGTTAAATGCAAAAATAATAATGATAATGGTCGTTTATGATATCACCCCCCTCCCCCCGAAAAAAAGAGAATTTACAAAAAATTCTAATGCAACAAAGTAAAAATGACTCCAAATTTGAAAACCAAAAAATCTTTTGATAGGTTTGACGATACCTATATCTACTACTTTGAAAATAAAACATAAATAAGGCACGGGTGATATTGAAGCTTAACCAAAAATGTAATGGCCAGATGCTTTTCAAAAAGTCCAGATTTGTCAAATTGGGTCATGTAATTTTGTATTTGTTTACCCTCTAGAACAGCTTCACTTGAATTGAGACATAGAATTGGAATACTTGAATTATCAAAAATAAATTACCAAATAAATTAGATTTATGTCCCTTAGTGTTTATCCATTCATGAATAATGCCGTCATTTTTATAGGTATATGCTAGTAATATATATGATGATCTAACTACAATTCGGGAAATCTCTGTGTATATGCACCGAGATAATTCAACAATTGGCCAGTTTACGAAATTGATATTTGCCAAATATGTGAGTCCTTGCACCGAACATTGCTGTGTCGAGTTTCAAGCCGTTTGGATTAACGGTTCTCAATGGGGTGGGGTGGGGTCGATTTTCAATAGAATTTAATTTTGAAATCGATTTACTCTTTTAACCGAATATCCTACGTTACCAGCGTTCATGGGCTTGTAGTTTTGAAATGTTTGAGAGAGAGAGAGAGAGAGAGAGAGAGAGAGAGAGAGAGAGAGAGAGAGAGAGAGAGAGAGAGAGAGAGAGAGAGAGAAAATCAATTTTTTCTACGGAATGTTCTTATAGAACGAGATCAAATGCAATTATAGTAAGGATGACGTTACGGAATCTGACTTGAAATTCTGTTTCGATTATTATTACTATTAACAACGATATTTCTGTTTTGATTGTTGCTATTAACAACATCATAAACAGAGAGCAGCGTCTTATTAATTCAATTTTAACAATTCGGAAGATTTTCACGAAACCGTTTGAGGAATAAACGACAGACATATTGTGGCAGTTCCTTTTGTTTATCTTATTTTATCATGTTCTCCTATCTTTCATCGGAGAAGAAGGTAGGAGAAGTATTTTTTTCATCGATGTGGAATGATCTTCACATAAGAGTATATTATCTCCCTTTGATTTAACAGATCTAAATTTAGATATGAAAAATCTGAATTGACAACACTGAAGCGAGGTAACTGAAATACACCGAAGCCGTAAATTCGGACAACGGGCGGTATTGATGATGATGATTATTATTATTATTATTATTATTATTATTATTATTATTATGATGATGATGATGATGATGATGATGATGATGATGATAACTACCTCAAAAACTACTCGATATAAATCCATGAAATATTCTGTGGGTAGAGATTTTATCATCGGGAAATGTTTTTAGTGAACTAGGTTTTGAAAACCATCCCTCAAAATATGATTTTAGAGGGTTTCAAATCGGGACAGGGGACGTCTATTAACATAATTATTCATCAATGGTAAAATTACTTTTCAATGACTTGAAAGAATAATTTTTATTCCATTTTCTCATCTCAATCCTTGGAGATGAAAATGTGACGTAGACTGGGTTCTTTATTCAGAAAGAAGCAAAAACTTTTTTTAACCTATCTCATAACCCGATATTTATTAGTTGTACGTGGATGCCTTGAATAGCGGCGTTTTAATTAGTGCATGTTTTGTTGTAATATGGTTAAGGTACATTTTTACAAAATACGGAATTTGGGGATCAGTGGTTATGTTGATAACATGGAGGAAACTTTTTTTTTTCACTTTCAGGGGTCCAAATCAACAAGGGTCAAAATATTGAAGAAATTTCTTTTTTCATTTCTTCTTAGCGGTGGAAATTGGAGATTTTTTTTTCTCTTTCAATCTTTTTTTTTCGAGGATGGGATTTTTTTCTTTTTAGGGGTCAAAACGGAGTGTTAATTATTTTCTTTCACTTTTCGGGGTCGAGATCCTAAGGAATCTTCTTTTTTTTTCACTTTAAGGGTCATGATCAAAATTTCTCACCTTTAGAGATTAGAATCGAAGGGTAATTTTTTTTTCAGTTTTAGAGGTTGAAATCATCGGGGATTCCCTTTTCATTTACTTTTAGGAGTCATATCGGAGGGGGGTAGATTTTTTTAAACTCCAGGGGGTCCAAATTGAAAGCTAATCATTTTTCGACTCTTAGGGTTCAAAATGTAAAGGATTTTCTTGCCACTCTTAGGAGTCGGATTTCAAAAGATTTTTTTTTTACTCTACGGGGTTAAAATAGGAGGAATGTGTGATTTCTTTTCTTGTCAAGGGAGGGGAGATTTTTTCACTTCTAGGTAACAAAATCGAGGAGAATTTTTTTTCCGCTTTAAGGGCTCGGAATCCTTAGGATTTTTTTTTTACTTTCAGGGGTCAAAATGGGGGGAATGGGGGGCAGATTTACTTCACATTCAGTGGTCAAAAATGTTTTTTTGCCACTTTTAGGGGTTGATATCAAAGGGATTTTTCTACTGTCAGGGGTCAAAGTTGAAGGGAAAGATTCTTTTTTCCTCTTTTAGGGGTCGTACTCCAAAAAAAACTTCTTTTACTTCAACGGGTGAAAACGGAGATGACGATTTTTTTTTCACTTTTAGGGGTCAAAATTAGGGGGGGGGTATTTTTAGGGAAGATGTTTTCTCACTTTTAGGCGTCGAAAACAAAGGGAATTCTTTTTTTTTTTCATTTAGGGGTCGAAATGGGGTGGGGAGTAATCTTTTTCCATTTTCAAGGATTAAAATGCAAGGGAATTTTAACAAAGGTTTTTAGGAATCAATATCGAGGGGATTTTTTTTTTTTTACTTTTAGGGGTCAAAGTTGAGACGGAAGTTTTCTTCGCTTTTAGGAGTCAAAATCCAATGGAATTTTCTTTCACTTTTAGGGGTCAAAATGGGAGTGGGGATTAAACAATCCCTCTCGATTGTCACAAACCTTTTTTTTCAGATAAGCCAAACACCCTTTTTTACAATAGCTGCCCACTAATAATAAATAAATAAATAAATACATAAATAAATAAATAAATAATGATAATAATAATAATAATAATAATAATAATAATAATAATAATAAGAAGAAGAAGAAGAAGAAGAAGAAGAAGAAGAAGAAGAAGAAGAAGAAGAAGAAGAAGAAGAAGAAGAAGAAGAAGAAGAAGAAGAAAAAAATTTGCAGAAGAACTAGGTATGAATTTGAACAGTGGAGAGTACTCATAGAAAATCGATGGGAAAAAGATGAAGCATCATGTAAAGACGCAGGGTCATAAACAGCTTGAAGTAAAACGGACAATACGTCCTCCGAATTAAAAATGCTGATGTAGACCAGAAAAAACACCAATCAGTGGATTGGAAGCAAAAGCACAGGGATTTACACTGACCGCTCAAGCACCAATTCGAAACTTTCGGGTAAATATTAAAAATGGTGACAACCCAAAATTCCGCTTCTTTGTCTTGCATACAGAAACAATAGACCATATCGTATCTGGCTGCTCTTTTAAGATCCACTGAATACAAGTTCAGACCTGACAGATTGGAAAATCCGGAAGCATTACAGAACACCAACAGATAATAACTGGTATGATCATCAACCAGACTCAGTAACCGAAGGACGGAATGCCACGATACTATGAGACTTTGCAATAAATGCCGACAGGACCATCAAAGCAAATAGACTCGACATAGTAATCAAGGACCACCATGAAAGAACTTGCCTTTTGATTGACATTAGTGAGCCTTATGATCGAAATATAGCTGTAAAGGAAGTCGTGAAACTAGGCAGCTCCAGGACCTTGAAATCGAGATATAGAGGATGTTGCACTTGAAAACACAAACTGTCCCCGTTATTTTCAGGACACTAGGGATGATCAATAAAAGCACCGAAAAACATCTCGCCCAAATCCCTGGGGAATCCTTTTTCTCACAAATCCAGAAGAAGGTGCTTACAGGAGCTCTATCATCTGCTGTATACTGGGAAAAAAAACCCAAAATCAGCTGCAACACACACACACACACACACACACACACACACACACACACACACACACACACACACGCACGCACACACATACACAATAAGACTGGGTGGAGGTTGTCCATCTCTTCAAACTTTTTTCTTAAGTTTTTGGTAACGATTCGGCAATAGACTGTAGGAGAGATAATAATAATAATAATGATAGTAATAATAATAATAATAATAATAATGATAATAATGATAATAATAATGATTTAACATTCTCTAAATTAAACATAATTGCTATGTCATCAGAACATAAACTTCGTCACCCCCCCTCCCCCAGCGTGACAGAGTACAAACACACATTGCTAATTATCATAAGTGCATGTTATTGACGAGAAATTTCACTGTTCAAGTAAGATTGATAATAGTGTTCATTAACTGCGATGTAAGTCAACAGTTTTGAGAACGGGGAAAATTACATGTTAAGACCAGATTTGCATTGGTTAACGGTGTTTGTATAGAATTAAGTGACTTGAAGAAAGAATGGCCAAAGAAACACAGACAGCATTTGTAACGAAGAAAGAAGGCTGTTATCTTAATAAGAGGGGGATAATATGAGAGAGAAAGAAAACTAAATTATTTCTAGTTTTTCGCTACATTACATTATATCATTCCTTTTAAAAATCTATTCTCGAAATAAAAGTAAATTACAAGAGAGGAAGAAAGAAGGAAAAAAGCAGACCAAACATTGTTTATGACTAATGTATACACTTCATTTTTTTGCCAATGAATTGTTATTATTTTTGATGCAATTAATGTTTGTTACGTGTGTTTTAAAGGGGATTAACACTAAAAATCAGGAAACAAATATTTTTCAATACTATTGATATTTTTATCTATCGCAGAAACAAATGTGACAAATGTTGCTAAATACTGTCAAAGATTCTATGTACAACGTCGCAAGTTTTGAATAGCCTTTTTCTTGTTAGTATTTGTATCACTTTCTTATTTCATATTTCAGTCTATTATTCGGATTCATTGAGTATCAACTTAAGCTGTATCTGGAGGCTCTCCCCAATTCCAAAGCACCTTTTCATCAGTATTTTGACAGATTTTTTGTAACACTGTCGCCTGGGCGCTCTCAATTCTCCATCGAAATTCAAACAGTCATTTTAAAAGGCTCCGTGGACTTTCCAAGCGCGTCAATAAAGACTGGTACAATTGCCAACTTCCTATTACAATTTTTCCCAGTTTATTAGAAAGTCAATATTTTTGACAGGTTATCATTTTCTATCTATTTTACTCTGAGCTCTTTTGGAAAAATGCAGTCAACATTCAGTCAAATTTTAGTTCTCCTTGTTTACAAGTTTATTTATTTTTTTTATCCAAGCACAGTATCGAATACGACGATTATCTACAGGCATATGTAACATAACCCTAGCAATGTCAGGCTACAGAAAACCCAGGATTCATTGATCAAAGCCTATACTTTTATAAATAATTTTGGCGTCTCTTAAAAGTCTATGTACGCCTAAACCGCAGAACCGAATAAGACAAATCTCTGCAGGCATATGTAACATATCCCTAGCAATGTCATAGGCTACAGAAAAAACAGGATTCATTGATCAAAGCCGATACTTTTATGTATAATTTTGACGTCAGTTAAGAATTTATGCACGCCTAAACCACAGGACCAAATAAGTCGAATCTCTGCAGGCATAGGTAACTTGACTCTAGGAATGTCATTGGCTACAGAAAAATCAGGTGTCGCCCATTTTGAGATCACATAATGAGGGTCCAGTTCTGCATTATACGTACATTGTAAAACGATCCCCACTTTAGGGCAACACGATATCTCATGGAATTTGTATGAATTTCAATGGGATTTTGTTGAAGGGTGAGAAATGAAATGCAGAAGTTATGATCGAATTTTCAAGCAGAGCCATACACAATTGCCTCCCCTACATTCTAGCTATTTGGCCCCCAAATTCATTACTCAGAAACTACTCAGTCAATCGTGACCAAGATTAGCATAGATTCCAAGTATCGAATGGAGATTTCAAGTATAAATTTTGGGGACGTTCCATGCACGATTACCTCCCCTACATCGTACCCAAAATTCACAAGTCAGAAACTTCTCAGTAGATCTGAACCAAACTGACCATGAATATCAAATATTATGAGGGGATATCAAATATAAATGCTAATGCTATTTTTTGCACAGTTACACCCTACAAAGCTATGTATCTCGTCGCGCTATCAATCGGTCGATCTGAACCAAGCTTGGTATGAATACTAAGTATCATGTAGGGATATCAAATATAAATTTTAGCGCCTTTCTATACATAGTTATCTCCCCTATATTCTCTCTATTTGTCCCCAAATTCACAATGCATAAACTTCTCGGCTGATCTTAATTAGAATGTGCAAGAATACAAAGTATCACGTGATCTCATTAAATTTTTGGGACTTATCAATGTATAAGATATGCATCATACATATTTTCCCATCAAATCCATAACCCAGAAACTGCTCAGCTGATCTGAACAAAAATTGACTACGATACTAAAAATCATTCTGATCACCGTGACCCAGTGGTAGAGTACTCGCCTGCAGTTCAGTAGTCCGTGGTTCAATCCACGGTCGAGTTATACCCAATGCCTCTCCGCTAAGCATTCAGCAAAGGCACTACAATTGAAGAACGTTCGTATCATTTTGGATACACTGATTCTCGTAAAATCTACCGAAGTTGAATAACGTTATGCCTGTTCCTAGGTGAATATCAGGTGCCGTATGCAGAATGAAGCTTCGACGGGCCAGGCATACCAGAAGAGGGTCTTACCAAACGATTACTAGTGTGTACCTAACTCTGCACAAACCTCGGTGAGGGTATAAGCGGAGACCGATGCTACATCTATATATATTCATTACAATGTGGGGATTTCAAAGTAGGAGGATCTACATAGTAGGTATTCGTCTGAAAATTCATTACTCGGAAACTACTGAGCCAATCTGAACCTAACTTGGCATGGATACCAAGTACAATGCATGAACACAAATATATTTTGGGGGTATCGATCCATTATAGTTACCCTCCACCCCATACATCGAAGCCGTATGCATACGCCATACATAATCTCCAAAAGTTATCAATTTCGATGAAATGTTGTGAAATGTTTGGAAATAGCCACGGAAGTAAT
>OY735207.1:21002772-21005272 GCA_963457665.1 Thysanoteuthis rhombus | reverse complement strand
CAATACAAATGAGATACTTATCATTTTTTAATGTCGTAAAGTCGTGTCAAATGTCCATGTACAAAACATTGACTAAACCCTCCTGAACATTTCTTAAGATAGATCTCCGAAATGTCCTTGTAAGCCGAAATGTTTTCCACGCGCTCTAAACGTATCTAAATCATTTCAAAATCCATTGACACCAGAGCTATTTGTTACGTGGCAAGGTAACTTCTTTCATGGAAATTAAAACTCTATCAGAAAAGGAATCTGATAGCTCAGTGGATTTAGTTCGCGGAATCTGCCTGATTGAAAGATTTCAGTGACAAGGAAAAATGTTTTAAAAATGTTTTAAAAACTCCACTTAATATCTTAAATTCTTCGATTAAATCACTTCAAATTCTTCTTTCAATTAGGATCTCTTTAATAGTCGCTTGCGCACTAACTAAAACGTACACCAGGACGCTTTGATTGTTGTTTTTTGTTATCGCAACGTGCATGTTGTTTTTATATTCTACGATCATTAAGTAAGGAGCAAGAATCGGAAATGAAAAAACAAACCCCGTCGAGATTTGAAACCATAGGTGTAGACAAAACAGGTTAAAAATAACGCATCTGGAAGAGTTTCAGAAAAATATAGCACTTACTAAGAGTTTGATAATTTTAGATGCAGGGTTGTTAACGTGCAATCAGAAACAGTCAACCAAAACTGTCACTAAAACAGTCAACGTAGGTTTTTTTTCTTCAGTTTTTAGGATAGTTTGGCTGGTTGAAAAGCTATGCATGTATCGTGTGCGCAGGTCACATCGACGAAGCTAGAGAATTGAAAATGAAAACTTTTACTTCTCATCAATGTCAAAAAAATTTTTTTTTTTCAATTTTTTAAATCTCCCTAAATAGGTTTTGTAGTTTGTGGTGGTAGAGGGGGGTTCAATGTACAATGTAAAATCATGCTAAATTCAATGCTGGATTAAGATTTTGGAGGCTCCCTGGGCTGCAAGTGTCGTAAGGTCCCCAGTAAAATTTTAAAAAAGAAAAACTAAGTTTAAGAAAAATTAAATATATTTCTATAAAGTTAATAACAATTAAAATTCAAATATTTGCTTTTAGAAACTTGATAGGTACTAATTTCTTCAAGACATCAGTGAATCGAAAGTTCTTGAGAAAATCGTTTTCAATTATACGATATATCTGTGTACTGTACAGTATTTCATTTTGCTGTGGTATTTTTGTTACCCCCCCCCGACATTATATATATATATATATATATATATATATATATATATATATATATATATATATATATATATATATATATATATAGCTTCAGACCTGGAGGCCGATATCCTACCTCCGAGCTACGGAACACACACACACACACACACACACACACACACACACATATATATATATATATATATATATATATATATATATATATATATATATATATATATATATATATATGTAAATGAATGATAATACCCAACATGAAATAACAAACTACACGTATGACATAAGCTATATGATACAATTGTACCTGAAAGGGAGGTGATATTTGATCAACAATGATGGGGTGTCATCTTAATGTAACTGTTTTGTTTTCAAAATCCCCGAAACGGTTAGTTGGTAAACAACTAGTTATCCCAATAAAAAAAAATCACACATTGTGCCATAATAACGAAGTTAAACAGGGGATGGGGATACTGAAGAAAATTACATTAATTGCATTGACAGATATTGGGAAATAAATGACTGGAATGACACAAAAAAAATGAAATTTTTTTCAATGTTTACTGTTTAAAGCTGTAAAGCTTTCTTGACTATCTATCTATCTATCTATCTATCTATCTATATATATATATATATATATATATATATATATATATATATATATATATATATATATATATATAGGCCCTTTTTCAAAGAGATGATTTAGAGAACTTATGGTACTTAGATTCAGCTTTCACAGATGAAATAATTTAATCAGTGGAGGCCCTACCGCTGAGGGTACCCCCGAGCTGTAGCCCCTAAAGCCCATGACTTCACACGGCACTGGTTTAATTATTCCCCTACTCAATGTTTGACTGCGTTTTTAGAAAATTTAGATTTTTCAGTGATCTAACAGAAGGCAAAAGAAAAAATTTATTCATCGATCACCTCTTTTTCCAAATTCTGATTGATCACCCCAAGCATAGAATGCTTCCAAAAGACGTCGGTCACATGATGGTTTCTATTGAGTGACTAACCAGACCTGTTATTCTTTAGTACTTGCATGTTTATCTTGATTGTTTTAACCACAAGGTTTCGACCATTTTACCCTCAGGCTTTTTTCAAATATCTCGAAACTCGAGAATATTCAAGGGAACATTGATTAACGCATATAAACAATACATTCAGCGACATTTCCTGTGCTAATCAAATCATTAAATCCTTCCAAAAATTGAAATTGAAGTAGGGGAAAATATAAGTAGTTAATAAGTTTATTATAATTATACAATCATTACGCTTGTCAAGT
>OY735207.1:20990272-20995272 GCA_963457665.1 Thysanoteuthis rhombus | reverse complement strand
CACTCACGCAAAGTGCAAGTACACACGCACACGCGCACATACATACACACACGCATAGGTACATCTCTCTCTCTCTGTGATCCCCTCTATCTATTTATCTATCTCTATGTATATATATCCGACACATATATATATGTGTGTGTGTGTGTGTGTATGCATTTATATATGATGCTTATATATATGAATTACACACACATACATACACACATATATATATACACATGCACAAACGAGGGTTCCTATGTAAGTCTACAGTCTGACACACACGCACACACCTATATATATCCGATTTATATGTACAGATATATGCGTGTGTGTATATATGCATATGTGTATTTAATATATATATGAATTACACACGGAAACATATATATATATATATATATATATATATATATATATATATATATATATATATAAAATTGCGCTCATATGCATGAAAGTAAATATGTTAGTCTCCAGTCAGACATATATGTATATATCTTCATGCATCGGATATATCTACCTGTACATACATGTCCATGTATATATAATGTATATATAAATACATATGTATAAATTATGGTTCCTGGGTAAGTCGTAGTTATCAACTATATACATAAAAAGAAATCAATATTCATTTAGGTAAGCGTTGTGTGGTAGAAATAGAATTAGAATGCCCGTAGAAAGTGGGTGCCTCTAATATATATATATATATATATATATATATATATATATATATATATATATATATATATATATATATATATATATATATATATATATACATATATATATATATATATATATATTGTCAGATAAAAATCACCTGATAATTCATACTATTGGCATAAGGAACACACATAACTTTGATTGTAAAATAGAAAGAAGGGTAATACATGTATGTCTTCGAGCTCCTGACTTGCCTACTGTGTGGTTAGCTCAGTTGGTAAAAAGCACACGTTGATTGCTTACCGGTGGACTCATGTTTGTCCTTATCTCCTTATTTCTTCACATGATCTGAGGCCACTCGATTTGTTACAGAGTAACTTTATATATATATATATATGTATATATATATATATATATATATATATATATATATATATATATATATATATATAAATGTACATATGTACGAATACATATATATATATATTAATCCATTACACACTCACATATGTATGTGTGGGTTCTAAGTGAGTTTGCAGCCTGACATGAAGCTATCTGATAGATTTTGATCTTGGTTTTTCACACACTAATGTCATTAAGTGTATGTGATTATTATTCAAAATTAAACTCGGTACAGAATTGACAAGGAAAAGTAAATATCAGTTGTATGAAAAAATGCTTCTATCGTTATTAGATTGTAGACACACACACACACACACACACACACATACGTTTATATCTATATACAATATAAATAGTAGACCTTCGTTAAAAACGGACTCCGTTAATCCCGATATCGGATAAAATGAACAAAATCTGAATTGGAAGAATGATCAGAAAAATTATCTCAATAGCTCATAATCATAGTATCATAACTGGATCACTTCAGAATTATTATTAAAATTACGTCTCCAAATTCAGAAGTGAACAGGCTTATAACGGTTTATGGATTTTCAGAGGAGTCTGATCTCAATCAATTAGACCTGAAGAAATTAACCAAGTTATGTTAAAAAATTCATTATGTATATATACAAATATAAATATAAATATAAATATAAATATAAATATATATATATATATATATATATATATATATATATATATATATATATATATATATATATATATATATATATATATATATTTCTTGTTATACGAAGTATCATGTTCAGTGTATAATATATATACTTTCCAATATCGTATATGTATACAGTATCAACTCCTGCCATTGGTCAAGTCAGACTATCCGCGAAAACGGACAACTCCCCTTATTAGTCTGTTTTAACGAGAGTTCGATGCATATATGTATATATATATATATATATATATATATATATATATATATATATATATATATATATATATATATATATATATATATATATATGCATAAAAACATACATATATATATATATATATATACTAAAAATTCAAGAAATAAATTGCCCAATACGTGTTTCTTGTTTCATCCAATTCAAAAATCCAACTTCACTACTTAGTTTATCAAAGTTTTTTTCAATCAAAACTTCTAAATGAAGTTGTATTTTTAATATCAAATATATATATATATATATATATATATATATATATATATATATATATGCATGAAATATATATATATGCATAAAATAACAGTTTATCATATATATATATATATATATATATATATATATATATATATATATATATATATATATATATATATATATGAATTCCTCTCAGTTCATTCTTTTCAATGGTAGGTACAACAATGTATATATATGACAGGGGACAGATCAATAGATTGAATAAACATAAGATGTGTAAGTGTGAGAAAGAGAGAGGGGCGAGAGCGAGAGAGGGGGCGAGAGAGGGGGCGAGAGAGAGAGGCAGGGGAAAGATGGAGATAGAGAGACAGACAGAAAGGGGGAAATAGATTGCTTTTGATACATTCATAAATGTAGTAATAGAAAACAGAAAGAATTGTCATTTGTTTTTAATTGTTAGTCTTTGTGCATCACACACACACACACACACACACACACACACACACACACACACATACACACATACACACATACACACATGGACATAATCCCACAGCCAAATAAGAATGAAACTAATACCCACATGTGCGCGCAACAATGTAGGTATATACAGACACACATGTGCATGTGCAGAGGCATATATAGACATTTATAAGCTGAAATACACAAATGCACTCGAAGTCGGAAGGTGTGTATACATTAGGGAACATTGTAATTGTTTAAACATTTGCATGTTTATAAACGAATGTATATAACTATCCGCAACTATGGACACAAAGCATTGAAAATCCAGGCTGAACTAATCATACTTCTCATGTACGCCATAAATATTGTTCTATATTCCCCAAATACTTCTACAATATCATCTTGTTTCATCTATGTTTGTTTGTATATTTGTCTTTCTCCAATTTGGATGGCATCTCGTTCATAAACTTACATTGATGCACATACACACCACATACACACACACACACACACACACACACACACATATATATATATATATATATATATATATATATATATATATATATATATATATATATATATATGTATATATATGTATATATATTTATATATATATATATATATCAAATGAATGACAGTATTGATAGTTTTCTGACGTTTCGTCCGTTTTATGGACTTCCAGTAATTTTAGAACAGAACTTCCATTATTGTGATTCACATATTATATTGTCAGATTATTTTATATAGAGAATCATCGTATTGTATTGTATATGCCTCATATCTCATACTATACATCATTTAATTGTTTGGAACACATACCATTACACGCATACATACACACATACACACACACAAACACACACACACACACACACACACACACACACACACACACACACACACATATATATATATGTATGTATATGATTATAAATTGCGTTATATTATATTGAACATTAATTAACATTAGTTTAATCTAGTTCAAAACCATGAAGAAAAAAGGTGTATTAAAATTGTACTGCGACATTCTTGTAAGTTAGTTGGACTTGTCACATGTATCATTACAAATGGTAGTTTCTACACAGTAAAACGCAAGTTATAATTATTCAGTCGGATCATATATCCATTTCTTAATCCATAACTGTCGTGTTGAAACAAACGAATAGAGCAATTATAGACTGAGAATAAACGAGACGAGAATTTCGAGTGAAAACAGTTATTTGGGCCGTTGTATTAACGGCGACTGTTCAACTCAATGATAAGAGCAACGCTACCTTGAAGCGGCTACCCTATCGGTCGCAGATTCAAAGTACATAAATATACATATTGAAGTAGACAGCAATGGGTAACTGAAATTAAGATGTAATTCGATGTATACTTTATGTACCATGATGATTTAGTTTGATTAATATCCGAAATTAATATTTCTCTGATAGAAGTAATAAAACGCATATATATGATTATTTATATATATATATATATATATATATATATATATATATGCATGTATATATATATATATATATATATATATGCATGTACTTACATATACATATATGTATATACACACACACACATACATATACACACACACACACACACACACACACACATATATATATATATATATATATATATATATATATATATATATATATATATATCTGCTATACATTCACATGTATACATACATTCACCCGCAGCATTACCTCCAAGCCTTCACCATAGATGATAACCCCAAGATCAGACATTGTTCCGGGGCCAAGCATCATCACCACTAACATATATATATAGTTTTTTCATACATACACACACACACACACACACACACACACATATATATATATATATATATATGTGTGTGTGTGTGTGTGTATGCTTAAGTACGTATCAATAATCCAATGTGTGATGGGTTTATTTCATGATATATGATTTATGCATTATTCCATTAAGTGCTCTGTGCAGTCAACGTACATGTAATGTTCCCAAAACTACGGAAATATTTGAAAATTCAACAGTTTTTATTGATGATAATTTTGTTGCAATAATATGTATGCATAATTAAAATTGATCGTTGTTCTGTGATTTTTCATTTTGGAAAATAAATACAATTGATAATCATATCCATGATACTGAAATATTACTAGATTCTTAACCACCTTTCCTGATTTTGGAATTTCCGGTACAAATTAACAGACTTAAACGCTTTTTACCTAAACGCAACATTATACTCATTTCTTTATGGACATAGATAGACAGATAGAGACATGCTTCCTCTTGTAATTTGAATATACTTATATGAAATAGTGTGTACTTGGGCGTACGTACGTATTCACTTCTTTCTTTTCTCTTATT
>OY735207.1:20982772-20985272 GCA_963457665.1 Thysanoteuthis rhombus | reverse complement strand
AATCAGCATTATAATTTCTACCTTTCACCTGGGTTTCAACACCAAACATTTTTGATGGTGAGAAATACTCCCCTTGTAGGGTCACTCAAACACATGTTTATTTATTTTGCTTCTGTCGAATAGTGATTATGAAGCTAATCTCACAGATTATTGCAATATCTCAGTATATTTGTGCGTCCATATGTTTCTACATACTAGTCCATGACCCATTACTTCGCTGATGGTAATCATAAGTGAACAGATGAGAAATTATGTAAGAAGTGCAATGCCCATTCCTAAAGAGTATGTTTTGAAGGGACCCACAGGACCTTATGGTGTATGGAGCGGCCTGCCATGAAATGGTTTCCCGTCTGTCGTACGTAACTACGGCATCAAAGTATTCCATTACTTCTCTTTAGGGCGGAAGCCGATGGATATGATTCACCGAAACTATGGGGAAATATCTATTGATCTTTAATTTTGAAAAAAATATTTCTTTTTGATTTGTGGAGAACCGCTGATCCAAAAAACCTCGAACTCGACAACGCACTGCCTTGTGTGCTGACTGATACATCTGGCGTATGTATCTTCATACAAAGGCCAGTTGTCAAGTAATCACAGTGCACAAACCCGGACTTACACAGAGAATTCTTCAGATGTATCTATCGATCTATTTACTTACATTGGCATCTAGACGGATGAATACATGTTCCAAACATGTATACACGTGCTTATGGGTGTTGATCAATAAGTCCGTAGCCTGACACATTTTTTTTTCATGAATTTTCATTTGAGATATTTGTAGTAAAATGTTCGATGTATGTGATTAGTGTGCTTTAGTAAGAAAGGATATTATGTCGAAAAAAATTAATATTTGTCGTAAAATAACTGTTTATTTCCCATCAGTAGGCTACATACATACTGATGAACTTATATATATATATATATATATATATATATATATATATATATATATATATATATATATATATATGTATATATATATGTATATATATTTATGTGCGTGTGTGCATGTGTGCATGTGTCATCCATACATAATTCTTATTTGTATATCTATTTAGGTTTGTCTACAGCATATGTATGAATATGAATAGGCAGGGAATGTTAACATTACACATATATTGTAATTCTTATTTTTGTGTATTAATAAATGTATTTACAGTGTTAGATATTGAGTACTGTAATTAAAAATCTACAATGGATAAAATGTTTGTATTTTCGCAAGTTATGAATACATATTATGAAATATATATATATGAGGATGTGTATCCGATATATATATATATATATATATATATATATATATATATATATATATATATATATATATATATATATATATATATATATATATATATATATATATATATATATAAGGATGTGTATCTGACGTATGTATACACACATATGCATTTAGGTGTGTGTGTGTGTGTGTGTATATATATATATATATATATATATATATATATGCGTGTGTGTCTCACACATGCATGTATAAAGATATATCATACGAACAAACAAATATTTATTGCTTCTTACCTTTCGATACACACCCACATATACACATGTATACACACACGTGTGTGTGTCAATATATATATATATATATATATATATATATGTGTATATGTATATATATCACCAACATATATGCACACATATGTTACCCATCTTTCTACCTAGTTTCGTAGTTTCGTAATAATGAAGGGAAAAATGAAAATAAGAAGATATAGATAGAGTGAGGAAAAGAAGAAACGGGATGAGGAAAGGAGAGTATAAGTAGAGAGAGAGAGAGAGAGAGAGAGAGAGAGAGAGAGAGAGAGAGAGAGGGGGCATAAAGGAATAGAGAAAAAAAGAAAAAGAAATGACGATTTGAAAGGCAGAAGGAAAGATGCGGGAGGAAAAGTTGGGCGTGGCTCCAGGGTGAGGGATGAAATAGGTGTGGCCTAGCACCAAAGGTGGAATAACGTTCCGACTATTCGGTACTGATCATGTATGTTCGTGAGCGTACCCGTTTTCGTAGTTTGACTTCTTGAGTCTTAGATTAGTATGGCACAAGGACAGTCATTACACTGGGGCTCACTGTGAGTGAACGGTTTGAGAGACTAGCTTGTTAATCAACATTCTACATCAAGCGAGGGGGCATCGCAGAAGATTTGGAGGCCCAGGGGCTTGGCTCTCAGAGGGCCCCCGCCCCCAACATTTAGACCAGTGGACATGGAAGATATTAAGATATTACAAGGGGTCTGCGAGCTTGTTGAGTATGCAGTCCTTTCGAAAGCTTTGACGTAGCTAGAAATTTCAGGACCCGGTTGGGGAACTTAGTTCCTTAAGGACCCCCTTCCAACACTTGGTGAGATTTGTTATCATATAATGTTATAGAAATGCAGTAGGCAAACTACTGCTATCAATAAAGCCTTCGGGGCTCCGTCCATTGAGGTCCTTGTAACGATTTTAAATCTTCTCCACCCCGCTTCTCCACATAGCCTCTCTCTACGAC
>OY735207.1:20885272-20980272 GCA_963457665.1 Thysanoteuthis rhombus | reverse complement strand
GATCTAACCAATCAATAATTTAAAAATGAATTTTGAAATCAAACAGCGTTGTCATCTCATAGTGTTAATAGATTGCGTTCATTTTAGCCAATCGATAAAAAAATCTTCTGGTGAAATGAAAATTTCATGTGGGTCTTTCAATGATTTTTTAGACAATACTATTGTAAATATAGTTAAGGAATGAATAAATTAAACAATTTTCAGTAAGAAATCTACCGCTTGTTTTAAAAATATAATTAGAATTTCAAAAACTCCTTTCACGAATTTTTAAACGTTTTTCTGGAAATAAATCAGCCCAAATTTGTGTCTTAGCAATGAGAAAAACACATTTTTGTTAACTATAACGTAGAATTCAAATCTTATAAAGTCAATAGAATTTTTCTTTCAGTTACCAATAATTTCAGCGAAGAATACTCCCGTCAACTAAACTGTGCTAAAAATGTCCAACATTTTGCATTAAAAAAAATGAAGAATAAGTTTTTAACTCCATCACCTTTAACTGATCGATATTTTAATCGGGATTTTCAACCGTACGAGGTACAAAGGAGACAAGATCATGAATGCAGTTCACAAATAAACAAAATTGAAATTGTAATCTGCGCTATGCAAAAAGCGGTTTGCTGTCTGCTTCAATGGTGTGTACCTCCCATGATTTGAAATACCGGTTGATCGAAAAAAAAATCCAAAACAGAAAAATACATGAAGATACATGGAAAATATAGTCGGGCATTATTTTTCATCAGTCCTTTATATTTGATTATTCATCCTTGCTAAAATATGTTTAATATAAGTTTCAGTTGAAACACCTCATAGAAAGAATAAAAATATACATTTTAAAAATATCAAAATAATCGGAATAATCGATAAAAATGATGAATTGAAAAAAATACCAAGTGAAGATAAACTTTTCTTTCCAGATCTGAAGCCTAAATCAGAATTTATCGAAAAAAACTAAAAAAATTACAGGGAAAGTAAATATTTCATTTGATTTCCGTATTTTTTTAAATTTTGAAGTAAGCGTTGTTTTCTAAGAGTCCTTGGATTTTTTTCTAAAAGAAAAAAGTAAATATAATTCTTATCTTGAAGAGTTTATCTGTAGTATGAGTAAATATCAACGAAAGCGTGAATACATAAATAAGATAAATCATCAAATTAATAAAAGTTGGGGTAGGTATCATATGTAAAAAATTGTTTCCGAATTTTGGAAATGAAAAATACTGTCCAAAGAAATTCGTCCTTTAACAAATAAGTATCGAAAATTTTTTTATCAAAATCGTATGATATGCTGATTTTTACCAAATTTATAAAATTTCTCAGGTCTCCATTTTATGCTTAGATTTTCATCCATTTCATTCCTACCTAAATCATCATTTTTAATTGAATTTTCATAACGATCCATGAAAAGTTTAGAGGACAAGTAAAATATGTTTCCGATGACACAAATGGCTTTTACCTTTTTCACCTATCATTTTCGGCTGGTTGCATAAACTATTACCTTCACGACCATTAGGTGATATTTTAATATAGATATAGACAATTCTATTTTATAAGTGCGAAGTTTTTAGGAGAGAAAATTAAAAGAAATCTTAATAAAAAATAATGATAAGAATAACAATGTCTCAAATAATCATTGATTCAGGTAATCAACAATTTCTTGCAAGGTTGATTGAATTGCTAAATCATGAACATAATTGCAATGACGGCAATTTACTTATATATTTTACTGTGTGATTCTCTTGGTTATCTCTCTGTGGCCATGGACTCTTCCACTTAAGGATGACCAGTTTGCTGATAAAATCATTTTATCAACAATTTCATTATCAACTTTCTCATTAAAGTGGTTTTTTTTCAGTTAAAAAAAATCCATAGAATTTAGATACAGGTGATCCTCGCTTTTGAAAAGTTCTATGCGACCTTTTCACTTTTTCGAAAAAAGCGAAACGCGAAAGTAGCCATTACAGAGAGAGTTCATATCCTCTTCCTCTCTTTTCTATACCCCAGTTTCCTGTACCTCCGACCATTAAGACCTCAAATGATTCAGCCTGTTATACCATCCTAACCATTTCTTTCAAGTTGCTTCTGGGAACGCTCAAAAAATTTTACCATAGAAATTAATGGTCATTATTTCTTCGGTTTACGCCATTTCGGCTCTTATTGGAACGCTCTACGTTTGGATAGCAAGCAAACCTGTATGTTCAAGAATGTTTTTTTTCAAAGGGATTAACCAGTATTATGACTGTTACAGAAATAACCATTCTGATATTTAGGACCTTAGAATGTGTTTTCCATCATTTTTCATTGGGATTTCTTACGTCAATCTTGAAATTAATTGGAATTTAATATTCCATGTTCCCTTTTATTCACAGAAATTATAACAATTTTCTAAATAATAACAATATTTGCATGCTATCTATCTATCTATCTATCTATCTATCTATCTATCTATGTTCATATCTGTCTATACATCTATCTATCAATCACAACGTATCCATATCTACTATCCCAGTATGTTCATACCTATCTATCTCAGTATCTTCATATCTGCGTATCTATCTATGTTCATATCTATCTATCTATCTATCTATCTATCTATCTATCTATCTATCTATCTATCTATCTATCTATCTATCAATTAATTACATTCATAATTGAGAAGTATTAAAAACGAGTGTATACACGAATGAGTGGGTAGTATTTATTGTGTATCTATCGAAAATTTCTTGGAGATTGGAATTTTCATTAGCTAGTTCATAATAACCATTTTTGATGACCGCCAGTAGAATCATTGTCTATGCTTAGTTCGGACTAATTTCTCCGGCTTTATTGTTTGGCTTTGAAAAATTGTTTCGGCCGTATACCCTCCAGCCTTCCTCAGATGTCTCATGTCTTATGGAATGTCGTCGAACCGAAGGTACACGGCTGAAAAGTTGTGCAAAAACAGAATAACAAAACGAGGAAATTATATATATATATATATATATATATATATATATATATATATATATATATATATGTATATATATATATATATATATATATATATATATATATATATATATATATGTGTGTGTGTGTATAAATGTGTGATAATTATTAAGTCTATATTTTGCTCGGCACTAAAGTTACTCAGTTGCTAAATCGAGCGGAAATGAGCCTTGTGTGGGTATCGAACCTGCGTCTATTAGGAAGCAGCTTATGCACGGCTAATCTCTTACCAACTGAGTTAACGACATCCTTGTCAAGGCTGGGGTTTGACGAGTGCACTTGTATCATCCATTTCTCTATTTTTCGATAGTGCGCGCGCGCACACACACACACACATATATATGTATATATATATATATATATATATATATATATACATATATATATATATATATATATATACATATATATTCACACACACATATTTTTAGAGAGATAGATTATAAGTATATCTATATACTTATATACAACTACATATCCATACTAATTTTCTCTCTTGCCCCCTGCCCCTCCCTCTATGTAAATCGATGCATAAATTTTGAGAAACTTCAGGCATCTAATCGATAAATTGTCTCTATCATAAGTATTGAACACTATTGGAATGAAGATTTTTCAGATTGATATGTACTTGTGATATATATATATATATATATATATATATATATATATATATATATATATATATATATATATATATTTGTTAGATACACATATTACTGGTTAGATTAATAATTGCGTACAGATAAATACTTAATCTAACGTCATTTTTTAGAACAACATTTATTTCACACACACACACACATACACACATATATATATATAAGATTATAATCTTCTTTGTACTCAAATATTGAAGTATAGAAATATGTATATGTATTGTGATTGCTTCGGTAAAAAATCTAGTAAAATACTGTGATTATTTATATTAATATATAGAAATATATCATGTACTCCACATAATCATGATTTAATATCGAATTTACTTACCTTATGCCTATAATACTGAGATAGGTATATATTTTTGCATGTTATCCCAAAATATTTAATTTTTCTTATACAAATATAATGCTGCCAAGCAATGAATTCATATGATTAAGTATGATCTTCTGCAACCGTTGGCTCTAATTGTTTAAATGTTAGAAAAACAGGTCTGTTTGGTCACGAAATAGAAAGTGTCACATAACTAATGTCGTTTGGCAGCATACCATGTTGGGATGATCAATTAAAAATTGGGATGTCGTGATAAATGAATATTACTTCTCTCACCTTTCGTTGGGCAGTGATCAATTAAAAAAGTCTGAATTTTCAAAAAAGCAAAACAACAAAAAAAAAAAACCACTGTGAAAAAATATCATTTTGTGCAGATGTCTGTCCGCCTGTCCCGATATTCCAAACCGATTTATAAAATTGAGAAACATCAACGAGACCGCATCGCCTGAGGTAAACGATCGTGGACTGATGACATACACATGAGCTATGAAACGAATCAAGATTTCACGCATGAAGTATCGTCAGTCAGATTGGGTGAGGGAAGGAGATAACAAAGCGGCGAAAGTGGCCAGACAGACGGCCTAATTAAAAAATAAATGCCATCTGTCAATATAAAAGGGTATTTTCATTTGTTGCTCATCTTGACTTGGTAGGTACCAAAACGTTACAAATTTTGGCAATGATTAAGGAACGTCTTCATAAAAAAAATGTAAATGGTATTACGATAATTTAAATATCTTCTTAGACGTTTTAGTTTTGGTTTTAATTGCACAAAGTTAGTCATAAAAAAATAAAATTAATTTCGCTTTCTTCAAACAGGTTTTAGATGTTTTTGTCGTCAATTTTCATCATAAAAATTATCTTCGAATACGCCATAATTGAAGCCTGTCGATTGCACAATTTAATCTCTGTTATTTGAAATCTCCAAATGCATCCGTTATAGAAGTACAGAATACAACGAAAATTAGTTAATTTGATGATTATTTAATTGTTTTGAGAAAATATTACCTACTTTTTAAAATATAACGAAAAGAATATATTTGTTTACATCAGGTGTCTATAAACAGTTAAATGAGGACGAATGGATACAGAGCAAAAGCCTGCTTAAATTTACGAGCATTTGATATAGCAGATGATGTATGGAAGACCGAAAATGACAAAACCTAAATTACCCACAATGGCAAAAGTATATTTCCGAACATTAAAATACTGTCATGATGGGCTACACTCAAGTCTATAATAGTCATGTGTATAACTCTAGAATTACGGCTTCCTGCCAACCAATTCTCTGCATTTTACTGTTCTTCCCAGAATCTATGTAACACACACATACACAGACACACCGGCAAACGCACACACCAGGGCGCGCAAACGCGTAATATTCTTCTTAAACATGGGAATAAATGCGAAATAAATTAGCCCGCTGTGTAATTCGAACCCACATCCTTACCGTAGGGAACCTGCTTGGCATTGTCGGTAGAGCAAAGGCAATATTTACATTTGTGTATGAATAATCATTATTCGTACATGCATTGGGCCATCAGGAATATCTGTATTTTTTCTCGCTTCTTTTTTTCTCTCTCTTACTAAGTCTGTTTTTTCTTTATCAGCACAGTTTGTTCCTTCCTTTCTACCTTACTCTCCTTATTTATCTTTCTTGCTTTATATTTATTTATTCATTCATTCATTCATTCATTCATCCATCTATCTATCTATCTATCTATCTATCTATCTATCTCAGTTTCATTCCATGCATATGAATATGTGCGCGTGTGTGTGTGTGCGTGAATATATGTGTGTGCGTGCGTGTATGTATGTGCGTGTGTTTGTTGGAAATACATTGTGCTCCATATTTTAGAAAAAAGGGAATTAAACATAAATCAAAATCAATAATTCGATAAAACAGAGCATATAATGAAAATTTCATTATATATATATATATATATATATATATATGTATTTATACATATGTGTGTGTGTGTGTGTGTGTGTGTGTTTATATATCTTCGTGTCTTTTTGTATGATACTATGTTAATCTGTTGTAAATATGCACCAGAGTCTGTTTGTGTAGCCATGAATATTTGTTCTCAGTTCGCAATACATTTCATAATTGAATATACGTATCAGTATTTATACAAAGCTTAGCCATACGTATGGATCATACAGTTAGCAACGGCCGGGCTTTCTCAACTGATGCACTGCAAAAGCATATATATATATATATATATATATATATATATATATATATATATATATGTATAAATGATTACATATTTTATTGAGTTTGGATATATATATATATATATATATCCCCTTGCACATGCATCATTTTGAGTGCGTATTATTATCGAGTTTTCATTGTCATGCTCTGACTTATATAAAAATGCATAGACGTGACGTAGTGAGTATATATATATACATACACTCATGTGTGTGTGTGTGTGTGTGTGTGTGTGCTTAAAGCAATATTGAAATTTGTCCACTTGAAAAAATGCCATCGCATTGAAACAGCAAGTCAAGTTATAGTGACTTATAATAAAATTATTGTTTTATTTTATTGAACTGTTATTCACCTTTATTGATCATTTTCCAAAATATTGGGTACAGACTCTCTCTCTCTCTCTCTCTCTCTCTCTCTCTCTCTCTATATATATATATATATATATATATATATATATATATATATATATATTTATAATAAAATAAACAACAGACATGTGTATATGGATTAATGCATTATGTAGATCTAGGTGTTTTAAATGAAGCAGAGAATACAATATGTATATAGCCATTGAAAAAAAATCTTTTCTCATTTCATAAATACGTACATACGCACACACATATCTATAAGACGTATCAGTAAATGGACTATTTATATCAGACGATCTGAAAGACAATTTATTTGGAACTAATAGGCAACGGTTTTACTCGGTAGCAAGTAAGCAGCTTTAAATTGTGTAAATAAATTGAGAAACGTGCATCATGCTGAGATCAAACCTACGTCCACCTTGGGGGGCAGTCTTATATGCAGGATCTGTTCTTACCAACCCAGCTAACAACGGCCTCATGGCAAGGCAGGTGTTCGAGACCTACTTATATTACTCTTTTCCTTGCTTGACAATCTTTTACTTATCTATTTACACGATCTAAGGCCGTTCGTTTGCAACTGAGTGAAACTGGTGCCGAGCAATTAGCTCTTAATAAATAGTCTTTAAATCATCACATTCCGTTGGATTATAAATTGTCCATTTTCTGATATCTTTACTGATGACTCCAGCCTTGCCTTGATAGCGTTGTTTGCTGAGTTGGTCAGTGCAGGGTCGGAGTATAAGGATACTTCTAAAGTGGACACCGGTTGATCCCTGCAGACGCTCAGTTCATTATTCAAAATACATAAATCTAAGTCCAGTAAGTACTGAGCAATTCAGACGTAATAAATTGTCTTTATATATATATATATTATTGTGTCATCCACAGACAGCTGTTTCGATGTATTACATCTCTTCTGTGTGGCTATAGACTTTATGCAGTACCACTGGGCATTAAAACCCTCACATCGGAACCGGAGGCCGATATCCTACCTCTGGACTACGGAACTGTGTGGTCAGTAAGGCTGAATTTAAGCGATATATTCATTTACGCAGAAACTTCTCATCCACCAGAGTGCACAATTCCTATGGAAGAGCATTGCATATATATATATATATATATATATATATATATATATATATATATATATATATATATATATACATGTATATATATATATATATATATATATATATATATACACGTATATATATATATATATATATATATATATATATATATATATATATATATATATATATATATATATATATATATATATATATATATATATATGTTATGGTTAGATTTCTGGACTGGATATTTAATTCTTTTTAGGTTTAAAAAAAACGTTGGCATTCTCAGATTTTTTTAAAATCCAAGTGAGGGGATGCATCTCATTACATTTTAATAGGCCTCTGTTTTTATCAACAAAATCTGTTTGGGTTAATTAAAATAATGTGTCTAAGCAGAAATTTGTAACGTCATTAGACTTATGCAAAATATTACTTACCACTCTTGAAGAATGGAATTGCCATGAAACACGTGTCGAGTCAATCTCCTTAATCCTCTGTAATTATTAATTACTATATCCATCGGATTATATATCCATTTCTTTATGATATATAAATATATAAATAGTTATTCATACTCATGTACACACATTGTATACATACATCCTTTTTCATATATATCTTGCATTAAATGAATAAACCAATTAGTTTAATTGATTACTTTTAATCGCAATTTTAAATGAGGACTTTGAAATCTTACATATATTTGAAATAACTTTCTTCGTTACCCCTTACTCAATGAAAAATATGCATGCATGAAAAAATGATATTTTTTCCTCCTAACTATATTTTTGAACTAATGAAATATTAGTTAAGGGATTTCAAATGGCGGTGGGCTGGCCATGTTGCAAGAATGGCTGACAATCGATGGACATCACGACTCACAACATGGATTTCCCGAGACCACATGTGCAACCGAGGCCGGCAAAATGTTAGATGGAGAGACGAGCTAGACAAGTTCAGGAAGTACTGGCTCCGTGACGCCCATGATAGAGAAGTGTGGCAAATCCTGGGGAAGGTCTATGTCCAACGACGGGCGCTAAAAGACTGGTGATGATGATGATGATGATGATGATGAATCAAATGAATTTAAAATCAATAATAAAACAAGAAACGGGTTTTATATCATCCGAAAGTAGAGAATTCCAATGAAAACTTTTCGTAAACCGTTAAGCCAAGTTGCAAATACCATTAATTTATTCAGGAAATCTTTTGAGCATTTTCGCACTTGAAATGGTGTTGGCTGTGTATATTAAGCCGAGTCGTCGGGTGATGGGTTACAGGAGACTGGAGTTTGAGAGACAAATGAAGAGGGCACGCACCGCCTGTATAACGGCTCGCTGAACACTTACCCCCCCCTCCACTGAGCGCCATTTTCGCCTCTGTTCGTTATAGCGAAAAAGTGTCATGAAGCGAACTTTCTAAATACAATATATCTGTATATCTATGTTGCATATATGATGACAAATATTGGATGAAGAAGACATTATTGAAATATGATGTTTATCAACTCTGCTGTGTATATTTCAACTTGTAAAACCCTCCCAAGTCGTTGACTTTTAATGAACATAAAGTTAGCTAATTTAGCTAATTTCACGATGTAAGGAATAAGAAGTTTCTAAATCAATTCTTCTAAAAATTCAAATTTATCTTAATTAATACAGTTTGGTGTTCATACATACTTCTAGAATGGTATCATCTGTTTGTCTCTTTTTGCTGGGAACGAGTCGAGCCGTCGGTGTATGAACCATCAATCTTTCTCTTCGGTATATGAATTTTTTCTGTAAAATAAGATGTTACTCTCTTTCTTTATAGATTTCATACCCGAAGAAGGCCGTAAATGGATCGGTCGAAACTTCGTGGTAGCTACAAAAAAAACAGTACGAAGAATGACTATGCCTAAAGCTCTTCAACTCATAGGTAGAGTGTATGTGGAATGGAGATCGTGGGGGGAAAGGACATTAGCATTGAAGATATTGTGTTGAGTCAGCTATCAAAGGACTTCAGGATTACTTCTATGGCTCTTCTCGTCTTGGCAGACAGTCTTAGATAGACTCAGAAGAATTCCTGAAAATATGCACATTCAAAACGACCAAGGCAAATCGTGTAAATTCATATGAAACAGTGTTTTGTGGGGTATTGAGGTGTGCTTAATTCAAATCTACTATCTGTCCAGCCAAAAAATGGCTAACGATGCCTAAAAAATGAAAAATCCAAGATAGCCACCGTTCCGAAAATGTGTATATTCAAAGTGCCGGAGGCAAATCGTCATATTTATGGAACATCGAGTGTTCAGGGGTATTGAGAGGTGCTGAATCAAAATCGCTTGGATTCTCAGCTCAAAAATGGCCGAAAATAGAGAAATCCAAGATGGTTGCCGAGCTAAATGTATTTATGTACATATTTTGTTTCGACGGAACATGGTAGAAACTTGAATGAAATTTACTTCTGTAGGTTTTCATATATTGAAAATTCATTGCCATAATCTGTTTTTCAGATTGAATCTGCTGAAACTGCCAGGATCCCATAGATAATGCGAAAATTGCCGTCTTTGGTGATGAATAAATCGTCAACCAAATAAGTGTAGAAACAAGTTGATCTTAGGTGTCCCGGAATTTACGGATTTTGTAGTTTTTCTTAAAGTATGACAAATATGCTGCAATCAGCCGAGTGAAATAAACAATGTTAATCCGCTTATAGGTCTTTTGGGGGTATATAAAAGAAGTTTTGATCTGAAATCACCAATCCGAAAAAATAAGACAAAGACATCTGTCTCTCCGTATGAAGTTTTGAAACCTTCCAAGGACAAGTAAAACTCAAGTATACTGAAGCATCTTACAAAGGCTCATAACAGAGCAGGGTGCAACGTAACCTAAGAAAATATTCCCCAGTATGATCTCGTGGCGGTCTTGCTGTCTTTGGATACGACTAGTGATAGTCTACATTCCACCAACGTCTGTATTAGCAACCACACTGACACAAGAACTACCTGATCAATGGATGGTCAAGCAATCGTGATAGTACTTAGGAAGTCGTCCAACATTAGAATATGCCAACACATTTGCGAACGACTGTGCCGATGATGGGATCAAAATACCAGAGGATTGATGTTGTCTTCGGAAGGCATCAAGAAAAATCAATCAAAACAGACACGAGGATCAAACACAAGTAGAGCCACCTACCGGTACATCATAAAATCGAAAATGACTCAGTTCCTATTCCACAAGACCGGTCCAGTTTTACGTACTACTTTGTAGACTTATTGAAGACAGTCATGTAGATAAACCAGATCTTGCTTCAGATCTTGCAGTCTCCTTCTCTAGGATGCTCATGCCCATCTGATTTCGTAATGCTTCCATGCTCATATGGAAACAGTAATCGTGTCCAGGTGTTAGACAGGCATGCATATTGTAATTCCAACACTATGACAGAATGGGATGTACACATCTTTACGTGAAAGTTTGAGCGTCCAAGACTCCGAAGTATTCCCCAGTACATGAAATTCGCAGGTTGCTATGTGATAATCAAGTGGACACACTACTTGCCTTCAATGCTTTCACTGGCAACAGTAGTCCAGTGAGAAAATAGCCTGGAATGTGATGCAAAAATATCACACTGATCTTAATGGCCTTAATAGGGAAATCAGCAGAAATCCATCTGCAAGATATGTACCAGTACCCGATGTTGATTAGTGCAACTAGGCACACTTTTTTGTGCTCAAGAGACTCTTCTTCAGATGCAGCCAAGTTTCGCATCGTGCGTCCTCGCTATCAAGCAAATATATGGAACCAGATACATTTGCCATATCCAGATCTCCCAGGGACGGTATGGATTGGAAGCACTTGTATGGTCAGTTAGTCTCACTGATATTCTCTCTCTCTCTCTCTCTCTCTCTCTCTCTCTGTGCCAACAATGCTGAAAGCTTGAAACTACCCCATGTAGTGGTACCAATAGATGCTCCAGCCGACGCTGCAGCAATAGGAAATATTGCATGGAAAGCATCGTGGTGTGTGACTGCGGGAAGCTTGGCAATAACTGTCGGAACATTCATGATGACTGAGAATGATTCCATGTGTGCACATATTATGAATTCCGACGCAAGTGGGAAGCGCCAAACTTATCATGCTAACAAATAATAATAGTTAAACCACTGTTTCAACCTATCATTGCAGACGGGGATGGAATAATAATTGCTCGGGGGTATTTCGGAAAGATAGCCACAAATATTGAAAAACTCAGCATCAGCCGACAATTTGAATTTCAGAGACGGACAAGTTTTTTTTCCGGTAAATATGAGTTACGTCGCCTTTTATTTAAAAAAAAATGAAAGTGGCTTTATATTCCCAATGTATGAAAACCTACAGAAGGGTCACCCAATATCTCCGAAGGCAAATCATGTCAATGTCTGACATACAAGTTTTTTTTAATGGATATCAAGCAGCTCTCTACTCTGATCTGCTTGATTTAATTACTTATCTGAAAACACAAAACAGAAAAAGGGCGACCATCTTGAATTTCCCAATTTTGAATCATCATCAGTCATTTTAAATTCAGCACCCATCAATACCCTTATAGAACACTGCTTACCACTAATTCGTATGTTTTGCTTCCAGGTTCAACATTTCTTGAAAATCAAGAGAGGTAACGAAAACTTAGAGCTGCTGAGTCTGGGCGCTTAGTGTTGTGTTATGCCCGACTTCCAACTCCACCTCTCGACTTCGAAAGAAGTTCTTAATACATTTTGAGATCGACACAGCTGCAGAGGACCTATGATCCACCACCACCCAGCTGTCTACGGTACCTGATATTCCCACACGGTCACCCATCTAGGTACTGACCAGACATGACGTTGCTTAACTAGATTTGGCCACAACTAGAGGATGACATAAGGCAAAGTAATGCCTGGTTGATTATGGCAGTCAAAGAACTGACAATAGGCTGAATGAGAGACTAGAAACTCCATACCATAAACTGATAATGGGAAGAAAAGACATGGTCATTTCAAGAGACAAGCAAATAAAAAATGGACATCTGAAGAGAGGAACCAATCAGAAAACTAAAATGGCAATGGACTTTGCATGTAGCAAGAATGTTAGACAACTGTTAGACATCGTAACTCACAATGTGGATCCCCGGATATTATATGCAAAGCTGCGACCGACAGGAAATAAAATGGCATGACAAACTAGACAAATCCAGAAAGTACTGGCCCCGTGACGCCCTCAGTAGAAAGATTTGGCGAATCTTGGCGGAGGTCTTTGTCTGCTGATGATGATAATGGTATCAAACCAAAAAACGACAAGAGACAGCCGAATAGTAAATACTGACTCGTTAGACCTGCTACTAAATACATATGTGTGCATTCAAATGTACATGAATGATTATCTAACGTGAGCAAACATTTATCTTTGAATTCAAACAGGTGTCAGATGATGTGCTACCCTAAAGTTCAGGGAATTTGAACAGCGTGAGGCGAACCGAATGTAGCACGGAATTTCGTCACAAATCTTCATGAGCAGTGCCCTTTGTAAGCCAGTTTGCAAGCATCAAGCAAGGAACTACTTCAAAAGGAGATGGTGGAACAAGGTGTTGAGGTGAGTGAATATATTTCATGTTCAAATTCCATGAAACTTTGAATAGCACTAGTACATCTATTTTGATCAATAAACATACATACACACAGGTACACACACACATACATAGGCACCTCCCTATTATGACATAGCGATGAAAATTACGTCAAGACTCCATGTGTGATAACACATTAAAACAGCTTGGAATGAGTCGAGACTTGAAAAAAACTAAAAATTAGTATATTTGAATTATTAAGAATAGATTACCTTATAAGATAACTTTAGTACTGATGGATTCATGAATAACCCAGTCATTTTTTGTGGATATATATATATATATATATATATATATATATATATATATATATATATATATATATATTATCATGTCATCCACAGACAGCTGTTTCGATGTATTACATCTCTTCAGTGCGGCTATAGACAGTACTGCAAGGTAGAATTGAAAACCTCACATCGGACCCATATATATATGTAGATTTATATATAGTGAGAGAGAGAGACAGGATGATTGGTCTGTGTCAAGGTTGACAATAGGAGTAGTACCCTACTTCTATTAGTGTCTGGAGGAGTGGTTTGCTCAAGTACTCACTGACCACACTGTTTCCTGTGATAGGGCATTTTTTGTGAAGACATCTGGCGATAATGACGGAGCACAGGGAGAAGTGCGTTCGAGTGCATTAGTGCGAAGTCAACATGAACAGCCTCAGCCGGAATTTGAACCTGGCTCACCGATTCCGTGCTGATGACTGCTCGACATGCTTCACGATCCATTAGATACATCCCTGTAGATGACATGTACTTGTTGTACTTCAAGTTTTGTGTACAGTAATCCCTACTCATAAATAGATAAATAAAATGTCAGTTTTGAGCTGAAATAAGTAAGTTATTTCAATACCAGGTCTCTTTAGAACTTCAACTAAGCACAAATGACAGATGTTTGTGTATAGTGTGTGACAGACAAAGTCGTTTATCATCTCCTCATGGTTTGAAGAAACAACAATAGATCCCATTAGCATTTTCAAAGATTTATTTTTGCTTCTGTGCATGTCTCCATCGATTTTATTCACTTTGCATTGAAACCAAGACTAACAGAGGGCCAGATTTAAGAAGAATTAATCATACTCTTAACGTCTATCGAATAGCAAAAGTTTATTTCTATTCTATCAATACACTGTCTGTCTGTCTGTCTGTCAAGCGCCATATTAAGCTGAACTAATATCAATTTAGATATGTACAAGAGTTGATCCCTAAAAATTACACTTCTACACAATAAGCAGAGAGAGATTACCATTTTTGGCTACAGGTCCTGTGAGAATTTTAGTAATATTTTCAAAAAGAATAACAGTTAAAAGGAAATAGATTTATTTTCATAAGTCTATCAATAATTAAAATTCAAACATTTGCCCTGTGTAATTACTTTGAAACAAATTGCTTCAAAACATCGGTAAATTGTAAGGTCTTGAGAATCGTTGATTTTAGTTGTTCTTAGACGCTGCAAACTGTTATACGATGTATATGTCTACAGCAGAGTGTCTTTTTGCCATGCTATGTTCACT
This sequence comes from Thysanoteuthis rhombus, assembly GCA_963457665.1. Taxonomy (NCBI): domain Eukaryota; kingdom Metazoa; phylum Mollusca; class Cephalopoda; order Oegopsida; family Thysanoteuthidae; genus Thysanoteuthis; species Thysanoteuthis major. Next base: position 20,965,485 of record OY735207.1, on the reverse strand, counting down.
ACGAGTATATATATACAATTTATCGATTGAAGCCTTAAAATTGGATAATTTAGAACACTTATGCTTTAATTAAGCGTTCACAAATAAAATGTTCACTGAATCTCTGGAGTCCCCCCCCCCAGCTGATGGAGGCCACCAGGCTGCAACCTCAAAAGCCCATGCCTTAATCCAGCTACGACATTAAGGCAGAGTCACTTCCATCAAATTCAGAAGATTTAAAAAATCAGATAAGACCGAATTTAAAACAATGAAACTATCAGCCGTGTGTGGAAAGAGCCTACTAGAAAAAGCATTGAAATTACTGTCCTTAATCTGGACCTAGAATTTGTGCTAATGAGTAATAAACAATGGAACTATTCAACTAAATGGCTGCACACACACGCACATACACACACACACACACACACACTATAGATGCGATGGGATGATCTCATTGGTTGATCTATCTATTATGACATAACATTAAACATTACGTCATAGAAACTCTCAAGATTTCATGTCTGACCATAAATTAAAGCAAAATGAGTTTAGACTGAAAAAAAACTTCAGATTGGTATACTTCCCAGTTATTGAAAAAATACCGTACAAAATAGCTTTAGGCTATTTAGTTCCGATCCATATACAAATAACTCGTCATTTTAGACGGGCATATGCTAGTATATATATATATATATATATATATATATATATATATATATATATGTGGAGAGAGAGAGAGAGAGAGAGAGAGAGAGAGAGAGAGAGAGAGAGAGGGGAGGGTAAATAAGGAGATTGGCTGATAAAAATCACATCAATTTTAATCTAATCCCTCACGTCGACCCTCAATGCGTCGTAATGTGTTCTTCATTTCGGCTCTTCAGAATCCTGTGGCTAAAATCCGATAACCAGTGATCCCGGGTTCGCGGCACGGGACGACCTATATGCAAACGATCGTCACGGGTGGTTTCCGAACCCTATTGCCCGTAGCATGCCAACCGGGGCGGAGCGCGTGAATGTGGGACCGTGTGATTAGGGTATGACACGCCCTTTAAATTCACAGCGTGCGCTTACCTTCACTGCCTGCACGTGCACCCTCTGAGTCAGACTGGGGTCATAAATTCCCCGGTGTGGAATTTGGAAACATAGTAAAAAAAAAAAAGCCACATTAAACACCTCGAGCTCGAGTCACTAAGGTGGGTAGATTATTATTATTATTATTATTATCATTATTATTATTATTATTATTATTATTATTATTATTATTATTATTATCATTATTATTATTATTATTATTATTCCCTATTGCCTAGCGAGAATAAGATGGCTATGTGCCTTCGTGAGAATCTCTTCTCACTAGCGCATGCATGTGTATGTGATAGTGGATGTTTTAAAACGTATGCTCAGGCAAATGTATGTGTTTGTACGTATGGAATACTTATTTTATTCAGCATCCTATTCATATGTATTACTAAATATTTCACTCTCGTGTTTGTTCATTTATGTAAATAGACAAGGAAATACTCTCCTATCAATCTATCTGTCAGAGGATTTTCATAACTATCTATCAAAGCCTGTTCGTTTCAACTTCAAGTTCATATATACAAGTATACATATCAGTGTGTTCGTCCGTCTATTCATACCTATCTATCTATTTGAATGTATCCATAACTGCCTATCGCATTGTATTTTTATCTACCTCATTCAGTTAATGATTTTGGAAGACTGTTGCAAGAATGTTTAAAGTATAAGAGAGAGTTCTTACCTTGAAAATAAGCATGCGAAAACCTATGTTTCCTAAGCGCGAACGCAACGTTCTGACTCTCGTATGTAACACTTAATTATCTCAACCACGGGGAAGACTCGCCTCATATCAACTGATTTGTATCAGTCCGTCCTTTTCAGCTTATGTTTCTTTGATTTGAACTTGTTCGTTGAGAAGCAGTTTGCTAAAATCTCTAAAACGGTAAAGGAAAAAAAGGTGAAACATTTCAACATAAACCAACCAAATCTTCGGAACTTCTTTTCGGTCATCTTTTCCCCCTTAGTTCTTCCTAAAGTCAATCCAAACTCTCAACATCAACATCAATCACACGTTGAGAATACACCAATGGAGCTAGAGGGATTCAAATTTTTACATCTACTTCTATTGTGTCAAGGAAATTCTTTTCATTCTTTCATAACCCCCAAATAGATTTTTAATTAGGAGTTCAATTAGCAATGTAAGTTTATGCAAAATTGGTCCCTTAGTTTGTGCCCAGTAGTGTTGACACTTGTTTTTTTTTTTTTCTTTTTTTTTTAATTCGGAATTTTTTAGTGATCACCAACACCGGCAAAAAAGGCAAGAGAAGTTACTTATCCATTGATGACCCTTTTTCCTCTCCAATTTTTCAATTGATAATCCTCAACACAGCATGCTGCCAAAATACGTTGATCATATGATGGTTTCTTTTGAGTTACTAACCAGTATAAGCTTATATTTGTCTGGCCCGAGGTTACAAGCTGTTTATAGTTCTTAATTCTAAGCGGTCAATGGAGCAAGAATCAATAAGAATCAATAAAGCTTGATTCCAATGATCTGATGACAACTGCTTCTTTCATTTGATGGTAAGCCTTCTTCCAATTTTCTGCTCTTTCTTCTCGTTTTTCTTCAACTTTACTTCGCTTTCTTCTTTTTTTTTCTTTTTTAGTCCACCTCTTATTTTCATCTTTTTACCTCTTTCCTTTTTTTGAAAATTCTAATGTAAAAGTTTCAAGCCCAGCATGTAAATCCACAGCCAGATTAATCTATGTATTTTCCCATACGTTTCTATGATCTGACGCCACCTTTCAGCTAAATTGTAGCGTCTAGACAACGATTTTTTCGCAGAAAACCTACACGACCTCCTACTAATGCTTGATGAAGTAAATGAAGAAAGCAAGAAAATCGGCATACACATGAACTTCAGCAAAACAAAGATCATGTGCAACAACCATGTCCGAAATTAAAACACAAAGACCAAAACCGAAGACGGAGAAATGGAGAAAGTTGACCACTACATCTGCCTAGGACAACGAATCTCCGTGAAACCCTCAAAAGAGGAGGAAATCAAGAAAAGAATCACTCCAGAATTTTAAGTCCTCGACAGAGCAAGCTGTACCTTTAAAAACAAGAAGATCCCATTAATCCTAAAAAAGAAGGATATAAAACCAATGCATTATCCCGATTGTTGCTGAAACGCAGAACCTAACCAAGAGACTGACCTGCAGACTGAAAACCATGTAACATGCACGAGTGAGAATGATGCTTAACCTCACACGGAGAGATCAGAAAACAGCACAATATATCAGGGAGAAAGTAGGAGTCCGAAACATCATAGAATCCACAAGAAAACTCAAATGGCAATGGGCTGATCATGTTGCAAGAATGGCAGACAACCAATGGATATCACGACTCTCAACATGGATCCCCAGACATCACATGCTCAACCGAGGCCGGCAAATTACAAAATGGAGAGACGAGCTAGACAAATTCAGAAAGGATTGGCTCCGTGACGCCCACGATAGAGAGGTGTGGTGAATCCTGGGGAAGGTCTTTGTCCAATGACGGACAATAAAAGACTGATGATGATGATGATGATGATTGTTAAAGAACGATTCATGTTTTCATTTGATGGATTCTTAGAGGAATTTGTCAACATATTAATCTTGTTCGAACCACTGAATCCCACCAGAGAAGATTTCTTTTCTTCGTGCAATTTCATTTAAGTTCAAATGTTGAAAGCTGTCCCCCTTCTCTTGTCGCCTGGTGGTTTTGACCAGCTGGACACAGCTGGGTTTCCATTGTCAGTGACTGTTTACTGGGGCGTGATATGGCTGAGGTATGAGCAATGACAAGTCATGTCAAGCTCGCTCAGCGCTTGTCCTAAGATCAGATGAAGATAGCTTAAATGTCTCCTCAACACTAGCTGTGGGGATTGAGCCATTTTTCCGACCAGTCAGAACCTCAACTTGAAGTCGACTTCATATCAAACATGCCACTGCAGGGAGGCCAGTAAACAGCTTTGTTCTTAGCAAGATTATCTTAGTGCCTGAGTTCAGTTATAAATCCATTCTGTTTCTTCTTACTCCACACCCGGCACACTCACTATAAATTTGTGCATGTTCATTAGTTTCATTATAACTGAGATGAAAATATCGTTCGATAACAACAACAACAACAGCAATAATGATAAAACAATAATAATAAACCCTCGAGAATAAGGCTCCAAAATGAAAAAAAATTTTTAGAAAGGTCTAGTGGAATACTGGTGCCAATTTTCATGTCTGTCGATAAAACAGAATGGCCAGGAACACTGGAGCAAATAAACAAACATACAAACAAAATAATGCCCAAAGAAAATAATTTTTTCAAAGAGGTGTAGTGGAGTACTGATGCCAATTTTCAAGTCTGTCGATAAAACAGTATGGCCACGAGTGCTGAAAGAAGAAACTCACGAACCAACAAAACATTAAAAAAAGGCTCCCAAAATGTAAAAAGTTTTTTTTTTCCAAGTATTGAAAAAAATTTTTTAGAAGGGGTTTAATGGATTAATGATGCAAATGTAGACAAAACAGTATTTACAGGAGAACTGGAATAAACAAACACTCAATCACATAAGCACTTTCACTTATAAAAAGGGATAGAACCCTTCGCTATCTTTGATGGCTACGATGGTTGAATTATTATAATGATGATAATGATTATGATATTAATGATAATAATGATGGATAGATCTGTCACGATAATTACTGCTTCCATCATAATCAAATTGGGCTTGTCTACTTCGGCTGAAATAATTGCGCATTGCTCACTGAAACCACTGGTCGGTGCTCGAGTCCAGACAAGGAACAAGGATTTCAAATGCTGATTTGGTGGGGAGTCAGGTATTCTTCATTTGAAATACTGACGTAGAACAATCTCATTACCCCCCGATTCCCTATCATTGTCTACGGCAAGGGACCCACTGGATATTCCCGTCTTAGATTGAAACAATATTGTTGTTGTTGTTTTTGATGATGATGAAAGGCTATTCTCATACAATCGTCATCATCATCACCATTTTCACCAGAGAGAATGATACGATAATGATGATTTCATGATGACGACGAATGTTTGTTTCTTTATATTATATAGACTACCAAACAGCTGCAATCTACGTGCCACGACTTCATGAAAAGAGTAACTTGACCCCGAGATAAACAAAAGATGGGTGGTGCTGACATTTGGTGACCTCTGAAGGTCAATGTAGTGACTGGTCAATTTTGGCGTATTCAAGAGACAAGTAATTTTTAATGCGTGTTACCCCTTATTCAATGTCATGTATTATCTATAATATATAATTTGCTCTCGTGTGTTGTTATATTTCAAGTCTTTTTTGTTTTGTGTACGCCTGAAGGTGGGGGTGGTGTGCCTGAGATTCCCACCTTCGATTAATTTTATGAAATCTTTGATAAATATAATTTGCTTTTTTTTGTATCCCGTGCAACACCAGGTAACCCTGCTAGTATCCTCGGTTGAATATGTTGATGGAGAATCAACGCGAAGAATTTTTCCTGTGTAATTAGTATTCTTAAAGATGATATCATAAGTTGGTTTCCATGCAGCCTGAGACTAAAACCGACACAACAGATCTAATATTCACATAGGTAAACATTCGATAGAAATGAAACGGACAGCGAGTCGTGTCAGTTGTTATACTTACTGATCCCTCATCGTTAGATACGTTTCTTTGGTAGCCTACGTAAATAAGTCATATTTCAAAAAATAAGTATGTAGTATAGAATATTATCAATACACAATGCACATAATGCCCTAAAAAAACAAACAAACTATGTATACAACATAAACTATATGGTAAGAAAGGGAGGTGGTGTTTGATAAACACTGCCGAGGTGCCATGTTAATATAACAGTTTGTTTTCAAAAGCCCTAAATAGTTAAATGGTAAACAATTGATGATCCCAAAATCTATACTTTTTACCATATTAACAAAGTATATGTAAAACAGGGGAAAAACCCAAAGAAAATTACATGAATGGCAGTGATAGATATTGGGAAATAAGTGACTAAAAATTTTTTTAATGTTTAGTGTTTAAGGCTGAGAAGCTTTCTAGACTATACATATATGCATACTCGATTCAAAATTATATATCCATCATAGAAGCAATATTATAATTAACTTCAATCTCTTAAAACAATTTATTCAATTGAAATCAATGTAATACAAGCTACTAAAACACCTTCTTCACTAACCATGTATTTTATTAATTAAAAAAATTCTAACAACTAGATAATATGCCAAGGCAGTAGTACCCAATTAACGACTAGTACATAATAAGTTATTTAAAAAAGATCGAAGTTAATTATGGTGTTGCTATCTCCCATGATGGATATGATATAATTTTGAACCGAGCTGTGTACATAATGCTCATAATAATCATCAACATACGTATGATTAATCATACACGCATTATATATATGTGTGTATATCTATTTATATTGATAACACACAAACACGCATGTATGTATTATCCTAACAGACACACAGACACACGCACACATGTATGTATTATCCTAACAGACACACAAACACACACACACACATGTATGTATCATCCTAACAAACAGACAGACAGACACACACACACACATTATAACATAACTGTTGAAAGAAACAAATAGAGCTGATATAGACCGTGAAAAAACAGAATAAGAATTGGGATTTGAAACAGTTATTTAGGTCTTTGCTTTGCTGGCAGCTGTTTAGCTCAATGGTTAGAGCAATGCTACCAATACACTCACATATATGTCTGTGATTCTTTATTTTAATGCTTGCATTTTCGAGACCGCAAATATTTATCCGAAATACACTTGAGTGTATACACTACATTAACACGTGCGCACAAACGTTCGAGTTACTTGTATATAAATACGACTGTATATAGAGAGATGTCAAAAGACGTGTTGACATGTATATATAAATAGATATAAACACATAACTGTGTTATTTATGGCACTGTAGACATACAGCCGACACACATGCACACGCACACGCACATAGATACACTCATATATATATATATATATATATATATATATATATATATATATATATATATATATATAGATAGTCTACGTAGAATACGTAGGGCAAAATGACAAAACGTGTATGTGCTTGTGTGTTCGATGTGGCAACGAGTAGTGAAAGTGTTTTTGTTTTAAGGTTGAGGCTTGAATGTTGGGAAACACTTGCAGGTGTGCTTGGATGATAGCTTTTAAAATGTACGTATAAGTTCAACATGCAAATATATGTATTAGTGTACGTGTCCGTGTATGTGTAAATGCATGCGTAGAAATGTGTATATATCTATACACACATATATGCTGCTGATCATTAATTAATATACATAATTATTCATTTGGAAAAAATATATGTATTTATGTATAGTTATGCACATGAATCTAAAACGATGCTTTAAAAAAAAATAATTCGTTATTGATACTGTAGCAACATTTTAATAATACCAGTGTCCACAATTCGAAGATTCTTCGGATATCTTTGATGAAGTATTGTCAATCACTAATTCCCTTAAGTCTATCACTCTCCCAACCTTTCTCTGTCTGTCTGTCTCTCTCTCTTTCTGTCTGTCTATCTGTCTGTCTGTCCGTCCTTCCATCTGTCCGCTACGTATACGCCAGTGTGTATTTTTCACTATCAAGTAAACTCTTGTTTCCATTGAATTTTCTTGCAATATCATTTTTAAAGACTGTATAGCTTTATCCCTCCAGTATATATATATATATATATATATATATATATATATATATATATATATATATATGTGTGTGTGTGTGTGTGTGTGTGTGTGTGTGTATGTGTGTGCGTGCGTGCACAATCGTGTGTATACTTTCTACTGCAAGCAAACACGCAAGTATTCTTTTACAAGCGCACTTACGCATATATGTATGTGTGTACATCTATTTGATGCGGAGAGAGAATTTAAATTGGGCCAATGATGAATGTTTGTGCTGAAGAATTTGACACTGGCAATAAATTATTGAGTCACCTCTGCCACCTGTAAGTATGTAGACACGCGTGCACACATAAACATATTTATACGTCGTTATATAAACGGACACATTTACTTACAGACACTGAATGATGTCAATTCTCATATACATTCGAATTTTTTCCCTTATATATACACAAATACATACACGATCCTTATCTCCCGTACACTTACACACAATGGTATTCATTCACATATACATACAAGTGCCATATACATACACACACGAACACACACACACACACACACACACACACACAATGGCATCCACTCAGGTATACATTCAAATGTCTTCTCCGTCAAATAGACATTCGCAATGATATTCACTCACATATACATGTCAGTTCTCCTTGAAGTGTTACCAATGTTATACAGATGCTCACACAATATACATCGGTCTAAGACATAGTCACGTGCACGTGCACACACACATACACTCACCGTCAAATAGGTACACGTTTATACTCGTGCAAGAAAGATACAGAAAATCTTTGCATGTAGATATCGAATGAATAATGTGCATCCATGCTATTCAGGTTTGCATGCAGACACAAATACGAGGCTCGATCAATAATTCCGTAGCTTCTCACAGTTATTGGTAGAATTTTGATATGGAACTTTTTAATACATAATGCTCTATAGGTGTTATTAATATCTTATATTGAATTGAGTGCATTGACATGGATGGATATTGTGTTTAAAAATGGATCCTTGTTGTGTAAAGTAAATATTTTTCGTCATAAGGCTACGTACGAGACCTCGGGTGAATATCTATCTATCTCTCTATCTAATTCTTGTATGCAAGTGACTGATGACCCCTTTAAGTTGTTTTTTTGCGCTCAATAGTTGAATGTTAAAAGTCATTCAAGTCTTATCGCAGGCAACTTCTTTATTTCCTATTCACACTTTTACTCCATCAGTCTAGGGCGTTGTAATAAAGATCAACAGCGATGAAAGACAATCTAGTCAAAAATAATCATAATGACATGCCTGGCAGCTGCAAGATCAGATTTCTCTTCAACTTCCGATTGTTGATGATCAATACAACTTTTGTATTCTATACATTATAAATAAATTCGTAGAGATGTAAAACTTTTAAATTTGATTCAGTCGGTAAGAGAGCTGCCTATCAATCACTTGGTCATTTTTTTTTCAAATCACGATAACTAAAACTTTAATATATCGGGTTGGTTCAACGCGACAGGACTGAAAACAATGAAGAGATTATTCCGTAAATTTCTTCAAGATTGTAATAATAGGAAACATAGTCAACTCCAGCTCCCGACTTGGACGGGAGTTTGACTAAAATATTGCAAGTAAGAATTCAGATGACCTGAGACTAAGGCTATTCGCACTTCAAATAGTAAACAAGTACTACGATATGATTAATCATATGAGAAACAAGTGGCTATAGGGCTCTAGATTTGGCCTGGTGTTAATCTTTACAGCCAAATCAATTAAGACAATGTCCATGTTAGACGTTCATCCAGAATAAGGAATGCAAGCTTTAGTCTTGCAAGTGGCTTCTTTTCTTCCACTGCTTAATCTAATGGTCGTAGAGTGTATCAATCTTGAGTGTAATAATAAAAAGGAAAAATAAATGAAAGAAACATAAGTAAAAAGAATTAAACCACGTTTGGAGGTTCTAATTTGCTTTTACTCTGATGAACAAGTGTGAATGTGTATCGCTGATATAGTAACCAATGGCGATAAAACACCATGGACTTATAACTTTGCTAAGCACGTTGTACTTGAAATTAGGCATGAATAGTAAACAGTGCCTTAGGTGCATTTTATATTCGGCCATTATTTCTGCCATAATAAAGTCAAATCATAAAACCTTCGCAACAATTCTTAAAGATGCAGACAAAAACAGTATAAAGACCTGAGTTACTTTGAAAGACACTTCCAATATTTCCCTAACATTTTTTACACGATGCTACATTTTTGTAAGTAAGAACGAATAGAATAGTCACTAAATTAATTAAGATCATTTTGACACAAGGCCACGAGGATTGGGCACCCGATAGGGCATCAAAATCACTAATACTAAAATAATTTGTGCAACCAGTTTCCTAACCAAGACACCTCGGTGAAGCGCCCAGAAATAAGTTCAGCTTCGTTTAGCAAAAGGTTCAGTAAGATGGGTAGAGGGATTGAAATCACGAGGACTAATGTTTTTGTTTTTTTTTGTTTTTCTTTTGCTCTAGTTGCTTGCTAACCATCGTTTCATGACAGGCGACAATAGTTATTTCCTGAACTTAGCTTAGTCTGGCCCAGGACACAATAACGATGATTCAATTCACTACACGAACAGATAGGTCCGCGAAATCAGCTAGCGAAACATCGTGCCACTGCAAGCGCCCGATTTGATATTTACCAAACTCAACTTAGTACGGCATAAGGCCAAATAGAAAGAAGTTTTGGTAGGAAGTTTATAATACGCTAGTTATCCAGATGGAGAGGGCTCGACTGCTTACTTTGGAAATCAACATTCGAAATCATGGCATTTTGTTTGATCTCGGACATCGTAGCTATTTCAGCCACAAGTTTCAAGATTTTCTTTACTTTGTGCAAAAATGGCTTCGATCATGTAAACTAATTCTTACTATGGCGAGTTCAATCTTCCATGGATACCACATACAAGTTGCCTTGAGTTAAGCTTAGTACATACTTCTGGGTATCGTGATATGGAGTACTGGTTTACAGCCTGAACAATTTTTGCCTCTTCTTTAGTTGTGGATGTTTTAGTAATAATAGTGGAAATAGTTCTGTGCGAGAGATATTTCATTGGGGCAGGTTTGAACAATATTTCCAAAAAAGTTCCGTGAATCTGGAAGCAAAAAAAAAAAAAAAGATAATTTTTTGGTCCAAAACTAACGTCCACAATTTTAAAGTGTGGAAGACTATAAAAGGAAAATATCAAGTTTCATTTTCTTTTCCATGTAGGCTAGAAAAAATAATTTCCACGATTCTAAACACGAGAAACAAACAATTTCTATATCAAAATCTTTTCCAATCAATATTCTTACGAATGGTACAAATATTCCTGATAATAGAGTTGCTTTTTGTGGATATTTTGGGCGTCATATATCGCTGGGTCAATGACACAGCGGTAGTAGTAAGTAGTAGCAGTAGTACACAAACACACGAACACTCCTTACCGAGTCTTCTCTCGTAGTATCAGCAGGTTGCTGCACTGAAAGAGATCATTTAAGTGAAGTTGAAGGAAAGAAAATTAAAACAATCAAAATGAGAAATAAATTCAACCCTCCAAAGGAACAATCTCTTTGCCGAATTAAATATCGGGCGGGATTTATATTAAGAAAAAATTGTACGGAGAATTTAAAAGACAGATACCAAGATGTAACAGACGAGTAATCGTGGACATGGCTACGAAAAGGAAACCTGAAGAGAGAAACGGAAACGCTCATCATGGCAGCTCAAAACAAATGCATCAGGACAAACTATATAAAAACAAAAATCGACAGAACACTGACAAACAGCAAGTGCCGCCTATGCCACATAACTAGTGAATGTTGTCAACTGGTCCAGAAGGAGTATAAACACAGACACGATTGAGTAGCAACGATGATACACTAGGAACTGGGTAAACGAATGGGATTCAACCATACGGAAAAGTGGTACCAGCACAAAACCAGAGGTAGCCCAGGAGAATGGAAACTACAAATTACTCTGGGAATTTGACATCCAAACTGACCACCACATCCAGGCAAGAAGACGGGAGTTGGTAATCGTAGACAAGAAAAGGAAAACCTACCAAATAATAGACATGGCTTTGCCTGCAGACCATAGAGTAAAGAGGAAGGAGAGTGAAAAACTGGAAAAATACCAAGATTTAGCAAGAGAACTGAAGAAGATGTGGAACATAAAAGTCAGAGTAGTACCAGTAATAGTAGGCGCACCAGAAACTGTCCCAAAGACACTGAGGACTAGACTAGAGGAACGGGATAAAAGGAAGGATTGAGACTGTACAAACCACTGCTCCGCTAGGAACTGCACGGATACTGAGGAAAGTGCTAGAAATATAAAGACTGCAACACTAAATCTCAGCCGTGGTTTTACAGAGGGAGGAAAATTAAAGTGGAGATGTGAACCACAGCACTGGCTTGATAGGCGAGGGAGAGAAGAGATGTTGGCAGAAGACCTAAAGAGACTTATTGTCACTCGCAGATGAAAATATCTCCTTTCAATCATTTCAAATTATTCACTCCTCCCCGTAAACAAATGCAGTATTTTTTTCCTTAAAAAATGGATCAAGACTCACGTTGTACATCAATAATCAGCTAACTGATCTTGCTGGCTGTTGTTGGTGGGTTCGATTCTCATTGGATCTCCCGTTATCGATGGTCGGATCTCAAATTGCCATGAGAAAAAGAAAATAACAAAAAACAAAACAAAACAAAACCCAAACCAGATCAGTACACGCGCTGTACTACAATGATCATCAAGCTATTCTTGCTGGTTGTCGTCGGATTGTCAAGATTATAGATGCTCCAATTCAAATTCATGCTAAACTAATACGCTTATATAATAAACAATGAGACATTTTTGTTTTTCTATACATAACACAGGACTCTTCCATTCAGGGGTGAAGATGTGGCTGATCAAAATACTTCCTACCCACCATTTCAAACCAAGGACCTTTCAGTTGAAACAAACTCACAATTCTTTTTTCCTTCAAAAACCGTTTCATAGAAAATCCAATACACCGCAAAATTTTTCACGATGATGATGCTGGTTATGATGACGGTATTATCTTCCGTCGTCAGCACCGATTTTATGCAATGGTTTCATTTGCTAAGAGAAAAGTCACTACCATCTCCAGTTGTGGATACAAACTATTCTCTTAACCATGTGTCACTTCAGTGTGGATAATTGTAATTATTTCTCCATCTCAGTGCAATATTTAAGCGAAGACCAATAGTCCAGAATTGCTATTGCTATTTTATCGCGATTATCGCCGTCATAATCAACACCACCACCGTCCGTAGCCATTAATTTGGTCCCTGCTATTAACAAATGCCTCCACCCCCATCGACCTCTCAGTATATCATCATCTCGCTCGTTTTCGCAGGCCACCCAACTGGTCAGTGATTCGGTAGCTACTCGTCCCCCTAACGCCCCCCTCCATACACCCGCTATAGTCCTTCAAGAGACGGCTAAGCTGATCGCTGTCCGTCAGTCTCTCTGCCTACGTGTTGCCTGGGTGATTAGCTGACATCTTCAGATCTATGGAAGCCCTTATCGACTATAATTTTAAGTGGTCCGAATTTCTTTGATGAATCGTTGTGGTCACAAATTTTTGAATAGCTTTTTTTTTTCATCTTATTTTTTTTGCTACTTTTTATCTCAACGCACAGGTCACATTCAAAAACGATGTGAGCGTAGCGATAAAAAGCTACAAAAAATGATAAAAAGAAAGGCTGTAATCTTATTCACCCGAGTTGAACAAGTTTGCCACTAGGCCGTAAGCGTGGGGCAACCAGTCAAGAGCGAACTCAAAAGCATTATTTAGAAGAGCAGTCCGCTACGGAAGGTATACCAGATGTTTTTTTTATTTGAAAATATAATCATCGTTTTTCCTTCTGAAGTGCATGCAATTTGGGCAATGAGTCAGATTTCAGTTGACTGGTGAACCTATCAACGGCAGCTCGAAGCATGTACTTGAAAACTCCCTCAAGCAAGACTGCATGCATATATATATATATATATATATATATATATATATATATATATATATATATATATATATATATATATGCGTGTGTGTGTGTTTGCGAATATAGCTGAAAGAATTGAATTTAAATCCAGTTGAAGGCAGTGCCAAAACAGATTTCCTATTGTGAAGGCAATGCCGGAAAGGCTTACAATCTGACAATCTAACAGAAATCCAACAAGATATAATTGGTGCAGTAGATCCCAAAGCGAGCGATACCGCCACGAACTGTGGGGTAAGATACGATGGAATGACAAGACAGAAGGAAGGTTGTTTTCGACCGTTTTCCCAAAAAACAAAAGCAAAAAAGACAAAAACAAAAACCAACAAAAAAAAAAAAAAAGGAAAATAAAAACAGGTCTACTTTGTCACTCAATAGAAACCGTCAATATTGGTAGCATGCTGCGTTGGGAGTGATCAATTAAAAATAGGTAAAAGGAGTGATCAATAAATGAGATACTTCTCTCACCTTTTGTTGGGTAATTATCACAAAAAAGTCTGGATCCAAAGAATGGTCAAAAACTTGGGACAAATTTAGCATAAACTTACATCTCAAACTGACTCCTCCCAACTAAAAACTTATTTATTGGGGATGAGATTTTTAAAAAAGTTTTTTTGTTTACATAATCAATGAGGAGTAAATGTCAAAATTTTCAGCCTTTTAGCTCCATTGGTGCAGCCTGTACGAATGAGAGATGCATACCCAGCCAGTCACCTAGCCAATCGGACTAACTTAAAAGCTGAGAGAAACCTATGTTGACAGTTTTGATTCTTAGCATCAATAAAGTAAGAAGTACTGATTCCAACTTTATATTTTCGTTGTAAATTTTACAATTATGTTTATCCGCTCCTGTTTGGTTCATAAACATAACTTATCAATCAAATGCCTTGAATAGTGCAGTTTTGATATAGTACAGTTATGGTATTGCTGAACAAATTTATGTAAGTATAAGCTGAAAAAAAAAACCTCTTACATAATGATATGTTTGAAGGGAACATTTTGGATCAAATCAACTGCACTAATTAATGTATACCCGTACATTTGGACGAAAGTTCTCAAAACGGGCTCTAAATCTGAAAACGTTGGGATTTGACAGGCATCAGAGCAACTTTACAGCTTGGTTTTGCAATAACTTTCAGAAGAGTCATTAATTAACATTCAAACATTTTTTCGGACTTTTTTTCCGATTTCTTCTTCACATCTTTGATGTTAACACATTTCGGCCTAATATTTAAGATATCTATCTCTCTCTCTCTCTCTCTCTCTCTCTCTCTCTCTCTATATATATATATATATATATATATATATATATATATATATATATATATATTATCCGTGAGGAAAGAGAGTCTTTACAATTGGTGTTGAGGTGCTAACTTCTTCCCGCCCAGCGTCTCTATCTCATTGATAGTTGAAAGGAATGTGGACAAGCGATAAAATAATTAATCTATTCATACAATGAACAATGTGATCTTTCTATTTCTCTGTCCGTAATAATATCATCTACCTACCATTTGTATTCTTATAACGAAAAGATATTCTAGTCCATCTTTTAGACTGATTTGTTTTTTGTTTCTTTTCTGCGAATATGTTTTCATTACCAATCATCTCTTTTTAAAAATCTGGTGTAGATTATTTTTTTCAACCTCGTAAATTCAAAACGATTTTTGTCCTGATAAAAACTTACGTTGATTTTTTTCTATAGAATTTATTTTCTTTTATTTGTTTATTCACTTTATGATTGTGAATCGCGTTAACTATATAACTTATTAAAAAATCGGAAATCAATTTTCTTTCCTTGAGCATTCTCTACTTAATTTTCTCCTCCGGTTATATAGATCCCACTACCTAAATTCTATCTCTAAGTTTTCGTTCTGTTTTACACTGGTTTGATTTATGCCTACTGACAAAAAAATCTTTTTTTTTTAGCTTTCATTATCGAATTTTCTCCTTCAGTTATGTAGCTTTCATCACCTAAATTCTGTCTCCAAGTTTCTGTTCTATTTTTATTTTGGTTTGACTTACGCAGACTAACAATAATGGTCCCGTAGACATTAACTCTAGATAATCCGGTAACTCCTTTGATCTGATAAAGTCTTCTAATTTAGCAACCACGACAGCCATTGGTTATTACTGGTACTTAGTGGATTTTACAAGAAATCAATTGACAATTAGTCTACTCGATACTCCAGCACTCTCTGCTTCTAATAATGTTGTTGTCTGGATAGTTTTGATCCTTTCTCGGATGTCTGGTCTTTCCTGTCTCTTTGCACGGCTCTTGGAGACTCTTCCAAATGCCTCAATAATGATTGGTTCAAATATTAACCTAGTGATCCACATTCTTTCTGTTCTCTTGCAATCTTTTCTAACTTTTCCCTTTTTTTCAAAAATCTATATCCACTATCTGACAAGTTTTCTCTGTGTTTATGATCTAGTTTCCCAGCCTGAATTAATTGATTCAGTTGAATCTCAAAGTCCCACGGAATTTCATGTCTTTTAATCTCAAAGACGGACTCTAATTTAGGCATCTACCATCGACGGTCAAATCGCACTTGTTTGCACAATTCCCAAAAGCTATCATATGTATAACGTAAATGCTTTACAAACGATTATGATATTTATAGAAATGCATTAAAAGTTAGGGGGCTTGGGATTGTCGGTAAATGTTTAACAAATAACTCTACTGTAGGAATGCACTGAAATTTGGGGAGAAAGAGGCTGCCTGAAATTACAATTTGGGAGAAAGGCGATTAGGAATGAATGCAAACATCACTAACAGAATAGAATTATTATACGCTCAATGAAATTGCATTACGAACGATTCCACTATTGTAAATCATTGCAAATAATCTTTTTATAGAAATACATTACAAATGAATTTTACCAGAGAAAATCATTGCTGGTGGTCAGGAATGGGTGCAAGAATCACTGATAGAATAGGACAATAAAACTGTTCAAGTAAGCGCATCACTAATGATTTTATTATAGTAATGCATTGTAACCCATTTTACTATAGAAGTGCACTGTAAATCAGCGATTTTCTGTGGAATTAAAGGGAGCATTATTTAGTGAATTGGTGTGTGAAATGTAAAACGTAAATGCGTTTCCCACTAGAAATGCATTGCAAAACATTTTATCATAGAAAAAATGCATTTGAAATCGTGAAGAATGTGATTGCCAGTTGTCAGGATCTAATGACAGCGTTACTTACAAAATTAGGCAATATATATATATATATATATATATATATATATATATATATATATATATATATATATATATATATATATATAATAGTGTCATCTACGGAAGTCGTTTCGTCGTATTACAGCTCTTCAGTGTGGCTATAGACTCGATATCCACTCCAGTGCCTCTAGGTGGGTTTAGAATCTCCAGACCCGGACTCCAGTATTCTACCCCTGCCCTACGCAGAACTGGATGGTCAATCGGACCAAATCTAGCAATATCTTTTTTACACATAATTCACCATCAATCAGAACGCTCAATTCAATTGCTAGAAGAGCATTGCATAATTGCTTTTTGCAGATGGCTGCCATACCTAAGAGTGCTGGACTCAAAGGGGGGCGTTTATAATCATTAATAATTGTGTCATCCACAGACAGCTGTTTTGTCGTATTACAACTCTTCAGTGTGGCTACATATATCTATATATATAATTTTCATTTCCCCTCTTTTTCTCTTGCTACGTCGACAGGGTCGATTTTGGGGGGTGAGGTTGTGATATGCTCCAGCACCCAACAGTACTAAACTGAAAAGTTAGGTAACTTCTACATTAGTAGGTACCAATAAAAAGACGATGATTCCCAGATATTGATTATAGGAATTATACAGTTGGTGCAAGCACTTGTCGGGATCAAGGGTAAAGAGCCTTTTAAAAAAACCTTTGATCATAAAAACTGATGAATTGGAGGAATTCCTGAAAGAATATGTAGGAAAAAGAACAAATTCGACCCCCGACCAACGAAACCCAGAGGCAGATCATTCAACTGTAGTACGCTATTTAGAAGCCCCCAGAAAAAGAATCCACATAAACCAACGGCAACGAACATCATTCGGCGTTATAACTCTTCTTCCTCAACACAGCAAGAAGTCAATGTTGAACGAGAGAGTAACTGAATGATGAAAAAGGGTTTTTAATACGAGAATCCAATTGAAAAATCGCAGCTAAATCAAAGGCAGATTTTATCATTTCAATCTAAACGGTATAAATAAGGGAACAAAGTTCTTCTCTGTGTTGGGTTGGATTCAAAAGAAATTCTTTATCCCAAATTGCCAGAAACTTGATTAGCTGTTACTGCGCAAATTCATATTGAGCAATATGCTCGTTTGAACCGGAACAAAAATTCTCTTCTGGACAAGGAAGTTGATTGGTTATTCTGCTGCATAACTATGTGTACAAAGTTACAAATGCAATGCAGCAAGCTATTGTTGGGTGGGGATTGAAAATCAATTTACAGACGGTGTATCTCCAGACATGTAACCTCAGAAATAATTACTTATTTTGCTCCGTGTACTGGTACTTATCTAGTCAGCGGTTCTAACTAGCTCAAGAGATAGGAAAATTACTCGAAGAATTCATGGAATTCAAACCAAAACAGTAATTTTATAATGGAATACACAATTTAACTGATATTGCCGGAATCAAAACCCCCTTCTCTCTCTCACTATATATATATATATGTATATACATATAAGTGCATATATATATATATATATATATATATATATATATATATATATATATATATAGGTCTTTTCAAAGAAAATTAAAGATAATACAACGCAAGCATAAATATTCTGTTGGATTATATATCCATTCCTTAATAATATAATTGTCTGCGTTAAGAAACAACGGAACAGACATAGACAGTGAATGGACAAGATAAGAAGAGTTACTCAGGCCATCACCTTTCCGTCGGGCTGTTTAGCTCAACGGGAAGAGAGATGCAGGTTCGATTCCTACAGCAACCCCATATTGTTATTTCTATTTATGCTGTGTAGGCCAAGTGGCTCATTTTCCGTGCAATAACTCGGGGTCATTCCAAATGATATACCGTGTACGTATATTGTTATCTTGTTTGAGAATTGAGTTATCTATGAATGACGAGTGCTCGATATCGTGGATAGAGCAAATATAACTGGGTGTACACATAAAATTCAATGCTTCGCGCTGACTCAGAGTTTCATGCCAGTGAGTTCAATTGCTCATACACACACACACACACACACACACACACACATATATATATATATATATATATATATATATATATATAATGTGTGTGTGTGTGTTTTAATGTATTAGCTTATTCATCTTCAAAATACTATTTACACACACCATCTCTCACGTACGCATTTATACGTTTTAGTGATTTGCTGTTTTTTGAAAATGCTACTTACACACACTCACAAAATACACACATCCAAAATACACCCACATATATACATATGTTTGTACATAGAGACACATACGCACTAATACAATTGCATGCACTCACACTAACAGACACCCAAGTATATATATATATATATATATATATATATATATATATATATATATATATATATATATATATATATCAGTTTGAAGAAGAATAAAGCTACTGGAACATAAACGTGTCTAATTTTGTGAGAGTATCCAAATATGCTACTCAATTTCGTTTGTACCAGTGAACTCATGAAAGGATACCCGAGCAACATATCGCCTGTTTGGATAAGATCAAAGCGTATCATCCTTTTCCATTGATCTATTTGATAAATGTTTCATGCAATTCTACACTACGATTTCCCAAAGTTAAAATGAACGGTTCTTTTACAAAATGGGTTTGGGGAGAAAAGAAAAAAAAAAAGAAGGCCGATAGCCTTCTGAAACTTTTAGAGACTTCTATAGACTTTAAGGCGTGCAACGTCAATTCAGATATCAATTTTCTAATCCATCGGACATGAACAAATAGTCATCCTATAGATAACGGCAGAAGATACACTCGATTCGCCGGTGGTCTAAGGCGTCCCTTACCATCGACAAGAAACAAAAATAGTCTGTCTCTCGATATTTTCCTCTCGGTCTATCCTTCTTCTTTTACGTGTTTAAATAAGAGTCGCTTTTTTTTTTTTTTTTTATCCCGTTCTTATTTTACGTGTTCAAATAAGGGTCGCTTTGGTCAGTCTGTATGCAAAACTGCCTGATGAAAACAGGTCTGGTTAGTCATTCAATAGAAACCGTCACATGACCAACGTCTTTTGACAGCATGACGTGTTGGGGGTGATCAAACAAAAAATTTGAAAAAAAAACAAACCTTTCCGTTAAAAACGTAATTTATGGTGGAGAGAATTAAAAAACAAAACAAAAAAACCCCACAAAACTATGTTTTCTCTGGACATAAGGAAGAAATATTTGGATTTCTAGCCTTTAGCTCCATTAGTATGGCATGTACGAGTGAGACATAGATAGCCAATCAGCCTTTTAGCCAGGTTATCTTAAAAACTTAAGAGACCTTCGTTTATATTGACTCTGTTGATGTTGATAGTTTTAGTCGAAATGATGTTATAGACTTCTTCGTGGAACGAGATGGGTGGGAAGACGGATAGTAGAAGGGAAGGAGGAGACTAACAATCACAATTAGGGAGAAAAAAATGGCAAGCCTTTGGTAGAGCAAGCCCAACCTTCAAAAACAAAACAAAAAAATCCTATTAGTCCTGAAAAAATGAGCATACAGCCAATGCATACACCCGATAGTCACCCGGAACATGGAACCTAACCAAGATACTGACCTGCAAACTGAGAACCATGCAACGTGCACATGAGAGAATCATGCTCAATATCACATGGAAAGGCCACAAGACATGACAGTATATTGAGGAAAAACAGGACTCGGAAACATCATAGAAACCATTAGGGAACTCAATGGATTGCTCATGTTGCAAGAATGGCAGACGGCCGATGGACATCACAACTCACAACATGGATCCCCAGAATATGAGATGGCGAGACGAACTAGACATGTAAAGAAAATATTGACTCCACGATGCCTACGATAGAGGGGTGTGGCGAATCCTGGGGCAAGTCTATGTCCAACGAGGGACGATGAGAGACTGATGATGATGATGATTTGCGTCATTGTCAGCTTCATTTTAGTTGGAATGAAATTAAATTTATAAGAAAATTAGTAGTTAAATTAAGCATGACCGGTAAATTTAAAGAAATATTGATATTCTCTGATAAGAGCGACTTTTCATTCGAGCTGATTCTTACATTTGCTATTCTTACTGAAAAGAAAGTTTTTTCTCACACCAGTGGAGGTAATCGTAATTTATGGCAGTGTCCTCAAATTTTACTGAAGATTGATGTAGTCAGCATTTCCTTATCAGGATATTCCGAGCAATGCGCGCCAGTATCCACTATATGTATATTGTTCTGCATTCTATAGACTTCGAAAAGGTCAACACGTTTTCTTCTGTATTCTACGGTCTCTAGATTAAATCGTTCTAATCTTTCAGGGTGTAAGATATATTTCCCAGTCTCGGAAAAGGGTGAAAGAAAAAAGGACGAATGAATCAAAGTAAGAAATAAGAGGATAAATAAAAAAGTAAAAAAGATCGAAAGAAAGGCATACAAAAATACAAGAAAGGTATTTCTGTGAAGGAAATGAGAAAGAAAAAAACTAAAAAAAGAAAAAGGAAGAAAGAAACTAGAGAAAAATGAACGAATGATAAGAATGAATATTCAGAACCTGGGAAAAATGAAAGAAATATTCGTGAAAGAAATAAGGTTAGAATTAGTGATTGGAATGTAAAATAAGAAAGAAAGAAAGAAAGAAAGAAAGAAAGATAAAGGAATGATGCAGGTGAAGAAGGAAGGAATGAGGTAGAAAAAATAGAAATTGACAGAAAAGAGAGAGAAAAAAAGGAAGAAAATGAATGAACAAGCAAAAATACACATTTTATAGAAGCTGAAAAAAAAATTGAAGAACTCAAGAAATAATTAAACTGAGAATCTGTGAACAGAAAAGAAAGAATAAAAAAAGATAAATATATAAATAAACCGAAAAATAAGAAAAATGAAGGATTCAAGAAGGAAGCAAAGTGAGTATTTGTGAAGAGAAAGTAAGGAATGAAGATGGTAATGAGAAAAAAAAAACTTGCCATCGCAGTCAATAATTGAACAACCGTTGCCTCAGGATTTGAAGTCACGTAGAAAAAATTTCATCGAAGAATGGATATGATGAGAAAAAATATTTTCACTGGAAAACATCCGAAAAAAGCTTTTTTTTTCTAACTCAAACGAATTTTATTTTGTAAGGGGTCGAGTACGAATTTTCAAGTCTGTAGACAAAATGTTTGGGCCAGGAGCACCGGAACACACAAAAATAAACTCGTCAGAATGAGGCCCCCCAAAAGTTTAAAAGATATTCCCCCCATCCCAAATTCACAAAAACAGTTTAAAAGGGGTCTTGTGGAGTACATGACAATTTTCAAGTCTGGATACAAAACAGTATGGACAAGAGCGCTGGAGCATTCAAATAAGCAAACAAACACATGTGCATATGAAAAAGGATAGAACACTTCGCCATATTCGTTGGCTATGGTTGTGCAATGGGAAAAAAGAAAAAGAGAAAGAGAGAGAGAGAGAGAAAGAGAAAGAGAGAAAGAAGGAATTGTTGGGACTTTTTCATTCATTTCAAATCCTCTTATCATTTCAAATGATTTTTTGGGGATGGTTGCATATGAATTGGGATGTTTCAAATAATTAATTTTTTATATTCCTGCATGAATTAAATCGTCTGTTATAACAAGATCTTAGATCATGCGATATTCCGCATGAACGTGAGGCTTATGTTTGACCGAAATTTGGTGGCTCTGGGACAATCTACTTACATAACACGTCACGTGAGGGTCTATACATTATATCTGTAACATTTGCCAAGGGGAATAACAATCAAATTCTAATTATAGAGTAATCCTCCTTATTTACCTTTTTCAACTTATTTTCCATTTATTTTGCAAATGAGTGAAAATCTGGTTTCATTCCGTTTGAAGATAAACGAGAAAATAATCGCAGCATATTGTTATTAATATTTTGAAAATACAGTGCTATTCCAAAAACATTCAAATATATCCGTCATTTAGACGGCATGAGAGAACAATTGTTTTGTAATTATGATTTGATTGATTCGAATATGATATTAGAACGTAATATTTAGCCGAGAGAATATCTACATTTCAAAGGCCTTTCAATTTGTTTTCTCGTTAAGACTTGGTGATTCGAAATTTGTTTTTTCTTCTTACTTTCAATAGGTGAAAATTTTGTCTCAGAGAGTCACTTACTCGGCACAAAGAACCGACCGACGATTCGGAACCCTGAGTGAAACTCTAAAACAGGGAAAGGAGAGAATTTGGTTATATTCTCAGAAAGAAAACAGCCAATACAGACAGACAACCAGAAAGACGTATTAAATTTACAGACAGACGGAACGATAAAAACATTTGGTGGAGGTGAAGGAAGGAACCGAGGTAGAAATATGGCAGAAGGGGTAAGGACAAGAAATCAAAGATGGAGGAGTGAGTAGTTGTCGGGCGGAGTTGGAAAAAGCTCGTCTCCGTTCAAGGGGAAGTAAGCGAGACTTATCGGTCGCTGATAAAAAGGCGGTTTGCACTTGTTAACATTTGTGGTAGAAAAATGGCGCGAAACATATGGTGACTGGCGGCGGAATTGAAACCGATTCCTCACTCGGCCACCCACCCAAAGGGGGTCCAGGGGGGGGGGGCTTTTTTCCATACACTTTGAAGCTTGTGCTCGATTTGATATCATTTTTAAAAAAACTTTCGATCGTATTTTCAATTGTATTTTCCCTGCCAAGTGCGTGGCCATATTGGGGACAGCATGATCGAAAGTAAGTTATATCATTGTCCTAGCTAACTGATCATGTGTAACAGATAGTTTGAATCTCTGAATCCATTTTGAAATTCGTGTTTCAAAACGTAATGAGAATCATATAAAATCTTATTTTTAGTCTATACGAACCTGGTTAAAAGTTGAACAAGTGTTAAACTTGGTCGCTACAAATTCTGAAAAGTCAGTGCATACACAAGAGATGGTTTTCCAGGATATATATATATATATATATATATATATATATATATATATATATATATATATATATATATATGTATGTATATATATATATATATATATATATATATATATATATATATGTATATATATATATATATATATATATATATATATATATACAGAATAGTAGATTGTGGATTCGCTACACAAACTAGCTCATGTTTCTGCCCCTATAGGGCCTCATCAGGCGAATGATTGTCTATATTTTTGGGGGTCTATTTATTGGGAATTCGGTGAGAATGTAGTGAGTGTGGTAATGGGTGGTATGGGGATATTGATTTTGTCAAGGGGTTTGAACTCCATATAGGGGTCATCTCTGCAAGGATGCTTAGTAGTGGTCTGGGAGTATTTTCTATTTTGAGCTAGGTATCTTGGCATTGGGTTTTATTGCCCCTGTTGGTATCTTCTGTAGCTCTAGTGGATAGTATTAATCTTGATGTTTAATTCACAATGTGTTTGGGTATGTTTGAAGGTTAAAGATGGTGACGGGAAGTTTTGGGGATGATGGACATGGGGACGAATTGTCTACTTTACTTTTTGATTTATTGGTGTTGTTTCATGTTGATTAAAAGAAATTTAGAGCGGTGCTAGCACTGTATTATGGTCTCATTCTTTCTATTCAGTAGGTGTTCCTTTTTTTTGCGATTCTAGTAAAGTTTAGAACCTCTGATTTTTCATTCTGGCAGAGATTGCAAAAATTTTCTAAATTTTGGCATGTATTAGATTGTCTAAGAATTTTCCACTCAACTGTTGGCTTGTAGTTCATCTGGTGTAATTTCCAGTAGTGGGCTGGTAGGGACGTGCTGTTCTTGTATCTTTCGTTTGTGATCGATGATATATGGTTGGCTAATCTAAGTTTGAATGGTGTGTTCGATATGCCGATGTAATATTTTATATCTAAGGGTTTTTCCTGAGTTGATATCTCTGCCTGGTATACTATATTGGATCTAAGGCATTTGTTTTGCAGGGGACAGTTTTTCTTGTTTAGGCAGTTACAGTCAGATTTTTTTGTACCAGTGTTTTTTTTACTTATATTATTAGACCAAGAGAGTGAAGAACCACGTGAGGGCCCAATTCATTACTCCAAGTTAGTCTCGGAGAATATTACGAATTGGTCAAATGAAGTGGAACGTCTTTTGTGAGTACGTGTGGGGGGAACTTACAAAACGTCAAGAATAGTTATTTAACAACCTCGTTAAAAAGGTTGGAATGTGACACAAAGTCGGTTTTAATGTGGCGTTTAGACTGAATATATATATATATATATATATATATATATATATATATATATATATATATATATATATATATATATATATCGGTTGCTGGTCCGATTCGTGAAGCAGCTCCAATAAACAATTTAATTGTTTGTCCTTTTATTTTGTCATACATTAACCATGTAGGGACGGGAGATCATTTCGGCATAAGGGATTCTATATAATATAAATCATTCTGACAGATCATATATATATATATATATATATATATATATATATATATATATATATATATATGCGCGTGTGTGTGTGTGTGTGTGTGGCACTACAACTTGGGATGTTGTTCCAAAGAGATAACATCTCTTCAAGTATCAATATTTAGTACATGCTCTGTTTTATTGAATTATTGCTATCTATCTTTATTAATACTTTTCCAAAATATGGAGCACTATGCATTTCCCTACAAGCGCACACAAACAAAATATATGTATGCACGCATGTATGAATGTTTGTGCATCTATGTTGTTTGCAGAGGTATCCACATATACATACACCTGCAAATATGTCCAATGTTTGAGTATATATATATATTTCATTGTAGGGGCCCCTTAGGCGTACTTTGGCAGCACATGCTTACAATACCTCGTGTCTCCAAGCTGTCAAACGTAAGTAACAATTGGTCATCGTATCATCATCAGTCTTTTAATGTCCGTTGCAGGACATGCATCTTCCCTAGGATTTGCCACATTTCTCTACCGTGGACGTCGCGGAGCTAATACTTTTTGAATTTGTCTGATTCATCTCTCCATCTTGTATTCTACAGGCCTCGGTTGCACATGTGATGTCTGGGGATCCATGTTGTGAGTCGCGATGTCTAACGGTTGTCTGACATTCTTGCAACATGACCAGCCCCCAGCCATTCAAGTTTTTCTTGTATATTCTATGATGTCTCGGGCTCCTGTTTTCTCCCCGAGATACTGTGCTGTCTTGTGATCTTTCCATGTGATGCTGAGCATGATTCTCTCATGTGCACGTGAGATGCTTCTCAGTTTGGGTGTCTGTCTCTTAGTTAGCTTCCATGTTTCAGCTCCATAGGGGACTATCGGGAGGATGCCCTGGTTGTATTCTCTTCTTTTTAGGATTAATGGGATCTTCTTGTTTTTGAAAGTTGAGTTTGCTCTTCCGAAGGCTTGCCATCCTAGAGTGATTCTTCGCTTGATTTCGTCTTCTTTTGTGGGTTTCATAGAGATTCGCTGTCCTAGGCATAAACCCTTCATAATATTCGTCGATATAGAATTTCAAACTATCCGTTCAGTCGTTGAACAAGATCTCCCTTATCTCAGTAGATGATGGACCGAGTGATCAGAAGCTGGGAGGTCTGTATTATACTTGAGCGCTCCCGGTACGGACTTATCGACATGGACACGTGCAGATATCTGTCCATCCATACATACATAGAATCGAAATCGATACAGGTTTTCACCATCAAAGAAAGTGCCGGTGGCCGAGCAGTTAGCTGAAAGGAATCGGGAATCGGCGAGCTGAGCTCAATCCTTCGTCTGAGGTTTGGATTCACTTCACACTAATGACCTTTAGTAAAGGAACGAATCTATCTTTCCCCTCCGCCATCTATGGGCAAAATAGCAATATATTGAGAGACGTCACTTTGGGCATTTGTCGCCTCTTGGTCAATTTGACACATAATAAAACTTTGGAGAACTTCGAAGTCTAGCTGAGTCAGAGGAATACGTTACACGTAGAGCCCGAGCGGCTGAAGCCGTAACCAGCGTAGGGGCACAACATTTTACTTTTTCAATTTACATCAAAGAATAGGTACCTAACTCCGTTTCTCTTTGTGTCTTCGTATGTGCGTGCATATGAGTATTGTATACAAGGTGCTCCCCGAATGTGTGGCTTATACGAACCGAATATAGGACGAACTCTTGGGGTTTCGTTTTGCGAACAGTAGCCTTTGTGAACGTTGTTAAATTCCCCGAAACTTAAGGTAAAAAAATCGTATATAGTTATATCTGAGGTAGTTCATGTTGTACAAATGCCCCTGGGAAATGTATGAATCCAAATTCTCACACTATTCCCTAGATATCCTGACAAAACTTTTCTTTGCTGTCATATCATGATACTTGTATATACACACGCTCTTCCACAACAAATAGGTCGATAGGAACCAGTATTTTTCTTACATTAATATATATGTGTGGTTGTTCGTAAGTGGGTGGTGGTCAACCGTATATCGAACATGTTTTTTCGGGAGAAGATGACCTCTACGGTCGGCCATCAACCCAAGAGAAGGAAATTCCAATAAAAACCTACGACCAAAGAAACCCTACTGCTATTGTTTCATCTTCATTGATCATGACAAGTAAACCTTTGGTATAAACCATATCTGTGCCTGATGAGATGCAATAATAAAAAATATCGCAGTCGATTAATTTTTCAATGTCAATAACAGATTTTAATACTAAAAATCTTATACGACCTACTAGAATTTTAAAATGTCCACCATTTTCTGCGCACTGCCTAATCGAGGGTTGAAATCGTCCACTGGTGGGTAATATCACCCAAGTTGAGAAACCATAGTTTAAATCCTTGAGACTGTTATGAGAATGCTGCATTCCAACTTGAACCTTTGTTGCGCAGGCCTGAAAGATTTACACATATCAAGCTGTTCAGTCAAGGGTTCAGGGTGAAAATGAAAGATAGAAGATTACACTGGAAGCCACAGTTCCAATCCTGCATGCAAGTTGCTTCGGCATATGGTCGCTTGATGTTGTTACTGTCTGCATAGGCCTCGTCAGCTATCAGCGTGTTTTCAACACTCGTGGAACACCCTCTTTAATCTGTGCTGGCAAGGCCAAGCCACGTCGACGAAATTCGAATTAATTTTTCCTTTTTGTTTATCAATATCTTCGCTTTTAAAGAAAATAAGCTCCTATTTATCTTGACCTCCACGCGGAATTGATGTGACGCAAAGTTAGTTCAAAGTGAGGATAACGCACACGTGAATATGTGGATAGAAACTAACAAATTCTCTCAAGTCCTCGCAACTATTGTCGCAAGGACATAAGAGCGTTGGTCTTCAGGTCTCAAGACGAATCCTAAGCCCCCTGGACTATTACTTCACAGAGCAGTACCACGCTCCATAGGGCAAAAGTCCCAGGAACTATTGCTCCACTCTGTGTCCGTCTGGTTTCAAATGGTCTGGACTCTGAAACCAGATCCTAGGCAGAGCTTTCAAAAATAAGCCGAGATTAGTGCAACAAAAGGTTACAAGTGCAGGAGCGGCAAAAAATCCCTCCGATATAAAAAGCCATACACACGTTCAAACGGCGGTTCTGGCTGTATATATCGCTCGGGATAGTGGAGAGAGTTTTGATTAACAGCTGCATTATTTTCTCAGCTGATGAAACATGGATTGGCTACTGCGGTCTGGTGCGATTCGTCCTGCTCCAGCTTCGCTGACCATGTACTTTAAGGCTTGTCCATTGTCTTGAATTGGACGCGTTGGCGCTTGAGGTTGATTCGAAGCACCAGTTCTGCTGTGGCGAGACCATCTTCGAAATCATACGGCAGACACGTTCTCGAAGATTGCGAAAAAAAACAATAACTTTTTTTACATTGTGGATATTTGGTATGATTGGAATTGAGAATTGCAAACGCCGAAAGATTCTCTATCAATACTCTGAAGAGAAAAGGTTAGCGAAAATTTTACGCCTGGAACTTACTGAATTTACTATGATGTTCGGGAATATTATAACGAAAAACCCATTTCTTTCTTTCTTCCTTTCTTTTCCTTTCTCTCTACATATAGTACAAGCGAATGAAGTACGAGAGATTGGCGAGTGATGTGAAGCAAATAGCAGATATGTTATCGGAGAATGCATCGGTCTATGTCTTCTACAAAAACGGTCGAGGCAATCTCTGTGTGTGGCATATCGGTCGACAGCGCTCAAATACAAGGGGCGGTTTTGTTCGGTTCACCGTCGGAACGCGTAAAATCAGAAAGATTATAAATTTCGGTCCGATGCAGAGAGCTTCTTTTCATAAATCGGACATTCCAACGATTACACATTCACGTTATTGCGCACAGTCCTTTCAAGCAGATGGGCTTAGTCGGATAAAAAACAGACGCATACATCGACACAAACAGCTGCACACACACACACACACACACACACACACACTCATACATATATGGATAGATATTTGCAGTTTTGTTGTGACTGATCAGTTTTACGCCATTACGATCAACGAACAAAGATATATATATATATATATATATATATATATATATATATATATATATATATTAAAATTGCGTTGTATTATATTGAAGCTATTATTTGAAACGATCTCCCGTTATTACACGGTGAATTTATCATTTGGCCGAGACAACGTAACTAGAATAGACAATTAAAGAAAATGGGTCCGCGGCAAGAATTCATAATCATTCAGTTGGATCATGTATCTACCTCTTTATAATACACACGCACACACACACACACGCACACACACGCACACACACACGCACATATATATATAAATATATAAAGATGAGATTACTTAAAAGTTCAGAAATTTCAAGACAAATTGTTTGTCAAGTGGGTAATGTTTACCGCCATTGTTGACTTAAAGGATGGATGAATTCTCCTTTCACTTTTGACCCCTTAAAAAGCAAAACGTTTATCTTCACTCTTGAACTCTCTGAGACAAAAAGTTTCCTTTCACCTTGACCCCTAAAAGGCGAAAAGGTATGTCTTCACCTTTGAACCCTTAAAGAATTAACACAAATCAATTTTCGTTCGGTAGCTCCTAGCTACATGAAATATACCAAAGTTGATTTAAATATTAGAATTTTTGGCTCATTTTTCCACATCCAGTAGAGGAAAAATATGGAATCAATTACTTATAAAATATGGAATCACAATAAAAGAATTACAATTAATACTTTCTTACTCCATCTCGATCCTAATTCTTTGAGACATAGATTCCACTATCGAAAAACAACATAACCCATCGAGCTGGTTCCAACTTTCTCGAATATCAATAGACAAATCAGCTTAAGAGGATGGAGCCTTGACATGGACTATTTCTTAAACATTTCCACTGAACATTCCCTGTTATACTGAGGTACGGGCTGTTTACCGGTCATATCATTTGGTTGATATGCTTTTCCTGAAGAGAAGCACTAAAATTCATTTCTCTGTAGCAAGGTGCATCATCATCCCGAAAAATTATCTCATTCCATCGAAACTCGCTTTCAATCGATGGAATGAGGAAAGTGTCCAAAATTACAATGTGAACCAGTGCATTGACTGTTGAAGTGATGGTTGATATTTCTCCATGATCCTTTACCTGACATGCGACTCAATATCATAAATGGATGGGGAAATTTACTTGCTCTCTCCTGGCTGTCATCTTTATATGTTTCATTGGAACATAATCACTTTGGTCAATGGAGACTCATGATTCATCAATAAATATCACTTTCATCCAATCATCCATACTCCAGTATGCTTCTCTTTAGCCCATTGTGACCTTTTTTTCTTCTATTCAGGTGTCAGTATTGATTTTCGTTTCAGTTGTCCTGTATGTAATTTCTGCTTCATTCAGTCGATTACTTGCAACTCTGTCACAAACACCAACTTCTGTTTATATCTGTTTGTTTTGTTGTCCAATTTCTAATTTCAATGCATATTGTCTTCAGTTCTCTACCCAGATGCCTGGACGTCTTCTGGGGTCTACCTGTATGTTTTCCTTTATAATCTTCCCATTCTGTTTGTATTTGTATAAACTTTTAGACACAGTTGACAGGGAACAGCCAACGTATTTTGCCACACTCTATGTTTGATTTCCTTTTTGAGGGAGTTTTATAATCCTTTCTATTATGTCAATTGAAATCCCTCCTCTTGAAGCCACATTTTCTTTCAATAAACTCAGTCAAACAATGTCCAACAGTTCGTTATGATCTACGAGTACTCTCTTTTAACCATTGACTAATTTGCATATTTAGACTTGTGCTGGTGTTTGTTTTAAAAATTCGATTACAAGATGATCCCATTATTTCACTCAGTTTCAAATAATTCCATAATTGTTACCTCTACTTGTGGAAAATATGTGCCAATGATTTGAATAATTTAATTCGATTGTTTGAGTTATATTTCATAAAGCCATAAGCTACTGAACAAAAATGTTTTGTATTCTATCTGTGTTTTTTTCTGATATGAAGTAAAAAAGATGGATAGACATCCTTTAAATGTAGAGATTCTATATCTTTTGTCAAGAGTTGTATTAGTATGAGTTATCTCCATTGTGTTCCCGTGACCTTGTGTTGAGTTGAAAATGCGGAATCTAGATGGCCTGATAAACCAGGTTATCTTGGTTAGTGAGAGGCTTGTAAGTGATCCGACTGAGGGACTGGCTGATCAGAAAGTATGGAAAAAATTTAGTGCTATTTCAGAGGACATTAAAAAATTTTGAGAAAAAAAGGTTCTAACCGAATCTGTGGGTTGAAATTACGAGGTTCTGATCAGATAGTCGGAAATGTAGATCTTGGTGGGCATTATAGATACTTATGTCGGTGTGAATATGTTTCTAGAGGAATAAAAGTCCCTTTTTGCATGGGAATCGTCATATTTGCAAATTGGTTGTGTGCAGAAATCATTTAGTTCAATCAGTATTGCCGTAGGTGTTATTGGTCTACACACTGAATTTACCAGAATAGTGCAATGGAAAGGTGTCTTATGAGAATAACTGATCTCAGGTCATTCTGACCAGAGATTTACAAAGAGTGCCTGAAAAGTTTAATGTATGCAAGCTGACAAGAAATATAAAAGATAAGGAATGAAAAGAATAATTTGGGTGAAGTAGTTATTGATTATGCTTAGCATAGTCCAACAACATTATTATCCTTCAGGAAGGCATGAACTCAGACTCGGTTCTCTGTTCCATTACCAGATATCTCAACAATTAATAATGTCCCGTCGCTGGAAAGAAAAAGACAGGAAGCGGGCATGAGAAGAGAAAGATGCAAAATTTAGAGATGAAACGAAAAGAGGGACAGTCAGTGTGTGCGTGTGTATGTGTATGACAGAGGGAGAGAGTGAGAGAGAGAGAGGGGGTAAGGAGAGAGAGGGAAGAGGGAAAGAGAGAGAAAATAATATTAATTTGATATTCCACATTTACTTCTTTATTTCATTTACGGGGTAATCTATGCTTTGACGCACATAAACCTACGACGGTATTTAACCAGCATATAAAGGTCCCCCCAAAGTACAATTCTTTGTTAGGAAGTATAATTATACAACATATTCATCAGACAATAAGGCAATGATGAAATCAAAAGCCTGTCTTTGTGTTCTTCATCAGATGAATTTGTCAAGGTACGGCGGAAACAGTACTCTTCAAACTGACGTTTCAATAAAGAATAGAAGACAAGCTTTTAATTTCAATATTGCATTAAAATCTCATGAGTATGTTATTCGATTGAACTTTTTCATAAAAGTTTTATATATTTTGAGCCAGTGCATGTCTTTATCGAGCCATTGTACACCGTAGGTTTATATACGTCAAACCAAAGATTACCCTTTTTGTCCCAATTTGAACGCTCTGTAATCTTACAAAATTCCTTACATTCTTGCCCTTCTGTCGTTATAAAAAAAGAAATTACCGCTATCTTTTCCTCAACAGAAAATAATATCGTATTCTTTCATTATCTTTCATTTCATTCTTTTTTAAAAGTTGGCCTTTGTTTTTTTCCTTTCCCACCCCTCCGTCCTCCACAATGTGTCCCCACGGGATGAAATGGATGTCACAATAACCGCGACACTGACTGGAATTAGTGTCAACCCTGTACAAGTCTTGCCTTTCCTTCTTTTCAGGAGCACTTGACTCGCTGTTATCCGTGCCAAAAGCCGAATCACGGACCCCCGACCTTCATTTGATAACTGCTTCTTGAGCGGAACGGGGTCTTCTCTCCGGACTGTGTCCTAACGGCGCTTGTCACACTCATGAGATCCACGAGGAAAAATCGGTAGGCAGCTGTAGATTGGGAGAGACAAAGATATGGAGAGTTAGTGATATATATATATATATATATATATATATATTTTATTGAGAGAGAGAGAGAGAGAGAGAGAGAGAGAGAGAGACGGGGGAGGGAGAGAGGGAGTGAAAGGAAGAAAGATGGAGAGAGATAAAGACATCAAAGAAGGGAATACCAGAGGGGCAGAAGAAAAAAAGAGGCATTTACCGACAGAGAGAGAGGTGCTGTATGGAGAGCGAGCGAGGCGAATAGATAGATCAAAAAGTGGAGAGAGAGAGAAGGGGAGAGAGAGGGGAGAAGGAGAGAGAGAGAGGAAGAGAGGGAGAGAGAGAGGGGGTGGATGAAAAAAGAAATGGGGACATTAAAGAAACAATTGCAGGTCAGGAGGAACAAGAAAAGATGGACAGCGATCAAGAAAGCTATTGAGGGATAACTACACACACACACACACACACACACACAAACACACACAGAGATGTGGATGAAGGTGAGGGGGAAGCAGGGAAATAAAAAAAGAGGCAGCTGTCAACCAGAAGAGAAAGAGATAGGAGGCCAGCGAGAGAGAGAGAGAGAGAGAGAGAGACAGAGAGAGTGAGAGAGGAGAAAGATGAGCAATTTAAAGACAAGACAGAAAGGTTATCATGAGGGGATGTCGGTGAGAGAAAGTGAAAATAAAGCGAAAGAAAGAAAGAATGTAAGAGGGAGAGAAAGAGAGAGAGAGAGATAGAGAACGAGTAGGGTGAAGAGATGTCGACATGTTGGATGTCAAATCCTTGTTGGGTGCTGTCCTCACCCGTCCTGGCACTGATATGACACGGCCACGTGAATTCTAATAATGAAGTAATTACCGTTAATTTTAATTGGGTCATGGTTCCGTGTGTCAGGAAGGAAGTTGAATTTATAGTGTGAGAATAAGAGAGAAAAGAAGAGGGGAAGGGTTACAATCTATCTATCTATCTATCTATCTATCTATCTTGCGCTAAACTATCTATCTTGGTTATTTATCTCGTTTTATTTCTATCCTAGCTATCAGTATATCAGTTTATATCTAAACGTGCCTATCTATTTATCTATCTGAAGAAGCTGCCTATGTATCACTTGCTGCAGTAGTTGTTCTAGCATAGGTAAAAGGTCAAGATTTCGAACGCCGATTCTCAAAACAAGTGGACAGGACCACCTCCCAACTTGATGCAACCTGGACTAGATCCTAAGCTTAGTAGATATTTGTGAGTCCAGATAAATGATCAGTATTCATTTTCAAGGTTGTCAAGTCCTCCTCACTTTCAAAGAATGACACAATACGATCTTCCAAAGTTCCATAATTAACATTTTGCCGTGTGCTAGGCTAACCTAAAACCAGGAAATATTCAAATATATATAGGTATATATTCCAGTGTATGTGTTAGCTGTCAAAAACACTCTGTTACATACACATACGCTCACAGATAAATTGAGCAAGCTCGAACTCTCAGTTGATAGATATATCAACTTTTCCCAAACTTCTAGAAAGTTGACTTTATTATCGTTTTGGTCCGATCTTGAGATTTAAGATTTTTCGATTTCAGTATTGAATTGAAAGAGAGTAGATAAAAAACAGAAATACGACTTGTCATATCAAAATCTATTGCCATTGGTAAAAAAAAGACGTCGTGGGGGTGATAATCGTTGCTCATTCAATGTATACATTTTGTTTTGTTTCCATTTAAATGGCCGCTGTTCTCTTTCATTTTATCTTGAAAATCTTTTAAAAAATTCTCTGCGTCATTTATACTTCTTTTGGGTTTTCCCATTTAAAATAGGATTAGTTGAACGATAAATTAGTTCCTGTTTACAACTAAATAGTAATAGGTAATTGTTCAGTTTAGTTTACAAAAAACACTAACACGAAACAACAATTTCCCAAAGAAACAACTTCTATTATTTACCTCCATCTTAATTGCTTAGTTGCAATAAAAAGCAACAGCAATTTATGTGTAGGTGAATAGTAGCAAAATCATTGATTATGGAGTTTATGAATATTTTGTTTTTCGGCGAAAACTACCAAATGTCATTAAAACAATTTATATCTAAAACGTAATGTCATTTATAAGCAGAAATAAGTTACAATATCTCAGTGTAAAGGCGTTCGGCTTGTAACCAGTAGATCTTTGGAGCAACACATTTTTTTCTCAGCGTTCAAAGTCGGTGGCGCATCAACCAATAGACTGAGTAGTTTTTTCTCTATCTCTTTTCATTCATTTCCCTTCCTTACTCTTGAAGCTAGAGGCAGATTAACCATTGGGCTGAGTAGACTTTTTCTTTTTTTTTCTCCTGTCAAACTCTTACGATTGAGTTTTTATTTTTAAATTCGTATGTAACAATAATGATAGATGACGGATGACAATGACAAAAAAAAGAACAACATCAAAAAACGCTGACGTCATGCACGAAAAAGAGTGACATAGTGACGTACACAAAAACTGATGATGAATTCGTTCCCACTTCCAAAGCCTATCTCTGGTCGTCTTGTTCAGTTACAGTTCACAATTCCTATTTCATCCTTTTTGACCTGGGAAATATATGGTGTGATAAATGCATATCTTAGAAAACAATTCTCTCAATAAAAACTGTCACGTGACCAATGTTCTTTGCTGGTATCTTTTGTTGGGAGTGAGCAATTAAAAGAATGGAAAAAGACGTTATCAATGAATAAACTACTATTTTCGCTTCCTGTTGGGTCGGTATCATGAAAAATATAATTTTGAAAAAATAAAAAGAATGAACGCTGCTGAACACAAACTAAGGGGCCAATTTAGCATAAACTTACATTACAAATTGGCTCCCACTGAAAAAATATTTTGTGATGAGGTAGTTTCCCTTAAAAGCGTTTAATAATAAGTAAATGTTCACATTTTAGCCCTCTAGCTTCGTTGGCACGGCCTGTACGAGCGACACGCACAGAGACAGATAGCCAGACAGATCAACTCAAAACTAAGGAATCTTATGTTGTTAATTTTGGTAATAGTTATTCAAAAATGATATTCGATCTTGGTTGGTAGGAAAACACAGCAAGCAAGCTAATCCTCGTCGAACATAAGGGAAGAAGAAACTTCGTTCAAAGTAACAATGTTAAAATCATACCCCCACTTTAATTTGCTTTCCCAAGGGGAAAAAAAGAACACTAATATACCAAGGGAAATTATTAATCACCCCAGCCCATATATATTAACTCAACTCGTCAATAAGGCAGTGGGGGTCGTAAAACTAAGTTACCTAAGTGAAAAATATACTACCAGTATGATTTGAATCATAAAGTTTGATCAGATAGATAGATAGATAGATGTTAGAAGACACAAATAATTTGATCTCAGCAACAGTGATTAAACTGGTCTGTTGTGGGTAGCGATGATTAAAAATAAATGTGAATTTTGATATATTTTAATTAATCCATAATCGGGCGGCAATCTTTTTTTAACCAGTCATTAGTTATCGAAGCAAATCTGTCTGCCTACCACCATTTTGTGTTCTTTGGTTTTGGAAATCTAGGAAAAGGTTGTGGTTGTGTGTGTGTGTGCGTGTGCGTGTCTTTATGTCCCAAACATAGGCCCCGTCGTCAATGATCCTACTGCTGTGGAAAACCCGTCCAAAAATCTTCGTTCGCAAAGCCAAGCCATTTATGTAATGTTCTCGAATCCTGCCAACTGAAATCAATAGCTGGCCGATGCGATTAGAGATTGCAGACAACCGTCGATTATTACTGGTCGATCAGCGTCTCTGTTCGATGACAATCAGCGAATGAATAACGGTGTTCGATTGGGTAGACGGCATGACTGGACTTAATGTAAGGGAGGAACTCAGGACTAATGGCACCGTGGGACGTGATATTTGTTCCCGGGCAGTGAGTGCCTTTTTCTAATCGTTTATGCGTAAAAAGTATAGTAAATGGTTATCATTCCTTCCAAATTTTACTCTTGTGGTCAGGTGAGTGATATTCGTTCGTAATCGTTTTTTTTTTTTTTTGTCACCTTATGCGATTAAAAATATGCAAATTTGTTGGCAGTTTGAAAATAAATGAATAGATTTCAAATTATGGTATTTTTGCACGCCCGGATGTAAAATCATGGCTGCCGTGCATGTCAACTAGAGGAACCCTATTTCGCGTCCCTTCAAGTCTAAAAACGGCTAGATTTTTCCAGTTTTCATCTGCGACTTTCAGCTGACTTTATGGCTAAAAATTTCAAGTTCGCTTGAAAACATATAAAGCTGGATCAGAAGATCTAGTAACTTTCAGCCACGTTCAGCCATCTTTATGAATCAAGGGAGGCAACTTACATGCAGCCAATTTACTTGCGAAAATTATCCAGATTATCACTGCACTGAGCAAAGTTTGAAGGGAATGATTGACACTTTTTATAATTTTTAGACATAATCAATCAGAAAATATTATTTCCTGAGAACAAAAGAAAAAGGTGAAAAAAGTTGCCCAGTGTAATAAGTCGGCGCAGGTTGGTTTCTCAACGGATTATGCCGGGTTTTAGGATACTGACGACTTCTTACAGCGGAGTTTATGGCCAGATCACGTTGAACAGACCGGTTCTTGAGAGATCCCCGAAGTTGATCCTGGTCAGTACCAAATGACCGCTTGCAAATAAATAAATGACGCTACTTATACATGACGCTACCTGTACTTGTCGCCTGTAAGTCCATTTCACAAATTGCAAGCTGAAACAGGATAAGCTTGCGATGGGGCTAATGCCGTGGTCGGCAGTAGTGCAATAACTAGCTATTTGTTATAATAATAGCGGCACATATATTACGCGGTTGGTTATCTTGAATCCTAACGGCTGCGTTATAACAAAAGACGCTTATATTGATAGTTCGTATATCATTATTGCCTTATGCAAGGGAGATGAGGTTTCCAATGCAATCAGCTTGTTCAGAAACTCTAGTGAAATATTTGATCAATGTCCTGGTCGCTCAAGTAACAAATAAGAAAGGAAGGGAAGGATGGAAGGAAGGGAGGAAAAAAAGAAAGAAAAAGCAGAGTAGAAAGGGTAGAAAAGAAGAAAGGAGAAATCGCTATATATATATATATATATATATATATATATATATATATATATATATATATGTACGAAAATGAGAGGTTAGTCTGATGGATCGTCCTTATATTGGAAGTTATTTCAATAGAGAACTTCAAGAGATTGTCAATGGTGATTAAGGTAACCGGGGGGGGGGGGGACTATCATATATTTTATGAAATGTAATTGCATTATTAATAGTTTTCCGGTAGAAATGTATTTAAACCCATTTTACTATTGATGGATGGATTGAAAGGAATTGCTATTGTCAGGAATTAATGCAAACGTTCCTGACAGAATAGGGCTATGTATTATGTAAATGTATTGTTAATGATTGTACTACACAAAGGCATTGTAACTAATTTTATTATAAACATGAATTGGTGATGATTTTACACTATAATTGCATTGCAAATGATTTGACTATAGAAAATCATTGTAAATGATTTCACTATAGACATTCTTTGCAAATGATTTTTTCTAGTGAAAGCTGTAGAAAATACATTATTTTTATTGTCTTTTGTGGGGGCAGGAGTCTAAAGTAGATTTAATGAAATAATCAGGCAAAATTACGGGAGATTTTCCAAAGAATCAATTTTGAAAATTGAGGAGAATCATGATAAGATATTTTTTTTGTAATTGTGGAGGCTATCGCTGACTTGACTAAATTTCAGTGTTTGTGCAGAACTATATGCGACAAGTGATAAATGGAGAAAAGAGAAGAAAAGAAATGATGAAATTGATAAAAACGAAAGAAGGTGAAGGAAAGAGAGAATGAAACATGGACGAATGGGAGAGAGAGAAAAGAAGGGGGAAAGAAAAGAAAAGTGAAAGAGGAATGTAATAAAAATATAGAAAAAAGGGGAAGAAAAGAAAGAAAATAGAACAAGAGAAAGGAAGAATGAAAAGAAGGAAATAGAGGAGGGAAAAAAGAAAGGAATGAAAGACAGCAAAATGGCGCACAAAATAAAGAAGAACACGTGAGAGAAAAAAAGACAAAAAACGAAGAGAAAGTCGAAGATAGATGAAAGAACCAAAGAAAGTTGAAAAAAAAAAAAAAATAAAAGAAAGTAGGGAGAGATGAAGAAATATAGAAAAAAAAAGGAAGTCAATGTAAAAAAAGAAAGAAAGAGAAAAAAGCTAAAAAATAACGAAAAAAAGGAAGGAATTAAGGATGAAAAAGGTTGATGGTGAAAAAGAAAGGAAGGCAACATAAAGTCTGGAAGATTGAAGAACAAGAAAAGAGAAATCAAAGAAAAGGTGAAAGAAAAAGAAAGAAAGAAAAGATTTGAAACGAAAGCAAAAAAGAAAAAGAAAGGAAGGAAGAAAGACAGTTAGAAAAAAGGATAGATGAAAAATATTGGAAAAGAAATAGAGAAGAAAGGAAGTGTAGGAAGAGAGAAAAATAGATAGAAAATATGAACGGAAGAAAGAGGGTAAAGTAGATAAATAGGAAAGAAATTAAAACCAAAAAAGAGGGAGAATGAAATAGATAAAGAAAATAAAAGAAAAGAGAGCGAGATCGGAAAATAGAAGAAAAGGAGCGAAGAAAAATTTAAGCAAAATTGAGGTAGAAACAGATGTAGAGAGGAAGGAAGTAGAGAAAGAAAAGAAAGATAAGTTCTGGTTAGTCACTCAATAGAAACCGTCACCTGACTAACGTTTCTTGGGAGCTCGCAGTGTTGGGTGTGATCAATTAAAAATTGAGGAAAGGGGTGATCAATGAATGAGTTACTTCTACTACCTCTTGGATCACGGAAAAAGTCTCAATTAAAAAACAAAACAAGCGGCAGGAAGGTCAAAACCCTTCACAGGCCAGACGTGACTTGCGGACCGTAGGCTGCCCACTCCTGTTACAGAGCAATGGTCAGTAAGCTATCTTTTGCCTCTCTAGGTACTCCACTATTTGGGCCCAATGTAAACATGTAAACAGCTACAGTTTCCTGCACCACTGAAAAAGTTGGTGGAACCAACGAAATGCATTGTGATAATGTCATTGTGATAATAGAAAATTTTGAAGCACAATACTTGTTTTTCTCTTCAATTTTTTCCACTTTCCAATTGTCCGATTACCACCACCATAATATCGGATTATCTCACATCCGCACAA
Organism: Thysanoteuthis rhombus; assembly: GCA_963457665.1. NCBI lineage: Eukaryota > Metazoa > Mollusca > Cephalopoda > Oegopsida > Thysanoteuthidae > Thysanoteuthis > Thysanoteuthis major. The sequence continues at coordinate 20,925,076 of OY735207.1, read as the reverse complement.
CATACATAAATGCATGCAGCCAGCATATAAGCATGCAACCAGCCAGACTAGTTTGAAAACTGAAGAAACTGAAGTTGACAGTTTTGGTTGGCCGTTTCTGATAGGAGAAGAAGAAGAAGAAAATAAATCGATGGATCGAAAACGAGGCAGGAATGAGATTAAAAACAATCCAATAGAATAGACGGTAAACCACGATTTAATAAAATTAGAAGATTATTTTCAAGGGAACGCGAGAGAGAAAACGAGTCTGTGAGATAAAACGGGATATGGGACTAAAAATAGGCCGAGGAATCTAGTTTTAAGCCGATCGAAGATTGACAAGAGGAGATTTGAGGAGAGGCGACGACGAGGAGGGGGGTCAGGAGGATCTGTTGGTCCGTCTACAGACCACGGGCAGAGGAGAGGGTACAGCCAGCGAGAACCAATCGACACAATAAAGTGTAGGGGAGTATTTATATGATCTTGCGGGGATGTAGAACTGGCTGTTCACACTTGCTATATGTGTATGCGTTGAACGTTTTAAATATTTTTTGTATGCACGGAAAACGAAATCGGCAAAGCGAGTCCGAATTCTGTCTACAGTTAAATATGTACGCTCAGAACTAATGCGCTCTAGAAAAAGATAAATCTGCTCACCTAAGCTCTGTCCCATCGCCAGATTTTTTGACAAGGAAGTGGACGAGTAAGTACTTGGGCAAACTATTCTTCCATGACCCCCTAACAACCCAGGCAGTAGCAAGGGTAAAAAGCTGCTATAGCGGTTGTCAACCTTAACAGGGGCTAGTATGAGTATTATAGGTAATTGTCAGCAACGAGTGGAAATAAAACACACTAACAATGGCCTCTAACACTATCTCGCTAACAATCACTCTAGGACTAAGTAGCGGTAAAATAGTTACTAACAAGCTTGGCCTAGTCTGATGTAAGGGCCTTATAGTGGATTACCTAGAGTGGATCAAACCTGCTAGCAGAAACATAAGATAACTTACTGACCATCGCTCTATAACAGGGGTAAGCAAAATACGCTCTGCGGGTCACGTTCGGCACGCAAAGGGTTTTGACTGACCTGCAAGCAAATATTGGAATACAATACTTCCTTTCTTGTCTTAAAGATTCTTTGTATCCTTTGATTAAATTTAAAAAATGCCCGGATTGAAATGAATTGCGACTGAATCAAGTTTCTTGATTACTAATTGGCATCCTTGGTCAAGTACAAATTATTTTCTAGCATGCGTTATTCATTGATTTGAGCTAAAGTGTAACTAGATGGATAATTCACATATTACAAGCTGTTTGGGGGGGGGGCATTAATCAGGCCTACTTCTCTCTCATCAATTGTGATCCGACTTGCCGAGGCAAAAACGTTGCCGACCCCTGTTGTGTATGTATCGAAGTGAACATTTACTAAATTCAGCTTAGTCTGGCACAAGGATCTAGATGGGCACCCAATAAGGATCGAACTTTCTTGCAACGGCATTTGGGACGAGATTTCTAGCTATCACCCTATGAAAGATGTCATGAATATTCTAAAACCTTTTAGCAGAATGGAAGAAAACATCTGTCCCGGGACTATCAAACTTAGCTTAGTCTGGTACAGGGCTGCAGAAGTAGGGCTTCACCTGATGATCGCACTTACTAACAATGGTCTGTGAAACTAACTTAGTGTCCATCGCTCTATGTTTGGTGCCGAAGTAGATATTTACTAAGCTTAGCCTAGTTTGGCACAATATTTTCAAAGTCAAGCATTCAACAATGATCAAATTTACGAGAAACATGTGATATTATTTTAGTGATGAGAGCTCTGAGATACGTTCCCAAGTAAAAATTCAAGGCCCCAAGAAGGACGATTTAGGATCCGAACTTACTGACAACGAGCCTGCTAACCATAGCACTATGACAGATAACTAGACAATTTACTAAACGAAGTCTGGTACGATGGTTAGTCACTGAGTGAGACCAAACTCACGAACAATGGCTTGAGACACCAGTCACATAAAGATCACTCTACAGCAAGTACCAAAGATATTTACTTCGCTGAGGCTAGTCGGGTCCTAAACTAGACCACCCAGTGAGGCTTGTATTTTCTATCAATGATCTAAGAAAGAAACTTGATGACCGTTGTTAGGTGCCCAAGTAGATATTTGCTACGCTTGGCCAAGTAGAACACAAAACTAAGATTTGAGAACTCGGCTATCATCGGACCTTCTAGCAACGGTATGAGAGACGACCTTGCTAATCAAATATACACACAAAATTTAGTCTGGCACAAGGATGCAATTGTTGGGAGCCCAGTGAAGCTCACTCACTAACAAAGGCTTGTGGTCCCAGCTTGCTAACGATAACTTTAAAGTTGGCGCCAATTGAGATTAGTTTTGCCCCAATTTCCAACACTATGATACCTTGTGAAGATCGCATTTTTGAGCAATGGTCGGAGATACTAGAGTATTGCTCATTATTCTATGGTAGTGTCTCAATAGATATTTACTAGGATTAGCTTAGTAGATAGTCTAGCTCAAGGTGATGGTAATCGTGTACCCAATGAAGATCAGATTCGCTAGCTTCTAGACAACTGCTCAATAGCATATAAGTTATAAAATACATATCGCATGGATATTCCTTGGACTACATTCACCGTTGGACATACCTACCACCTATTGACTGCGAGATAAGCATGCTAAGCGATTTACTCTAGCGAATACTATCATATCTATGTCAAGGAAAAGGAATAATGTAGACAATGAATCAGATAAGCGATGGTGAAACCCTTCAGCACGGTGAGTCGAAATCTTTTATTTCTTTTAATATTGTAACCGGATCGTCACTGCACGCGTATTTTAGTTATAGGCAAATGCTTATTGATAAGTGGTCAATTTTTCTAATATATTTATAAAACTATGCGTTTTATAGGATATAACTTGAAAATTCAAAATATACTGATAAAACTAAGTTAATGAAATCAAATTCCTTTTTGAAAATTCTTTTATTTCTAATTTTAACCATGGTGTGTTCCCTAAAACCCTGCAACGTGTCACTGCTGGCACGCGTGTCATAGATTTGCCATCACTGAACTAGACGGACTGATACAAATCAATATTTTTAGTGTAAGTAGTAAGAAAGAACAACTCACTGTTGATGGCCTGTTTGAACAACATGCTATAGCACTTTACTGTAGAAAGTGTTCTCAATTCTATGTATGGAATGCTCGTGTTTATACATGATAGTATACGAAGGTTCATTAGTACAATTCTCTCTAGCCTAAAGATGGAAAAGGTATTTATTTTACACACACAAAAAAATATTTTTTTATCATTATCTTGTCAGTGCTCTTGAAATTTCTCCATAAATCAGGTACTGTTGTTCGAACATTGCACTGCGCATATTTCAAATCAAAATCTACGTAATGGCTGAATCATGCTAAGGACTTAATAGAGTGACTTCCATCTCTAAGCCTAGTATCTATCTACCTATCTATCGATTTTTTAGTCCGTATCTATATATACGCACACGATAGGGGAACAGAAAAATGGTTTTATTTTTGCAGACATAAATGTATCATCATCATCATCATCATCATCATCACCATCATCAGTCTTTCAACGTCCATCGTTGGACATTGACCTTCCCTAGGATTCGCCACACTTTTCTGTCATGGGCTTCGCGGAGCCAGTACTTTTTGAATTTGTCTAGCTCGTCTCTCCATCTAATATTCTGCTTGCCTCGGATGTACATGTGATCTCGGGGGATCCATAACCAACTGCGAGAGCATAAATGTATCAATATCATTCAATTCGTTATTAGTTATTCTTTTCACGTTGTAAGCAGTTAGAATCTACGCAATTTGCTTACAACGTGAAAAGGACAACTAATAACGAAGTGTGAATTATCGGAATTTCAAAACAACGGAATATCGTGTAAGTGTGTGAACATATACGAAAAATATCCTGAAAGTATCCAGCCATTCAAAATTAACGCGAAAATAGCCTACCTATGCTAATGTTACCTTAGTCCCTTCAAAGTACGCCCTGAGGGTCCCAACTCACTTAATAGATAGATAGGCAGATGTTGTTTCGATAATAGGTCTTTTCTGTGGGAAATACATTATTCAAAGTAGTGTCCTCTCGTTCATATAGTACCCCTTTCTACGCTTGGATTGATAAAATGGGACAGTAAAGAAATTTTAAAGAATGTACAGAAATTAAAGATCTCTGCGTGCAACACAGACCAGAAAATAGCTGGAGAATTCATCAGTTGAAATGCTGTTTATAGAACAACACAAATTAGAATACCAAGCAAATAATTCAGATAGATAGATAGATAGATAGATAGATAGATAGATAGGCTGTTTAAGGAAAAAAATCAGCCATTCCCTATCAGAAATTACGGGAAAAGACAGCAACAAAATCCAAAACAGTAAACCAGAGAAAAGACATAACTATTCTTGAAATCAGAAGAAGCTAACAAAAAGGAGGTTAGGTAATAAAGCTCCAGGAAATTAAATTTGTGATCCATATGGGCATCCGTTGTTGTGCCGAGCCGAAAGTTGTCGATCGATCGTCCTTGTCCACTTGAGAATGTCTTTTAAAAAGAAACTGTCAATCATTCCCGGCTAATCTGCATACTTGAGGAGGGGAGGCACATGTTGCTTCTTTAATTATACCAACGCATCAATGACTCGATTGTTCTTTGATTGACAGCCGTTTTTATTCAGCTATGGAGGGGCATACGTTCGTAAATGCGTATAAATACAGGAAAGAGGGAAGTGAAAGTAAGAAGAGGGTGGGAGAGAGAGGAGAAGGAGAGAAAGAGAGAGTGAAAGTGAGAGAGAGAGAGAGAGCGTGTGTGTGTGTGATGAGTTACAAATATGTATGGATACATATTGTTGGCTATATACGGGCATTTTTGAGCGCATATTATAATATACTGTTATGTGTGGATTGGTGTTAGTAATGCCTTCAGTTTCTTTGATGCAAATTTTGGTATTGAAATAACTATACATGCTCATGAAGATGTGATACGCAGTTATCTATCCATCTATCTATCTATCTATCTATCTATCACTGAGCGATTTATCTCTCTTGCCAATACAATATTTTCAGTGTTGCTAACCTTGATATTTGTTTTCAATTTTCGGATTCAGGAGTTACTCCCTAATTCAAACGTATCTGGATTGGGAGCACTGAACCCCAAAATTCGGAAAATTAAGGATAAAACATCTGAATAAGCAACACTGGACTCAATAATCCGAAAAATCCAAAGAAATGCTATTGGCAACATTGATCTTATCGTGTGGACATACATATCTTTCACAATTCGTATCCATCTATTATTTCCTGTTCGTATATATGTATTACACTGTTTCATTTTTATGTATTTATGTATGTATCTTGACCCCTATATAATATCTATTTATCTATCTATCTATCTATCTATCACTGTTTATTCTTATTTCTCCATATCATTCGATCTGTATTTATCTTTTAACGTCATATATATTGCCGTCAATATCAGCATTCATCTATCTATCTATCTATCTATCTATCTATCTATCTATTCAAGATGATAAGTGAAATAATCCCTATTAAAATACCTGCTCGCATAGCTGATTGAAGTAACCTACATTAAAAATTCAGTGGAGGTCTCGTAAGCAACGTCTGGTTCAGCAGGTCGATAACTCATGCTCCAGATTTACAACAGTCGATACAGACTTCAAAATGAACGTCTGCACGGGCTTGTAGATGCCTACATAGAGTTTGGATTTTCAATAGAGGAACACTTTCCTTAGAAATGTCTGAGGATTCACAAAAGGAAGAAATCTATCCTGCAAATTCATAAAGGACTATAAAGAATAAGAATTATCTGCACACTATTTTTCTCACATTTTTTTCGTCCTTTCTTTCGGCTTTTCTTTCATTCTTTCTTCCTCGTTTCTTCTTTTTTTCTTCTCTCTCTTCTTTGCAGTCTTTCTTTATTTCTTTTTTCCTTTCTTTTCAGTCTTTCTTTCTTTTTTCCTTTCTTTCTTTCTTTCTCTCGCTATCTCTGTTGTATAGATATTTAGTCCAAGCAAGTACGACACAAGGCCAGACTGGTGAGAGAAAATTGAGGTAAGGAAGAATGTGCTACGCTAATCTTACGAATCGAAGGAGGGGTCTATATGTTAGCTTAAAAAAACCAAAAGGGCACACAGAGAACGTATATATACTGGGTGATTATTTCCCCACAATCCAAATTTTATTAAGCGATCAAAGCCTTTTGGCGTGTTGGGGTGATCAATGGAAAAAATAGAAAAAGGGGTATTCAATGAATAAGTTACCTTCCTCGCCTTTTGTTGGTCAGTGATCATCTAAATAATCTGTACATAAAAAAAGAAAACAAGTGTAAATGCTATTGGACGTAAAGTAAGCAATAAATTTAGCATAAACAGACATTGCAAATTGACACCCCCACTAATAACTCATTCACAAAGGGGAAACCTAGAAAAAAAATCTATTTTTTTTTTTATACGTAATGAGGAAAAGTTCAGATTTTCAGCCCTTTAGCTTCATCGGTCAGGCCAGTACAAGTAATACGTAGATACAGAGCCAGCTACCCAGCCAGCCAGCCCAAGTTGAAAACTGTTGACAGTGCTAGTGACGGTTTCTTACAACCTCATAATCCATCTATCTATCTGTGAGCGTACTTGGTGGTTAACATAGTTGTACCTTCTTATAGGATTCGAATGGGGAATGAAAACTGGAGAAAAATAGCGCATGAAGTGAGGAAGAAAGTAATTAATGAAAGGAAGAAAAGACATAAGAAGCCCCCCCCCCAAAGAAGCGAAAATGATTTCCTCCTAATTCGGGTAATGGAAGTCTGAAAGGACTGAGGTCTGAAAGAGGTGTGTCAGTTCATCTTCCAGATTGTGTTTATATTCAAGCCTTACTAAACCGAAGTATTTCCGGGCACATGCGCAGTGCTGTCATTCCGTCAGCCCTTCTTTCTTTCTTTTTTATTCCAACTCATCTAACTTCCTTTCCGTACTTTCGACTTTCTGTTTTCTTTCATTTTTTTTTTCAACATCTTTAGTTTCCTACTTCTCATTCCTTTTCACTTCCGTTCGATTGCGTTTCCTTCCTTCCTTTCTTCCAGTTTTCATTCCTTCCTTCCTTTGCCTTCATTGTTCTTCAATTAAGTCTCCCTTCATTCTTTTATATTTCCCTCTACTCAACCACTTTTGTTCCCCCCCTTTCTTTTCCCCCTTTCTTTCTTTCTTTCTTTCTTTCTTTCTTTCTTTCTTTCTTTCTTTCTTTCTTCCTTCCTTTTTTATTCATTCCTTTTCTTCCTCTAAGTGTTTACTTTGAAGAGGAATAAGGCACTATTGCCCTAGGCAAGCTATTTTTCTTTAATAATTTTAAATGGCTGGATACTTTCTGTACATCCTGTTTGTATCCGCTGGGGGCCTTGGAACATATCCCCATGCAGATCAGAGTAGGTACTACTGTATATTGTAGAAGAGAATTTTGAGAATGGGAGTCGAATAGAGACGGAAGTAAATTAGGAAGATATAAAGTGACTTCTTTATCAATAACTTCAGCCTTGATAATGAGCGGATAATACATTTTTGTTACATCATTTTGAAACTAATGGCTGTGTCAATAGTATCGTAAAAACGACCATTGACAGGAGCCGTTCCAGAGAATCCTACCATTGCTGCACACATTTGCACAAAAATGATATCAGCAGTTTCCACCCCTATTCGAGCTTTGCTCGCTGGATTTATTTTCAGAATTTCTTTCAAGTGCAATATAATGGTCGTTTATAAATGGCGTTACACAATCTTCTTCACCCTATCTCTATCAATTTGACTTTGCGCTGAACTAAGTCAAGTCTAGTAAATATCATAAGAGCCTTTAGATCTGCGTTTTGGCTGTAACCATCAAGTAATTCCTAACGATGTCAAAGGTCAAAGGTTGACAACGATGTCAAAAACCAGGATTCCCATTATTGATTCTAAAGGCGAACAGGCCCTATCCTTAAGAAAAATGGCGTAACACAATCTTCCTCGTTCTATTTCCTTCTGTTTAACTTGATATTGCACAGAGTAAAGATTAGTAAATATCAAAGCAGCCTTTGTTTTTTAAATGTGCAACACAGTCACCCAAATATTAAAAAATAATGAAAAAGGAAACCCATATTAAACCGAACCAGGCTTGTCACCCCACACCTGAAAGAATGAGCCTAAATGTATTTTGATGATGATTAACACACTCTCTGTTAAAACAAGATGCCTATTTCTCTGAGCGTTTCAAATCGAATATTTCAGCATATTGAGTCATACCTTTTAAGAAATTACTAAACCTTTTAGTTCAAATCGATCTTGAGCTGAGTCTTTTTCCTTATTCTGATTGATTAAAGAATCAACCCCTATTTACATACCAGCCAAAGGATCAACGCTTGAGCCGTACTTCAAGCAATGATTGCCCAACGCCGTAATCGCACCTGTACTCCCCGCTTAAGCTCAGTCTCTTGTGCACATATCGGAGGCTCTCAGATCAACTTTGTTCCCAAATTTCTATATCCCACAACTTAGGACAGCCTAACCTGGGCCATTCTTGGAGCTTTCTCCCCTGCACCTGGAAGAAAATCCCGCTTAGTGTGTACGAGAGAGAGAGAGAGAGAGAGAGAGAGAGAGAGAGAGAGAGAGAGAGAGAGAGAGAGAGAGAGAGAGAGAATCTGTTAAGCTCTTATTCAAACAAACAGATCAGGTTTAGGGGACGCCTTTAAAAACGTAGCCGTAAAAATAACATCACAAGATGATCGGCTCGGCATGTTAGAATTTGAGTGATTAATAAGAGGCTGGATCGTTAAGCCCACGCTGGTACACAGGTAACTATGCCCACTCCCCTTCACACTATTTAGGGGTAGGGCTGTGGTTTAATTGAGTGTCTGCCTTAGCGTAATTTTTGGCAAGTTTGTCATGCAAGCCAATTGGCTTGTGTCGTGAGTTCAATCTTTACTAAGAGTTCCACTATTATGTCATTTTGCCAGAACACGGGCGTTTTATACGTCTATTCATATTTATTAAGCTTACCTTAGCCGATCATAGGGTCTAAAAGTGTCTCCTTCATGTGAGAACTCAGAAGTGCTATTTTCTTGATAAAACTTGTTCTTCGATAGTTATTCATTAAATGTAGCTAAATCTGGCATCTCCGGAGATCACATGCGAAACTGAGGCCGACAGAATACAAGATGGGGAGATGAACTAGACAAATTTAGAAAATACTGGCTCTGCGACGCCCATGATAGAAAAATGTGGACGGACATTAGAAGACTGATGATGATATATGGAATGTACATTATATACATGTAAGGGTGGATCGGTTTGTAGTCTGGAACATACTCATTAGCTGAACCTTTATCTGAAAATTTCACTGTTTAATTTCAGGTCTATGTCCTTGACATTCATCTCTGAACTGAGTGCATTGACAATTATGGAGATTATGATGAACAATGGCGAATATTTGTTGTGCAAAATAAATACTTTTTTATCATCAGGCTGCAGACTTATTGATATACCTACGTATATTTTTGGAGATAATGTAAAAGGACGACGGATAAATAGCCCTAAACAGGGTTTTCCTTTTTAATGGACACGTGACATCCTTACATGACAGGCCACGTGTTTACTTTCACTTTCATTTTCTGTATTTAGCACGAACGGTAATCTAATTTCATGACTTGGAATCCGTTACACTTGTCTTTACTTCTGCAATTCTTTTAAATTCTTTCTGGTTTTATGGCATAGTAGAAACCGTCAACCAGAATTGTCACTAAAGCTGAAACTAGGTTTCCACAGTCTTTAAGTTTGTCTATCTGTCCGGCTGGATATATAACAAGTGTACAAACCGTGACAATAGAGCGGGAGAAATGAAAATCTAAACATTTATTCTTTATTATGTCTAGAAAAATCTTCGAAAATCCCTGAACTGAATAGGTTTTTAGTGTAGGGTTCAATGTGAAATGTAAGTATTTGCTAAATTGGTCACTTACGATGTGTACGGCAGCAATTAAGCTTTTTTTTTTCAATTCAACCTTTTTTACTGATCAATGTCCAACAATGCGGCGAGAAAAGTAACTTATTCATTGATCATTCCCTTTTTCAAAATTTTTAATTGATCACCCCTAACACGGCATGTCGCAAAAAAATTTGTCACATGACAGTTTCCATTGAGTGACCAACCAGACCAGTCCTGCAATTGTTTTGAATTATTTCTGGCTTAATGGCATGTTTCTGTTTTTCCTCATTCTTTGTCCCCTTTTGAAGAAAAAAATTCCTTTTTCACCCAGATTTCTTTCATTTTCCCCTTTTCTCTCTTTCTTCCTCTTCTTCCTTCGTCACATTTTGCATTTTTCCTTCCCCCCTCCCTTCCTTCGCTCCTTCCTTCCCCCCTTTCTTCCTTCTCAGTTTCTCTTTCTTTCTAATGTGCCCCGTTTCTAGTCTGTCTTTTTTTTCCTCATTTATTCACATGGCTCTTATTTTTCTCTTGGTTCTGATTTTCCTTCAATAATTCGTTTTTTTTTCGCCAAATCCGTTTTAATTTTTGCTCTGTTCCGCCTTTTTTGAACCTAGATCATCATCATCGTCACCATCATCATCACTTACGCCCTTTCATTTTCCTCCCCAGGAGTATCTGGGCAGTTTTCACCCATAATCAAGTAACAGCAAATAATCGCATTACTCCTACCTTGGGTTGGGCAATCCAGTTGGATTTCAAAGTTTTAGAGAATTCAATTTTTCATTAATTCTCAAAAGACAGATTCTGATTTGTATCAATACCATTGGTATGCGTGGTCAAATTGCCGCCATTTACACAGTTATCACTGGATCACATTTCCAACCCGGTCATAGCTATCTTTAATCTGTCTGAACTTACTTACTGCATTCATTAATAATATGATTGACGATCCTTGATAGCCGTGTTGATGCAATCTTCAAAGCAGACGAGTCCTTTTTCCCTCTCCTTTTTCTTTCATATATAATCTATCGACATCATTTCTCAGGTGCAAGGCTTCAAAAATTTTTTATCAGAAACCGTCAGCCAAAACTGTCTACAAAGGTCTCTTCGGTTTTCTGGCAGACTGATTGGCCGGCTATCTATGTACGTGTCAAACGTACAGGTCACAAAAAATGGAGCCATTAAGCTGAAAGTTTAAACATTTATTCCTTAATATATCTAGAGAAATACAATTATTTTCATGGAGGCTCAAATTACGATTTAAGTTTATGCTAAATTGCTCCCTTAGTCTTCAATAACTTGAGCGTTTTTTTCTTTCAATAATTTTATCCTTTCTTTCTTTCTTTTTAATAACTTTACCGTGTACTTCTTTCGATACCTTTATTCTTTCTTTTTTACTGTCTTTCTTTCCTCTCCATAGATTTTACGCTCTTTCTCTCTCTCTCTCTGTCTCTTTTACTGTAGCTTCTTACTTACTCTATCCTTCACATCCATTCGTCTTTTTTTCTTCCATTCAAATAACTTTTCTCTTTCTGTCTGTTTTGGCACTCACAATGCCTCTTACCAATTAGACTTCGCGATCTTCTCTAACTAACAATATGACCCGGTCTGATTTTGTTCGCCTGATCAATTCTAAAATTCCTCCTTTTGCTCATTGTCAAAACGCCCGCACATTCAAACGTCCGGACAAAACTTCTCTATCTATCACAAAAACGCATCTGAATTCCTGGCCCCCAATGTCTTTTTTTAATCCTCGTTGATCACCCAGAAAGCCACCCTAATCAACGAGGTGCCCCCCCCCCCGCCGCCGCCTCCGATAACTGCACCGGGCTTCGATGTGATCAGTAAGCGAATGTGGGACGCCGTCGGCTGGGAGACTTCGGAGTTAAATAGTGCGGTTGGTGAATCTTGGACGCTCACGAACTAGCGTGATTTTCCATAAAAGTGTGATTGGAGTTTTTGAATGCCTTTCACCCTCTACTTTTTTTTTTTTTCTTTCCTATTCTTCATTTTTTTTTTTTTTTTTTTTGAAAATTGCCGCTTAAGGATTCTACAGAAACGGGGCATCGGTAATGTTTAGAGAGTAAACATTCGCCTTCAAAATTACGCTGTCTGTCCATCCGGGTTTGTAAGTTTTTCATATTTTTTTTTTCTTCATTCATATTTTTCTTTCCTTTTTCTTTCTCTTCATTTATTTATTTTTTTTTTTTTGCTTTCTCCCAATCGTTCTGTCTATTTGTGACTCTGCTTTGTGAGGCTATTGAACTTGCAAAACCATATCTCTTCTTCTGTCAGTTTGTTTTTTCTCTTTCCGAATAATCAAGCATTTTCTTTCTCTCCACCCCCTCCCCTCATTCCCATCATTTTTGTCGATTTCTCATTACCGATGCGTTTGTTTCTCACCCCCACTGTCCGTTCGTCTCGCCCTTTTGGGGCCCGGAGGTTTTTTAAGATTAAATCCGCAGTAGTCAGTCTTCTCTTTTACGGCCCCACCACACGCACTGAGCATATAATAACCCTATTCTGTTAGTAACGCTTGCACTGATTCAGGACCTCTGACAATCCCTCTGTTTCTGAGATTCAGAGCTTCTCCACTTTAAAGTCATTGGCAATGTATTTCTTTGGTAAAAATATTTCAATGTAATCTATGAACGTTATATTCCTGGTGCAGGGAGGAAATTCTGAGTTGACTAATGAAATCAAGTGGACGTGCGAGAAGGACCTTCACTAGGTGAGAATATGTTAGGTGAACATTACAGATCAGTTGCAAATTTTTTTTCTGTAACATTTTTCATGGAGGCAGATTTTTGCCGTGATGCCCGCGTCAGAAAGCGATTTCATTTTATATAGGCACATTGTACACCGTCGGAGAAGAAATTTCAAAAAAGAGTTTTAAAAATTCTTACGGGACTCTATTACTGCACCAGGACTATGATTTACCATGCATTTACATTATATATATATATATATATATATATATATATATATATATATATATATATATATAATTATATATATATATATATATATATATATATATATATATATATATATATATATATATATATATTCAGTCTTATTCAGTAACGTTTGCATTGATACCTGACCACCAAGAATCCCCATCTTCCTGATTTTCTGCACATTCCCACAGTAAAATTTGCAGTTTATTTCAATAGTAAATCATTTTCAATGCAATTGAATTAACATAAAATAATAATATTTTATCATGATGCTTGACTTAATCCCTGGCCTCTGACAGTCACTTTCTTCCCGATCTTTCAATGAATTTCCGTTGTAAAACGTTGTATTTTATCATTATTTTTTTACCATTTTAGCAAATAAAAATGGGTTACCATAGTGGTTAGATAGTTTGCATATTTCCTACATGCGCCAGTGTTTATAGTTCGAGCCTGGGTAAAATTTCGGGTTACGAATACTGATTTTCCAAACAGACAGGCCCTCCCTACTTTCAAAATCGTCGCAACATAATCTTCCTCCCCCTATTTGACCTTATGTTATAATTATTGAGCTGTTTAGTAAAGAAGCAATTTATAATTTTGTCAAAAATTATCAAAACGTCTCCGATTGTTGGTCTGATGTTCAATCTTCATCTTCATGTTTTGAGGACAGGAGGCTGAAGCTAAAATGAAAAAAAACAAAAACAAAAACAAAATAAAAACAAACAAACACGCAAAAACAGAAACACAATCAATTGAGGAGTTTTCCCGACCAAGTCCTACTACTAGAAAGTTTTTTCATTTGATACACTGAGAGCAAAAGGTATCTGATATTTTTCAAGAAGCTCATTTTAACATCTTTATACGGCTTCAGAATTGACAGAACTTGAACCAAAGATAGGAGTAATTACAAAAAAAAAGTACTGAAACGAAATTGAACATAATATGTTTTTTTGTACAGAGATCAGAATTTATTTGCCTCAAATCTCTGCAAGTATGTTGAAATACTGTTTTTGAAACCTTGAACTGGGTAACTATGTGCAGGTGTCTGTAAGACCTTCATAGCACAACTCTCAAATCTGAAGAGAAAGAGAAGTGTTGAGTGTGATGAGACAGACTTCGATAAAACATTCTGACGAACTATCAACCGACTCAAGGGCGTAGCTAAAGATTTGGGGGCCTGAGAACTTTGTAACCCGAGTACCTCCCTTTCCAACATCTAATTGAGTGGCTGAAGGTCCAAAAATATATCACCAAGGGTCCGTTGACAGACTGTTCAAAAGCTTGGAGTGGTCCATGAGCTTGTTGAATAGTCAGACCTTTCGAAGGAATAGGTAGACATTTAAAGGCTCGGGCGAGAGGTTTGTCACATTGGGGTACCTTCTTCAAGCTTTTATTAAATTTATAACTGTTTAATGTTAATAGAAATGAATATTCATAAAGCTTTTCGGGCCCCACCTCCGTTGGGGTCCCGGGGGCGATTTTAAATCTCATCTACCCCTCCATCAACTACAATCCTGAGCCGAGTAGTCGAATAATTAATAGGCTTCTTTAATGACGACCATCGAACGAAAATTCGTGTATATAAGAAATACGGAATTTAAATTGATATTACTTGAGGCTAATCCTGGCCGTGTGTTTATAAAAGGTATTTATCGAGGGAGGACGGACAGCTTTCATTTTGGTGAGGAATATTTGTAGGGTTAATCCACCCTGGGAGCTGACGCGAAAGATGAACGAAAGGAATCGTACTAAACAAAGATTTCGATAACGAAAAGCCCTAATACAAAATGTCGGGCGTATTTATTCATTGGCGCATGCGCCAGCTGAATGTGTATGCGAACGAGATCTGGAATTTTCGATAAAACAATCAATGCTACTATTAAAAGAGTCGCTTTACTATCCTTGCATGTGGGTTCCTCTCAAGTATGTTCAGGTTGAAATAGAAAAAAAGATTGTAATATAAAGAATGGAGAGGAAGGAGTGTAGGTTTTATATCGAAATTATGGCTGAAAAGGTCGTGTCTGTATCTGAGCGTGCTCTCCATTTTAATGTGTTTAAAGAACACCAAATGAAGCGAAGTCA
This sequence comes from Thysanoteuthis rhombus, assembly GCA_963457665.1. Classification (NCBI taxonomy): domain Eukaryota; kingdom Metazoa; phylum Mollusca; class Cephalopoda; order Oegopsida; family Thysanoteuthidae; genus Thysanoteuthis; species Thysanoteuthis major. The sequence goes on along the minus strand of OY735207.1, from coordinate 20,910,042 downwards.
ATGATAACTGCACCAATAGAAGGATGAAAAAAAATGACACGGGTTATGAGCTCAGTAAATTAAACCAACCTTTTTTCAGTGGCAACATTTGCAATATGATGGGTCAGCTCTCCATTACTCCAAAGAGGAAGTACGTTCATCTCAATCTACCACTTGAGATCAAGAGATCAAAGTCTTTTCAATATTCCTACTCTTTTCTCAGAAACTTTGCTGGTTTTAGTAATGCCGTCGTCTTGATAGTTTCAGCTCTTCCTTGGACTTCCAATTCTTCTGACCTCATTGTAAAGTTAGTCAGGATTGTCCTAAGCGCACCAACAACAATCGGCACAACTCTATGTTTCACAATTTGGTCAGTTTTTCTCATTAGGTCTATATATTTTTCTGACTTTACACTTTCAACTTCACTCTATGATTTGCCGACATCCACTATCAGACAGATCGTACAAGTTGATACCAATGGTATTATCTTTATCAACACTGTTGCAAAATCCATTCCGAGTCGAAGCTGACTTTTTTAAAACCCCGTAAGAACAAGAACAATACTCACCTAATTCAGGGGAGAAAACTCTTCACTGCTTGTCTATCCCATCACGTTAAACCAAACCAATACACAAAGTAAACAATTCCCTACAGTGATTTGGAATACCGACCATGTGATTGCTGTTGGGCTCAATTACCAACTGTGCCAAACAGATAAGTCTTGTAATCTCTAAATCTATTTATCATATATATATATATATATATATATATATATAATACAAAAGTTGCAGTAATCATCTTTAGTTGGAAGAGAAGTATAAATGAAGTTTAACGCTGCAGCAACCAGACTTATTATTATTTTCTCTTTGCATTTTTACACCAGTAGCATTAGGTTGCTTTCATTGGGGATCAAAACACTAAAACAGCGACTTACGGAAAATATGCAACCATCTCAGTCACGACGCAGACCCCAAAACATTGGTATGTACCAAGTTTAGCTTAGTTCCGAACGAAGCCACTAATGTAGAGGCACCTAGTAAAAATCGAAATCACTATAAGAATATATGATATGTATTGCATTTTGTACGTATGGATAAAAGAGAATTGCATAGGGAGAATAATAGGGAGAATAACGTTCTGAGGACCATGAATGGATTTTTATCATTTTTTCGTTTTTGTTTCAATACTTTTCGATAAAATTTTTATCTTTATATTCAACATTTTTTATTACGTCATCAGACCATGTAATTCTATCTTACTGTGTCAGATGCATCCCCAAGTGTGACAGAGTACCAACACACATTGCTAATAATTATATATATATATATATATATATATATATATATATATATATATATATATATATATATATATATATATTCTTCATTGATTCTTTCTTCCGTGTCCCAATTGCATTTGAGTCAGTCTTTATAATTTTTTTAATTTTGGTAAGAGTCATCATGATTCTTAGAGTTATTTGGATTAAACCTTTTATTTTTAATTTTTAGCTCAACGTTCAGGTCAATCAATTCTATGGGCTTCTTCAACTGTGAAATTTGTTTGGGCGGGACGTTTTTTACCCTCTTAGTGCAAACTAATAGTAGCGTCCAGAAAAGGATAAGTGACACTATGTCCGTCTACTTCAATCCTTTATTTGGATTCGATAATTTTTGTTATTTTATTCCTTCTTTTTTTCATATATTTTTTTCAGTTATTTTTTAATTCTCATATTATTTGGCTTTTTTATTATTTCTTTTGTTTTTGCCTCTTTTATTCTTTTGTTTCTTTTATTCTTTTGTTTTTTCTTTTGTTTTTGTTTTATTCTATTTTTTGTTTTTTGTTTCTTCTGTTTTTTGTTTCTTTCCTTTTTTTTTTTTTTTAAAATTCTTTTGTTTCTTCTGATCTTTTGTTTTTTGTTTCGTTTGTTTTTTGTTTCGTTTGTTTTTTGTTTCTATTTCTTTAATTCTTTATGTTTCAATCATTCTCTTTGGTGTTTTTATTCCTTCTTTCAATTTTTAAAAATTTTGTTGCTTTTACTCTATTTCCTTGTAATATTTTGAATTCTTATTGTTTTCTTTATTCTATTCTATCAATTTATCTTATTTGTTTCTCTGCATTTCTTTTCCATTCGAAAAAATATGTCGTCTGATGCTTTATGCCTTTTCTTCTTTTTATCTCTTTTTCTTCTTGTACGATTAAAGTATTCTTTGTTCCCCTTTCTTACTTTCTTCTATCAGTGTTGCCTTTTTCCTTTCTTTCTTTCTTTCTTTCTTTCTTTTGTTCTTTCTTTCTTTTTTTCTTTTTATCTTTTCTTCCCTTCCCCTCGATTTTCTCTTCAATTGTCTTGGTCGCTCTTTTTTTCTTCCTATCTATACTTTCTTTTTTCCTTCTTCGATTCTTTCTTCCTAACAATCTCTCCTCTTCACGCGCATGCGTCGCACTGGGAAACCTTTCCTTACGTATATGTGTCTCATATTGAAATTGAGGACGATGGCGACTATAGATTTCATTAAGAAGTATTTCATTAAGAAGTATTTCTAATAGACTCTTTCACTCTACAACACCGTCGGACATCCCCCAAATTAATAAATGAAATATAAACAACCGCTAACGTCAAGTCACTCGCCTGCATTTACACAACATTTGACTAAGGATTTGAAAAGGCAGGAGAGCACTTCCTATTAAAAAAAGCAGTTGTGGTCTTTGCGCACGCGCATAAATCCGCCATTATAACCATAGTTTTGTCGATTTCGTACTATTTTCATCGCATTGACGCGAAACGTGTCTCCCAGCTCATTGAATGGCTGCAATGGAGACTGAAAAGAATAGAAGTTGACTCGAAGGGAGGTTTTGTCTTAGTTTTTGCTGCATTTTATTGTTTATAATCGAGAATGTCGCGTGTAAAGGATTTCCTCTGTCTTACGATTTTCTCGCTATTTTATCCATGTCTGGTCAGGCCTTCCTCTTGTTTTATTACATTTCTTTTGAAATTCTCTCTTTCTTTCTGTTTTTCTTCCTCTTTTTCTTTCTATAACAAGTTCATTGTTCCTTTCTAACGCTTTTTTCTTTCTTGATTTTTTCAATTTCTTTTTCATTTTCTTCCATCTGTCTCTTCCTTTTTCTTTTATAGTACTTTATTGCTCTTTTTTCTATTTTTATTCTTTTTTCTTCCCCCTTTCGTTTCGTTTCTATTTCTTACTTCTTCCTTTTTTTCTTTCCATTTTTCTTCTCCCTCCGCCCCGTTTCTGTTTTATTCTCATATTTCCTTCATTCTTTTCTCTTCCTTCCTTTCTTTGTCTTTTCTCCTCCATTATTCTTTCGTTTTTCTTCCTTTACCACCCCCCTTACATTTTGCTTTATTTTTTCTTTCCTTCCATTATTCTTCTTTTTTCCTCTCCTTCCTCGTCTCCTAATTTTTATTTTTTTCTCCTCATTTTCAACTTTTCTTTCCATTTTCTTTCTTTTCTTCTCTTTTCGATCTTTTCATTTGCTTTTGCTTCATTCCCCCCCTTCTTTATCCTTCCACTTTTTCCTTCTTTTCCTTCATATCCCTTTTTATGATCGTTTTTTTCTTTCTTCCTATGAACCGCTTGCTTGACCAAGAACCACCCTCAGTACGCACAGATGCGGAATTAAACGTACAAAAATCCGTGCAGTCATGCGCAAGCAGACGGCACACGCTCCACCACGAACGAATACCTCCTTGCGTCTCAGTGGGATCCAATATCTTCGGATGAATTTTATGATATTATATTATTTGTTCATCAATTCCGTATGAGATTGAGGACGACTACTGAGGTTAGTAGATCAGCGTGTGTCCAATGATTCAATTGAGTCAAGAGTTATGCCAGGGGTTTGTAGAGAGTTTTAAGAGGTGTGCAACATACACAAAGGAGGAGCATGCTCAACAACACACATACGGATGATAACAGTGCAGCAGATGAAATCCTATAGGAAACCAAGATGGCATTGGACTGGTCATGTTGTGAAAAGGAGCCAGAACGTGGATCTGCGGAGATCATATGCGAAATTGTGGTCGGCAAAAATAAGATGATGTGACTGTCTAAATAATGCTGAGGAAGGTTTATGTCCAACAGAGGATATTAAATGATGCTGAAGAAGATGATGAATGGTAATGGACGAAAATCGTTGCAAAGAGGCCATTTTCTCGGCAGGAAACTAAAACCTTCCATCTTCTCTCCCTCTTTTATTTCTTCGGGTAAGCCTAAAAAATTGTCACCTTTACATATGACCCCTGTCGAAACCATTTGCGAATCAATGTCATATCGTCATGAATATCTTGTCCAACTTGTCTTGTTGCTTTCAATATCGTGTAATAAAGCTGGAAGAAAAGGCCGACAACAGGGAAGTGCAGATGAGAACGTTGCCTGGTCGTTGGATCATCTCATTGCTTATGATGTCGTTCCAACCAGTGGTATGGGATGTCATTTCCATTTCTGTCTGAAGCTATTTCTTCCTTCCTAAATCCTGCACTTTAGTTTATGCTGTATTCCGTCTGAAATACTGCCACTACAGTCTGCTGGATACAATGTTAGATGGATGTGAAGCTGACTAGTTCAACACTAAGTCAGTAAACACGTCCGACACAAAGTCAGTAAAAATCTCGTCATAAATTCAGTTTTCGATGGTTGACTCACAGTCGATAGAGTTCACAAGTTTTATACCTCAAGTGAACACTATCCGCCTCGCTAGAAGTTAGGGTAAATCTTCCCTTCACTGTTTGTCGCTAGTGATTTATAGACTGTGTTGTTACGCAACTTCTCGAGATAATCTAAATTGAGGGTAGGGGGTGATACCTAACAGTTTAACAGCCGAATAATTAATTGATAAAAAACAAAGAACCGAGTCCCCCCCTCCGTGAAAAGAAAGAAAATACACCCCAATGATCAAGGATGAAGCATCTAGGTTCAACTGTATAGGGTAGACTGAGTCGGAAGAAAAGGACAATGACAGGTGAATATAGGATGAAAGCCTTGCCTGATCACGACAGCCTTGATGGCGTACTTTGTTAAGGTGTCGTTCATGAAAGACGAACTCCTAAAATACAGGATTTTAATCTGGTTTTTGTTAGAGACCACTTCATCATTCTGAATTTGTGCAATGTATTTGAACAGCCGAAGAATGAGTGATCTAAAACACCTGATAAAACGTAAAAATGTTATTTCGAAGTTGCCTAATTTCAAATAGTCGGATCAACCCTGGTCGCCCGAAAAAGGCGGGAAAGAAGGACATGAGTGTGAATACTATGGCAAAGGCATGATGGTCGTTTTATATATACGTTCCGAAGCCGAATTCATCACAATACATGACGTGTACTTAGTTGGTAACATGATTTGCGATATGTGCTCACTCAGTCACATATCTTCTTTTAATAAAATCGTTATGTGAAAAAGGTTCCTTTTTAACCATGTTAGCCATGACTGGCTTTGGTCAAGTTACTTTGCTAAAAATATTACAAAACATTGCAATATAAAGCAAGAAAATAGGTAAGAAAACTCTTGTCAAAATAGAAGTAATTGTGAAAATGTCTCACAACTGTCCCATACTTGTAGTCTTGTACCGTATTAAACTAAAATAGGTAGATAGCATTATGGCAGACATACCAGTGAGGATTACAGAAAACGAACGAAATTATGGTTATATATCTTAGGCTTTAATCCAAAAGATGCAGCAAAGCCAATCGGAAAACTCTTAGAAAGTGACGTCATACTTGTAAATGAGGTGATACTTGGCTGTGCACAGTAATTAAACCCAAAAATAAAAATCCAAACGTGTGGCAAAGGCAAGACAACAAAACATGAAATTATATGGTGTTAAAGAATCGGCGCCTAATGCCAGACTAACGGAACCTTCGTTCATAAAACAGGCCCAGAATGGCCGATAGAGGGCGTCGAAGCAGGACTTTTCATCCTTTCAATGGCGACTGGAAGACCGACTGGATGGTTGGATAATTTTATCGTCCAGTCGGTCGAACGACAGCTTTATCGATCACTTCGATCGATGGACTAATTGATTGATTAGGCCCTCAAGTCACTAACGAACACCATTGTTCACCTTTGAAAGTATCGGCTGTTTAACTGACGGGGAAAATGTCTGACAATTTGGGAAGCTATAAAGCGACAAGTTTTGGTGCTATCAGACGGAACCAAGCGAAGCGAACACAAACACAAAATCCGTCTGTTTTATGCTTCCGTTCCTCTATTTCTTTCTTCTTTCTTTTTTTTTCAAAACTTTTCTTGATATTTTTTGTTATTACCATTCTAAAAACCTTTGTCGTAGGTTTTTGTTGTTGTTGTGAGGTAGGCGGGACTTAACGATATGTTTTCCCAGAATAGCGGACCGTCAATGGCTGGTAATGAAATAAATGAATTCTTGATGACTTCTTTTATGGAAATTAGAGGAAGCAAGATATTGGATGTATGTTATTGGTGGAGCATGCGCAGTCTATCCTTTTCGGCACATGACGTATTTGCTAAACTTAGCCTAGTGTGGCACTGGACCAAAAAGACAAAGCATATATTAACGTCATTTGCCGAGTGTTCACAAGTTTTCCTGAAGCTTCAGTAGTTTAAAAATAAGTGTCTAGTGTACTTTTAGAAATTAATGTATTTTCAAAATCCAAGTTTTCAAAATCTGAAATTAACAAGCAAGATGATTAATTCTGCATACATTTATTGAATCTATTGGTTATCTTGCGTTTAATATCATGGGTAGGAATCATTAAACAAATACTTCACATCCACACACGAACACGCACACAAAAACACACACGCACATATATAAAGGTATCAGTTTTTCTTACCGCTGATCATTGACTTTATTAGTAATTAATCACTGCTCTTGTCCCTTTGAATGATTTTCCATGGTTATAAATAATTTCTGACTGCAAGTCAATAAATTGAAGATTGAACTTTGGTCTTTATTTTTAGCCTCAATTCATTTTGGGATTTTCGGAAGTTATTTAAAGAATATAAATGCCTTGTTAATGATTTTCACTATAGAAATGTATCATGGATGAATTTACTATTGACTGATTTTTCAGATATATTAGTATAGACAATCGTGGAAATAGGACTGTCAGTGGTTATGGATTCGGGCAATTATTGACAGAATATAGGGTTATAATGTACATATTAGATGTTATGTAAATGGTGGTTTCAGCGGTAGTGATTAATATCTTGCTCCAGTCGTTGCTACAATAAGATTCTGCTTGAAACCTTGGAAAGTCTTTTGTCCTTAATGCAAAAGGGTGTATTCAAGTTTTACAGCCTGAATAAAAGCCTTGCTAGACATTGATTACGAGTTTTAGCCAATATTTGATGTTTGATATTGCATATTTGGCCTCTGTATAACCGGTGAAAACATCGCTACGTTGACGTGCTACCCTATCGGTGGCAGGTTCGATTCCTGCTGCAGCTCTACTTTCTTTATTTGTTTATTCTATTTACATTGTCTAAATTGAGTGATATATCAACAGGAAATCATTTCAAAAAAGTTTCTATGTAATACAACGCAGTTTATAATTCATTCTGTCGGACAAAATATGTCCATTTCTCAAATTCATACTGTCACATTGAAGGAGACGAAAAAGACCGTCAATAAACGAGATAGGAATTTAGGTTGAAAGCACATATATATGAGTGTGTGCGTGTGTGCGCACTCATGAAAGAGTATATATATATACATATGTCTTGTATATCGATAAATTTTTGTTGAGTGTGTATATGAGTACATGTATATATATACATGTGTGTGTATGTGTGTGTGTGTTTCCCCGTGAAAGAATATTTGTAAATATATATATGTGTATATATATTTTATGTCGATATATTTTTGTTGAGTGAGCATATATGGGCTTATATATATATATATATATATATATATATATATATATATATATATATATATATATATATATATATATATATATATATATATGGTGTGTGTTAGTGAGTGAATAAGCACTTGGAAGAAGTGTCTATACATTGAAGAGTATGTAAACATTGGTAAAAGGTTCCGGTCACAGATGGCACAATCTTCGCCAACGGATATCGTAAACGCCCAATAGATCTAAACATCCGGGATAGAGGTAACGATACAACAATAAAAAAACAACAACAGGTCTGGTTGGTCACTCAATAGAAACTATCATGTGACCAACTTTTGATGGCACGTTGTGTTGGGGTGATCAGTTAAAAAATAGAATGTCCGATCAATTGATAAATTATTCCTCTCACCTTTTGTTGGGACGTGATCATAAAAAAGTCCGAATTTTCTAAAAACTTTGAAGACTTAACGCTGTGGAACTAACTACGTAAGCGTTTTTCGTGGTTTGATTTTTTTTATTCCTCCGATAGAAATGTTTGAATTATTTGAAAAAAAGGTGTCCGTTGTAAATTAATGCGCGGCTTATAAACAGTTCTAAAGATAAAAAAAAAAAAATAATCATACAAATAGAAAAAAATTCAATGTCATTGGATTTCATAGGCAGAAAAAAAAAGTTATTGGACGTTATAGGCCCCCCCCCAAATTATTGGATGTTATATGCAAAAAATGTTATTGAATGTTTCAGGGCAAAAAATTTATTTGATGTTATTGGCCAAAAAATGTTATTGGTTGTTATAGGACTAAAATGTTATTGGATGTTATAGGCAAAAAATGTTATTGGATGTTATAGTCAGAAAAAACAAGCAAAAAATAAAAAACCAAAAAGAAACAAGCTCCCATCATTTAGAAAAAATACAGTTGAAGTCGTAAAAAGTGATTCCTGTTAACATAATGGCAGCTGCAGCCAAAATAAACATTTTGGACTAATATACCACCACAGACATTTGAATAGAGTAGAGTAAAATATATTTTATTCTAACAAACAAACAAACGAACAATAATAAGTTAATTATGAATTTTTTCTACCAATACAACTATTGGTGAGAGAAGTACTAATTAGCCTTGAAACATCTCAAACTATCATCATTCGTCATCATCAGTCTTTTAGCGTCCGTCGTTGGACATAGACCTTCCCCAGGATTTGCCACACTTCCCTATCATGGGCGTTGCGGAGCCAGTACTTCCTGAACCTGTCTAGCTCGTCTCCCCATCCAATATTTTGCCGGCCTCGGTTGCGCATGTGGTCTCGGGGGATCCATGTCGTGAGTCGCGATGTCCGTCGATTGTCTGCTATTCTTGCAACATTTGAGATTTTTAATGGATTCTATGATGTCCCTAACTCTTGTCTTTTCTCGGATGTACTGTGCTGTCTTGTGATCTCTCCATGTGAGGCCTAGCATTATTCTCTCATGTGCACGTTGCATGGTTCTCAATTTTCGGGTCTGTCTCTTGGTTAAGTTCCATGTTTCAGCCCCATAAGTGACTATTGGGAGGATGCACAAATTCATCGACCCCCCCTCTTCCAAGCAAACTAAAAAAGTTTTTGGTTTGGGGTGATGAGGAGAGAAAGCCGAAAATCAAATAAATTTTTTTGTGCTCCCCTCATCCGAATCTCAACCCTTAATTCCTCTTTTTTATTTATAGCAAATTATGTTTAACTTATGATGGTCCAACCAAACAGGAGTCTGCCAGTCTTTATTAGAAAATATTTTCTTGTGCTGTGAAGATTGGAACAAACAGTCGAAATTCAAGTTTTAGTTTCGAACATACATGGATGAGTTTTGGTATGAGCAAGTTATGTGCTACAACACGGAATACTTGTTGAAGGACGAACCTGACAGACTTAGCTTCATTGCAGTCAACATGGGAGTTGTATTAAATGATACATAAGGACGATCTGTCATGAAATGTTTCGTAAACAAGCTTAACGACGCTTTAGGAATACAGTTGTTCAATTGCACGTTCACTTAATTTACATCACGAATTTTTTTAAATCAAATTTCGAATCCCCGTTATACGACGGGAAATAGGTAAATATCGAGATAAAGTGCATTATTATAAAGAAAAAAAAAATTTTTTTACATCGATTAATTTACAATTTTAATTCAAGATTCTAGAAATATACGAGGTCTAAAGAATATTCACGACTTCGAAAATGCTCTTATTAGAGCGGAAGAACGATAAGAGAGACAAAAGGAAAAAGAGAAAGAGAGAGAGAAGGATAAATAAAGAGAGGGAGAAAGAGAGAGAGAGAGAGAGTGGGAGAGAGAGAGAGAGGGGATTGTGTGAGGGAGAGAGTGTGCAAGTGTTGTCCAATGATCGAAATAATCCAAGAACTGTGCAAGACAGGTGTGGAACTGCTTCAGATGTCACGCATACCTACCGACCCTTCGTAGTCTGTCTACAAACGCATACGAACCGATCAAAAAAACTTTTAGAGAGCGATAACCCTCAGAATCTACATTGACCTGGACGACGCTGGGTAACCTTACCAGTTATGCTACAAGATACAGCGACCGCTTTTGTAAAGTGGACCACTCGTTAGCACTCGGTTACATATACATTTGCGCAGTATTGTAAGAACAGGTGCAGTCCCTTAAGGCGTTGGCCTCTCCCTTGCCAGACCAACATCCTCCAGACGAAAGGTGGGAGCTGTTGAGAGTCAGGGGGTGGGGGGAGTCGTACAGAAAAGGAGAAAGCGATTGGATGGAAGGTGGGTGAGGGTTATCTCGGGGGCGATGTGTTTTAAGAAATGTGAAAAAAAAGGCGGGGGGGTAATGAGAGGAATAGAAGAAACGATAAGCGTTCGTATTTCCTGATTCCAAAATGGTCTCGATGGTTTCGCTTCTGAAATAAACACTATCTCTAAAATATTTTTGCATTTACATCCGTTTCATGCCCACCCCAGTTCCATTCCGTCTACCCCGCCCCAAAGACTCCAATAGAGAATTTATAATAATGATAATGATAATAATAATGGTAATGATGATGATGATGGTGATGATAATGATGATGATAATAATAATAATGATAATAATAATAATGATAATAATAATAATAATATTTATAATAGAGAAGAAAAAATAATAAGATTGTTTTGATTTAGAAAAAATGATATGATACAACGAAACCGAAAAATTTAGGTAAATTGAATAAATTTGTCTGTCAAATTCAAATGTAAAACAACTTTCAAAACATTAATGATACATCCTGCATTGAAGAAACGAAATAGAATTCGAACACCTCATATCTAAACAAAAAAAAAACAAACGCTGTGCTTTCTTGCAAAAAAAAAATTCAATTTTATTATATAATATAATAGTCAAAAAAAATTCAGCCTTATTTTTCTTTCTTTTAAAATATGAACAAGCAATGCGTTATCGATCATTTCACAATAATAATAATAATAATAATAATAATAATAATAATAATAATAATAATAATAATAATAATAATAATAATCAAAAATCGACAGAACACAGACAAACAGCAAATGCCGCATGTGCGGTGAAAGAGATGAGACAGTAAACCACATAACTAGTGAATGTAGTCAACTCGCCTAGAAGGACTATAAGCATAGACACGATAGAGTAGCAACGATGATACACTGGGAACTAAGTAAACAAATGGGATTCAACCATGGGGAAAAGTGGTATCAGCACAAGCCAGAGGCAGTTTTGGAGAATGACAACCACAAACTACTGTGGGACTTTGACATCCAAACTGACCACCTCATCCAGGCAAGAAGGCCGGACTTAGTAATAGTAGACAAAAAAAGGAAGGCCTGCCAAATAGTAGACGTTGCTGTGCCTGCAGACCATAGAGTAAAAAAGAGGGAGGGTGAAAAAAGGGAAAAATACCAGGACCTAGCAAGGGAGTTAAAGAAAATGTGGAACATGAAAACCAGGGTAGTACCGGTCATAGTGGGAGCACTAGGAACTGTCCCCAAAACGCTGAGGGAGAGACTGAAGGAGATCGGAATTAGGGGGAGGATAGAGACCGTACAGACCACAGCGCTACTTGGAACTGCACGGATACTGAGGAGAGTGCTAGAAACATAAAGACTGCAACGAATAGTAGCTCTGTCATGATATGCGAAAGAGGGAGGAGACGTTAGCTGAAGACCTGATGAGACTTATTGTCACTCAGCCTTCAGCGATAACCACTGGGCAACCGGTGTGAAACTGTAAATCGTAGAATTACTGCGACCTATGAGTACTAGGAGAGGAGGGCTGGAGACTTGAGGAGACTTGCTGTCACTCAAACTCCAGCGGTTACCACCAGGCAACTGGTGTGAGATTCCAAATAATAATAATAATAATAATAATAATAATATGATGATGATGATGATGATGATGATGATGATGATGATGATGATGATGATGATGATGATGATGATGATTTGTAACACTTTTCGAACTTAATGTCGATTTGAATATAAAGTAAGGGTCCCAGACTCAGTAAGCCTGGGGAGAACTATCAGAATACCATAGCCTCTATGCCTAGACAGAAGATACTCTGTAATCGGCGGCGTGAGAGGAGAATTGATCTATATAATCACCCAAACCTATCGTTTTTCCTGAAACTTCTGCATGTATTTTGCTAATAATGTTCCCTCCCCCTTATATTCCCTCAAGGGAGGATGATATCGGTGCAGAGGGCCGGTTGAGCTCTGAGGTTACTCTGACAGAAATCAGCCCGAACTGGTCCACCGCGGTATCCTTCCGAACACGCATAGGATGGCGATTTACTTTTTGATTGTGTCATGATAAAAAAATACATCTTGGCGGTAAGCATAAAATGCAACTCCCTATGCTGAATTAGAAAGAAATAGAAAGAAAAAAAAAGAAGATTTACTGAATCGATCGTCATTAGGGACAACAAGGACCAGGGAGGAACCAATGAAGGGCCGAAAAGCATACGACTGGAACGAACTCCTCGAGCGACTTGGATGGTCATTTGAACGGGAACAATCCTTACACAGACCGTTCAAACACAACAACAGAAAAAAAAACATACAAAAATATAACGCAAAAAATAGCGTCATGATGTAAACAAAGAAGTGATGTACGCGTTCTGTCACTTGCTTGATAAACCATCAGGCATGAGCCATATAAATAAGACCGGGGGTGGGGGTAGACAGTCCCCAAAACCTAGATGAAAACAAACTTGCTATTGTAAGGAGGGATATAATGAAGAATAAGAGATTTACAAACTCATAGTAAGACACACAAACGCCAGACTCGAAGAGAACCCTGCGATACAAACAGAGACTCCATTGTCTTCCACAGAAGAGCCCGGATAAATATCTGAAGACCCTACTGAAAGATTTGCACTAGAAAGAGCAGGAGGCTACAGCAACAAAGGGACATATAGGGTTCAACAATGACTGAGTGGATGAACAATTTCTGAGTGAACATCATGACGAGATACGTTAAACGAAAGAAGAAATATGTGAGCTCAAAAAGATAAGGTTCATTTACATGGAGGTCAGAAAATCCCTGAGAAAAGTAGCTATGAAAAAAGAAGTAAAAATGAGGAGATATTGCTACCCAAGATATTCTTGAAGATCTAAAGCCGAATCTCACTGAACTAAACGAGATGATATACTCATTAGCAGTAGCGCTAAAATCTAAATGCATAAAAAGAAAAGCAAAAAAAAGAAAAAGAAAAAACAAATACATATAAAGAAAGCCAACAAGAAAACCCAGGAAACAAAGGTTAAAAAAAAAATCGAAATAAAGCGAGGTTAAATTTCGATGATGGATCAGCTTACAAACTTTGAAATTGTTAACAGGAAGGCCAGGAAAAAGAAGAGAAATATAATTTGAAAAACCCAATTCGAGAGACAAAATAATCAGGCATCTATTTTACGTGGATGATCTGAATCTTTATGGCAAAGATGACAACGAGCTTGAAGGTTTTTTAAAGACCGTTAGAAATTTCAGTGTAGAAATAGGAATGAAATTTGGTCCGGATAAGTGTGCTAGGCTACGTTCAAAAGAGGTTGGGTAATGGAAACCAATTCCATAAAATCAGATATAAAGACAGCTATAAAATAACTTGAGCAAGGAGAAATATATAAGTATTTAGGAATTAATGAAAAAAGTGGGATTCAATAAGCCAGTATTGAAGGAAAAGCAAAGAAAGAGAGCTTCAAAGGAGTGCGCACAGAACTAAAAATTGAGCTGATTTAAGAAAATAGAGTAAAAGCAATCAATGCATTAGCTATCCCTGATGTAACATGTATAGTTTCGATATAATTAATCATAATCTAGATGAGATTAGAAACAATGACACAAAAATAAGGAAAGTACTAAGGTGACATAGAATGCATCACCCTAAGGCTGACAATGATCGTCTATTTACCAAGGAGTAATGAAGGTAGGGGAATGATGAAACTGGAACTGACTTACAAAACATCAACAATAGGATTACACCAGGACTTCAAAATCTTTGAAGACTGGTTGTTAAAACTAATGATGGAAGATGTAAAAAAAAAAAGAAAAGAAAAGAGATGTACTCAGTAGTAAAAGAAAGAGAAAGGTTTGCAAGAGAACTCGATATAAACTTGAACAGTGGAGAGTATTCACAGAATATAGATGTAATAAAGATGAGGTAACATGTAAAGGAGTAAGGCCATAAACAGCTTGATGTAAAACGGGAACAGAAACCTCTGCGTGGACAATACGCCCTCCAACGCTGATGTAGACTAAAAAAACAACCACTAGTGGCCCGGAACAGTGAACTGGAAGCAGAAATGAAGGATAAGCTGGTTCACTCGAAACTTCCATGCAGATATCATGAAAAGCGATGCCGATCCAAAATGCGGTTTCTGTAAGTTGCATAAAGAAACAATAGACCATCTCGTATCTGGCTGCTCCGTTTTACCTTCAGAATACAAGTACAGAAATAACAGAGTGGGCCAATATCTACATTGGAAAATCTACAAGGATTACGGAATACCAACAGACAATAACTGGTATGAACATAAACCAGATCCAGTGGGCGAAAGACAAAATGCCACGATACAATGGGAGTTTGCGATAATTACCGACAGGACCATCAGAGCAAACAGAATAATAATAATGATAATAAAAATTGCAGAAGAACTAGGTATAAATTTGAACAGTGGAGAGTACTCATAGAAAATCGATGGGAAAAAGATGAAGCAACATGTAAAGAAGCAGGGTTATAAACAGCTTGAACTAAAACGGACAATACGTCCTTCGAATAAAGAATGCTGATGTAGACCAGAAAAAACACCAATCAGTGGATTGGAAGCAAAAGCACAGGGATTTACACTGACCGCTCAAGCACCAATTCGAAACTTTCGGGCAAATGTCATAAAAAAATGGCGACGACCCAAAATTCCACCTTTTTGTCTTGCATGCAGAAACAATAGATCATATCGTATCTGGCTGATCTCTTAAGACCCACTGAATACAAGTTCAGACCTGACAGATGGGAAAATCCGGAAGCATTACAGAACACCAACAGATAATAACTGGTATGATCATCAACCAGTAACTGAAGGACGGAATGCCACGATACTATGAGACTTTGCAATAAATACTGACAGGACTATCAGAGCAAATAGATCCGACATAGTAACCAAGGACGATCATCAAAGAACTTGCTTTTTATTTGACATGAGTGTGCTTTCTGATTAAAATATAGCAGTAAAGGAACTTGTGAATCTAGGCAGCTACTATAACCTTGAAATCGAGGTACAAAAGCTGTAGCACTTGAAAACACAAGCTGTCCCCATTATTGTTAGGTCACTAGGGATGATCATGAATGAGCACTGAGAAACATCTCACCGAAATCCCTGGCGACCCTTCTCCCTGTAAAATCCCAAATATAACTAACAGACACTTCCTGTATATTGAGAAGGCCACTATCATCTGTTGTATATGTAAAGTGCAATACGTGCAGCAGGCCTGAAACATGGAACCTAACCAAAATATTTGCTCTAGAACTGAGAACCACTCATCAGGCACAAAAAAGGATCATGCTCAAAATGATATTAGAGATTAGAAGACAGCATATTATTTTATAGGAAAACGAAAACAAAAATCAGAGATATAAATCCATGAGAAATATCTTATGGCAATTGGCAGGCTATGTAGTGAGAATGTTTGACAATCCCTCAGCATCAAGTCTCACACCATGAATCTCAAGAGATCATATGCGAAGGTGTGGCTGGCAAAAATAAGATAGTATCGGCTCCATTATGCCTGAGAACGAAAGGCTTGGCGAATCTTGAGGAACGTCTGTCCACCGACGAACGTTAAAAGGCTGCTGCTGTTGCTGCTGCTGCTGCTGCTGCTGATGATGATTAGTTATATCGGTGAAAAATTGAGAATGTAATTGTAATCAAGTAAGTCCACAGCAGTCAGTCGCTTTCTTACTGAAGTGTAAAATAACCAGGTAGAGAATAAACCGGACGTGGGGTTTGCTCTGTTATCACGTGATCGAAATTAGGGTCTACAGACTCGAAGGGCAGAGTAGAATTCTGAAGCGGAAGTTGGAGTAAACACGGAGCGTGTCATATCCGCTTCAAAACGAGTACTTTCCGGTAGAGCAAGGGAAACGCTGCTGTAATTGGAGGGGGGTTAATGGCAGGGAGAGGAGTGCAAAAAGAATGACGAGAAAAATTAAGGGAAGAGAAATCAATACAAAATGAGAAAGGATATCAAGGAGAGAGAGAGAGACAGAGACAGAGAGAGAGACAGAGAGAGAGAGAGAGAGAGAGAGACGGAGACGCAGCCGCAAAATGAATTATATAGAAAGGACAATATGCGTGAAGAAGAAAAAGTTAAAGGAAGGAATGAAAGGCAGAGAGGAAAACAGACAAAAATAATGAAAATAAAGAAAAAGAATTCGACAGAGAAATAAAGAGTCAAAGAAAGAAACACAGTGTGCAGGTTAATAGGTAGTACTTCCTAAATTTCGCAGAAGACTTGAATGGGGCTTTTGGCTCTAAAAAGGAATAACATTTTTCGGGGGGGGGGTATCCAATACCCCAGGTTTCATGCCGGTAATCGTACAAGGATCGGTTTGCATTATTCAAATATTCCTCTCTCGTCCAATGGCCCATTCTTCCACAACATTTTGAAATCTATCAAAAATGCTTGGGAATATTGTATGATGTAGAAAAAAAGGCTACGATGCAGGGGAGATAACCATGCATCGATCAGCCAAAAATCGAATTTGAGATTTTTCCCTGATATTTAATACCCCTGCCAATTCTGGTCAAGATCGACCGGGTAGTTTCTGAGTTATGTATTTTAGTATAAATGACTACGATGCCGGGGGATAACTGTATGGATCAGCCCCTAGATCTATGTTTGTGATCCATACATGATATTTGGTATTCCTGGTAATTTTTTAATCAAAATTGGCAGATTGATTTCTGAGTTTTAAATTTTAAGACAAAAAGCTACGATGCACCGGAGATAAAAGTATGGATTGCCCCCTCCAAACTATATTTCAGATTCCAGTATTGTATTTAGTATTTTTGCCAGTTTTGGTCTAGATCAACGGATAGTTTAGAGTTATGCTGGGGAGATAACCGTATTAATTGGCCACAAAATTTAAATTCCAGCTTCGAGACACACACACACACACACACACACATATATATATATATATATATACATATATATATATATAAATATTCATCCATTATATATAACAATTATAGTAAATAGTAATTTATAGGTAGTCGAATAGATTGCAGGACGCAAAATAATGGACCAATTTAGCGTTACATTTCCTATCTCTTTTGACTTCTAATGCATAAAAAAGTTCCTCTCATTTTTGACCCTTAAAAGAGAAAAAAACAATAACATTTGACACACAAAGGGGGGAAAATGTTGCCCTTCCTTTTGATCCTAAAAAAATATATATATACCCAAACTTTTTTACTCCTAAAAGGGAAGACAATTTAGCCTGACTTTTGACACATGAAAGGGGAAACAATGTTCTTTTCACTTTAGATCCCAGAATGTGAAAAATGTATTTACCTTCCATTATCATTAAAACAGGAAAAAAAATAATATTCTATTCATTTTTGGCCCCCCAAAGGAAAATATCTCTTCCTCACGTCTGAGGTCTAACTTTCATTTTGATCGCTAAAAAGAAGAAAAAAAACAACAAAAAAAAACAACCCACATTTCCTCTGTTTTGACCCTTGAAAGAAAATAATGTTCCACCCAACTTTTGGTCTAATTTTTAAAAAAAAGTGATTAGAATATAGTGCCAGGTAACAACAACAACAAAAACAAAAAATGAAAAGAGTTGTGTGAGGTAAGGTAAATAACTGAAAAAAGGGTTATCCAAATATGGTTCCAGACAAAAGAACAAATTCCCCGGAAAGGATGGCCAGAAAAAGTTCTTTGATGATATCATGAGTTTTCTAGTTTTCCATGAAATGTTCCATCAATTTTTCGGATTCGAAACCCTCTTTCTTACCTCTTACTTAACCATGACGTAGGAATAATGCATTATGACTTTGAGGAGATGACAAGGCGTTACTTACATAGTCAATAGTGTATTAATTAGTATTTGAGGAGATTATATACTTAATATCTATTTCATTCATTTGTATTTTCACAGAAGATGACTGATGGTTATTGCTGGAAATTGAGAGACAATAAGTCCCCTCAAATCTTCTGCACCTTTCTTAATACCCTTGCTGATCTCGGCAACACAGTAGTCTGAACATCCTCAATACATCCTCAAATTTCAAAATCGTCAAACTATGATGCTAATGTTTTTGCTGATCCAAGTATGCCAACGATTGTGGGTACGACCCTGACCGAGGGTTCAAGATTTTTGTCAGTTTCCGAAAATGATAATGTTATTTTCCTCAATTTTTCGTTTTCTTTCGTTTCCAACCAGTGTTCCGCTGGCACAGCTGCGAGTCCGATTTGGTTGATTTTGTTTTCCTTGTGTACAACTATTAGATCAGGTTTTCTTGCTTGGGTGAGGCGATCTGGATCTCGAAATCCCAGAACATCTTTTTTCTTTATTTTCTATTGTCAAACTCTCAGGGTTCATTTTATTATCGCAATTACCCAGATCTGGGATTTGAGATGTGCCAACTTCAGACATGAATAACGGAGAGAGTAGAGAAAGAAAAATTATTCCATGACGTCATGACGTGTCAAATTGCGTTTCCGTTTCCTCAGTATTTTCTTTTTTTTGTAAACATTGAATTTCTGTTGTGGAAAATATCATTTTTATATAACAAGTATACATATTTCATTCTTTTTCCTTTTCGTTGAAAATTACCTTGCTACAAAGGAAGTCATTAAAATAGTTGATATAATGATATATAAAAACATGAGAATTTTAAAAAGACAGTAGATATTCGTCCATGATTTTTAGGTATTCGTCCAATCATGTTATTTATAATTACAAATAAATTACAATTTCCTGTAGTGTTTCCGTTGAACAGTGGTCTACGGCGTTCTGCCAGACATTAGTAAGTTTTTTGTTTTTCCTTCTTCTTTCCTTGCTTTCGAGGTCAGTAGTAGATTAACCATTAGCCTGAGTTGGCCTTTAATTTTGTCTTGCTTTCGACGCTAGTGTCGAATTAACCATTAGGTTGAGTAGGCTTTTTCTCTCTTTTGTCAAACTCTTACGATTGAGTTTTAACTTTACTTTTCTATGTAGCAATGACGGATGACGATGACCAGTATAAAAACGGGTGACGTCATGCACAAGCAACAATGACATGGTGATGCACGTAAAAACTGATGGCAAATTCATTCCCACTTCTAAAACCCATTGATTGACTTATTCTGCTAAATTTAGCAAATCCCATTTACAGGAATTAATAATGAATAAGTTGAAATGAAACACACACTTCAGGAATAATATTGTATTGAGAAATAAATCCTTTTTTCACCTTTTAGATTTTAATAAAGCAAGGGAGTCATTGGGTTCAATGATGTGAACGAATGATATCTGTACAGACCAGAGATTATGTCTGGTGTATTCTGATACCATTCGTTTTCATGATCGAACCCAATTCATATACACGGATCCAACGAACGTAGTATTCCTGCATTCCTATTAGAAACAGTCCACCAATGCTGACTGACTATATATATATATATATATATATATATATATATATATATATATATATATATATAATGTGTACTGTAGAGAGTGAGACAGACTCGGGAGTGAGGTATATATATATATATATATCACGTATAAGCCGTGCCAATAGAGCTAGAGGGCTGAAAATGTCAATATTTACTCATTTTGTCTCGGAAAAATGATTTTTTGCTTATTTCAAATTTTCCCTTGAAATGTGTCCAGTCGTGTTCACGTTTGTTTTGTTCTTTTGTTTTTTTTCAAGTTCAGACTTTTTTTTTATTGATCACTGCACAACAAAAGTGGAGAGAAATATGTTATTTATTGGTCACAGCCTTTTCATTAATTTCTCCAATTGATCGTCCCCTAAAATGGCGTACTACTTGAGGAGATGGCGGAAATTAGGTGTTGGTGTAAGTAATTTTGTTTCATAGTCAAATTCCCTGAAATTTTGTGTAGCTCCTCGTACACATAATAACTCACAAACATACACACACACACACACACACACACACACGCACACACACACACACACACATGTAAATATACACACACGCACTCAAGCATTGGGTTAAGTGCATTGACAAGGAAGGAGATTATGTTACATATTGATTCCTTATAATGCATATCTGAAGTGTGGTTCATCCTCTTCGCGAGTAAGTCTTATACGTGTTTGTGTGTGTGCACGTAAAATGTGTATGATGTGATTGATGTACACAATATGCGTAGAGACCTTAAAGGGGGTTCACGTCAAGACATCTGACCACGCTTTCCATTCCGTGTTTGTTTGTTTAAATGAATGACTGAAAAAGAAATTGTGTTTGGAAAATTCAATTTCAATTTAACCTTTAATTATAGTCTTTTCTTTTCTTGTATTTCCCCTTCTTCTTCGCTTCTCCTTTACTTCTCTATTATTTGAAAAATTATCGTTGCTCCCTTTCTTCATCTATTTTCCATAACTTCTGTGTTTTTTGTTTGTTTCATTTCTTTCCTCTTCCTTCCTTTCTTTTTTGTTTTCTTTTTTTTTTCACGAAATGTTGATCAATCCATTCGTCTTTTTCACCAGACTCGTTTATTTCATTCTTTGAAGTCAATGACCTTACCTTTCTTTCTTTTTTTCTTTCTTCTTTCTTTCTTTCTTTCGAAACATTGATCTCTTCTTTCTTTCTTTCTTTCTTTCTTTCTTTGTCTTAATTTTTTCATTTCTCCCTCCTTTTTCCATTGCTAACCTTTTCTTCCCTTATTGGAATTTCTTTTTTTTTCTTCTTCCAAAACATTGATCTCTTCTTTCTTTCCAACTTCCTTTCTTTCCTCCTTCCTTCATTTCTTCGTCTTCGGTTTTTATTCATTTTTCCTTCCTTTTTTTCACTACCAAACCTTTCTTCCCTTATTGAAACTTCTTTCTTTTTTCTTTCTTTCAAAACATTTATCACTTCTCTCTCCTTCTCGTTACTCTTTGCTCATTTTTACCGCCAACCTTTTCTTCCTTTATCAACATTTTCTTTCTTTCTTTCTTTCTTTCTTTCTTTCTTTCATTATCTCGTAACCTCCTGTCGGTATTATTGTACCACCGATAGAGGGCGCCACGTATCAAAAGCGATAATCTAATATCAGTTCGTGCACGAATGTCGCTCAATTCACTTGTCGTACAATGAAATCATAATATGGCTTCCGACTTACCAGCAAGGAATAATGAACGCCAGGAAAAGATATTAACACTTTCCGGGACCTAATGGCCGAGGTCACAAGAATTTGGTGGGTCTCTTCCGGGTCAATTTCATTTCTGATAATTTACGGTCTTCAGGAAATGGGTTTAAACCTAAGTATTAGCGTCTATACATTTCGGTCTAACCGTATGTAAATCTGTATGAAGATCTGTGTATGTACTACGCACACAAGTATTGAAGTCTACTTAGCGATATCTCAATAGTTCTGCACACTTCCTTTTGTATTTCTAGTACACGTATGTATAAGTGTGTATGTGTACACTCTTGTCTACATATATGTATGAACAGGCAATCGTATAGAAACCTTGTCAAATAACAGTGCGCACGATTTTTGTTCCTGGGTAGTGAGTGTCATTTTCTGATTGCTTATGTGTAAAGAATATAGAAAATGGCTATTATCCCGTTCAAACTTTGCTTTTGTGGCCAGGATAGTGATATTCATGTGTAATCTTTTTTCTTACGTAATGTGATTAACAATGTGCAAATTCACTCATTGTCCCATTGAAAATGAGTAGATTTCCAATCATTACTGTCCTGATCGCAAAAGCAAAGATTTGAAAAGAAAAATTGTCATTTTCTATACTTTATTTCAGACATAATCGGTATAGAAATAACATTTGATATACCGGAACAAAAGACTAAACAAAATATTTGCATACAGTAATAGATGTTGGAAGAAAAAGAAGAAATAAATATGAAATAAAAAAATGGATTGAAAATTGAATTTTCTCTCACAAGGGACAAAACAGTAGAATATTATACTTATACGTTCGAATTCTTATGTTTCCAGTACAACCTATCTACACTGAAATCTCAATTAAAATTTCCCTATGTAAAAATGCTCATTTCAAAAAATAATTTAATTCAATGAAAAAAAAAAAAAAGAACCTAAGTTCAAGGATTATTTCAAGTAAACTTTTAGAGCTGCACAAATCTTTGAGGCACTTACCATGTCCCTGCGTTTGAGATTCTCTGAATCCGGAAAGCGTTTGTAATGGCTGTTCTCAACATTCTATGAATATCAAATGTTGTCATTAATTTTAATTCGCTTTATATTCGATGCGAATGATTGTGATGTGGTAAGTTGTCCGAGTTCTAAGTTCCTCTTTACCCGTAATCATTATTCATTGTCAATTATCAATGATATTTCAAAATACCCAATTTAGTTTTAAAGTCACTATATCATAAGTAATTTACTTTTTAGATCTACAATGATTCCATCGTGTTGAAAACATTCGTACTACTCTATTCCACACCTGTGAAATCTGTGTTACGTAAAGCCAATCAAGTTGGAGGTTGTTAAGTAATTTCAAGTATTGCTCATTCATTAAGAGTGATCTTGACAAAACAATAGGCATATAAGCTAATGATATGTTGATGATCACCGTGGAATCGTCCTATTAAATACATTGATAAGAGATCGGGATTGAGTAAAGGGTATATTTAATGGTTTATTCTAAATAGCTTCCCGAATTCATTTTCGTTGTATTTATTTGGTCGAATCATTTCATTGGTTGCAATTCGTAATTTTATTTGTCGCAATTGAAGAGAAGCATCTCTTTGATTCGATTTCAACGTTATATATATTTTTTAGCATATTTTTTTTTGAAAACCCCAAGAACAAGTTCCCTTTTTTAAAAAAAACCCAAGTCGCACAAATTTTCACATCAAGTGAATTTTTTTTATATTTACTATTGTTTGAAAAGAAAACAAAATTATACTGCGTATCAATAGACACGAACAGAAAGTTTCACAGGGTTTGAGAAACGTGATAAATTTGTAAAAAAATATGCTTCAATTTTTCAAATTTTTTTTTTTCTAGAAGAAGAAAGTGACAAGAGATCTTTTTATATGCTGAAAGGCATTAAGCTGAATAGTGATGAACCAAGGCAAAAAAGGTGTCATCATCTTTTTGTTACAAACGGACGCAATTTATCGGCAATCAAGGTTGAACTTGCAAAAGCACTAAAAAACATTCCAATTCGAAGGTCTAGCAACGAAAAAATACATTTAAAAATTTCGTACCTTTTCTCAAATTTCAAAAGGATACAAACTCATGTGTCCATAATTAGATCTTATGGCTTCGGGCATGGAATACAACGATTTCCTAGAGTCAGGGCTATTCTCTTACCTAACCCTGTCAAAAAAAATAATCAGCCAGCTTTTAGCTGCAGGTGAGCACTTTGATATTTCGGCCAAAGTTTATGCCAGAATTTTGGCAGCAAAGCCACTTTCAGCAGATGTTGAGAGAAGAATGTCATTTGAGAAAGAGAATTATTATTTATACCTCTATTACAATCTGCCTCCAATTGACTCGTGGGATCCACACCTGGCTCTCCACGAAGGCACGTTGAACAAGAGGAGTAATCTAAACAAAGGAAAACAATTACTCTGAAGGTGTATTCTCTAAATAACAGAAAACGGAGGATGATGACAGTCTTGATCCAGAATCAGATACGGCTGAACTGCAATCGGACAAACAATATTTTCAGATTATATGCCCGATACAAATTTACATTGTTTGAAAATCTTTAATTTTTTTTCTGATTTAGCCATCTTTCATGTAGTGTCTGACACAAAATGTAAATCAAAAGTACAATTCGGCATAGTTTTGCATTCATGGGTGTTTCAAGTTTTTAACTATCCTTCACCATTTAAGTCCAAGTAGTATTTGACACAAAATGTAAAATCAAGAGATATCCTACACATATATATACATATATATATATATATATCAATATATTTCTTGTCATATGAACGCAATACCAAGTTTTAGCCATCGTAGTATTTCACAAAAAAATTGAAACAAAACAGAAAGTTCTAATCATCAAGAATATATATCTTCTCATATAAAAATAGTAAATTAGGTTTCTTTTGCTTTTCAGTATAATGATCATGCATCAGTTTCTGGTTTCTTTATATTACATCTGATTTAAAATTGCCTAAATTGGTTTAGAACTGCACAAGCAGGAGTCCACTACTCGTTAAAATAAACAGTGCAAGTTCATACAATTGTGATGCGATGAAATTGAAGGGTTA
>OY735207.1:20840272-20880272 GCA_963457665.1 Thysanoteuthis rhombus | reverse complement strand
TCCACATTCTGGGAGTTTTTATTGTTTGAAAATCTCATAATGTCGTTTCCTTATTTCTGTCCATTAGATTAAAAAAAAAAATGCTCGCCAGTGAATGACTGTTAGATACCGTTAGCCAAAACTGTCACTAAATTGGCAACATAAATTTCTTCGGTTTTCAAGTGAGTTTGCCCGGCTATCTATCTATGTATGTGTCACGCGTACAATGGATCTACAGGGTTGGAAATTTAAACATTTACTTCTCAAGAATATTTTTTCAACTTCCCTAATAAATAGGTTCTTATCGGGGAATTGTATTTACAATGTAAGTTTATGCTAAATTGGTACAATAGTTTGTGTCCCTTTTTTTCGAACTCAAACCTTTCTCCAGTGATCACCACTGAACAGAGGCGAAAAAAGAAATAAATTCACACGTTTCCAATTTTTTAATTGATCACTTCTAAGAATATTCCACAGTATTGTGTGCTTTTGCTAGTGTCTTTGTATTTATTCGCGAGTGTCTATATAGAGTTCATATCTGTGGATATAATACAGCAATATATTCACGTGTCTTCAAATGAATAAACGCGTGCATATTCCAATACTTGTATCTTTAAAAATATATCTTCTTATATATAAATACGTGTATATAAATTTTGTTGAACCTATTTTTTTTAGAATAAAAGCATCTCTATATCAATGCATGTATCATTAGATTGGTGGTTGTATATCAAGATGGCTACATATTGATGTGCATAGATAGAGTGATCGTCAGTATGTATATATCTATGCGCTCATATAGCAAAGTGTGTGTATAAACACGTGTATATAACAAGGCGAGCATCTATAGAAGTATATGTGTTTATATTCCAATGTGAAGGCATGCAAGTATCATTATATAAGCGAGTATGTATATCATTAGGCACATCTATGTGGTTATATATCAATGTCTACACGAGTGAGCCTTAGTGTGTATATAAGCAAGTATGTGTATACCAGTGTGCATATCTATGCGCTTATGCAACAATATGAAAGCATATTATGCGAGTAAACACATATATCAATCCGTGTAAAGGTGTATATATAGTTATGAGTGTATCTAGAAGTAGTACAAATATACTTATATAATAATATGTAATATGTATATGCAAGTGTGGATGCATGTCTATGTGCGTGTATGTGTGTGTTTGTGTGTATGTGTATACTAATCAACGAAACATCTTGCTCGTATCTTTTTACCGCCCATTACCCCACGACAGGTCGTTTCTGTTTTTTCTCCTTCTTCATATCACTGCTTCTCAATCTCATAACCCATAAAAAATCAACCCAGTGTTTCGGGTCCTAACCAGATGGCAAGATATCAAGAGACCTCCGTCAAGTTGATCTGTCAGTCCAATCTTCATCCCACTTTCTATCGACTTCTGCCAACTGTTTTACCTCATTCGTTTACCTCTGCCAACTAAATTGGAAGATGTATATGTAGTCACTTTCCGTCTGTCAGCCCACACGATATCTCTGAAAGTTTTCAATGAATTTCAATGGGATTTTGTGGAGTGTTGGACCATTGGTTATAGGTGGGCCGTGGGTTAGAGTGATTAAATTTTTGGTCGGATCCAGAAATTACCTCTCGATTGACAGTCATTGGTATCATTCTGCAGAAAAAATGAGTTTGAAAACGGTTCTAAAATAATCAAATTAAAATTTCAATGGAGGGAACTCTATCTCTGTATATTCAAATTCCTTTTCCACGTTTTTTTTTATATTCTTTTTTTAATTCAGCTTTTAGTTAGTGTTCAGCGTCGGGAAAAGTATGAGATCCCCAAGTGCTCTCTAGTTGGCCCTGTTTCTTTATTCAGTCTCTCATCAAAATCTTTAGTTTTATTTTCTTTTTGTTGATCAACCAACACGAGTATCTTTGTCTATAATTCATGTCAGTTTCTGTCGACAAATGTCAGCAGGGTGACCTACCAATTAATAGTGAACTAATTGGCGCTGTGTTCTCGTGACAAGATGTGTTTATTGCCGTAAGATTATTCGTTCAACAAAGCAGCGTTCTCCTCGGCAAATTGTAAACGGCTGCTGTCGAAACCAGTTGGCTTCTACATTAATATGACCAGTGCTCTCCATTAAGTGGCTTTCATAAAACCAAAAACCCACTGTGAAGTCTTCTTGTTCGAAGTTTTTTTTTCCAATAAGATACTGAACTTGACAACCAACATAGTTAAATTATCTCGTATCCTTCCTGGTTTTTGATTGGACAATACCACTTTTAATCTGAAACATAGTCCACAGATATACCTCAAACTGTTTAGATACTTGATGAACGTTTGTCTCGAATTCCAGCACCAGTTCATGATTTCTTCTTCATTTGCTTCAACTCATTCTTCTTACCGATTGCTGACTTCATTTGTTGTAATTGGGAGCAGTACTTGTTCAAATCAATCGTTTTGTTCTCTGAGAAGAGCTCATAATTGAGAATTCATGAAATAATAAAATTCTGCCGTTTAGAATAGCGTAAAGATGAATGTACCGTAAACATGGAAGCCCAATGAAAATATGAAAGCAATCAGCCGAGTTATTTTTGCCTTCAACAATCATTGATATGTGGTGCTTATCAATTATGAACAATTGCCAAAAATTAGTAAATGTTGTTGAAACTTGGTGACCATGAAGTTTTTTCTCTGCGACTGTATCTTTTGCCCAATATTGTATCTTCATCTCTGCCAACAATCGTTGAAAGAGGCATAAATATTCACTCGAATCTGTCAATCTGTCAACACAATATCAACAGAAGATTTCGTGAAGGGATCGGTAATGCTCTGCGAAGAAAGTATTAAATCTTCGGGCAGATTGGGATATCTTTTACAGTTACCTTCCCTGCATCGATGCTATATATGGACTAGTTTTCGTGCAGTTTTAGTGACAATGGCACTGCCTGAAGTATGCGCCCTCTGAATACTTTTAAATTTTGTCGATTTGTTGCTTCTCCGACAAACCAACCCTTTATTCGATGACATCTGTATTTCATTCGCTTAATCTCTTTTTTTAATCCGCCTCCCTTTCGAATTGATAGTCTCTGAGACATATTCAACAACTACCTTCCCTTTTTAGTTCCAATTCATTCAATGTTTTCTCCTTGATCTTCTGACTTGTAGCCAATTCTCTCTTCCTCTCACAAATCCACAACCCGAGAGAACATTTGTCAATAGCTTAACTTGATAGTTTTGAAATTGCAATAGTCTAATTAAAGATAATTGTTTTTTTAAATTAAGCTCGGGCAACCGTTTCAATCTAGTGGGCCACATAAGACATTTTCATTGCTATTTGGGCCACATACCCGCTTCTGAAATCTCAATCGTATTATAGAGAGTGCACTTGATTTCTTTTTTATAAGAACACATGAATTACAATCATCATATTTTTTGATTTATGAAGTTAAACAATAGTAATTTTACAATATGAATTATGAAATTAACTCTCTAAGAAAAATCACATCAAGATTTCAAATAAATGCCTAGATTGGCTGCGAGCCACTAAAAATGTTGTCGCGGGCCAAATATGGCCGGCGGCCTATGGTTGCCAATGTGTGATTCAAGCTATATTTTTTACTATAAGTACAAAAAAAGATGTGAGCTGATTCTTCTTAGATGATGAGTAGAAGCGTATGAAGGTACTACAGGCACTTATCTGACTTCTTTGCATTCAGTGGCCTATATTTTTGTTCAGTTTTCTGCTAGTTTCATCAGTCAATTTCTAAATAAAATTATTTTAAAACTGTTCTCATTTTTATACTCCAGTCGAAGAAAGGGTTGGCTTTATTTTCCCCTGTAACAAGAACAATCTTCGTCTAATTCAGGGGAATAAACTCTTCACTACTTGTCTATCCCGTCACCTTAAGCCAAACCAATTTATGAAATAAATATTTCTCTACTATAATTTGGAAGCCAAGCTTTGTGATTGTTAGGCAACTCTTTTACTCACCAGGTCAAACTAGCGACGCTTATGTATTTACAAATGTATTTGTTGTATATATGTATTACAAAAGTTGCAGTAATCTTCTTCAGATAGAACTGACGTAGGGGTGGAGTTTGTCCCTGCAACAACCAGGCTTGTTTTGAATGATATTCTTTCAACATTTCCTGGGCTTCCTCCAAAGACCTTCATGGATAACATTCATGAGTCACAACTGTTAAAAAGGTCTTCGCTTTTAAAGCAGTATTCCACTTCGTGTACCTCCCTGATGTAACTATATGTAACAACACGTAATTATGTGGCTCAGTTTCCTGTTTCATCGGTGGTCTCGAAGAAACGGGTAACACAATAGGGAGTAAAACTGTAAAAAACGAGTATTATTGGAAGTCTTCTTTCGACTTTTGTCTGTTCTCTTCACTGGTTATCATTATGGTTTTAGATTTATTGACGTAATACCAGATACCATATCAAGTTAAGATAGTTGTCTGGAGACTACCCCAAAGAAGGCAACCCAAATTTCTGAGAATTTACCGAATGAAATGGTTTTCTTAAAAACGAAAAAACACAGAAAGTGTGCTTTTTTTCATTCTTGTGGAATAGTTCTGAGACACGTGTGATATATCTAAAGTTTACTGAACTGCAAATGTTGCCCAGAATAATGCTTATTAGCGGCTAACTAAAAAAAGTATGCGAATCTATTTTAATAATGAACTGAGTGATTTTCATGTTTGGTCGATCGTAACACCGGACTCTTCCATTAAAGTGGCCGAAAGAATTGCTGAAAAAAAAAACTTTCTAGGCACTGTTACATGCATCATTTCCAGTAAACGAATCCAGTATTTATTTTTTTAATACAAAAAAACAACCCCAAAAACAAAACATCCCAACCAGAATAAATCCATGAATCCTTTTCTACCTAGATTGAAGAGTAGATCATATGAAAGGAAAACAGATCTGGCTGGCCATCATATACCAATGCTCAGCGAGCTGATCTTGCTGGTCATTGTTAGTAGGTTCAATCCTCATTGGATCTCCCAGTAGAGATGGCCTGATACCAAATAATACTAAGTTACTATACTTATATAATGAACAGTGTGATTTTCTTGGTTTTGTTCCTCTAACACTTGTCTCTCCCACTCAGGGGTAAAGATATCGCTGATAAAAGCACCCACTTCCCACGATTTGAAACTATGGACTCTTCAACTAAAACTGATTTTCCATTATTTTTTCTCAGAAAATTGCTTCATGAAATTTCGACTATGTCAATGAATGCTTTTCACGGGTATTTACTAGTAAGTGAATAAAAAGGGCGAAATCCATTGCAAAATACTGAAACTGTATGTCGAATAGAATTCAGAACATTTTGGACAAAGAACGAATTCTAAAAAACTTCCGTCGAAAAGTTGTTGGGTATTATAAATATAATAGCCCTATTCAGCCAATAACACGTATCGTAAGTCAAGGCCACAGAAAATCTTTTTTCCTGAGATAAAATAATCAGGAATTAGTTTACATCAAGCCTAATCTCTATTCTATCATTAAAGCTCGCCTTAATTTTAGACTTCTATCTTCTTGCATTTCTGAAATGAAATAATTCTCAATTCAGTCAATTGAAAATCATAAACAACACATTCACATTATGCTTATGATATTTCCTTCTCTGGCAATAACGCTTGTTTCTGTCAATACATTTCTTTAGTAAAATCATTACTCTCCATCTACAAATTGCTCAATTCGCATAACTTCAGGAAAGGCTGGGTTTCACATTCCCCTGCGGTGTGTCCCATTATCAGATATCTCTACCAAGGTCTTGGCATGGGCAAGCTACATTCGTTGACCGGTTGAGACGAGAACTCAGTCAAACCAGGGGTTCCTACACTGGCAGTACAATATCACCAAGTACCACTTGTTATACGATGCTTAGAGAGGAGATGGACAGTAACAAATGACTATTTTTTACCTTTGAGGTGACAGCAAAGACAAAGGTCTAATGTGACTCCGCAACGACATCTAATTCTTTTACAGTTTTATCCTTAATCTTCGTCTCGCCTTTGTGATATCCAATTCGTCGGTCTTGCATGACATTTTGCTCGAACGTGTCCATTGTCAAACTCAAAGTGGGAGACTGGAGTGAAAAATTTGTTCCTGCACCGTAACAACAAGAACAAGAACAACCCTTACCAAATTCAGGGACAGTAACTCTTCATAAATCGTATTTACAATATTTTGATATTGGAAATGCAATCGGCGAAGTGTAACCTCCCCTAAGTTTTTGTATTCAATGCAAGTTTGAGCCTTCGGCAGCTAGGCTGGGGTTTTTTTTGCCCTTTCTTTTTCTTCAAGTTTTGACTGTTCATCAGCCATCAATATTCGTGTCACTCTTTACATTTTCAAGTATTTCTTTCTAACGAGGTACGATGACTTACGAGACGAGAGCAGAACGGAATTAAGATAAAGCACTAAAGAAAAGAAAATACCCCATCAAAAAAAAAACAAACAAAGAAGAATAGAATCTCCTAAAGAAACTAAGGAAGAAAAGAAATTAATACGCCAAAGTCAAATCGCTAAAAAAAAACCCAACAAAAAACACAAAAAGAATTGGGTAGATATAAGTAAAAGATTTGTGCCTTCTGGATAGCAGAGGCACCATGATATATACATTTTTCTTTTTAAATGAATTTTTTTAGCCATTTTTTTTTCATCTCGGCATTTTTTACTTCGCAGGCCCACACTCAAACATTTTTCCCTTCATTTATTTCTAGTGTCAACTTACGGTTTTGGTGAGTTGGTAACGTAAATTCTCATTGGATCACTGATCTTGAGCAAGTATTTGATTTAACACCAAATAGTGGAGGGAACATTTGAGACTACCAGGTGCTGTGAGTAAAAACCATGGTCCCTTTGGGGATACCGAATCCCTTCCAGGGCGACCGTGTAACCGACCACCGTCTTCGGTCTCGGTGGAGGTAACGTTCAATCCATTTATCACAATACAAAGACGTCTTTTTATTCGCTTCTTATTCCTTATTGGCCGGGCACGTAGTTGCTTAACTGACGGAATCGAGGAATTCTATCATCAGATACCGGACTCTCATATATCATGAGAAATCTAAAATCTGCACCTCACACTGCGATGGAACAGTTTGTAGGTGTGAGGATACACACACACACACACATACACACAGCACACACAAACACACACACACACACACACACACACATATATATATATATATATATATATATATATATGAATGGCTTGGTTTTGCAGACGAAGATTTTCCACCAACATGGGATCTTTAGACGGAAAATCTAATCTGGAAATATGCCGAAAATACGCAGAAAACCTGAAAGGATGCTGGAGACGTAACTCGGTAAAGAATATATTTCCTATCGAAATATAATATCGAAGTTTTATTGCTGGCTCGATTTCGGCGTATATGGCTTCACGATCTAGAATTACTATGTTGTGATGGAAGACCAACAAAACCTAATGATATCGTGAAGTATAGCTGGGTAACTCTGTGTTGTTGGTGATGTAGCTCAAGCATTGAAAACCATGCTTAAGCCCCCAAATGATCATCTCATCAAATTGTTGGAGATACTAGCAATGGAACCACACACACACACACACACACACGCACATATATACGTATACATATATATATATATATATATATATATATATATATATATATATATAAATATATATATATATGTATATATGTATACATATATACATATATGTATATATATATATGTATGCATGTGTATGTGTGTGAGTGTGCGTATAAATAGGCCTTGCGTTTATCAATGAGTTTATCAATGTGTTTATCAATGTGTGCTTATGTTACATTGCTATGCAGTGTTTATTTATATGCCCGAGTTTATTTACAGTTCTGTTTATGAATGTGTGTGCATGTGTTTGTGTTTGAGTGTGTGTGGTGTGTGTGTGTGTGAGTGAGTGCGTATGATGACATTTTTATATCTGTCAGCTCGGTGGTTATTTCGTTAAAGATAGGAAGCAGAGATGACAAAAATGTCTGTCACACGTCACACGCTTGGTTAAACTGTCCCTTCGGCGAGAGGAGCTCTTCATTTTCGGGAGGCGAGGTTTTTTGACGTGTCTGGGTATCACTTCCTCGTTCACCGCTTCGTTTATTTCTCATTCCCTTCATGATGCTTTTTTTTTTTTTTTTTTTAAATCTTAGTCTTTCCCTTCCACAACAACCGCCGTAGGTGCTTTTCTCCATTCCTCATCTTCTACCGCCTATCTCTCCCTACCGCAAGGTTTCTCTCACCCAAGGAATTCCCTCCGGTCTCGCTTCTACTTATAAACAACTTGTATCTTGCTTACTTTAGTCAACGGACTTTGAAACGTCCTTGACGTCTTTATTAGTATTCTGACCACTATCTATCTATCTATCTATCTATCTATCTATCTATCTATGATATTCATTAAACTCAATATGCTATGATACAAGGCCAAATGGAGCCTGGAGGATTAATGGTATTCCAAGCAGATCCGTCTACCTTGAAAATCAGAACTGAAATTCCTCACTTGTTACCTGGGCTAAAACATTGATCTCTGACACCGGAGGGGGGGGTGCATAGCTATTTTAGCCACGAGGCAGGCCGAATGTTTTTCCCATTCTTCCTTCATTGACACTTCTCGCCTCCTTCCACCCAAACCCCCACACACATTCACATCGCTGATCAAAAAGTTAAGTGACCGTATACAGAATTTAGAATGGCTACAAGGAATAAGAAAACCACCCAGAAATGTCTACATCGTTCAAATCTAGTGATGACAACAATGACTTGAGAGTCCTGGAAAGGAAAATACACACACACACACACACACCCATGCACATGTACACACACACACACACACACACACACACACGTTTTACTGTTTTTTTCAGGGATAGCTTTGCCTATGTTGATAGAGCTAAATCTTATATCGATAGATAGATAACTGCAAGTTTGTTGCTTCTGATCAGTTTTACGCTATTGCGATCAACGGAAAACTGTTGTTTTTCTCTGTTTTCATTTTGCCTATATATACAAATGGAGTGTTGTTTCTTATGGAGTATTTTTTTCTCATTTTTAGGATTGTTCATATATATATATATATATATATATATATATATATATATATATATATATATATAGATAGATAGATAGATAGATAGATAGATAAAGAAAGAGAGAGAGAGAGAGAGAGAGAGAGAGAGAGAGAGAGAGAGAGAGAGAGAGAGAGGGGGGTACCTTGTATCCCTAGCCCACAAGTTAAAAACAACAGTGAAAAAAAAAAGAAAGTCAAATTGTTTAACAGTGACTTTAACGTTCGTCAGTGGGCAATGTAAAACAACTGGGATCCCCCTGTTCATCTGTTGGTCCCTTAAGGCCAATAGAGGCCGATCAGATATGACGAGCTGTCAGATAAAGGCACAGCTTTTTAGACAGACCGTCACGGATGTCTGTATTAGAAGATGGCAAAAAGATATGTTACACACTTGCTATCAATTTGTCTTTTCGATTTTTTTCTCTCTCTCATTCTGTCCACTTACTGATCGTTCTCTCTCTCTATCTAGTATTCTCTTGCTCTCTCTCTCTTGTTCTCTTTCCTTGCCTGTATTTCTTTCTTTCCTCATGTTCTTTTTTTCGTGTCCTCTCTTTCCCCTCGCTGTTTCTGTTCATGTTTTTTCTTCTTTGTTTCCATTTTCTTCTTATTTCCCCTCATTCGTTTTTCTGCTCTTCTATTCTTTCTTTCTGTCTTTCTTTCTTCCTTTCTTTCTGTATTTCTTTCTTTGTTTATTCATTTCACGTTCTCTCTTTCTTTTTCTGATTTCTTTTTTTCTTTTTTCATATTCCCCTCCTACCTTTCCATTCCACCTTTCTTTCTTCCTTACTTTCCACGTAGTTTTTCGTTGCTCTCTTTTCACACGCTTTCTTTCATTTTTAAGGTTCGTCCTCTCTTTCTTTCTTTACGTGTCCTTTTCTCACTTTCCCTTTTCTTTCTTTTTCTTTCTTCTTTTGATGTTCTTTTTTCCCTTCTTTTTTCCTTCCTTCAAAGCTATTTCTCTTCTTCCCCTTTTCTTTCTTTCCTCCTCCTCCTCCTCCTCCTCCTTCTTCTTCTTCTTCTTCTTCTTCTTCTTCTTCTTCTTCTTCTTCTTCTTCTTCTCCTCCTCTTTCCAGGTTTTCTGTAAATCATCATCGATCTCTTTTTCCTTCTGTTTCATCCAAACCCTTCGCTCTTCTCTCCCCCATGATTATCATTAGTTTTCCTTTCCCTGATCTGATCGTCGATTACTTCGCTTCCTTCACACTCTTCTCTCTCCACTTCCAAAGTGAAAACAAAACAAAAAAAAACTCCCTTTAGACATCATCCTCTCTCTAAACTGACGAAAAATCTAACATTTCTATCACCTTTCACCAAAGAAACGACTCAACACAAGTTGATTCAAAGCCTACCTCAATAACAAGGCCTGGTAAGTCACTCAATAGAAGCCGTCACGTGGTCGACGTCTTTCAGCAGCATGTCGTCTTGGGGGTGATCAATTAAATAACTGGAAAAAAGTTGACATCAATGAGCAAATCACTTCTCTCATCCTTTGTTGGTCGGTGATCAATAAAAATCTGCAATCTAAGGAAACGAACAGAAACTAAGGGATTAATTTAGCATAAACGCACGATGCAAATTCCCTTTTCTTTCTTTTTCTTTCTTCTTTTGATGTTCTTTTTTCCCTTCTTTTTTCCTTCCTTCAAAGCTATTTCTCTTCTCCCCCTTTTCTTTCTTTCCTCCTCCTCCTTCTTCTTCTTCTTCTTCTTCTTCTTCTTCTTCTTCTTCTATGGCGTGTTAAAAACGTATTTTTAGAAATGATAACATTTTGAATGACAAAGACGCAATAAATCCAAATTGAAAACGCAGAGCTGAAGAAAGTTGACCACTTCTTCTACCTGGAATAACGAATATCCATGAAATCCCCAAAAGAAGACATCAAGTGAACTATCCCAATAGGTTGGAAAGCTTGACTTTCAAGAACGGGAAAATCCCACAAATCCTAAAAAGAAGGATGATCCTGTGAATCGAATAAAGGTTTCTGTTCGAAAGTTCCAGAGGGTTACAAAATATGACAGGCAACCGGAGAAAGGCATGCTCACGTCTGGGAGTACCAAGCCATTACATGTCAGTGTATGCATTGTATAAACATGTACGTATAAATGGTCGAGATACCTGTACATAAATACAAGTAACTTGATCATTTATATGCATGTGTTATCATTAGTATATAGATACATATGATAATTATGAAGACATCTTTAATGAGGAACTTTATTTCCTTCGGCACTGGTGCTAACAGAATAACAAATCGAACAGCACTAGACTGCTGATCCTATCGGAATGTCGTTAGTTCTTTATCTTTTAATGCCGACTAAGACTGTTCGGTTGTCATTTGCTTAACGCCGGTGCCAACTGAAATATGGCTCCTCCTCAAAATGTCTTTATAATTATCTCATTCTGTCGGACATTCTACTCAATATACATGAATACATATATGATTATGAAATAGACGGATGTAAGAAGTTTGGAAATCTAAACAAAAATATCACAGTCTACTTGAAAAGCTGAACAAGCCCATTCTTGAAAATGACCTATGATGGTAGGAAGATCTCAAATTTCATAATTTCAAAGACAATTTTTACATAATCATATCTCGTTTTGAAACAGCTTGTCCACAAACAAGAAACATTAGCAAAAAAATAGATAAACACAAACAGACCGTTGTTTTAATAACATGTTCAAACGAAAAATTGCTGCATCGAAACACTTTATTTGAACTGTTTATAGCTATACGAGATCGTTATTGAAATCGATTCAGCGCTTCCAGGGATATTGTGTAGACAGATGAACGAGCTCACGAACTAATAGACATGATAAAATATACGTATCTCTTTTCAATTCCGTTGATATCAGTCAATGAGCCTGAAAGAAAATATCGAATCATTTCGTGTTAACGAAAAATCAACCAAGAAATTTGGATACTCCATCTGGATTGTAGGGAGGGGGCTGAAAGACCTGACTGATGCAATGTTTCGCACATGAAAGCTAAAAAATAGGTATTGTTGTAACTGCTATGGTCAAATGCTGCACAAACTGACTCAATGGTGCTTCACTGTTGATTGAGTAACCTAACAGGAGAGTGTTTATTCATGCGTTTGCAGAAAGGTCTCTTTTGATTGGTTGCACCCAGACTGAAAAAACTGCCCCATTCTGTCAGTAATAATTGCCTCTGACTCCCCCTGATTTTCTATGCATTTCTATGATAAAATAATCTGCAATGCACTTCAATAATAAAATTATTTGCTATGTACTTCTATTGTACATACAACTACAAAGCATTCAGAGATCACATACCTCTATTAACGCCATTGTTAGGATGAGTAATTGTGCATGGATCCGCGCCAAAATGCAATCAATTCTTCCATAGCCTATCGTCCACTCTTCCACAAAATATTATTGAAATTCATTTTGATGATATAGTGTGGACAGCCATGAGTGTATACATCAAAGTAATTGAGGAAAAAAAAAAGAAGAGAAATATCTCTCAATCAAAGACTACTAACTACTAGCTAATACTCTTTCTTTGGTTTTCAATGCACTAGATGAGAAGTGCTAAGATTTGCTCAAACAAATATTCGGCTTCACATTGTGAATTTCAGTGCTTAATCTTCAAATTCTACTTTTAAGCAATAAGGTTCAAAGCCCGAACATAGAACAAAAAGGCCGAAAGTGGATGCGTAATTGTTTCAGTCACGAAACAAATCAGATATATGCACGGGTCTGGTCAGTCACACATTGAGAACTGACACGTGACTAACGTCTTTTGTGCGCATGCCGTAGATTAAAATTTGGGACAAATGGTAATCAATAAATGAGTCCTTTCTCTTAGCTTTTGTTGAGCAGCGATCACTTAAAAGTTTGAGTAGTCCAAAAAGAAGTGTGAGCGCCACCAGATACAAATTCGGGGGGGGGGGGTCAATCTAGCATAAGCTTACATTATAAATTGTCTCACGAGTAAAAACTTGTTGGAAGAAAATTTAGCTCCACTGCTTCGGCCTGTAAATGTGACACAGACATACATACATATCAAGCCAGCCATGATCGCTTGAACACTGAAAAAAAAAACCCTCTATGGACGTATATATATATATATATATATATATATATATATATATATATATATATACGTTCGTTTTGTCAGAATGCAGTGATATATATATGTGTGTACGTATATGTGTGTGTGTGTATGTGTGTGCATGTGAAATAAATACTGATATAGGAGGGAAGAAAAGTCTTGACCAAAAACGGGATAAAAAAGGGAGGGGAAAATTAATTAAAGAACTGTTTGAGGATGGACCAAAATGAACGGAAATACAAAGAAAATAGTCAGTAAACACAAGAATCGAGAGAGAAGGAAGGGTTAAATATCTACTGGGCTGCTTCAAAGGAAATAATATTCGTTCATCAAAGCCATTATTACACAAAGCCACAGTAATAGAGTGTCCAGCGTGGGTCGAGATCACTATCATCAACTAATATACAAAACAGTGTAACATCTTATTGCAAGTGAAAAATATACTTCTGTATATGCGCACCACGATTAGTCAACAACTGTCCATTGTACGAAGTCGAAATTACGAATCTTTTCTCTATAGTATATGTATTATCTATTATCTTGACATTCGCTCTTCAGAATACATTTTGCATCGATTGTTGTTATCGTAACACATCCATCCATTGAGTGGAAGATTCCAGTTGCAGTTCTGGCAAGATAGTTTGTTGTTGTCCCGATCACTCAAGTATTTCTTTCAAATTTTTTTACAATGCAATCATGTCAGGATACTCCTCGCATCATGAAATCAGACCCCTCCCAAGCACGCACTTTGAAACAGGCAGTGCACTACGATTTGAAGAGAGAAAAAGTTGATAAATATTACCAGTAGCAGCCTTTTAGAGTCTGTCGTTGGACATAGACCTTACCCAGGATTTGCCAGACCTCTCTATCGTGGGTGTTGCCGAGCCAGTACTTTCTAAACCGGCTAGTTTCTAGTCCGTCACACCATCTTATATTTTGCTAGCCACTTTCGCAGATGATCTCTTGGGATCCACGTTTTGAGTCGTGATGTCCAGCGGTTGTCTGACATTCAGCCCATTGTCATTTGAGTTATCTAATGGATTCTACATCTCTGACTCATGTTTTTTTCCTCTAATATACTGTGCTGTCTTGTGATCTCTCCATGTGATGTTGAGTACGATTCTTTCCTGTGCAAGTTGTAGGTTCATCTGTCTTTTGGTTAGGTTCCATGTTTCAGCCCCATAAGTGGGGATGTATTGGTTGTATAATGCTCGTTTTAGGCTTAATGTTTTTTGTTCTTGAAGTTTGAGCTTGCCAACCTAATGTAATTCGTGGCTAGATTTCTCCTTCTTTCGAGGATTTCATGGAGATTTGTTGTCCTAGGTAAATGTAGTGGTCTACTTTTTTCAGCTCAGTGATTTTGATTTTGTTTCTTGCGTATCCGTCTTCTACATTTCTGTTGAACACGACATTCATTTTTCTGAAGTTCATGTGAAGACTAACCTTATTGCTTTCTTTATTCAGATTGCTAAGCGTTTTTTTGAGATCGTGAAGGTTTTAAGCAAAGAGGACGATTCATGAGATTCATTTTTAAGCTGAAAAAGAAAAAAGAAAATAAATATAGGTAAGACAAACAAAGATACCAAGAAAGAATATAATCATGACTGTATTGAATCGGGACCTTTTTCGATTCTCGATATTTATGAACTCATGTCAAACTAACTAAGCTAAACTTGATAAATATAGGTACCAAGAATGAGAATGAAGGAATGTGATTGACAGTGGGCAATGAAAAAATCAAGAGAGGATGAGAGGAGAAGAGGAAACAGAAAGGAAAGGGGGAAGAAAGAGAGAGAGAACAAATGAAAAACACACAGAGAAAAAAGATGGGTCTGGTTAGTCACTCGATAGAAACCGTCATGTGACCAACATAGTCCGAATGTCGTGTTAAGGATAATCAATTAGAAATTTGAAAAGGATGTGATCAATGAATAAGTCAGTTACCTTGTCTTCTGTTGGACAGTGATCAATAAAAAGCGTGAATTTAAAAAAAAAAGCGGGCACCATTAATGGGCTAATCTTGCATAAACTTACATTGTGAATTGAACCACCGCTGAAAAACCTATTCAGGAGGAATTCTTTGGAAGACCAGAAATCGTATTTTGCAGATATAATAAAAAGTAAACCTTTGAAATGCCAGCCCTCTAGCGCCATTGGCGCGCCCTGTACATGTGATACATTTACAGTCAGCCAGCAAGCTGGACCACCTTAAAAACTGAAGAAACCTATTTTGACGATTTGGGTTGACGGTTTCTGTTAAACAGAAGAAAGGAAAACGAGAGAAAGGAAGGAAAAGAATAAAGAGAAATAAAAGAAATAAAGAAAGAAGGAGAGAAAGAAAGGAAGAAAAGAGGGAGAGTAAGGAAGGGAGCCTAGCGAAGAAGAAAGGGGAAAAGGGGAGAAAGGATGAAAGGTAGTAGAAATGAAAAAAAAAAAAAAAAAAGAAAAAAAGAAATAGAAAGAGAATCCAGTTTCTCTTTCTCTTTCTAAGTTCTTTTTTGGGTGGGGTGACATACAAGGGAAGAAAGAGATAGGCAGACCAAGAGGAATCGAGAAAAACAATTTTAATGATCTTTAAGGAAGGAAAAAGAAATTAGAAAGAAAGAACTAGGACCATGCAAGGACTTTCCGATTTAATAATGGCAATAGTTTCGACTAATGACGACAGATTTCGCGCTTAGGCTAGCCCGGGTGGGGGAACCCACGGGACAATTTCCTGAACCTTTCTCCCTTGCCAATTGCCCGCTCTTCCGCCGCTGACAACGCCCTTTCTACGCCCTTTTCTGCCATTCTCAGTCCATTTTTCCCCCTGCTGTCTGTCCCACTACCCCTCCCCGCGGTTGACTGACTCTCCGGTCCCGAAATGTCCCTTGTCCCCGAGACAAAAGGCTCCGTGACACGTACGAAAGGAAAAAAAGGTCTCTGTTATATAAACAAACGCAACAACAACGAAGAGAGTCTTTTTGTTGTTCTTTCAGCTTTTTTATGATTGCTTCTTGTATGTGATTGTGTATGTGAATATCCAGAAAAAGACTGGGTTTGTATGTGTATATGTTTAGCTGTATGTATGAGTGTATGTATGTTTTCTGTGTTCCACTATGTGTATTCTAATAAATGTATGTGTCAGTGAGTCGATCTCTGTGTGTGTATGTGTTTGAATGGATTTGTGTATGTGAATATTTGGAGACAACTTTCATGTGTGAGTTAGTAAGTGTGTATGTTCTGGTAGATGTATGTGTGTTTTACTGTCCACACTACACGTGTATTCTAGAGTGTACATATATGTACATTTGCAGGTTTAAAATTGTATGTACATGTGTGTTTGAGTTGATGTGTTTGTGTTTATGTGCGTGCGTAAGTACGTTTGAGTGATGGACTATGTGTAATTTTGCGTATGTTCCATTGAATGTGTACGTGTTTGTGTATGCTTTTGAGTAGATATGTATGTGTTCGTGTGTGAGATTTAATATGCATGTGTTTGGGTGGATTTGTGTGAGTGTATGTGTTGGAAGCTGTGTGTCCATGTGTGTTTGAGTGGATGGCTAAATATGTTTGTGTGTGTTTCATTAGATGTACGCGTGTTCGTATGTGTGCTTGAGTGAATGTCCATGCGTGTATGCATGTATGTGTGTATGTGTGTGTGTGTGTGTGTGTATGCTTGAGCAGATATATGTGAGTTTATGCATGTGCATAAGTGAATGTATGCTTATGTTTTGAATGGTTATGTTTTTGACTGTGGGGGTATTTGAGTGGATGTGTGTGTTTGCGTGTTGGTTTGAGTTATTGCATATCTTTCTCTGAGTGAATGGACATGTGTATGTGTATGTGTGTGTATGTGTATGTGTATGTGTGTGTATGTGTATGTGTGTTTGCGTAAATGTGCATGTGAGTGTGCACGCACACTATAGATAGATACAGAGGTTGGGTGGCGAATTTGGATATGGGAGAGCGAGTTATTTTGAGGGAAAAAAAGGGAAGAAATAAGAAAATGAGTGAGGAATGGAAGAGGAAGAGAGAGAGAGAGATAGTTGAAAGGAAAAGAGAGAAGATTTATGATTAAAGAGAGAGTGGGGATGGATGCAGAATAGAGAGAAGTGGATGAAGATTAAACGAGGAAGAGAAAGGAGATTTCGTGTTTTCAGGAGGAAAGAGCATTAAAAAAAAGGGAAGAGCATAGAGATGATATTAGTGAAAAAGAGGAAACCGAGGGGAGAGGCAGGAGAATGAGAAAGAACGGACAAGAGAGAGAGAGAGAGAGAGAGAGAGAGAGAGAGAGAGAGAGAGAGAGAGTTGAAGGGCGGAAATACAGAGAGCAGAAAAAAAACTAATTGGAAGGGCGATGGAAGAAAAGTGAGGGATAAGATGGCGGGAGTAAGAGCAACAGAGTGACAGGAAAACGTGAGAGAGAGAAAAAAGATCAAGCAGGAGCGAAAGAAAGAGAGAGCGTACGCAGCAAGGTCCACTCTGGTTGGTTACCAACTTACATCAAAGCCACACAAATGGTTCCTGCAATATTCCAAAAGGCTGGTAACCTTTCTGGCAAGTCTTCCATTCACACACACACACACACACGCACACACACATATATATATATATATATATATCACTATAACTTGGCCTTGGGAACGAACATTTAAAATGATATAATTAATGTTTTTTGTATATCTATATAAGAAAAGATCCAGAAAGAGTCAAAGACAAATGGTTCGAAGGAAGGGCGAAAACTGCGTAAAAGATTTCAAATACTGAATTCTGTTTGTCACTTAATGGAAAGGCATGAATCTAAACTTCACTGAACCAATCATCTGCACAAGTATTCGACCCCTTTAGAAAATGGTGAATTGAAATCAGAGTTTGAGACGAATTGCAGCTAAACTGAGCTCTGCTCGTGAGAGAGAGAGAGAGAGAGAGAGAGAGAGAGAGAGAGAGAGAGAGAGAGCAGTAGAGAGGAAGGATAAGGATTAGAGAGAGATGGAAAGAGAGTTGGATAATTTTCCTCAAGGAAATCAGTGCTGAAGAAAAAATAGAAGAGTCCCGGCCCTATCAAGTGATCGAAATCGGAGGCTGTGTTTCGTTGGAATTCCCGTGATGCTGAACGGGTCATCTTAAATCAAGAATTCAGAGTTTTTATTTTGCGACGTTGGATGCACCCCCCCTTCGTTTTTACGCTCTTACCTGGCTTCAAGTGTTGGCCACCCAGTGGGAATCAAACTCATGAGAGAAATAATCGTTGACAATCTTGTTAACCACTATTCCATTGCAAGGAATGCATTTCTGCTTTTTCTTTCTTGAACTTCGTGAAATCGAACTCTTTTCTTTGTGTCCTTCCTTTTGTTATTTCACTTTTTCTCATTTGATGAAACTTTTCGTCTTTCTTACTTTCTTTCTTTTTCATGCACTTTCTTAAAATCTTTTTCTCTTTCTCTCTCTCTTTCTTTCTTTCTTTTCCATGCAATGATTAAAAATACTTTCTTTATTTCTTTCTTCTTTTCCATGCAGTTCTTAAAAATCTTCCTTTCTTTCTTTTCCATGCACTTCCTTGAAATCTTTCTTTCTTTTTCCTCTTCGATGCGCTCCCTAGAAGCTTTCTCTCTTTCTTTCTTTCTTTCTTTCTTTCTTTCCCATGCACTTTCTAGAAACCTTTCTTTCTTTCCAAAATCTTCTTTAACATCTTTAGATCTTTCTTTTTCTTTCTTTTTTGCTTTCCTTAATCAAATGTGCATTATTCCACTCCCTTTCCATTTATTTTCCTTCCCTGATACCCTTCTCTTCTACAGTCTTTACATCTTTTTTCTTCCTTTTTCTCTCTTTTTCTGATGTTTCTCCTTTTTCAGCGTTTGACAGTTTTTCCTTCCATTTGAAATAATACCCCCCCTCTTTCTTTTCTTTTCGAAATTCCAATCTCCTCTTTCTTCCTTTCTCCCTCTCTCTCTTCCTTTTTACTTTCTTCCTTCCTTCCTTCTTTCTTTTTTCTTTCTTTCTTTCTTTCTTTCTTTCTTTCTCGACTATTCCTTTTTTAAAAAACATTTCTAACATTTCTTCCTTTCTTCCTTTCTCATCTCTCATTTTTCAACATTGAACTTTAATTTACCGAAATTTAAATCTCTTCCTTTTGTTTTCTTGTCAGTGTATTTTTGGGAATTGGTCATCTTTCCAACTATTTTTCTTCTCTTCTACTCACTCACTCCCCCTTGTCTCTCTCTCTCTTGCATCACTCGTCTGATCTTTCTTTCTGTCT
This sequence comes from Thysanoteuthis rhombus, assembly GCA_963457665.1. Taxonomy (NCBI): domain Eukaryota; kingdom Metazoa; phylum Mollusca; class Cephalopoda; order Oegopsida; family Thysanoteuthidae; genus Thysanoteuthis; species Thysanoteuthis major. Next base: position 20,860,880 of record OY735207.1, on the reverse strand, counting down.
TTCCTTCTTCCGCCAATTTCCACTGCCAATTACAAGGGCGGACATCTTTAATTTTTAGTCTCCAATTTCAGAAATGGATCAAGGTGTCTCGTTTCCTCTTCGGAAGATACAGCATGGAAACTGCCCTCCCGAGAGAAGATCAACCATCGTCTTCCGCCGGAATCTGGTGGGTAGGGACAGAGGACCACGTATCATCGTCTCCCACGTGGCCGGAAAAACAATTGCTTTCGCTATCACATTGCATGCCGGGAGGGCCGTGCCGTGAAAATAGACGTCGATTAATGGAGTAGGCAGAGCCACGAATATGAATGTTTGCGAATGACAAACTTGACATACGTGTCTATGTGGGTATGTGCGAGTCCGATGTGAATGTGTGCACAACTGAGTATTCGTTCTCTTCTATCTATCTATCTATCTATCTATCTATCTATGTCTGTTCAAATATATCACCACCCGAGCGAAAGCAGGAACCATGTCAGTTTTAATGTTTGTGTTTTAGTATATATAGTTTTTGTGTTGAGTAAATTAGGCAATACTTATGAAATGTTAAATTAATGATATTGAATATCAAATTAATAAATACTTTTAATTACGTACTTGAGGCTCGAAATCCTGATGCTTCCTATTTGCAGCGTCAACACATGTATATGACATCAGTCTACTAAGGTCTAAATCAGACAATCGAGAAAGATACTTATATTTATAAATGGGTTTAAAAAGCGTGACAGACGAACAGACGTTTGCATAGAAAATGATAATGGTATATATATATATATATATATATATATATATATATATATATATATATATATATATATATATATATATATGTATGTATTTACGTAAGACTTCCTGTGATATCTTTTACACAATGCCTCATCATGTTCTCCTTGATCGCGTCCAAGGTCTGAAATTACTTTGTGAAAGGCCCCAAATCGCAGGGAGCTAAGTCTGGACTATGATGGAGTATGACAGATCTGATTGATGTGATGTTTTGCCAAAAACCCGGTAGGAGACGCAGCTGAGTTATTTTGAATACGGCTGCCGCTCAGCATCCAGTCCAAGGCGTCTCGCTAGCGACTAAGTAACTCTATGGGAGAGTATATATTTTCGCATGTGTAGAAAGGTCCCCTCAAATTGGTTGTCACGCCACACCAAAGACATGTGACGACTTCTCGAGATATTCAAAATGTCTGCGTACTTCCCGTACAAACCCCGTGTATGGAATGATAATTTTAACTACTTTAATGAAGAGAAAGAAATCGAAAGAGAGAATGGAAAAGGGGGGGGGAGAAAAGAAAGATGCATCAAAAGAGGGTGAGAGTAAGAAATGTAAAAAGAGTAAGCAGGAGAGTGGTCGAGATATCAAGAGGTAGAAGAAGAGAAACGAAAAGAAGAAGAGGGAATTAAAGGAAATATATCCAAGAAGAGCGAGAGTGAGAGATAGATGAATCAAAGAGGAGGAAGAGAAATTTAAAGAGAGGGGGGTATAAATCCTGAGAAAGAGAATCCATGAAGGCCAGAAATCAAAATGGTCTAAGCAGGAACCATTGAAACTGTAGCCAGCGTAAAGGCACTACTTACTGGTTCATTTCCGGCATTTATTTAATTTTTCGTTCAGAAATCTGTTTTTCTTTTATCGGTATTCAGCTAAGCTTAATTTGACACATGGACACAAAGGTGGGGCACCCTGAAGATCGAATTTACGACAGTCGTGATCGTCAGCGAAATAACTCGCTAATCACTGCTATACGACGAGACGCGTTGGAAAGGCTACGAGTAGCTTAGTCTGGCACAAGAAGAAGCAGGATATCTGAGAGAGAGAGAGAGAGAGAGAGAGAGAGAGAGAGAGAGAGAGAGAGAGAGGGGGAGAGAGAGAGAGACGGAGAGACGGGACTGAAGACATTGACGGAGAGAGATATGGAGAGAGAGTATGTCAATTTTGAATTGCATAAAAAACGTGACTCTATTTCATGTTGTATAAAAAAACATAGACACAGATCTTTTCTACAGGAGCTAAAAACAATGTTAATGTTTATTGTCCCTCTCTTCAAATAGTTTTAAAACAGTTTTTTTCTCTTTTTCAAAACTTGTACTAAAATGATACATGACTTTTGCAAAATCCAAAGCCTTCTGTTTTTCCGTTATTTTCACCGTTGACAGATGCAACAGTTGCGACTGGTTTTGTCATTGGATGGATAAAATCACTTCGCTGTTCCAAGATGGCGTGCATAACACTATTCTTCCTTTCTCTCAATGCTAGAGAGGTGCAGCTCAGAGATTGCTTTAACTCCGACTGCGACAGTTTGAGAGCACTAATGCCCAAGGCATGAATCCGTATCACCCCCTTCAGTAATGGTTAATGTAGTGCTGAGTGAAGTGACGCCACTTTAGGTGCTTTTTGCTGTTAAGTCTATTTCACATAATGAACGGGTCGAGTGAATAGTAATGCAATAGGTGGTGCCTAACCCGGGACGACTGAAGCCGTAGCCAGCGTAAAGGCACCAATTTTCATTCCTGGTATTAATTCAATTTTGGAGGGTCTGTCCTTTGTTTTTCTTGTATCGGTATTTAAAGAAGCTTTGGCCATGGATGAGACAACCCTGAAAATCGAACTTACGACTGTAGTAATGGTCTGCGAGATAAGTTACTAATCACTGCTCAACGACGAGATACCCTGAACAAGGTTAATTATAGCTTAGTCTGGCACAAGGCTATGTGCAGAGGGCCCAGTGAAAACCGACTTACCACGGTAGTAATTATCTGCGAGACTAGCTTACCGACCATTTCTCGAAGAGTCTTTTATTTAACTAGCGTACTGTAGCTCACTGTGGTTCAAGTCCGCACTCAGTGCTATCCAACTCATTACAGCAATAATAATATGCTTGCCTAGCTTGCTAACCATTGCATCACTAAATATTAATTAAGCATAACCTTGACTGGTTGTAGTGGGGCACCCAATGAGGATATAACCCTCTACGCTCGTAAATTGGTATGTGAGACTGACTCGTAAACCATTGCGACACGGTAGGCGCTTATTCGTTTTTCTTTCATCATTGAAACTTCCACTGTTTTTTCTCTTATGAGAATCAAAAGAAGAAAAAAAAATTCTTTACGGTCGTTTTTTGAAAAGCATCTTTGAATCATTTTTTCTTTAATTTCGTGGCAACTCATTCTTTTAGGAATTTTCATTCTTCTTTATTTTTCTTTGTTCGTTCTTCGTCCGTTTTTCTCTTTTATAAAATTGAACTTTCTTTCTTTCTTCCTTTTCTTTTTTTTTCTTGTCTGTTTCTCTCTTTTTATCAACTGCCGTGAACAAACGTGACGAAGGGTTCTTCCCTTTTTACATGTGGACATGTGTGATTGTGTGTTCCAGCACTTCAGACCGTGCCGTTTTATCTACCAATTTTCTTCCTTTCTTGCTTTCTTTTCTCTTCCATTTGAAATATCAATCTCTTTTTCTTCCTTTCTCATTTGTTTATCTCTTTTTTTAACTGAACTTTTATTCGTTTCGAAATTTAGATCTCCTCATTCTTTTTCTCTCTCTTCTTTCCTTTCTTTCTTTATTTCTCCCTTCCTTCCTTTCTTTATTTCTTCCTTTTATTTTCTCTCTTCTGTGTATTTTTAGGAATTGCTCGTCTCTTTTTCTCTTGCCCTCTCTTGCATCATTCATCTAATCTCATTTTTCTTCCTTCTTTCCTTCCTTTCTCTCTTTCTTTTTTATTTCCTTCTTTCTTTTCCTCTCTGTCCTCCTTTTTTACGGCATATCCCATCCTTTCTCTTTCAAACGTTTTTACTTCCTGTTTACAAATTTTGAGTCATTAACATACAAACAATCGAATTTCTTCTTCCCATCTTTACTGTTGTCACAACATTCTACGGCCTTCTTCAGATGTAGTACATGATATCCATTTTTCCCACCGTCGTACCAGTGGAGAAAGGGGTCGATGAAAGAGAATCCGTTTCTTTACGAATATTACGTGATACACCCAAAGAAGGCCGAAACGTTGTTTCAACGTCAAAGACAAGAAGAAGAGATTAGATTGCCCGAACAAAAGTTGGTATATCTTTCTTTTAGTTCTTTTCTCTCGTGTTTTTCTATCTTAATTCCTTTCCTTTAACACCATTACCGCGTTCGTTTATTTGTCTCTTAGTCTTAATCGTTTCTTCTTTTTCAACGCTGTTTTGTGAACCTTTTCTGCTTCTCTTACTTCTATACCATTACTGTCGTATTAGGTTAGATAACTCTCTGGGTACCCGACGACTATGACCTTGCGTTCTTCTAAGCTCAGACTAAAATGCATAATTATGATAAATTGTAACGCAGTCCTAGAGTGACGTGAATTGTTTTGCAAAAAAGTACGAAATGTCTCTTCGTTGGAAACTGTCAACGCCTTCACGATAGATTTCCTCAGTTTCCAAGTGAGTCTGGATGGTTGGCTGGCTACGTGCGTTCCACGCGTACAGGCCGTAGAAATGGAAGTAGAGGGCTTGAAATTTTCATCATTTACTCCTTATCATATCGAAAAGAAAAATATTTGCGCCAGTTTCCGAAATTAAACTAATACTTTGAAATGTGGAACTAACATGACCATCAGCCAACTTATTTACGCAGTCGCCATATCAAAAAGAAAGAAAAAGAGAAAATTGGAATAGAATTTGGAAGGACAAGCGGAGAAGTAAAAAAAAAAAAGGACGTTTCTCAAACATCAGAGGGTTCATAAAAATCCTTTGTTTTGTCTTGTTTATGTTGGCGAGCTTCATCTGCTGAAAGCACTTGCACAGCTTATCGTTACAAATTGGTACATATGTTATGTCTACATCATCTACTCGTTTTCATGTCTGAAGTTAAAACTTGCTCCTTGATTTTTATTTCCTAAATTTTATCCTCCGACAATACTTGACTATTTTTTGACCACATATGAGCAAAAGAAGGAACTATGTCAGTTTTAAAATATGTTCCTGCACTCATCATGGAGAACGTGTTGCCATAGAGGACTGCCATAGATACACGCTAGAAGAGCCAGGCGGTCTCGCGTGGTTCGTCGTGGTGTTGAGCGACTTCGGGCGAAATAGGAAATGAGAAGAAAAAGAAACGATGAATAAGAATGATGAAAAAGATGGAAAAATATTTGAAAAAAAGAGAAGAGGTTTGGTTAGTCACTCGTTAAAAACTGTCACATGACCAACGTTTGATAAAAAGAAGGGTATACAACCAATGGATCCTCCTAATAGTCACCTTTGGGACTGAAACATGGGACCTAATCCAGACTAATAATACTGACCCTCGCAAGATGCACATGAAAAAATCATGTTCAACCTCACACGGAGAGATCACAAGACAGCACAATATATCAGGGGAAAAACAGGAGTCCAAGACATCATAGAATCCATTAGAAAACTCAAATGGTAATGGCCAGGTTATGTTGCAAGAATAGCAGAGAACCGCTGGTCATCACGTATCACAATGAAGATCTCTAGAGATCAAATGCGAAACCAATGCCGGCAGAATATAAGATGATGAGACGAATGAGATAAGTTCAGAAGGTACTGGCTCTGCAACGCTCATGACAGAGAGGTCTTGCGAATCCTTGGGAAGGTCTATATCTATGTCAAACGACGGACGGCAAAAGACTTATGATGACGTGGCTTGTATGCGTGACAAGTACATGGCCAACCAGCCAGCCAAACCCATTTATGTTGACAGATTTGTTGAAGGTTTTGGTTGACGGTTTCCAAAAAGGTAAAAAAACGAGAAAAAATAGATAAAAGAGGTAAAAACCTAAAATAGTGAAGAAGAAAGAGAATAATAAGCAGGAGGATATAAGAAAAAGAAAAGGAGAAGAGGAAAGAAAAAAGGCGGTGCAAAATATAAAGAATGAAGTAAAAAAATAACTGATAAAGAATGAAATGAATGCATTCATTTATATCATTCGTTATCAGTTATTTATTGACTTGGCTTTACCTCATTCTTTATTCTCATGATGGAAATAGAAGTATGAGATGAACGAAAGTACCGGACTGACTGCTTCACTGTCAAACTCTACTCTGAACGCAACTATTTCAGCCATTAAGCCCAATTTTCAAAAGACAAAAAATATTTTTCCCTACTCATTAAGTTTGTGTTCTAAATTTCAAGTTTGTACGATCGGCGGTAACGGCTTTGAAGAGAAGAAGGAAAAAATTATAGTAAAGATAAAAAAGAAAGGAAAAGTAATAAATTTTCAGTAAAATAATCTGTTTAGCGACACCATATAATTCAATCTGGTGTCCATCGCTTTTAATTTTCTCTTTCTCTTTTTTTCTTCTTTTTTCTCTTTCTTCCTTGTTCCTCTTTCTCTTCCTTTCTTCCTTTCTCCCTTTCGTAGATTGATGACGTACGAATAGAATCTGTCTCTCTCCGTTCCCATCATTTTAAACTTTTCACTTTTCAATCTTGAAGAAATTCCGGACTTGTCATTGTCGTTAGGTTCGAAAAACAAAGTCAACTCGGTAGGCGTTTGACGATAGGGGAACAGGGTAAAAAAGGAATAAAAGAACAGATGAATTATATACTTCAAAGAAAATAGAGAAATAAGATAAATGATGGCAGTAAATGAATAGGGTAAATAAAGGAGAAAAGTGGAATAAGGTGAATGAATGTTAATAGAGGAATAAAGTAAATAGAAAGAGCGGATTGAGACGTATGAAAGAAAAATAAGAATTGAGTAAATGAAGGAAAATGTTGGAACAAAATAAATGAAGGAAAATATTGGAATAGAATAAAAGAGAATCTAGGAATAAGATGAATGAAAGAATATAGGGTATAAAATAAAGGAAGAATATTGGGGAATAAGATAATTGAAGAAAAATAGCGGAATAAAGTAAATGAAGAGAATAGAAGAATAAGATATATGAAAGAAATTAGAGAATATGATGAATGAAGAAAAACAGAGGAATAAGATAAATAAAGGAAAATAGGGGAATAAGATGAATGAAGGAAAATGGGGGAATAAGATGAATGAAGGAAAATGGGGGAATGAGATGAATGGAACAAAGTAAAGAAATATCGTGAATAAATGGAAAGAACGAAAAGGGGTTAAGATGGCTGTTTCGAAATTAAGAACAGAAGAAGCAGGAAAAATGCCGAAGAAAAACAAGAATGAAGAAATAAGGTAAAAACAAAACAAAAGAAGCGCGAAGACCAAAAAAAAAAGGGCAGGAGGAAATGGCAATTATAACAAAAAACGATGACGATGACAACGAAAAAGAAAGGAAAGAAAAAAGGAATTGTAGGAAAAAGGAAGGAAGGAAGGAAGGAAGGAAGGAAGGAAGGAAGGAAGGAAATGAAGAAATACAGAAGAAGCAAAAAAGAAGAACAAGAAGACTGACAAATCGTCTGCAAAGGAAGATAGCAGCGAATAAGATGGCGACTGTTATGATGAGAAAATGTAAGAATTTCGCTGCAGGGATGTTATTGCGACGATTACTCTTGTGAAAGCGTTGTCCACTTTGCAGCTGTTAGCCGCTGGCCACATACAATTACCAGCCTCTCCCACAGCACCCAAACACACGTAATACACGCCCACTTCGCCACCACGGCCACCCCGCCGTTACCACTACCGCTCTACGACAGTTCTTCAAAAAGATGCAACGGTGAATTGTCAGCACCGAAAAGCTCCCCCGACGCCCGTCTACCCAAGACACAAAATAGCGTTTGGCGCGAAACGTCAAAAACAAAAACAGAGAGAGAGAGAGAGAGAGAGAGAGAGAGAGACAGACAGACAGACAGACAGACAGACAGAGACAGAAGGAGAGAGAGAAGAAAAGACAAAATATTTTCTTAAAAACTGATGTAGAAAGAATGAAGGAAAAATATCAACGTAAAAATGCAGAAAAACGAAAACTGATACACAAAAAATAAAATGAAAAGAAGTAATTGAAAACGAATGAGAAGAAGAAAAAAAAGATGAACTACTACTACTGCTGCTGCTGCTGATACTAATAATCACAATAATAATGATGATAATAATAATAATAATAATAATAATAATAACAATAATAATAACAATAATAATACATTGAAATCCAATCGGATCACTCGATCCAGGCCAGAAGATCAGATCTTTTTGCAATGAGCAAGGAGGGAAGAACGAGTCAGGTAGTGAATCTAAGGTGTTCCAGCAGACCACAGGGTGAAGATGACGGAGAGTGGAGGATTGAATTAATATTCACACCTTGTCGGGGAGGGTGGAGCTGAGAAAACTTGTGGAGTATGAAATGAAGGTGATGGTAGTGCCAATAGTGTCCGGAGCCCTGGGAACTATCCTTAAGAACCCTAGCAATGAGTTTCGAGGAACTAAGCATCATAGAAAAAGCTCTTTACTTAGCATCTCATATTTTGTCTTCCGGACTCATTTAAGGACTTACTTGATCACCCCCAAGTTTTTTCAAAGACCATCGTTGGAATTCGTGCGGGTAGTTAATGTTCATCATTCTCTTCTCTTTCCGAATCGTAACATGACAATCATATTATATTATCATATCAAGAAAAAGGTAGAGAGTTGTACTCAAATTATTTTTAACAGCAACATGCAATGACGCTGCCGATAGCCAAACATTTGAGCAGCTCTATCTATGTTGATCACCATTTATGAACGCAGTCGCATTCAGAGACAATCGTCAACACAAATATCGATACTGGACATCGGTATCAATTAAAGCGTAAACCGAGCCAAGTTTGACATGTCGTATACTCGGAACACCGAGCGAGGAGTAACATGGCAGTCGATAGACTTCGTGATTTGCTCGCTGACCATCTAGCCAGAAGGAGTACCTGTGCACGTTGATAGATACAGAAGACTCCTGTTATAACAGCTCCCTCGGGGAATGATGACTTGGTAAAGAGCAGTTAAGATGCGCCCAGCTATTTGCGATACTTTCGGTTTGTTCGTTGTGATGGAAAATTGCAGTCGTTGCATAGATCGACTTTCTCAGTTTGTCTGTTTGTTTGTTTGTTTGTTTGTTTGTTTGTTTGTTTGTCCCAGTTTGACTGTTTGTTTGTTGACAGCAGATGATTGGTAATTATTGCCAACAACATCTATTGGTGTCCCCTGGCCATATTTCCTTGACGAGATCAGAAGTGCCTTTTTTTATATGGTCATCGGAGAGTCGTGGATTTGAGGAAGGGCGCAGTTCGAGGAGAGTGGAGGGGGAAGAGTGAGGAAGGAAAGCAATGAAGGAAGGCCAATGAGCAAGGTTATCAACATATAAGGGGTGAGAAAGAGAGAGAGAGAGAGAGAGAGAAAGTGAATAATTAGAAAAAAGAAGTAGAAATAGACGAAACTGAAAGTAAGAAAAGAAATATTGTCAAGAAATTGAAAAAAAAACACTGAATGGAAATAAAACACACAGACACAGATAGATAGAGGTATATATATATATATATATATATATATATATATATATATATATATATATATATATATATATATATAAGGCTGCTTCCATAACGCATTTATGATTATTTCTGTCAGTTTATATGTCCATTTCTCAATAATATAATTGCACCCGTTGAGAAAAAATACAGTGATTGAACAAAAGGAGAATTTGGAGTTAGAACAGTTATTCAGGCCTTTGAATTACCAGCAGCTGTTTAGCTCTATGGCAAGAGCAACGTGACTTTGAAGCAGCTACCTCGAGAGATAATTTCAAATAGAATTTCAGAGTAATATAACGCATTTATTATAATTTATTTCGGATTATATATCCATTTCTTAATGATATAATTGTTCCCGTTAAGAAACAAATAGAGCAGATATAGTCAGTGAATGAGCAAAATACGAATTTGGAGTTAAAGTACACACACACACACACATATATATGTATGTGTTTGTGTGTGTGTGTGTGTGTGTGTGCTAGCTGATATACTAGCTATCGGGCGTTTTTCAGATTTCCCTCCGAGGGGACTTGGTAGCTTCAGATGTTTGCTGGATAGAATTTACACATGGCAATCCTAAGAAAAAATTGGTCATTCAAAACACAGTCTGACTGATGGTGAATGCTGGGTATAGACTGTTAGTTGGATACATTTCAGATGCAAGTAAACACACATGTTAGTGAAAAATCCAAATGATTTTTTCCCCAAAATCTTGGTGTGAATATTGAACAAATATTGGCAGGTTCTATATTCGATAATAGTTCTATTGTATGTCTACAAAGCGTAGTTTCCGAGTTTATAAGAATACATCCATACATACAAACATAACAACTTTATGTATATATATATATATATATATATATATATATATATATATATATATATATATATATATATAGTATATGTGGTACAAATCAGGCTGGCAGTATAACATAATATAATAATATATCAATAATATAAAGCCACATCTGAAATGTAATGGATTTATTTCATAGAGTGCTCGATACGTACAACATTTTACTCATGAAGTTAAGTTGTTTTAGAGTAGAGCTGGAAATAAATAGTAGATTGTGGATTTGCTACACAAACTAGCTCATGTTTCTGCCCTCTTCAGGCCTCATCAGGTGAATCTCATGGCCTGATGAGGTCCGAAGAGGGCAGAAACATGAGCAAGATTACATAGCAAATCCACATTCTACAATATATATATATATATATATATATATATATATATATATATATATATATATATATATATATATATATGTGTGTGTGTGTGTGTGTTACTACAAAGTTCAGAGAATTATAAGACAATGATCCTTCTCTATATCTGGTTATCTTGAATAAACACCGTCTCTATCTCTGAACGTTTCACACATTTCCCGAAATCTATTCATCAGGAAATAGAGAAACATTTTCTATCATTTTTTTCTTTCTTCCAGAAAGCTATTTCTCGTTTCAAGTTGCTTGCATGGCACCTGTGTGTATGCATGCATGAGAGAAGGTGTGTATTTGTGTGCATGAAGATACGTATGTCTGTGCGAAAAAAAAAAAAATTTTTGGTAGATTCGCCTTTCATCTATCTATTTATCTCTCTATCTGGGGCTCTTTAATTTATCTTTATATGTATAAAATTATTCCGTTTCTTCTCTTTTATTTTCTTTGGATTCAACTATATTTTATTTATGCTGATATTATCATCATCATCATTGAGATTTTTAATGAATTTTATGATGTCCCTGACTCCTGCCTTCTTCCGGATGTACTGCGCTGTCTTGTGGTCTCTCCGTGTAAGGCCCAGCATAATTCTTGCATGGTTCTCAATTTACGGGTCTTCTTTTTATTTCTCGTTTTCAAAGCAGACTTTCTTTTTGCTCAATCTTTCATTCTCTCTCCCTCATTCTCTCTATTTTATCGATCACATAATTTCAAACTGCTCGATATCTTTTGAAAATCACCCTTTTCCAAATCGGCCCTTGTTATTTGCTCTTTCATCGAAACCCTCTCCCTCTCTCCCCTCTCTCTTTCTTTCAGTGGAGATTGATAGATTGATAGATAGATAGATAGATAGATATGAACCATCAGAGTTATACTAATAGATAAATCGATATATATGACGAAACCTTTGACAAGTATATTGATAAATATGAACAAGCTGTTAAAGATACCACAATAAATGGATCGGAACATAGATAGACGGGTCCGGTATCCACTCAATAGAAACAGTCACGTAGCCAACATCTTTTAGTAGTAATTCATGTTTGGGATGAACAATCAGAATATTGGAAAAGGAAAAGGGTGTGGTCAATAGATGAATAACGTATGTCATCTTTTCGTGGTCTTTGAAGGCTGATAGGCACAAATTAAGGGATTAATTTAGCATAAACATACGTTGTAAATTGAACCACCCACTAAAGACCTATTTAGGGGAAGAATGTTAAAAAAAAAAAAAAATGTTTTCTGGGTATAATCCGGTTCTTATATTATCAGCCCTCTAGCTCCATTGATGCGTAGCCAGCCAACCAGCCAGATTGACAGAGTCACTTGAAAACTGCAGAAATATGTTGTAAATTTTGGTGACGCTTAGGGTTGACAGTTTTTTTTATAGATAGATAAGAACAGGTGGAGGTGGAGAGATAGATGTGAACAGGGATAGATAGATAGATAGATAGATGTGGAAAGATTACTAAAATAAAAGCCTTCACAAATAAAATACATTCGAGAAGAGAAAAAAAGTAAGGAACCGTTAGAGGAAAAAAAGAGAGAGTTTCAGAGGAGAGCAAAAACGAATGGAGCCGTGTTATTGGATGCGACTCGCGAGATCTCGCTATCCTCCTCCATAATTTGTAATTTCTTGTCATGCACAGTGAGATGGTGTCACGTCAGGAGACGAGACGAGACGAGATTTGATGCGTGCACGTGCCGCGCTCGCTTCCTCGAATGCGACAAATACCCCTTCGGCCATTAATCACTACACACTCCTTCCTTTCATTTTCCTCCCCCTTCCTTCCTTCCTTCCTTTCTTTCTTCTCTGCGATCCTTCTTTCCTTTCTGTTCCCATAAATTCTTTTTTGTGTTGTTCTGTTTATGTCTCCTTGTCTCTTTTCGGTCTCTTTATCTTTACCCGTCGCCGCTTTATCCATTTGATGTTTATATTTATCGAGGGAGCTAATATATCGTTTTCAATAGGCGTGGACAAAGAGGGTGTGGCTGGAAGAGCTTCTGGTGATGTCATTTGTTTTGATTGATTACTCGTTAGCCACAACTGACAGTCGTGTCGTGTCCTTCGGTCTCCCTGTCTCTCTGGCTCTTTCTCTATCTCTACTCTCTCTCTCTCTCTCTCTCACACACATACACATGCACGAATAAAATGAGATTAAAGGAGGAAAAAGATGTGGAAAACAAAACGAATACCCTTTAACGTGTCTTTCATTCTCTCGTTTTCCTATCATTTGAAATGTCATGGTGTTGCTTGAATCTCATTGGTTCATTATTAGCCTCTATTTGATTGGCTTCTATTTTGTATCCAATCGTCTAACATTTTTTTTCTAATTCATCATTCCCTTCAACGACAATTACAATCGGAATCTCCCTGATTGTGACAAATCATGAATTGATTATTTGAGCTGGTCCTTTTCATAATTCATTGTTTTCCCAGGTGCAAAATACGATTTTGCATGCATAGCCATGGTGCTACCACTCTCCCCTTAATAATGCAATAGAAAAATTGATCTCTGATATTTTCCTGAGTGTAGCAATACCTGCTAATATCATCTTGTGTTTTCATTGACAATATTTTATGTAATGGGAAGATATTGGAGAATTATTGCTAGTGGATTCTGTTAATACTCACACTGTTACGTATGCAGCCTAGGATCAGGGTGGACTTTATCTCAGTGGTTCTTAAAGTTCCGGATCACATACCTCCCCAGTTGATCCCAGGTTTTCTCAATTCATCTCTCTGTTTTGAATGATTATCGAGTAATTTTTCACAATTACTCTTTTTATTACACGTTCTTTCTTCGACTGAAATCACCCCCTCCCCCCGAGTAAAATTCCCTTAAACCATGGAATTCTTCCCTTTGGGGCCAAGTGTCTCCCATTTGAAAATCAATGCTTTACTTTAGTATCCTTCCAAATAAATATTTGTATGAAAGAGCTTTTGGAATATTTATCATTATTATTGATTGTTGCTACTATATACCTTCATCTTAATTGTTGTTGCTCTTTATCGCAACTAAAATCATCTCGGTTTCTCTTCACTAGTAAGTAGACGAAACAACCTCGTAGATCGTAATAAAACATAAGGTCCTAGTGAGAATCGAACTCACAACACTCTCTGCCAGAAGTTAGCTAGCTTAGTGTGCGACTGCTCTTGAAATTAATGGTTTTTCATTACATCACCTCTGCCAACGAGGTTGGAAGAGGCATATGTGTTCACTCGAGTCTGTTTGTCCACACAATGTCCCATTGTTCGGAGTGAGTTTCAATGGACATTCCAGGAAGGATAGGCTATGGAGCAAAAAATTTTGGACCGGATCCAGGTATTTCTTTTTTGATCGAAAGATGGTTTTCATTTTTTTTCATTCAATTATCTGTATTCACCCATGTTTGTCCAACATCCCCGAAATTCCTCAATGAACTTCAATAACTTTTCGTGGGTTAAACAACTGATTGAATTTTCGGGCAGAGCCAAGAATTTTTTTTCCTTTGGGAGATATTTTATCAAATATTGAGACAATGATCCGAAATATTGAAAATCAAAACTTACTGTTATCCCACTCTACTGAGCTTATGTACGAACCGGTTTTCATTCAGTTTTTAGTTATTGAATAGTGTTGGCAAATGTATATGCTCACCAAGAGCTTACTGGTCTTCATACTTGGTTTAACTGTTTGGACGGACTTTGCTCTTGGTAACATGAAGCAATCAGGAACATTGTTTTTGATTGCAAAATTTTCAAAATGCAACCGTATATTCCGCTGAACCATTCATGGATTTCATTTTTATGATCAGCTTGATTTAGTGACACACAGATGCGTGAATCAGATCGACAGTTTTTGAAAGAGACTGCTTACCCTTTGAATCAGTCATTTCCAACGGGGCAACATCGTCCCCGAAGAGGCGAAGTTTGCGCTGAAGTGAGCGATTGTTCGTCAAATACAAATGGATTTTTCTTTTAAAAAATTGGTAATCTTCCGTTTTATGTCTTATAATTATTTGCTTGAAGAAAAATTGTTTTATTCAATAATTTCTGTTTCTATCATCTTACTATTTCATTATGCAAGCATGCGTAGGTCGTCCGGAAACTCCAAATATCGGCTGTAAACAATTTGCGTAATGTACTTGATTTTTTTTTTAAAGAAAAGTCATTAGATAATCGAAAGCAATGTTCCATTCGGAAGATGCGCTGTCCAGCTACTGTTTTTGTTTTTGTTAAAACTCTGAAGAAAATCACAAATTTTACCTGCAATATTTTCATTATTTTTTAAAGTTAAAATGTCCATTTTAATCCTGTTTTGAAACTTTAACTTCAAGCATTTGCTTTTAATATGTATAACAACGTTCCTACAGATATTCATTGCGTAAATGGGTACAAAATAGTAGCCTTTGTGGTTTTGTTAGTATTTAGAAAAACGGAAGAATATCACTTTATGCCTAATAACTTTGTAGGTATTCAAGATTCATCGTGATATGTGTCACAATCATAATGTCAGATGTTCAAGGTTCAAGCATAAAAAAGAGCACTGTAGCTCTAAAAATTACGAAAATCTCTCGAGCAGAAAGTCTGGCAAACTTTGAACTTTACAAAACTTTTAATGTATATTTATAGTATATATTGGAAAACACCCAGTCAAACTGGCATAAGCAGCGAAAGAAACAGAAATTCATATCCAAGAACTTGCTAACCTTTCATCTAAAGGATCCCAAATTTATGTATCTTTACGAAGTTTTATTTCGTAGTGCATACAAGGAGCTTTGCAAATGTTTCAGTGAAGATCGAACCCACAACGTTTGCAAGATGAGCTTGCAAACTAGCAATTTACAACAGGAATTCTAAATACTGGATCAGTGAGACAGTGCCCCGTTTCAAAAGCGCTTACGCGGGAGGCGTCGGACTTTTTATTGTGTTGAGCTGCCTGTAAAATAATCATACGTCCACCGTACGGAACTACTGCCCTGAAGTATTTCGGTTACTTCTCTTCAAGGTTGCCAATTAAGTTTTATAATACCTGAATTTAAATGATTCAAAAGAACAGAAGTCAACTGAGATAATTCATAGAAACCAAGAGAAAAAATATGTAATTCAAAATATTATATTTATTTGAATCAGATTAATCTCGGAAACTGCAAATCCCAAAAACTTTAAACTGAAGACTGCTCTGCCTAGTGTGCTGACCAATATATCCGTCGAATGTCAACTTCGTACAATTTAAAGCTGTCAAGTAATTCGGTACATACACTCAGGTGTATCCATTTGCAGTTAGACATTAAAGGAAATATTTATCAGACTTGGCTAAAATTGAAAGCATTACGACCAGAATGTTTGATTTAAACGCGGTTAACTTGAGCGATGTTCACTGGATTTCCTACTTTTGTTGCCTCGTGTCAGATCGAGATAAGCTTAATGGATAAGTTAATTGTGATAGTTTAATTAATTGGCAGATTCTGAAAGTCGATATGTCTGTGATGTTGCACATTACAAGATAATTTAAAAGAGACCACAACGAATTGAGAAATGATATTTGATTAAATAAATTTAGAACTAAGTTGAAAATAGAATAAGGCAGATCTTCAGCGTAAAACTTCACTTCCCTCATTTCTCTATGCATGTTTAGCTTTTTTTAGTTTTTGGTCTGAACCTGAATGTCATTGTTGTTAGATAGGGAAATAAGGTCAACTCCACAGCAGATGTTTGACAATATACATCGAATCTTCGCATAGTATTTGGTTAAAACGCCAAAATTAGTGTTTAATATTTGTTGAGGTTAAAAACGGATAAAGAAAAAAAAGAAGGGAGAGGAAAAGGAGAAATAAGAAGAGCGGAATAGAGACAGGGTGATGAGAGGTAAAGGAGGAAAAAGAGGGAGTGAAGTAGGAGGAGGAGGAGTAGGAGTAGGAGGAAGAGGCAGGGCGTGAAAACGGTCAGAATTGCGGTTATCGAAAGAATATTAAAGGGCATTGACCAGAAAGGAAGGTCGAAGTTTATCTTCTATGCAATCAGCCTCTCCTCTTTGCCTTCTGTTGCTTTGCATGTCACGATCACTGCAAGTTAGCAACTCCCCCCCATACACATACACATGTGCACACGCACACACCACGCCCATGACGACCACTTTGTCGCCACTTTTTCCCCTGGCGGTGTGTATTATTGTCAAGGGCAAACAAAACAGTCAGAGAGTGTCAGCGTAAACAAACAGCGATCGGGGAGAGAATAATCATTGCTGTCACAACCAGAGGGGGGAGAGAAGGAGAGAAAATAAGGGCTGCGGGGGTGGAGTACGAAACGGAAGTGGGAGGAGAAAGGGAAAAGAAAGAAAGAAAGACTGACAGAGAGAGAGAGAGAGAGAGAGGGAGAGAGAGAGAGTGGGAGGATTAATAGAAGCAGAAAGAAACAAGTAAACAAACTAAAAATAAAGAGAAGACTAAAAAGGAGAAGGAAAATGAACAAAAAGAAAACAAAGAAAGAGTGGAGAGAAGAAAGGAAGAAAAAAAAGAAAGAAAGAAAGAAAGAAAGGAATATAAAAAGGGCTAACGAGAGGTTATATGGAAGAAGAAGAAGAAGAAGAAGAAGAAGAAGAATAAGAAGAAGAAGAAGAAGAAGAAGAAGAAGAAGAAGAAGAAATCAGTTTATTTGTCAA
Source organism: Thysanoteuthis rhombus (assembly GCA_963457665.1). Lineage (NCBI taxonomy): Eukaryota > Metazoa > Mollusca > Cephalopoda > Oegopsida > Thysanoteuthidae > Thysanoteuthis > Thysanoteuthis major. The sequence goes on along the minus strand of OY735207.1, from coordinate 20,843,600 downwards.
ATCTCTTTTGCTTGCTTGCTCTTACGTACTCTTTAACCCTAGAGATAGAAAAAAACTAATTCCACAAAAAGATGATGGCAGCCGAGTGAAAATGGCGCGAAATAATGATAAATAAACAAAAAAGGTGACAGAAGAGAAATCGCGGGAAAACAAACTCTGAAAGTCGGTGGCTGCGTTGGGGCGAACTAAAATGGCAGTCAGCAGTTGGTGAGTTAATATTCATGGCTTCCACGCGGATTTTACAAGAATAACAATGTACAGATAGCCACGAAGAAGGTCCAGAACCAAATGGTATATTTCGTGCTAAAAAAATCACCCTTCACATGGTAATAATGACCAACAGGATAAGTTCTGTACTTTGTAGGTGTCTCTCTCTCTCTGACAATTGCATACGGAAACATGCACTCCCTCAGCGGAAGTAGTTGTGTATGTTTCAACCACAGTTCCGGTGAAAGCCACCATTTTGAATATTGATTCTCAATACGGGCAGGTTCTAATTATGTAGCTTGGCGCAACAGAATCTTTATCCAGCTACGTGTCCATATATGAGGCTATCAATCCATGTGTGGACACACACACACACACACACACACACACACATATATATATATATATATATATATATATTAGACGACTCAACGTTGGATACTGGATATAATACTAATTCCCTAGACTATTACTACCGTAGTATATCTGTGTTTATGGGATGCTCTGAACGTATAGATTTGTGCATTGCATAAACTTTATACGTACTCCATTAGAAGATATATGCATGTATATATATACATACATGTGTGCGTGTAAGGGAAAATTGGGTAGTAATGAGCTCAAATCACTCCAGAAACCAACTTCGCGTTGCATATGACCTTCTTCAAATGTACCCCAATATGCAATTTCAGTTTCATTGGTGTTAAATTGTGTCCTAGAATTGTTTTAAAATGATCAAAAATTACTTCTGATGACATTGAATAATGCCTGAAGTCAGCGATCGAATATGAGGTTCAGCGATTCTTGATGCAAAATCGTGCCCCACAACTCTGAAAATTGGCTAAAAATCATCAGAATTATTTTCTGGTGATCTCAGATTATCTCATTGATCAACTCCACCTTGCATTTGACCCTCGCAATTGAGGTCAACTTCACTTAGCCCATGTGGTAAGTTGACCTTTTTGCTGTCAACACGCCAATTTGGTCAATCAACTTCGATAGTCAATTAGATCGATAGGCCTCGTAGTTTTAGTGAAGAAGAGGCATAAATGAACGCGTAAACAAGGAAAGGTTCATATAATCAAACAGTATATAGATAAGACACTAGGAAACTCTCTCCCCCCCTCTCTCTCACACACGCACGTATATATATGGATAAATGCCAATATTCCGAAACATTAAAAAGCATTGCTACTAGAGTTCCAGTTCATACATCAAGGCTTTTCCAAACAAAATTGGTTTCAAAATGTCTCTTGGATAAGTGGATGGCTACTGACAAACCTCATTAATACACTTGTCTTTGCTCCGTTAGGGTGCATTTATAAAAATGGATATTTTTGTTCCATAGAAAGGTTTTGAAGCCAGGAAAAGTTTAGGGGGATACTGCAACTCATTGAGCAATATTTTTTGATGGGTGAAGCGTTTTAAGGAATGTTGGGAATACTTCAAAGATAAGGCAATAGAGAGAGACCGTAAAACTTGATGAATGAAGAAACTATGGCTGAAGTCCAGAAACTATCACTAATGCGAAAGTTACTGAAATAGGGATCTTATGTACTTCGGCATTTCCAATGTTAAGCGAACATCTTGACCTCAGCAGGGTTTCAGCTTGATGAGCACCAAAAGGGTTGTGCGAAGATCTTTGAGATCTAAGATCTGATCTTTCCATCAGTCTTTTTAGCAAGATTGCTGCTCATGGAAATGATTTTATGAAACAAGTCGTAACCGGGAACTAGAGTTGGATCTACCTATACGTTCCTGAGAGCAAGGTCCAGCCAACCGTTGTGATCTGCAGGGCCAGTCGACTTTGAGTCGTGGAGGCCAAATCAGAAGGTAATGTTGACTGTTGGGATTCATCGAGATCATTTGATAGATTTTCTCAAAGGACACAGGACGATCACAAAGGCTTATTATGAAGACATTAAAGAAAACTGGGGCTTATTAAAAGAGAACTGAAAACTGCATTGGTGAAAAAACGGCCAGGTAAGTTGCACCGAAGTATTTTTCTCCATTGCAACAATGCACCTACACGATTTGTGTCTCCCGATGATGTCAAAATGTCGTTTTGGCAAGGTGTAAATCGAAGAGCGCAAAATTCTTTAAGGGAGTATTAGAGTGGTGTAAACACCCACTTCAGAAGTGTCTAGACTAAAAATATCAACAAACAATAGCTCAACATATAGACTTTTCTGGTTTAATAGGGGCTCCTATGATTTCGCATCAAATTTTATACCAGCACCACCTATCCTAAATCCATACTGTGGTCAAGTTAACCTTGAACACAAATTTGGAGCCAATTAGGCGTAGCTGTCTCCATTAGATTTGAAAATGCCAAAATTGACCTGACTCTGAATCGATCTTATTCGGTCATCGTCTCCTATCCTATGTTCATTCTTAGGTCAAGTTACTATTAAGCACACATTTCCAGTATGTAGTTTTCAACAGATTACGGATCTATAAAACATAGAAACATGAATTCTTCGTCTTTGTATTATTAGATATAGATAGATGTTAGTGTGTGTGTGTGAGTGTGTATGTGTTAGTATTCGACATCGTAAGCTTTGACTTTGCATTGAGTGAATTGTTTTGACGTTGAGGCCAAGATAGAATGATAAACAGATAGGTATAAGAAGTAATAGATAAATAGGATCATTGATAGGTAGAAAAACAAACAGTAATATATCTATATATCTGACAATATTTATCTATATCTATCCTAATGAATTAGGCTTAGCAATTTTTGAATAGGTGAGACGGAGATAAAAAGATTTTGCTGGATCAATCCTTCAACTGGAGAGAACTGGAATGCATTAAATATGAATATTCAAAACATTCCTGCCGTCGTACTCTCCAGTCTTCTCTGGGTGTCGGTAGTATTCGGTAACGTCCGTGGAATTCAGAACTGAACCCTTTATGAAATTCATGGGAGCTGACTGTTCTCATTGCAATGTCTGTGCTGGGTGATATTACGAATTAGTCATTTATTATCTCTGCCAAGAAAGTTGCAGAGGTATATGTATTCGGTCATGTCTTTCTGTCGGTCAGTCATTCCACTCGATATCCCTAAGAGTATTCGATGAATTTCAATGTAATTTAAGGAAGCGTGGGCTATGGGCTAAGG
>OY735207.1:20782772-20835272 GCA_963457665.1 Thysanoteuthis rhombus | reverse complement strand
TGTCAAGATAATTTAAATGGGAAAAAAAATCCGAAGTTTTTGATGGGGCGTTCAGTTGACAATGTAAGCCCATGCTAAATTGTTGCTTAATCGTGTTTTCCTTTTTTTAAAAATTCGGACAATCTTTAGTGATCACCGCCAAACAAAAGGCGAGAAAAGCAACTGATTCATTATTCAACCCTTTTCCCAATTTTAACTGATCACACCCAATATAACAAGTTAGCAAAAGACGTTGACCACCTGACGGTTTCTATTGAGCGACCAACCAGACCTGTTTTGGAAGTTATGGCAATCTTCCTAGCTTCCCCCCTCTTTCCCACCCTCACTTGCTTTTGTATGCCGGACTAGACTAAAGTTGTCTCGAGGACTGCCATGAAAGTATCCAACAATTCACAATATCCTGAGAACCGTTTGTGCGACTTGGGTGTAACAAGACAATCATTCAGTGGGAACCTTACTATGCATGCATGTGTAGGAAACTCTCTCGTGAGGTTACTCTGTTGATGGTGAGACACTTATTAAGCGAAGTTTTGTACTGTGTGACCGTCGCATTCACATTGACTGAGCGACTGACTTTCTTCACATCTTGTGCCAGGTTTTTCAGCGAGAATGAAAAAAATCACAATTTCTACTCTGTTCACTCTAGATCTGGTTCTCTACGACGTACGGCCTTCACCAAAGTTTAAATCGTCGTTGAGAAAATTTTAAGACCATGGACAAGAATGCGACGAGGCAACTGATTGTGATCCTGAAAGAGGACCCTGCAGACTATTTTGAAATGTTGAAGAGACTCTGGAATAAATGTTTGAGGTCCCAAGGGGAGTACTACGAAGAGAACTAAGGCGTCATTGCAGTATGTAGTCTATTTCTAGTTGCTAGTGAATAGCTGGATAGTTTTTGGACGTACCTCGTTATTATCCCTGTCCACTATGATGCAATGATTCTGTCGAACATTAATCTTCATATTGGTTGTTTTTAGTGCAATGTTTCATCCACAGTTACTCTCTGGTTTTCCACAGGTACCTATCGCACCTGGTAATCGTCAGGGAACGTCAACAGGACCCATTATTTCTTTTAAGAGGCTATATTGGGTCTCAACCTCGGCTTATCACGTCAGGTGTTCCTTTTAAGGATACCATACTTCATAATTTTCATCTTGTGTTGCTTCTCTTATTTCTCCACCGAGCCGATGTACAAATGTGTTGCTTGACCCAGGGACTGAACTAATGACCCCACAAACAACCGATTTTCCAAGCCTGTCTGTCTGCAATGAAGACTCGAATTGGAGATCTCAACTCTACCTGGACTCGAACCTTAACCATCGGCACCAAAAGGAATTACGAAACTACTTCAGTGACGGAAAAATCCTGATAAGATTGATAGATAGATCAGTAAATTAACGAATAAGATCGATCGAGGGAAATTAAAAACGAGGTGGATAGGAATGGATTAAGAGTGTTATAATCCTTTCCAGATATCTCATCGTCGTCAATATCAATTTTTGACTTGTTACGCCTCAACATTTTCTTTTGCTTTACACCTAGTAATAATTGATGTAATTGTCTTAAGTTGCCCTTATTTCTAAGACAAAGCATTGTTATTATAAACATTTGACAATTCTTTTTTCTTTCTCATTTTTTTTCGTATAGTTGTAGACGTAATAATCTTTGTCCGAATTTCTAGGATAAAACGTTGAGGTTAACTTTTGACGAGATGTTCTTTCCTCTCATATATTTTCTTTTTATCGCAACGCTCTGGTTATTTTTTACATTCAGTGACCATTAAGTAAGTAGCGTGGACCCCCCCCCCCCAAAAAAAAACAGTGAGCCCCCGACAGGATTTGAACTCATGTAGGCTTCCAGAGAAATTCTGCCAAATTTATATAAAAGTGATTGAGGTGAATAGATAGAGAGAGATAGACATACACCAGCGTACTCATGAGTAAGCCCAAGTATTAGGCAGAGTGTGCGTGTGTTTTTCTGTTTGGGTGTGAATGTGTTAAAATGGGGCGTTGGTGTGTACAGTGAATGGTGGGGGTAGATAAGTACTAGTGAGTTAGATCCATAGATAAGCATTAAGTAGGCCTCCGACTCAGTGGAAATCCCCAAGGTCATTGACACTATTATACAACAAGAAGTAGACCCTGTGTATGTCAGTCTTGCAACATGTCTACCAACACATCGGTTCCTTTATGGGGGGGGCTACATAAAGACTCAAGGCCCTTTCAACTCGGGAAAAGGGTAAGGCAAGGTGATAACAGCTAAGCCAAACTCTTTGCAGCCTGCCTCGTGATGATATCCTTAAACCTAGACTCAAAATCAGAATAGACGGCAAATGCCTGCGTAAATTTGGTTCGTCTAGCATTATTAGGAGATCGTGAAGATTTTCTGTATAAAATGACGATATCATCAGCAAATCTAGGTAACTTCCGATTTGCTGATGATATCGTCATTTTCATGGAAAACCTTCACGATCTACAAATAATGTAAGATGAACTAAACGAAGAAAGCAAGTAGGTCATCAAATTAACTTTAATAAAACAAATGTCATGTGCAACATGTTGAGAACAATGAGTCCTATGATCGAAATTGCAAAGTAAACTACTACATCTACCAAGGACTACGAATCTCTGCGAAGTCCTCTAAGGAAGAAAGAATCAGGCGAAGAATTACTCTGTTGGCAAGCACTCGAGAGAGTAAGGAAATCTCTTTAGTCCTAAAAAGCAAGCGTATACAAACAATATATCCTCTTGGCACTCATCTATGAAGTCGAAACTCGGAAACTAACCAAAAGATTGACCCTAAAAATGAGAACTATGCAACGTGCGTAGAAAGGAAGCGTGTTCAACATTACATGGAGAGATCATAAGACAGCACAATAAGTCCTGTGGGATATTGGCATTCTGGTGTGGGAGGTCATGTTCATGTCTTTTAGATGGGTTGGTTTACAGCTAACATTTTTAGATATCAATGAATGCGTGAGTAAATTATTCAAAATTTGAGTGGTGGATAATTCAGGTCAGAGGAGTATTTATTCCATTTGAGTAAAACCAACGACATTATATAGCGAGCCAGGGAGATGTTGAATGTCTGATAGTGTGAATTATTCAAAGATGGCTGCAATGACCTGGGGTGAGGAAAGTATACTATGTTATAGGTAGGGGGTTGTCGTGATGAGCCTCCGGCCACGAGCATGACTGGATGCTGTTGGCCAAGCATTAAATCTATAACAGATATACATAAGGAAATTGAGTTAGACGTGATGACTAAACAATTTATAGTAAAATGGAATAAGATATTGAGTTTACTATGAAGTACAAAATATTCCCGACCTCACATCTGGTATGACGGATAAAGGTCAAATTTGATCTCTGAGGTCGCCTGAGGTCACTGATTTGTGGGCTTATGGTCTGTATTGCAGCCAAATAATTACATTCTTGGCGGTAAATTGGTACGTGGGATTAACATGGGTAGAACAAGATTATAGGATAGGTGGTGTTGGTTGTCATTGGAGGTCATTAGAGGTCAAGTTTGGATCAAAACTGTTTTTTGTAGCCAAATGAAAGGACGTAAAGGGTTAACAAAACATGATTTTCTGTTTGGTTTGTAAAACGTCGTCCAACCTTGATAATCGTTTTCAGACAAAAACGTTTGTACAAAATAATCAAGCCCTTCGTCTGCCAAGTTACACATCGTTTCTCATGTCTCGCCTGGCATTTCACACATCTTTTGTAACCACTCCACAAGGAAATACAGAGCCTCATCCCTCTGAGGGACCGGTATCGCGCCCGTCGAACTTTCGGATATCACCTCATATGAATCAGATCACTGGCAAAGTGAATTAAATAGTAGACCGATATACAGGCACAGACACACACATACACACACACAAACATATATATATATATATATATATATATATATATATATAGAGAGAGAGAGAGAGAGAGAGGGTAAGATAGAGAGAGACTGAGAAGGTAGATGGTAGGGGTGATTCCAGTGATGGTATAAGAGTTTTTTTGTTTTTTTGTGCATATGTGTTTTTGGTTAGTCAAAGAGAACAATATAGAAGTTTATGTGTGCAACATATTAAAGTGTGAATGTGCTAATCGTTGCGGACAGGGCTTTTTATGTGTTAGTGAGTGTACGGTACCCGCATAAAAAGTTGTTTTGTCTACAAGAACGAAACAATTTACGAGCGACGAAACGATAAAATGTTAAAAGCCCGTATCAACTGATACCCCAATAGAATTTTTTTTTAGATCCTACCGGTGAGTGTCGGTCAAGGATAAGTAGCCCATAATACTTAATAACAAAGCTGAGCGACAAACCGAAGAGGCTAGTTGAATTAGTTATTAAAAAAACACCCAGTTAGCTTTAGTTTATCTGCACTTGGATTGGCACGAAGACGAATTGGAGGAAATTGAAGGAAGGAAGATCGTGTTGCCCAAATTTCTCATGCGAGGAAAATCTACCACCCTTCAAAATCAGCATTCGAAATTTTGCCTATTAAAAACGTGTAGAAGAAAGCTGAAAATATGCAACTCTCTAACACAAAAAGCAGGCTAATCTCAGTCGATTATTGAAAATTTAGTTGTATAATTATGTTGATCCCCGTCAAGTTGGACGATATGTATAACAGCTTTTTAGTTTTTTCTGAGTGGATGTTAGCAAAGGGAGAGTGATTTAGTCCAAATACTCACCCACCCATTATCTTTTCTCTGTCAACCTTGTCCAAATACTCATTCATCCAGTTTCTTTAACGTCAACCATCGTGGCATGCCGGTGACGTGACCTTTCTGTCAAAATTTCTGGCAATGGGACAGAGTATAGATGAAGGTACTTTCATTTTTATAAAAAACTTCCACACGTGTCCGAGGTGTTAAGGGGATGAGGTTATTATGATATATTTCTGGTTTAATTATTGGTCGCTAACTACTGTTTTTGCCTGATTTTCGATGTGTTTAAATGATGAAATCATCAGCAATACATGTACATTTTACATACGAGGTGAGTCCATGAAGAAACCGAACTTTTGAAACAGAGTGCCAATGAGATGTTCTGGCGTGCTTGTGATTGAAATTCATTGTCTCGCTGCAAAATTTCTGCCTCGTTTGCTGACAGATGACCAACATTTTCGTTGAAGCACGAGGCAATGTCCCGTCCCCTAATCACCAAACTCTCCGGATCTGGTCCCTATCAACTTTTTCGAAACCCTGAATAGTCTCCGGTTCCAGTCAATAGAGGAGAATTTATCATGACGTCTAGACAGTGCATCGACTGTTGAAGGGAATAAGACCCATAAGCTTGGAGGTAAAGCGATGAATTTGTTTTTTAAAAAAGTTACGTTTCTTTTTTTTTGTTAATATACCTCACATTTTGTCAGTAACTCTTGCCTCAACCGTTAGCCACAATGAACCACTTTCTAACTGATATCAACACATATTCAATAAAAAAAATTATTAGACATTTACATAATGCATATAATAGCCAAATTGCATGAAATGTTGACTACTGATAATTCCTTTCATCCTTATTTCTAAAGCCTTTCTTTTGTAAAATCGTCGGCAATACATTTGCATTGTACTTATAATAGTACTATTCTCGCAGTAATGCTTGCATTGGTTACTGATTCCTAATAATCCCTTGCTTCCAGACTTCAATAACATACAGATTGAGAGCCAAACTTGTTCAAAGAACTTTTAGCCAATTTCGGTATCTATTTGAAAAAAAATTCCGAACCATTATAAATATTTAGTTTGATAATTCAGAAAATGACCATGGCCAACAAGGGAATTGTGAAGTAATTGATACGAATAGCATGCTTGATGCCACCCTTGCATGCATATAGTGGTTTTAAATGCTAAAATGCTACCAAGATTATTATTTTACTTTCTCTTCCTTAATGCCTGGATTTTTTATGTAATTATTCAAGTAAATGTAAGTTTTGATGTATTGTTTTGAAATAATAGTCACTGAAAAATTTCAGCGATCTTTAGTAATAGTGCGTATAGCTTGCTAATACCCACGATCATTTTTTCAAGTTCTCTTTTTCAGCATAGTCTTTTGTTATCAAGTTTAAAGTCTGCTTTGTAACTGAGGTAGTTATATCTTTTCTCCGAGATGAAAATCAGTCGGTAAATAAGCTACGAATCTGAATGCTGATTTTCAAGGTAGATAGACCCTCTTCACTTGAAAGTTACATTATACATAATCTTTAAACACTTCTTTTGGCTCTGTGCTAAGTAAATATCTAATACAAAACAGATTTTTTTCTTATGGTTATTCTATAATGCATAGGTCCGAGTACTTGCAGGGGTAAGCTTGAGGATCTCGTAAATCATTAATACTGGGCTCGTTCCCAATGGTGTGCTTCCTAAAGATGAACCTCTAAAATTTTAAGGAATATCTTTCGTGAGGCACTTTACACAAAACGGTCCTTACAAGAATTTAAAAAGTTACTGTCATTCAGTACATAAAGATTCGGTGTAGACGTGAGATTGTCGTAGTCGGTAAACACGCGGACAATGGACTCGGCGATACGATTTCAGGCTGATTATGTTCATTTCAATCTTTTCTTTTTACTTGCCCTGGCGAAAGGCGTACATCCATTGTTTTCCCCATGTGTATGAGTAGTATAGTAGGGCAGATTAGGCTCTTTGGAAGGCAACCAGTTTAGGAGAAGGACTACTTTAATTCCGAACCATTGAGTGGAGCCCCTTTAGGGCAGTTTGACGTTCAATTAGACGCCCTTCAGGCAGTTCCTATAGCCAAGCTGATGGATTGCTCTCAGCTTTCCTCTTGACTACACCAGGAAGGCTGAGACGGAGATTCTGACTATCGGACATCCAAGGATCTCCATACGATTCGCCTAGGCATGTACCCCGTGGGTGTGGGACGTTCCATTGTCTTTACAGACTAAACAGAGGCCCTTGTAATTTCGGATAACCAGTAAAGATCAAACTCTCAATAGTAATAAGGGTCTGTCACACTATTTAGCTAACCAGTGCGTCAAAATCTCGCAACAATAGGAATGGTTAACGGGGCTCATCATTACACCAGGGGCCTTTACCCCATGAGGGGCATACGTCATTGACAACATTTTTATCGATGTTTCTGTAACAGACAGTTTTTTTTTCCGGTTTGAACTCTCAATCCTACTCTTTTCATTCGTGAGAAATTGAACAACTGTAGTCACCAAAGTTTTTATATATATATATATATATGTATGTATATATATATATATATATATAATTGTTCGTTCATATCTTACAGCGCTCGGGCTATTCCGTTGGTCTACAGTCTTGATAGGCATCAGTACCTCGTGTTTTTTGTTTTTTTTTAAATATTTGAGGGAAAAACCCTTCTTACGATTATGATGATAGCACATATCCTCTCTGGAATGTCAACGTTATGATTTTAAAGTCTTTGGTATGACACGGCCTAGGATTGATCCCCGGTCGCTTACGGAACTCGGTATACTCAGACAGCCACCCATCCATCTAATGACCAGGATCGATGCTGCTTAACTTCGATGATCTTATATTACGAAAACCGGTGAGTCCAGCTCGATTTGACTGTATTACATAACTGGGCAGAGGCACAATAATATATACCAAGCTTATATACTCAGCGAGGATCGAAGTCACTACAGCACTAATGGTCTACAAGACTGGCCTCGTAACTGCCTCGCAACGCCTTGATGCTATATTTTAGAATGCAACGCTCGAGGTTAAGACTGACATCTTGTCTTTTCGTTTCGGTGCAATACAGGAGTAATTTATCAACAGCTAAAATAAAGGGAAAAGCGTTTAACAGAAGACAAGCCACAAAATCATTTATGTGGGGACGATGAACTGTTTTACAGAAAGCGCCATTTTTTATTGACTGAATATTACTGCAAAAATATTTATGACAAAGATAAGAGTACCGGGAAAACCATTGACGAAATTACCTCTGGTACCATATGTAAATAGTGTTATGTTATCGTCTACTTGTACAAGCCATTATTACCAGAGCGTTGATAAACCAGATTCATTTTATGAAGAAACAGGAGTTCGTTTGTTACCAATTAAGGTAATATATATATATATATATATATATATATATATATATATATATATATATATAGAGAGAGAGAGAGAGAGAGAGAGAGACAGAGACAGAGACAGAGAGTAAGAAAAGGATACACGATCCGACAGAATGATTATAAATGACGTTATATTATATAGAAACTCTCAATTGAAATGATCTCCCGCCATTACAGGGTTAATGTATCACTTGGCCTAGACAACATAAATGGAAACAGTGATTTGGGCCTTTGCATTACTGCGACTGTTTAGTTTGATGGTCAGAGCAACGCTACATTGAAGCAACCACCCTATCGGTTGCAGTTTCGATTCCTGCAGCAACCCTATTTTCTTTAAATGTTTATTCTATTTACGTTGACTAGGCAATACATTCACCGTGAAAAAACGGGAGATTATTTCACTATAATATGATGCAATTTATAATTATATGAATTTATATAAATCACACATTCGATATTGTATTATATTATACTGTAGTCCTGACTTGCATTGTGTTTTATATATATATATATATATATATATATATATATATATATATGAAAATAAATCATAGTATAGATACTTAATTAAACTAATGTAACTTATGATCTCGTAATCGGAGAGATGAAAAGAAAAATGTATAACAATGACTTCAACATTGGTAACAAATTTATTTAAAATAATCACCATTGATGAAATTAAATAATCTTCGCTTACTCTGGCCAGAATATTGGGTGCGTAGTGAGGTTCAGATTCATTTCATCTGATCTTACTATCTTGATATCTACGGCTGGTTTCCCATAGCAATATTGTAATATGACAAAAAGATCAATGGCCAGTGTGTGATCTCCTGTGTAGTGGTTAAGAGTGTAGTAGAAAATACAACACTATTCACCCTTCTGGGTCTGAAAACCATGACTATTCATTCAGACATCGATTAGAAAGAGAAGAAGTGAGGTTGAATAAAAGACAAGGTTTCCTTATTTCGAATCATTAGGGTTGTATGATTGACAAGATCTCGTAATTTAAAATCGTCAGATCACCTCTGCACTCCTTAAATCGCGTAGGCGTAACAGGCGGAGACAAAAGTCCAATCAATCTTCATCGATCATGATTGTTTCAACACTCTCTGACTACTGCGACTTACAGATCGCTCTATATGTGTGCCCATGGTTAAAACCATATAAACATGACATGCACTTCGATTACGTGACTAGTTTACGTGCGTTGCTTTCATTCAACCGCGTGTATCACAGACCAGTCTTTTTGATAAGTCATCCATAACTTTAATTTTCACCAAGCCGCGCTGCTGGATATATTACATTAAGATAATTACTCAGCTTAGCCTGATATTGTACAGGGCAATGATTGCAAGACATATAGCGAAAATCAATACTAGCTTGTGACTTGCCGTTACACGCTCAAAAGTAGATATAGCATATAGCCAGCTACTTATTACTATGCTTAGTTCAGAATCGTTTGATCAGTAAACTCTTCAGTTATCTTCAAAACTCATAATGTGTCATTTATAATGTGAAATTTCTCAACCCCGAAGCAAATTGCTCATAATTGAGCTATTTGTATATGCACACGAGGTTGAGCGAAATCTTTTTAAATAAAATATTTACGATTATCTAAAAACTAATATAATGTCTGTTCCAAAGATATATGTTTATAAAGGTCCGTACTTACTGGTGTTTGGAGTAGCATGGCTGATATATATTGCGAATGTCAATGGTCAGCTGTTGCACGTACACACACATGTACAGATTTAGTCAATTATAGTCTGTTCTCTCTTGTCTGATTTGTTCTTCTTCGGGCAAAGTTACATCTGAGGAAAAGGACAAAAGTAACATTTTAAATAAATATCCTGGTTGAATTGAAAAGCAATCGATGCAAGATATATTCCAAAGAGTGAAAGTCAATGGAGACGATGTTGATAAACTACGAAGAAAAATCTGTAATCTTTATTTATTCATTTTCATTAGATTTCTCGGGAACAGCTTATCTAAACTTGAAACTTGACACTACACTGCCTCGTGCGCTATTTAATGTATCTGGAGAATGCCAACTTCGTACAATGGCTAGTTGTCGAGTAATTTGGGTGCACGTAGAGACACACATATCCAGACAGAGGTTATTCCAATTGGAGTGAGATATCTATTTTTCCTGTCGGCATTTTTATATTCAGGATGATTTAAACATTCCTGGCTTGTTCAGTTCCTCGTTATTCTAATTCTTTCCGTCTCCAGAGATAGTCTAAGGTAACGAAACCCATCAACACAGGCATCTTGATTAACCCTGCGGCCACTAAATTGTTTGCCTGCTGTTATAACCACTCAGTCAAATCAAAAATATCTAAAAGATTAGTTGTTCATGTAAGTGTTGGTATCACGAAGAGGATCCATTTAATACACCAACATTTTCATTCACTCTAATGATTAAACATATACAGTAACCCAGCAAATATGATAAGTATAACTATGAAGTGAGCATATGCCAAAATTCCCATTGTACATTTAGCGTCAAAACGAATTAAAAAGTTTCAAAGAGTTTTTCGGACGACTAAACTCCCTGCTGTTTGCGTTGTAAATACGACGCTCCAGCCAATTCATTCTACGGTCTTCTACAGGTTTAATATCCTAATGTGATAGTGGTAAGAAGATATAGAAAGCTTGTAAGACCCACGATATTAGGGTAGCTTATAGTAGTTCCAACGCTCTTTGTACTGACTCACTAAAGTGAGTCCTCCACGAGAGAAAAAAGCTGACCAGTAAATGCATTTATGTTTTTCTGGGTAAATGCAGCAAGGTCTATACTAGATAAAATGGCAGACCTCTCAAAGTTCGACTTGACGTACATGAACAATAAGTATCCAAAAGAGAGATAGAAAAATCTGGAATGGCTGACCTTGTTTGGAGAGGAAAAGGCGAAGACTTCCCTCTCGAGGAAGAAGGTCGTATAATAGACAGGGAACATTGTCAAAAATGGAGAAAATGTCGACTGAATGTACGTCAGATAAAAATAGACTTTAACTTGATGTGGTTTATAGTATCCATCAGGAACAAGGGAAAAGGAAGAAAGCGACATTACCCGAATCCTACATAGTGGCGTAGCTACTAGTAGAATATTCTGTTTACCACCATCACATTAAGATATCAGACCTGAAAAGGCCATTGAATAAATCGGCTGAAATGTCTTGTTTACGACAAAAACAAGGAATTCAATCGATAGAAAAAACTCTTCGAAAGTTAATGACCCTTCTCAAATTGTAGACAGTTAATTCAGAAGTTGTCCATCTGACTAAAATTGAAGAAATCTCTGATTGTTTCCCCATGTGTATGCACTGTGATTACTCAACAACTAGCCATTGTATGCAGTTGACATTGCTAAAATATACTAATAAGCACACAAGGCTGTGCAGCGTTGAATGTGGAGTTTTGGGGAGGAATTGGTGGTTCTCGAGAAATTTTATAATAAAAGCTAAAAGAACTCGCCATATCACGTGAAAAGAATTCCAGCGAAGAATAATTGTTGTCAGAATAAATTTTATTTATGACATCACTGGCGTTTTCTACTGAAAAACATCTAAAATTGAGTGAAAACATATAGAAAACTGTAGATTCTGGAAAATCAAGATGTTATTAATATATTCGTCAGAATAAGACCCTTTAGGCAGATTACTTTTTCCCCCCAAAATAATCATACAGAATAGAATAAACAAAAGCATTTGTAGAAATGGTCTAGAGGAGCACTAAATGCCAATTTCCAAGTCTATAGACAAAACAGTAGGACCAGGAGCGCTGGAACGAACAAGCAAACAAGCAACCTTACACAAAAGCTTCCACACATATGAGAGAGGATATAGCCCTTCTATGATAGCTACAGTTGTTCAATCACAGTCTATAGATCTTATATCTAAAATTATAGATCTAAAATTAGATACAAAATACTTAAATTGGTGTCACGTTTGAATTTAGGTATAATATATCTAAATTTGCAACACTGAAGGAAAGTGACCAAATCATTTCAAAGTCGTAGTTTTGTACAAAGGACGGAAAATTAGTTTATATGACTATTATGGCAGGTTGTTCTATACACTATGTACTTTTGGAACGGTCCCTGCCTTAGTTTAATATTTCTGGCGGTGGGGGAAATTTTGATGATTAAGCTTAGTATTTTGTTTTTTTTGCATAACTTTTATAAGTTTTCAGAAGTCAACCGCTTTTTGGAAATCGGTAATTAGGTAAAAATGTATTGTCAGTGATCAGGAATAAATGCAAGCGTTACTGACGGAATGTGACGATTATATGTATAAGGTAATTGAACTGCTGAATATTTTTCTATAGGAATGCTCTGAAAATTATCATACTATGAAATTCATTGAAAACTGGGAAGTGGGGATTGTCAGTTTTCAGGAATCATCATCATCATCATCATCATCATCATGATGTTAGGATCCTTCGTTGGTTATAGACTTTCCCCAAGGTTCGCCGAACCACTTCATCATGGGCATCGCGAAACTAGTACTTTCTGAATTTATCTAGTTAGTCATGCCTTATCGCTTTCTGTCGGTCGAAGTTTCGCATATGATTTCAGGGGATCCACGTTATGAGTCGTGATGTCCAGCGGTTGTCTTCCATTCTTGCAACATGTCCAGCCCATTACCATTTGAGTTTTCTAACAGTTTCTATAAAGTTTCGGACCCCTGTCTTTTCTCAAATATGCTGTGCTGATTTATGATCTCTCCATGTGAGATTGAGCACGATTCTTGCTTTGTTGTTACTAACATTGCCCCCCTCCCCCCACTTGGTCATGTAAATGATCACACCCATTGGGAAATTGTCCTGGAGATGGGGATGGGGGCAATAGTCAAGAGTCATTTACCTTGGTAGAGAGGGTAGCTGTCCTATGGGGAAATTGTTACGGAGACACTTCATATCGTTTTTTTTACTCTTTGGAAGCCCCAACATGTGAATGTGGGCTAGGATTGCTTCACTCCAACTCATAATTATTTCAAACATATTTTTCCTAGTATTGGTGACTTTTCCAAGTATTGGTGACTTTATAAAGAATTCTCTTCAACTGTCCCACAGCTTTAACTTTGGAAATCTTTTCTTGAATGATGATGAAACTTATATAAACGCCTTAGCGTTTCACGTGGGTCAATCAAGGGAGATACTTTCATGCAGAAGGGTTTGAAATTCCAACCATCATTATGATTATCAGTGGTGTATTCTGCGAGGAACATCAATAGCAAAATTCGTTTCATCAAACACAGTTTTTATTTGAATAGACAAAAGCTCCATACACATACATATATTCGAATATATCAACACACACATGTACACTTACACACATATATATACATGATTACGTTTTCATACTCATATATATATGAATATTCACACACATATACATATACAATTACGTATACTTATTCACACTCACATATATACATCAACATTTATACACACATATATATATACACTTAATTATATACTAATGAGCACATATACACATATATACACATATGCATTTAGAGATACACATCCATGTATACAAGTACAAATACATATATGTTTGCACAGATATACATGATTACACATATACACAGACATATATATATATATGCACATACATGCCTATATATGCACACACACACACACACACATATACGCATATTTGTTTACACACATGTGCATATGCATGTGTGCATGCTTGTTTTTACGTCCAAACATACTGAAATATTGTGTTCTCATTATCATCATCAGTCTTTTAACGTCCGTCGTTGGACATAGACATTCCCCAGGATTCGCCACAAATTCTCTCTCATGGGCGTCGCGGAGCCAGTATTTCCTGAATCTGTCTAGTTCATCTCTCCATCTTGTGTTTCGTCGGCCTCAGTTTCTTATGTGATCTATGGAGATCCATGTTGTGAGACGTGATGTCCATCGGTTACTCTCATCCTTACAACATGGCCTGCCCATTGCCATTTGAGTTATTTTAATAGTTTCTATGATGTCACAGGCGCCCGTTTTCATCCTTATATGCTGTGCTGTCTTATGGTCTCTCCATGTAAAGTTGAGCACGTTGCATACTTCTCAGTTTATAGGTCTGCCTCTTGGGTACGAAGGTGGTAAAACTAAAGCTCTATTTCGAAGTTCTTCGTTTAGTAGAAAGAACATCTCCCATACGATTAATAACATAATGTTTACCATCCAGTTTGGTAGACGGACCATCAATCAATTCTCCTTTCCATTCTCTCAATTTGGGAAAGGGTTCAAATTCAAACGAGTTGTTCTAAATATTTGAAAGCTGAACATCAGCAGGAATATCATCTTTCGATATGATGAATATCGGAAGCAAACAACATAGTTGTTCTAGGGATATTTATGAAAGGAAGGTCAATGTTGCGAGATGACCCAGACATAACCCTGGACAATAATGAGATTGAAAATTAGTTCTGTTACTTGATGTGCAGCAATTATTTCATTGTTTATTTTTATTAGATGAAGTATTACAAATCATCATATTAATTTTTGACTAATATTTACCTTCATCTTAAATAGATTTTTGCATCATAAATCAGAAATGTTTATTTTTCAAAGATATATATATATATATATATATATATATATATATATATATATATATATATCGTATCAAATTTTTGACTAATATTTACCTTCATCCTAGATAAATATCAAATTATTGCTGAAGTGATACCGATACCAACAGTTCATAAACAAACATGATAGCGAGAGATCAGGAAAGAGGGTGAGTTTAAGGGGTCTGTAAGCTTCTGTAGCTCAGTTGGTTATAGCAGTTGTGCGTTAACCAGGCTTCCCTCCGAGGACGTGAGTTCGAGTCCCACCGAAAACTTCTGATCCATACTGTTTACTCAGTGCTACCAATCGACAGCCTGAGTAGATTCACGATAGAAAGCAGCTGAAAAATTGAGCCAAAAATTAATATAATGACCTGAGGTGCCTTGTTCACTTTTCTAAGGACCTAGATTCATTTTTTTTAACATTATCACTTTCTTACATTTTTATGCTTGATAACATGAAAAACAAAAATGTGACATAAATCGTAGGTAGTACAATGTGAAAAATTCTTGTTTAATTCAAAGCTCATAAAAAGATTTTGGGCTTCAGTAAATAAAGAAAAAAATCATTCGCAAGGTATTTTTTGAAATTTCTTCATGGTTTTGCAACCGAAACTTAGGAATTCACAGAAAGAGTTTGTAACTTGTTTTTCTCCCTCTCTCCATGTGGTGTGTGTGTGTGTGTGTGTGTGTGTGTGTGTGTGTGTGTGTGTGTGTGCATGTGTGTGTGTGTGCGTGTGCGTGTGTGCGTGTGCGTGTGTGCGTGTGTGTGTGTTGAACCGAATCTGTGAAATTGTCTCATTGTCGAAATTTGGAAAAGAAAATTTCCCTTTGTTTGTGTAGATTATTGATCGTAGAAATTGTTTCTTTATATCTCTGTTTTGATTAAATGAGTTTTTGGTCAAATAAAAACTGCGGTTTCATTCATTTTTTGTAGAAAAAAAATTAAAACCACGTAATCCTAAAGATTTCAGACTTTTAAGAAAAGTTTCCCTTCACTTTTGATTCTTCAAAGTGGAGAAAAATTCATTTGAACCCTCGTAAGGAGGAGGAAAAGTCTCCTTTCACTTCTGACAGACTAACGAATGGTTTGATACTTTTTATTAGCCCTAACATCTAGCATATATATATATATATATATATATATATATATATATATATATATATATATATATATATATATATATATATATATATTACATTGACAAATAAACATTTCTGATTTATAATGCAAAAATTCAAATGACCACAGTCTTCTCGGAACAAAATGATTATCGAATATCTGCGTACATACACACATATGCAAAATTATATATAGCATGGTTATAATTATTATTTCTTATATTTGCACGTTGCTACTTAAAGCTATTATCTACATCTGCAAAAGACATTAAATGATCTGCTGTCATCTGGTAAGTCAATTGTACATCTGGTTTCAAGATCACCATAATTTTGCTCATAATTCCCTCAGCTGGCATGGCCGTTTCTCTTGCAAAATGGTGCGGCTTTGGTCTTTTGCAGTGTTGTCTGTTCTTATCATTCAGAGATAACTGTGTCGTCTGCTACCTTCATTTACCGACAGTTTGCTTCCGACAAAAGAATCTCGAACAACTGCAGAAGAATTATACACAATATTTTCGCTAATTAGACAAAATCATATTCGCTCAAAAAAGTTAGTACCCAGCAAAAGACAAGTACAAGAATATGCGTTACAAATTCTTTCATTCTTTCTTTCCGCTGTTCGTTTTTTCTTTTCTCTTTTTTTTTCTCTTCTTCTGTACAAGTAGTTCTTTCCCTCTCTCTCTCTCTCTCTCTCTTACTTCCGTTCTTTCTTTCTCTACTTTTCCCTTTCTTCTTTCCTTTCCGCTGTTCGTTCTTTCTTCTCCCTTTTCTTCTTTCTTTTTGTCTTCTTTTTTTATTCTCCTTTACACTTACTTCTTCTCCCTCCTTTCTTCCCGTACACGTCTTTTTTCTTTTCTTTCCTTTTTTTCTTCCTTTCTCCTGTTTGTTCTTTCTTCTTTTTCCCCTACTGTTCGTTCTTTCTTTTTTTCTTTTCGTCTTTTTTTCTGTTCTTTCTTTTTTCTCCTGTACATGCATTTTTTCTTTTTCTCTTTCTCCTTTCCTTTCTTTCTCCCTCTCTTTCTCTACACTTTTTCTTTCTTTCTTTCTTTCTTTCTTTCTGTTTTTTGTAAATTTTCCGATCTTTGCACGCCTTTCTATAGAACTTTACGATCAACTTCTCTGTTGCAAGGTGTTTTGGTCGGTCTGTCGGTCCTTTAAGGCTAAATATAATTTTTTCAGCCGTATGTGGGATTGATATGAATCTTGGTCCAGACTGTCGGGTGAATCATCATCTTCTTTTCATTCCTCGTTTTCATCCTTCCTTTTCTGCAAGGACTGGGGCAGATTTTTTACATTATCACTAATTCAACTGTAGTATACAAATTACTATTTTCCACATAGGGGTCACAATAGAGGGTGGGGTGAAAGTTAAAAATTGAAGGGGAATTCCTTTTTTTCAGTTTGAGGGATCAAAATGGTGGGAAAAAATTTATTCTCATTTTAAGGCGTCAAAATGGAGGGGCAATTTTTTCTACCTTGGGGTTGAAAATCAAGTGTGAGGTCATAGGGGAGGGGTAATGTTTTTTTCCACTTCTGGAAGTCAAAATAGAGAGAGAATTTTCGACCCACTCTATTGGTCAAAATTGAGGAACGGTCTACTTCTAGGGATTCAATATCGGTTTTCTTCCACTTTTGGGGTAAAAATTGAGCGGTAATTTATTTTTCACTTTTAGGGGTCAAAATGGAATGGGGTTTAGCTTTGAATAACGGGGGAATTCTCATCACTTCCTCAAATATCGAAATAGAGGGGATATTCATTTTCTCACTATTAGGGGTCAAAATGGAGAGGGAATCATATTCCACATTCAGGGGTCAAAATTGAGGGTGATAACTTTTGTGCTGCTAAAATAGGAGGGGATTTTTTTCCACTTCCATGAGTCAAAATTTTTTCCAGAAATCAAGAATCAAGTCAGAATCAAGGAGGATTTTTTTTCACTTTAATAGAGAGGGATTTTTCGCACTTCCTATGGTCAAAATGTATAGGGTCTCTTCTACACTTGTAGGGGTTATAATAGAGGATTTCTCTTCACTTTAATGGAAGGAAACTTTTCTACGTTACGGGGTCAAAATGTATCGGAAATATTTTTCTTACTTTAAGGTGTCAAAATAGAGGAGGATTTTTTCCCATTTTCAGTGAGCAAAATGGTGAGATATTTTTTCAAAGGATTAAAATGGAGAGGGGAATTTTTTTCACTTTTAGGGATCAAACTAGAGGGAGGAATCTTTTCCAGTTTCAGGTGGGGTAATGCTGAGAGAATTTATTCCACTTTTAGCAGTCAAAATGGAGCAGAATTTTCAGTCTACTTCTCAAGTCCAAATGGGGGCCTTTTCCACTTTGGATAGGAGTGTAGATTGAGCGAGAATTTTCCCACTTTCAAGAGTTCAAATGGAGGGGGGATTTTTCCACTCCCAGGTGTAAGAATGGGGTTGATTCATCTTTCTTACTTTTAGGGGTAAAATGTCGGGGAATTCCTCTTTCACTTTTGAAGGGTAAAGATGGAAGAGGAATCATTTTTCCCACTATTAGGGGTCAAAATGGAGGGATGATTTTTTTTCCTCATTTAGGCGTCAAAATGGAGAAGGTGTGTTTCATTTAGAAGGGGCAAGATTCTCTTACACTTCTTAGAGTCAAAATCAAAGAGAATACATTTTTTCAAGTCAGAACAGAGTTGTTTTTTTTGCATTTTAGGGGTTAAAACAGAGACTGAATTTATTTCCACTTTTACTGTGAATATCTTTTTCCACTTTTAGTGTTCGATCTGGTGTTTTTTTCCTATTTCCAAAGTTCAAAATCGAAAGGGGTTTCCTTTTTTCACGAAGTGAAAATGGAACGAGAATTTTTTCTACTTTTATGGGTCAAAATAGCAGGGGTATCTTTTTCACCCTTTTAGTATCAAAATGAAGGAGAATTGTTTTTTCTCACTATTAATGGAAGAGGGAATTTTTTCCACTTTTCGGGATCAAAATGAAATACAGTGAAAGTTAGTGGAAGGTTCGATAATGGGTTAAGGAACAATTTTTTACACTTTTGGGCTGATCAAAGATACCCCACAGTCATCTCCCCTTCATTGCAGCTATATACGCACAGCACAATATTTCAAAAGATTTTAAAGGAATTTCATAGAAAATTTGTGAAAGTGTAAGTAAAAGTGGGACAGATCCAAGAATTTTCGTCTACATATTGATGACATTTCTAAAGCAAAATATCCTGATTCTATTCAAATAAGTCCAATTCCATGGCCAAATTTAATGATTTTTTTTCTATTAGAGTAAAATTGTTTTTTCAAAGTTGAAATATTTTCTATACTTATCAGCCAAGTTATTTAAGCTTCAGTTAGAGTGGAGTTTGAACCAGCCAATATTGTTCCCCTTTCTTATTCTTTTCTCTCGGCCTGGAGAAAGATTCGCGACTTTTTAGACTGTTTCAAGTGAGGGTGATTTAAAACCTATGTCAGACCTTCGGGTCAATCAGGTGTACCATTATGTTCCTTCTTGTTCTTCTTCTCTTCCTCTTTGATCGTTGTGAAGGTTTGATTCTCTCTCTCTCTCTCTCTCTCTCTCTCTCTCTCTCTCTCTCTCTCTTTCCCGGTCATGAGGCTAAATATTCCTTTTGTTGAATAGAGGTTCGTTTATGCTGGAACATTCCGCTATAAAAGTTGGAAAAAAAGTTATGGCTTTAGGAAAGTCATACCTCTTTTATTCCTTTCTATTTGAGAGTCAGCCTCTTCTCCTCTTCCTCTTCGCAATTTTTTTGTCTCATCAAAAAGCAGCAGCAGCGGCAAAAATTGTTTCATTCTGAATGAATTGAAAGATTCAATTATTGTAATAACCAAATTGATCTTGAATGATCTGTACGTGAAAGACATGAATTGGAAAGCTCCCACCGCGACTAATTAGAATTTTGATTCATCAGTTTTAGGATATTCTTTCGTGAATATCCTGAATATTAATACTTTTCATAAATTATGCCGAGTATTTCATCAAGAGACAGAGACTGAATACTGATTCATCAACATAAATCTACCATCACTTTTCCTTGGTTCGTTCTTCGGTCAATAAAAATGAAACAAATTAGTAGAGAATTTCAACAAGTTACATCTAAAATATCTCACTCTTCAAAGAAAGAGACAGAGGAAATATCAAGATGCCGATTTTAAGTTCCTTACTTCATACAAATGCTGTCTTTGTGATAGACAAAAATTCGTGTTTTTGTAATGTCTCTATTTCTTGGACAATTACCAAGAGGACACATTTAAGATTAAATGAATCTAAGAATCGTTCTCCGGCCTAGATCTGACTTAGATGTTCAGTCCATGTTTTAATGAAAAGACCATATGTACCTCATAGTCTGTTATTTATGTTCGGATTCATATCTATGAAGAATTTTAGATGTTGTTTTAGATGTTATATTGAATGTTATTTTAGATGTCATTTTTGAATTTTAGATGTTTAAAGCATGTTTTGAAAACAAGACTATATTTACCACAAACCTCGTTTATTAGACATAACATATTGCGTTTTAGTCAGAAAATAAACAATGAAAACATAAAAGTATAAAAAAGTAATGCATAAATTTTGAGTTATGACATAGGAATAAAATGCCCGAATTAATTTATCCAATCCCGAAATTTCATCTTCCAAAGATACGTGACAGCTTTTTGACAGCAGACGAGCAAATTTATTTATCTATGTTTGGATTCCCATTTATTAAGAATTTTTCCTCTGGAATAACTATCTTTATCATCGTATTGTTAACTTCAAACGAGTAAAATTATGAAGCGTCAAAACTATATTTTTGGTGTACGCACACAAAGTTCGTTGAAATATCTAGATCTGTGTTGATTAATTGATTAGTCATTTTCGTCACTACGAATTGAAATATTTGAAAAAATTTAATAGATTTGTAGATCATTTTTCGACTGAGATCAAACTTGAATGTTTTCATGTATATCTTGGTTCTGTTATAACAATTAAAAACTATATTGCTTTTTGCATTGCACAGAAATCCTCAATCTCCAGCCGCAGTTAGCAATGGTTGCTTTGAACCAATGGTTGTGAAGAAGCTTTCAGTCGGGTTCAAGTTCTGTTATTGCTACACCACAAAAGAGGAAGAAATCAAGCGGAGAATCACCCTAGGATAGCAAACCTTCGGCAGAGCAAACTCAACCTCCAAGAACAAGACGATCCCAATAATCCTAAAAAGGAGAGTATTCAACCAATGCATCATCCCGGTAGTCACTTATGGAGCTGAAACATGGAACGTAACCAAAAGACAAAACCACAAAGCGATCAGAATAAATTCTATTTGCACATCATTGGCGTTTTCACTGGAAAACATCTGAAATATAGTAAAAAAAAAAAAAAATACAAATATCTAGATATTCCACGATCAAGGTATCATTCCTAAATCCGTCAAAATGAAGGCAAAAGAGGATAAAAGGGCTTTTCTAACAAATCTCGAAGAACATTCTCAGAAGTAGTCTATTAGAGTACTGACGCCATTTTTCAAGTCGGTGGACAAAACAGAGTCACTAAAACACAAACGAATACACAAACAGATGTACAAACATATATATATATATATATATATATATATATATATATATATATATATATATATATATGCATATATATATATATATATATATATATATATATATATATATATATATATATATATATATATATATTGTGTCATCCTCAGTGTGGCTATTGACTTTTAACCCATCCAGTGCCGCGAGGCAGAAACCATCACATCGGACCTGGAGGCCGATATTCTACCTCTGCACTACGGAACTGGGTGGTCAGTAAGGCTGAATTTAAGCAATATAGTCATTTTTACGCAGAAACTCCTAATCCATCAGAGTGCTCTAATATATATATATATATATATATATATATATATATATATATATATATATATATATATATATATATATGTATGTATGTATAACACAATGCAAATCAGGACTACAGTATGATATAATACAATATCCAGTGTGTGATTTATATAAATTCATATAATCATAAATTGCGTCGTATTATATTGAAATAATCTCCTCTTATTATATATATATATATATATATATATATATATATATATATATATATATATATATATATATATAAGCCCTTAGTTGTCTTTGATGGCTATGGTTGTTCAATGCTTAATGAAAAAGCATCAATGATAAAAAGTAAAACTGGTATCAAATAATAATATTGAAATTTCTCCATCTGGAAGCATCAATAATGACAGATAATCATTACTGGAAAGGTCCAGCTAAAAAGTAAAAGAATGCATAAATTACTATAACAGATATTGGGAAATAATTGACTGAAATGGAATATTAAAAAAATATATTCAGTTTTTAAAGCTGTAGGACTTTATCAACACCCTCTCTCTCTCTCTCTCTCCCCCCTCTCTGTCATTCTCTCTCTCTCTCTCTCTCTCTCTCTCTCTCTATATATATATATATATATATATATATATATGTATATATATATATATATATATATATATATATATATATATATTGTGGATACGAAGTGATCCGACTGAATGTTGATGAAAGTGACAATAGGAAGGTGGCGAGAAACTCAAGAGTAAGTAGGTGTTACAAGAACCTAAAATCATATAATGAACAGTTATAAGTCAAAAAGTCGAAATAACACAGATTATATATATATATATATATATATATATATATATATATATATATATATATACCCACATATATATATATATATATATATATATATATATATATATATGTGAATCGCTACGTTGAAGTGACTAATTAATTGTGCGAAAAGATTTTTTTTTCCCGATTTCGTTTCTAGCTTGTTCATCCGATTAATTAGAAAGAGTTTTCAATTTTGCCAGTAATTCTAATTTTTTTTCACGGTTGATTAATGAGCAAGAGTCTTCCATTTTACTAGTAATTAGTTGCGTGCTGGCATGCTGAACATTACCTAAAATAGTTACTTCCCTTAGAACTGGCATTACTATTGGAACAAATCGAGCATTATTTTTGGGACACCCAGTACACAACATGTATACATATTTCTGTTTATGTTCAACTGGAAGGAATCCGGATTTTTTTACACATTTGTAAAATAATAAATAGATGATACAGACTACTCTATAATTGGCATTTGATAAATATCTCCCTTGACAAATGTTACGGACAGAAAGTATAGACAATCTCTTGGCGAATTTCTGTTCATCCGTGGGACTCTGGACTGCTTCTATAAAAAACTGAGACTGAGTCTCACAGATTAGAAATAATGTTCAATTTTTGCATTAATTTGATATGTCTCACATATTTTGTCTGAAAAAAAAATTGGGTCACAGTAAATTATTAAAAAAAAAAGGTGAGATGCGTCGTTTGGGGTACAAGTTTGGGAAGCACTTGTCTTATGTAAACAAGTAACAATGGGTTCTAACGCTAATGCCTAACGGACAGGAAACAGATCCATAGAGAAAATGAAGAGCTTAAATACATAGACACAGACATTCAATTTAAAAGAAGATTTGAAGCATAAATGTCAAAAAGATTTAACCACACACACACAAGCATATATATATATATATATATATATATATATATATATATATATATATATATATATGTGTGTGAGTGTGATTGTGTGAGTATGTATATATATCAGCATGTATGTATATAGATTATGAGACTCACACAAGAAGGCACAGCAGAAAAGATTGCTCAGCCAACATAACAGATATCAGTAAACATGATTCAAAAAACAATACTGCTGAATATGGGGTAAAATGTTTTAAGAAAACATCCCTCCACGCGTTAAGAGTACAGATAAATCCTGAAAAAAAGCACTGACTATGAAGTGCAATCACGATCACCACGTAGGGGCATTCAGTAGATGCTATTTATTGCTGGTTTATACAAACTGTTTGAGAATTAGATGCACAAGAGTGCTTGGTTCCCTTCTTCTTTATGATAACCATGATTGAATAGAAGATAAACATTCAACAATGAGTACTTCTCACGTTTAACCTGAAAAAAGGTGGGGTGAAAGTGAGGCAATGAAACAGTAGGTGCAAGCATGTGTCAGGAATGGTTTGAAAAGGTTCTAAAATTCGCCTAAAGACAAAGAACGCCATAAGACCTCATAATTTGGAAACTGATCAATTGATTGGGAATTTGAAGAGAGATACTACTCAGACAATAAATGAACTTGAATAAAAATGAATAGCTGACTCAGTGAGCTCTTTTGATTAACACATTGGAAAATAGGGATATTTTCTCTGGACAAGTATATCCGCGGGTTGCAAATGCGACGCATCAAACTGTTGCTTGTTTTGGTCCATGTAACATTATCTGTCTGGTCAGAGGTTCAAATGAATTGAAGATATCGAAAATTTGAAAAAATGTAATAATACGAGGTATATTTGGTAAGTATAGAGCCACTAAATTCTTTTAAAAAAAAAATACCTGCCAAAAACAATGGTACCTTAGTCCACTTCAAAGAACTTTTGGGCCTCACTCACTTATCCCACCAACCTTCTCGTTTTTCAAAACTTTTCTTTTGGAATCGCTTCCAGATGCTTACTCTGTAATCTCGTCCAAAGTCTGAAATCTCTTTACAAAAAGCCAGAAGACGCAAGGAGTCAAATCAGGACTGTAGTTGTACTGAAAAAACATTGGTTGATGTGATGTTTAACAAAAGAACAAAACAAAACTTTGCATGAAACGTGAAGAATGGATAGGCTCAGTCATTGTAAATGCGATAGTCACACGGTAACCAAAATGACAGAAAGGCATCTCGCTGCCGATTTAGAAACCCCATGGGAGAGTAGGAGGCAGTAAAGTCCCATCTGATTGGTTGCCATGTCATGCCTAGGCTGCAGAACCAGTTTTCGAGACGATCAAAATGGCCGACTATTTTTCTGACATACCTCGTACTTTTTATGTTAATATCTATAGGTATTTTTATACGTGTATTTTTTATCTTAGATCTAGAGTTAATTATAATCAATAATGAATTTGCTACTTTTTTTCATACCCCCCATTTTTTTGCGAATTCCTCATAACAAACCTCTTTATTCAAAAGTCATTTTGGAATCGTATAATTTAAACACTTGTTCATTAACATAATAGAAATGGCTACTGTTACCGTCTGGGCTTGCCAAATCTTTTGACTTCAACGATTATTGTAGCCCATACTCGGGCGATTACCTCTCCTGCCTCCTACTCTACGAACGTTACTACCACCGGCGTAGAATTTGTTATAAAGTCTTGATGGCGTGTTTTTGCGTGAGTATGTGTATCATTTGAATTGAAGTTTTGTAATTGACTTGAGGAAGACAGTCATGTCCCTTACGCTTGATGAGGCATGCTTATTAGTTAACAAGCTTACATCTGATTATATGAGTGACCAGTTCATGTGGGAGTGCGCATGCGTTAGAGTTGCTCTGCGTAGCTATGTCTACGGGATTGTTCTGCATGTGTGTGGGGTTTCTTGGTGTGTTTGAACTGGTGTGTACGTAACTGTGCCTGGATGCTATGTATACGTATTTGTCTACTGCTTGTCATCTTTCCTTATTCACACACACACACACACACACACACACACATATATATATATATATATGTATATATATATATATATATATATATATATATATATATATATATATATATATATATATATATATATATATATATATATAATCGCGCATAAATGCACACCCATGAAAAAAAACAATGACACAAACACATGCTGAATATTAACAGCGTGCGCGAACCAAATGTAGTACAGACTTTGTCGTAACTCTCTGTGGGCAGTGCGCTCTGTGAGGCAGTGTGCAAACGGCAGACAAAGGAAGAAGACAGTGGAAACTATGTGTTAGAGGGTGTAATTTTGTTGTCATGGACAAATTCACCAAAGTTTTGGTTGCACATTATATATATATATATATATATATATATATATATATATATATATATATATATATATATATATATATATATATATATATATACGCTGATAACGTCAAGTATAAAGCTAAGTTTAGGAGGAGGGTAAAGCATCAAAAAATTGTGTTGTCTCGATTTTCCAAGTAGGGTGGTTTGTCTGAAAATTTTAATTCCTAAAGAGTTCGAACACGGAGCAGTGAAACCAGTTGTTTATACCCTACTACTTAAGAATATCACTGCAGATTTCTTTTCTCTAATCTCTCTCTGTCTTTGTCTGTCTGTATCTATCTCTATCTTTATATATATATATATATATATATATATATATATATATATATATATATATATATATACATTACAATAGCAACAGTCGATAAAACTAGTTAGCCAGCCCTCTCTGTAGAAAAGGCACCTCTGTACGTATACCTACGTGTTCTAATAAACATGTGTACGTGGGTGGGTTTCAACACTCAAATGTACGTGTGTAATGTAGAGAAATATTAATTCTCTTTGCCTGGGGTTTACTTCGATGTTGATATAAATATGTGTCGCTGTATAAGCGAGTGCGTTGACGCATGTTTTCATGATAAAATGACTTGTTAGCCGTCCGTGTATGAGTATGTTTTAACGTATGCACATCCATATATTAATACATATGACTGTTTTGTCGTGTCGTTAACCATTAGCATCGGCATGCATGCAAGTGAGTATGTGTGTGTGTATGTGTGTGTGTGTGTGTGTGTGTGTGTGTGTGTTTAATTATATAAGCAGCCCACAAAGCGATTAATGTTATCACAGAAACCAATCCGCAATTGTGAAAAGTCTAATACAACGCCATCTGCTGAGGGAAAGCAACCGAATTGGGCATGTCACGTGTTTCCGGTCACTTCTGGGTCAATGAAGACAAAACTAGAAAAAAAAAATTACAATCTGTTCTTTATTCCTTCTCATCATCATCGTCATTATTATTATTATTATTATTATTATTATTATTATTATTATTATTATTATTATTATTATTATTATTATTATTATTATTTGCTGGAGTGGTAATCGGCTACGTAATGGGGAAAGTAGTAGCAAGAAATATCAGTGAAAATTTTTATCTTCGGTCTATGCACTCTGTTCGTCTGCTTCAGTGAGATGATTTTTATCAATTGAGCGGCCATTTTTTTTCCTTTTCGTTTCGTGCTATTTTAGTGTATTCTTCTGTGCTTATTTTTTATTGACTTCATTTTTTTCCTTATTCCGATTTTCTTTTCGCTTGACACGATAGCTATTCAAGTTGAATTTCGAAAAAATCTGTTGGAGGCAAAAGAGCAACAAGAAAAAAACAAACTAAACCTAAACAAAACAAAACAAAGGAACAAAGAGAGAAAAAAAAAACGAATAAGTATTACTAACTGTAAAACAGTCCCGAATCTTTGGCAGATATGAAAGCGTTTACCCATCCCAAATTCGCAGGCTTGTAAAATTGGCCAAAAAACGGCTCAGTTTGCTTTATATTCTGATTGAACAAAAGAAAACTGACGTTTTATTTAACACTATCTTCATATCCGTTAAGATTTTCAGAAAATAATATCCTTTCAATGTTATCAGAAAACTATTGCTATTACTAATGGCACTAAAACAACCAGTTACAGTTTACTATTATTACTAGTTAATTCCCGTGAACAATTCACTGATACATAGGTTTTCCCGCCATCCGGAAGTAGAGCGTTCTTATTACAGCCTCTTGTAAGCTGAATGCAACCAAGACACAAAGAAAAAAGTAATTGCCATTCATCTATGTAGGGAAAAATGATGATGGTAGTATATTATGCTAAGACTTTGGGGTTTGTGGTGATAAGGGTACTGGAGAGTGGGTGTAAGAGAGAGAGAGAGAGAGAGAAATGGGTGTGCACTGCCTCTATGATGACTCACTGCAAAACAAAAGCTGAATGCCATTTTCTCTTTCCACCTCTATTCGAAAGAAAATGAAAAAGTGGCGTAATAGAAAAGGAGTACAGGAATTACTTGTATTTGGATCCTATTAAATGATTGTTCAGGAAGAAAAAAACCCTAAAATATGGATCTAAAATATGGAAATCGTGGGAGAAGTCCATTGTTTCAATAATAATAATAATAATAATAATAATAATAATAATAATAGTAATAATAATAATGATATGTATGGAAATGTTATGCACGCAGTCGAATATATAAGTATATAAATAAAAAGATATAAATTAAGAAAGTTAGCAGAAATATATATCACTATTATTACAGATGTTTCGCCCTCTTTTGGGGCTGTAGAGCTCAATGGTTAAAAGCGACGCTACTAGAGAAGAATATACCAGAAGATGAGTGATGAAGCAAGAATGAAAAGAGCCAAAAGGGAAGAAGAAAAAAAGAACGGTTGACATATTGTGGTGAAGTCCTGGTATATTTCTCTCTTTAAAAAAAAAAAGTTTACTTTGGTCTCAACCCTGCGATCAGCTGACACAATACAATGCCTTCGGTGGTGATGCGTCTCCCAAAGAACGTCA
The DNA here is from genome assembly GCA_963457665.1 of Thysanoteuthis rhombus. Taxonomy (NCBI): domain Eukaryota; kingdom Metazoa; phylum Mollusca; class Cephalopoda; order Oegopsida; family Thysanoteuthidae; genus Thysanoteuthis; species Thysanoteuthis major. Next base: position 20,806,988 of record OY735207.1, on the reverse strand, counting down.
CATTCCCGTAGACTGCAGACTAAATCTCTAATAATAATATTTCTAATATGTATATGTGCCTGTCTACAAACGTAGGCTGATTGGGCGGGAAAGGGTATCTTCTCGGGACTGTGCACTTATACGATACGATTTTATTTCCCCTGTTGACGAACTCACAACCCACACTTTATAAACTCGTATTTTTGGAAATCTTGTCAAAATTTGAAAGAGAGAAAATCGATCACCATTAACTGCGAATGACAAGAATGCCTAGAATTTCAATCATGGAAGTTCTATGGCTAAGTCTCTAAAAATCCAATTTTATTGTGAGTTATGGCAACCCAGTTTTATTTGTGAGTCAGAACAATGGTTTGCGAGTTCACTAACAAGGAAAATAAAGTTTGTATGGTTCCCAATGGATCCCCTTTCCCACTCAATCAGCCAACTTTTGTTGAAAAGTCTACAGGAATGTGACTTTCTTTGAAAGACACATCTACACTAGGGACCTAAAGGCTTTCATCCGTTCAGTGAAATTCTATGGTGGTCGTAACTCCAAAAGAAATCTGGGGATAATTCCAAAAAAGTAAAATAAAACGCAGAAAATTCCGGAAGGTTATTTGAATCCTGACCATGAATGGATGATTATGGAATTGAGGATTAGAAGTATGTTATTGAGTTGAAGGTTACTTGATGCAGCCTATTTGGCAAAATGCTGCTGATGAGCCATGCTGAAATAACTGTTTTGTTTTTAAATCCCCGAAACGGTTACATGATAAAGAACAGATGATCCAAATGGAAAAAACAAACAAACAAAAAAAAAATGCATATAGTACTACAATATCTACTTCTGTGTAAAACATAAAAGCCTTTGAAAATCTAATATCTATTGCGTAAACAGATATTGGGAAATAATTGACTGGGATGACATGATTAGAAACATCTTTACATATTTAGTGTTTAATGCTGTAAAGTATTCAATACTATATATATTTGTATTGAGAGAGAGAGAGAGTAAGAGTTATAGAGATGTTGTTTGTGTGTGTATATATGTACGTGAGGTGCTGATTTGTGCATTCTTTTCTCTCCGGTTATACGAATCAATGAGGTGTGGTGCTAAAACGTATTGCATCAGCATTGATTGTTTTTCATATTTGCGAATGAATTTGAATCGATTACAAATACACATGCTGCTTTGACCATAATTTTTTATATCGAAACATTATTGTATATCGAAGTATATATATATATATATATATATATGTATGAATAAGAAATCATAAAATGATACAGACTCATGAAGTTTACATTTTCTCACAACAGAGAAAATTATTCAAATGACTTTGTTATGTGTTCAACATTTTATGATTTTTTTATATAATTGCAATACATTTCTATATCGAACACAGTAGAGTAAAATAATTATGAAAATATACATGGTTCAGCATATATTTCCGTGTTATTGAATTATACATGTGTGTGTGCGGTGTATTTGTGTGTGTGCGTATACGTGTATATATAGGAGGTCTGTCCATAAGAAAAATTTTCAAACCAGTGTGCCGATATGCTTGAGCATTCTCGTGACTAAACTGTTATGTAGCGATGATCTTCACTTTTTGTATATATATAAAAAAAAACTGCATCAAGCTACGTTTGTTAGTATTTTTAGTAACACGTGCCAGAGAGAACGGGTGTGTAGCTGAACAACGTGTTTGTGTCAAGTTCTGCTTGAAATTAGGGAAAATCTTTTTTGAGAATTTTCTTGAGTTTGCGACTGACATATGAAGAGGATTATCTGCGCCGCACGTAAGGCCACGAGTGGTACCTGTGTCACAAATCGAGGAGAACTTCCGCTTGAGATGATGCCAAATCTGGACGACCCTTTGCGTCGACAGAGGACAATTATATATATATATTTTTAAAAAAGTGCGTGTTATGATACGTAGAAATCGGTGCCTGACTGTCCATAAAGTTTGGGACTGGACGAGAATCTGTGAGACTTGGTGCCAGATAGATTAGAATGAAAAACCATTGCGTTTCTGCAAAGTCTTCATCGCATCTGTTGACAGATGAACAATGTTGTTGGCGAATCATGTGACAGCTATCGTCCCCTAGGCACCCTTCTTTCCAGATCCGGTCCCTGCTGACTTTGGTTGTCCCCAAAGCAGGATACCCCCTCACCTGAAAAGTCGACGATTCCTGTCGATAGAAATGGTAAAAAAAAAAATTGCTTTGAGACCTGCACACTATCTCACAAAAAACGACTTCTAGAACGCATTCTAGAATTGGGAACCCCTCCTCCCAAAAAACCCCAGAAAAAACCGTCGGCAATGACGTATCGCCAGTGCAGGGGTCTATCTTGGAGGGGACAAGTGTTTCAAATTTGGAGGTAAACCAATAAATTTATTTTTGAAAAATGTCGGCTGATTTTTGGACACACCTCGTATATATGTCATGTATCTCCAGGAAGGAGACATTTTTGTCGAGGAAAATAGCCAAACGACGGACCAGAGGAAGGTGTGACTTCTTAACGTTAGTAAAAAATGATCATAAACACCCATTAATAGAATCGGATTTTGATTCGCTGATAATAACAATGTCTTCATCTCCAAAACACACGTCAGAATTTATAGCATAGATTCTCCAGCCTCGCTAGGTGGTCCATGATTTTGACCTTGGGTACGAGTTAGGCTAAGCTTAATAAATACAGCTATCCCTTGTTTAATGCAGTTAATTCGTTTTAAGAAATTCCCCTACTGTCCAAAACCGCACTGCTCAAGGTCTTATTATAACCTAATGTATTTTTTCAGCTTATACTTAGTTATAAATCAATTTGTACAGCAATGCATCGAACATACTACATCAACACCTGCACAAATCAAAGCCTCAAAATTTAACGTATTCCCGTGCCCATATAATTGACAATAATTATAGAATACTCCGTAGCCATTCCTTGCGATTAATGTATATTCTGATTTCACTATATATATATGTGTGAGTGTCCTATCTAGGTTTACTATGCCGGTAGCAGCTCTTTGCTGCTATTGCCCCAGTCAGTAAGGTAATGATTGGAGAGTGTTTTGCTGTAGTGCTCACTCATCCTCTGTCATTTAAGAAAACCATTATTTTCGGGTCGAAACATTGAGCGACGTCACAGAGCCAAGGGCAATATGAACATAAGCAGCCTCAGCTGAGATTCGGACACGATTTTCTCTGCTTGCAGTCATTACACCTGTCCATATGTCCAGAATTCCTTCCCACCAATGTTCCCCCTATTATTTATTTGAAGTCAATGTGTGTCAAAATCATATGTTGCACATATTTCGTTCCTATGACCAAAGTATGTGCTCACTTTTTAATTCGAGAATGAGAATCAATATGTTTGCTATAAATTACGTAGTAAGTTATGTACATAATTCGAAAGCTTTTATGTGCACAATTATTCCCTTTGTGCGCTGGTTGCTCCCTACACACAAGAGTAGCCGCGGTCGAAATTGAACTCGGTTTGCCGATTCCAGTTTCAATACTAATACTATTACGCTCGCGCACTTCCTCGATCTATCTATCTATCTATCTATCCATCTATGCTTGTTTGTGCACGCAAGTGTTAATTTTTTGTGAGTGTGTATTTTGTGTGCGGATGAAATCATTTGTACAAAGGTAGCGTAGAATGAGGATACAATCTAGAGAAATAGAGAAAGATTTAGATAAAGAAAAAAGAAAAAGAAAAAAGAAAATGTCTGCTGTCCGTACAGGCAGCGCCATCTGTTGTCAAGCGGTGTAAAGCGAAAGAATCCCTTCCGGTTGTCTACCGTCGTTGTCCAAATCGCTTCTGATAGTTTTAACTGATTTTTTTCCGTCTCGCCCCAGCATCCAAAGTTTCGAGTTACCCTTCCGTTGATAAGGTGCATTAAACAGTCATAGCCATATATGCACACGCACACACACGCACGCGCATTAGTGCCATAACTCACATACACATACACTTACATTAAATAAAAGCAATCTATATACGCCAAAAATTTGGACGCCTGCAATAGAGTAATGATAAAGAAACAACTCCCACAGACCATTCTATAGTGTACTGAAGTTCGGTGCTCACTATGCGTCACACTATACTGTCCCTGTGCCAGACTAACCAGAGTATAGAATTAGAAGAGAGAACCATCGTATCTCAGTGGAAAGCTGTCTCCTATAGCAAACCATATCACTAGGGTCAATAGTTCGATCCCTACAGGTTCCCCGCTGCAATGGCCTTGTGCCACACGAGGATATGCTTAATCGGTAACTATAAAGTTATGAATTGATACCTGCAAAAATACTTAAATGCCAACCCTAGGGCGAGGGATGGGATATAGCTCCCGCTGACCAGTCGCTGATGTAGTGACTGCGATCCTCACTGTGCTCAACTATAGCAACCTTATGTCAGTCCAAGCTGTGATTTGAAGAGGGACATTAGAATCTGTTCATCTGCCACATTCAACATTATTAAACATAATACTCACTTTCTGAGATTTTGTTTTTATTCAGATATTAACTACATCATTATCCCATCATTATGAAGATAGACAAACAGATAGAGAGATACTTGGATCGATGAGTGTGCATATCTATCTATCTATCTATCTATCTATCTATCTATCTATATATATATATATATATATATATATATATATATATATATATATATGTGTGTGTGTGTGTGTGTGTGTATACATATATATATGTATATATATACATATAGATAGATAGATAGATGAATATATATATATATATATATATAGATAGATAGATAGATATGTATATCTATCTATCTATCTATCTATACATATATATATATATATAGATCTATATCTATCTATCTATCTATCTATATATATATATATATAGATGTGTGTGTGTGTGTGTGTGTGTGTGTGTGTGTGTGTGTGTGTATTATCAACACTGCTGGAGTGCCACGTTATTACAACTATTTCGCTTATAAAAACCCCGAAACAATTACATGGTAAACAACTGATGATCTCAACAAGAGATGATTTATACATTGTTCGATAATAAAGAAGGATATGTGAAACAGTTAAGAAAATACACAGCAGAAAATTACAAAAATTGTATAGATAGGTATTGATATAAGTGGCTGGAGTGACACAAACAATTTTAATTAGTTTTTTAATGTTTAGTGCTTATAACTGTAGAAATTTCTAGAATATATATATATATGTATATATGTATATATATATGTGTGTGTATATATATATATATATATATATATATATATATATATATATATATATATATATATATATATATATATTATTCATCTGATGACGGTTTTGTAGCATGCGTATAAAATTACATGGTTTTATATATACATACACACACACACACACACATATATATATATAGAGAGAGATAGATGGATAGATAGATAAATAGATAGATATAAACGTAGATTAAGAGAGAGAGAGGGATGGACTTGGATTTATATATATATGTATAGATGTATATATAGAGATAGATAGATAGATTGATAGATAGATAGATATAAACATAGATAGATCGAGAGAGAGAGAGAGAGACAGGGATGGACGTATATATATATATATATATATATATATATATATATATATATATATATATATATATATATATATATATATTATATATATATATATTTATATATATATATATATATATATATATATATATATATATATACGTATATATATATATATATACATACATATATATATATATATATATATATATATATATATATATATATATATATATATATATATATATATATATGCTCCCTATGTCGTTTTTCTATCTGATCATACCTCAGTCTTTTTACATCTATAAATCTGATATCTCTCCTTCACATAACCCCATTCCTCACTTCAGAATCACCTCTATCTTCCACCTTCGACAATGACCACTACCACTACCACCACCCACACCACCACCACCAACAACAACAACAACAACAATGGCAAAAACTCCTCCTCCTCCCCTTTCCCTCCCCCTCATTACCACCCACTCTCATAACACCCATTCCCCTGTGCCCCCCCCCCCCCGCATTTGGCTTCCCTCTCGATCCTTGCTCGGATGTCGTAAACCGTCTCCATGCCTCACAAGCATCACCGGTAACACTTGTCCTCCGTCGCTTCTGTAGGCATCATCGCATCTGTTGTTGTTATTGCTACTCGGGAGAGAGCGACAATTTTGATTAAAACTTCTCTGACTGACGACTCCGCATCCAGCCTCCCTGACCCTATCAGCATTTATCCCCCCTTTTTGCCTACACCCCTTTCCCTCGCTCCACTGCAACCACAGTCTTCTAAGTCATCCTTAGGATTGTTGTTGTTATTGTTGTTACGTGTTTTCAAGGGTTATTGTTATTTTTGTTTTCATAACGGTCGACGTGGCTGCGTCGTTGTTATCACAGCTGTTGATAATATCCCTTATTTACAGGACGCTGGGCGGCATTGTTGATATTTTTGCTATAGCCGATGGCCGAAGATCGGTCGCCAGTGGCCAAGACGACATTTTTGCCATGGTTACCATCTTGTCTTCTCACTCGCACGTACGTTCTTTTTTTTGTCAAACCATTCCATTTCTAGTCTTTCTTCTTTACGTTTCATTCTCTTGTTATTTGACAAACTTCCTCCTCATTTTGCACTCTTTCTTGATTTTTCTTCCTTACGTTTTTCTTTCTTTTTCTTCAAAATTCCTTCTTGTTCATTTCTACTTCCATTCATTTTATCATACAATCTTTATTCTTTCCCATTTTCTCCTCTTTTCTCAATCTTTTTAAACAAATTAATAACCGTCTGTCTTGTACATTTCTTTTTTTCCATTCTCTGAATTTTCAGACTTTTTTTTCCTGCTTCCTCTTCAATTATCTCTTTCATTTTTCCCTTTTACTCTTTTTCTTGTTCCTTAGTTTTCTTTGTTATCTTTTTTCTCTTTCTTTTCTTAGGTCTCGTCTGGCCTTCATCTCCTTTTCTTTAGTCAGTTTCCTTCCCATTTTTGAAATCGTGTTTCTTAAATGTTATTTCTTGAGTTTCCCTCTTTCTTTGTCGGCTGTCATTTGATTTTTCTTTGCTTTTCTCTTTCTTTCTTTATTTCTTTCTTCTCGATTTCTTCATTTCCCCCCATCCTTCATTTTCTTCTTTTTAAAACTCCTCTTCATTTCTGCCTATCTTTCTTTGTCTTTTTTTTCTGGTCTTTTTCCCCCGTTCCTTTCTCTTTTTCCTCTTCAGTCTTCAGATTTTGCCTCCCCCTTCCCCAACTCTCCTTTTTTTCTCTCATTCTGACTTTCATTTCTTCATAAATCCTTTTTTTTTTCATTCTTTCTTACTTAAGATACAAGCTTTAAGAAATTTCTAATTTCCAATTATTTACACCACCCCATTCATGTACTTCCACGCTGATCGTCACTTACCCTTTTCGCTCTTCATCCTGTCTCTCGATTATAATTACAAAAACAATGTCATCTGTCCAAAGGTGAAATTCATTTTCTTGTGTCCCATTGAACCAAATTGTACATGCTGGCGCTGGGTGTAAAAATCTCTTCGGTCACATTTTCAACAAGGGTGAGGCTTTCAAAGTCCTCCGCTCCTCAACAGTGAACCATTTTCCCTCAATTCTCGCCAGAAACTAAAATGTATGATTGAACCTGTCCTGAAAAATCGTCTATCGCCCGTAATTAATCCCAAACTCAAAACCCCTAGATAAATAACTTAGAGGCAAGTGATCATAAAAATAGCAGGAACAACGTTTAGTAATAACAGCCTTGGGGGAAAAACGGTTGATCTGGGGGGTGGAGCAGCCGTTGGTTCGATCCTCACGTAGAGACTTCTAGGGATGGGGAAGCTTTTTCTGGACTAATTTCTTTATCGTTATTCTCAGAGGGTCTCAATTGTCTTAAAATAAATATGATATAGATTATGCTTTCCCAGAAGAGTTTTGGGCAATTGTTACCTTTTCAGCGTTAAATTCAGAACATATGGACTACGTAAACGATTTTTCAGTGGCAAAATTACTTTCGAGATAAGGACAAGTTTGTCATTTTCTTTTGTTCCGTGATTGATTTAAAATCCTAAACATAACTCTAAGCACTAACCCTAAATCTAAACGCTAACCTTAAACCTATTCTTAAACATTATTCATAAACACTAAACCTATAAACTAAACATAACTTACATTCTTTGGAGTTCGATAAAATACAATTTTAAATTATCAAGTTTTCTGCTTTCATTTGAGATTAATTTTTTTGAAAAATAGATCGACTGATTATAAATAAAGAGATCAGGGAGAATTTTGAAATTTGTGAAGAAAAAAATGCCGTTCTGATGTCCCCAGAGTGCAGCGGAATGAAACGGGGAAATGTTTTGAATTTAACACAGAGAGAATAGCGATTACCCAGTCTTGTTCACTATATATTTGTTATTCCTGCTTTGAGAAAACTGTCTGTACGACAGAGTTTTACTTATTGGCAGCTGCGTTGTACCACCGTTAACTCCCAAAACAGCGAGAAGACGGATAATTGGCAAGAAAAACAAATCTTGAAGTTTTCATTGTTTGATCAGGTTCAAAGTAATCCCGTGACAGAAAAGTGTTAAGTGTTTGCAATAAATGAAACACTTAAACACATGATTATAACAGAGATGGCTCTAAATGAAAATATAGTTGGACTGATCATATATGTTATAAATATAAGAGTCCTGCTTCGTCATCAAAACTGTCAACCCGGGTTTCTTCTGTTCCAACAGGATATCTATCTATCTATCTATCTATCTATCTATCAATCTTTCTGTCTGTCTGCCTGTCTGTCTGTCTCTCTCTCTCGCTATATATATATATATATATATATATATATATATATGTTAGTGTGTGTGTGTGTGTGTGTGGCGCGCGCGCAAGGGAGCTGGGGCTCCTTATTCATCTAGGAAAAAACTTGGAAATATTTTTTTCAATTCATGCCATGTAGGTTTTTAGTGTGGGTTCAATTTATTTGAGTTTATGCTGACGTAGTTCCTGGTTTGTGTCCGGTGGTGTTCACGTTTGTTTCATATTTTTTATTATATTTTTTTGTGATCACCATCCAACGAAAGGCGACATAAATAATTCATTCATTGGTCACACTTTCTTCCAAGTATTCAATAGGTCACCAGCAACACGGCATGCTGCCAAGAAACGTTGGTAATGTGGCAGTTTCTGCTGAGTGACTAACTAGACCTGTCTTCCTTCCTTTTATCCAATGCATTCCTATAGTGAATTAATTTACTATGTATTTCTATAGTAGAAAAATTGGGATTCATTTACATTGTACATATAATTACATTATTCTTTCACTAACACTTGCCTTGATTCCTGACCACTGACGATCCCTTGGTTCATGATTTACAATTACTTACTCTCGTAAAATCGTTTAAAATGCATTTCTATAGTGAAATTTAATTTACAATGCATCTACATGGTAGGACCATAAGCAATTCAATTATATCAAAAATATAATATCCCAGTTCTGTCAGTAACGTTTGCGATAATTCCTGATAACTGACCGTCAGTTTCTTCATCAATTTAATACACAGTATATGAAGAGAGCTAAAAGTCATTCTTAAAGGCTTTAGGTTTTAAGTTATGAAGTTCAGTGTTTACTTATCAAATACATTTCCTTACAGACAAAAATATCTAGATTTTTAGGTAAAAAAATGAATTAAGCGAAGCCAGTGAATGGTGGAGTTGCGGTAATATCAGTGGGTAACGATAAGAAGATTGGAACATTGTCTACGTGTATAGTGTTCAAATGATATCGTTGTCAAAATCAAACCATGATTATTGTCTTGTTATTTATCTTGTTATTCTAGTATTATAATTATCTTTTATTGATTGTCAGAATTTACGTGAAAATCTGTCTGATACGTGAACATTGAATAAGACTTCTGATCGTTTTATTTTATCAATCATATTTATGATATCATGGGTTACATATAAAGCTAGTATTTTTTGTCTAATTCTATAGATTCCTTATGGAGCAGACACTTATTGCTGAGGGATACACCGTATCTATAGTAAGGAGGTATAACGGGGTGGAGTTGCTGGCCCTCCGCCCAAGTTTACTCCTTTACTCGGGCTTAAGTTAGACAGGGTTACAGGGATAAAGGGCTCCAACTGCCTTGCTATAGTTAAAGGGGAAATAGATTCATGCCTTTCCAAAGTGCATCAGTTAACGTAAGCAGCCTCAGTCAAAGCACAAACTCGGTTTTCCTCTTCTGTTTTCCGTCCTAGTAACCGTTACGCAACACCCCCAAAGCCAGCAATTGGTTGGCAAAAAAGTTTGAATAATCATCAACTAAAAGTATCGCCATCAGCAGAGCTTTCTTCATCAGTTTTTAAGTGGGTCTGGTTTGATGGCTGGTCCTGTATGTGTTGCATGTACAGGCCGCACCAATGGACCCAAAGGGCTGCATATTTAAACATTTACTCTTTGTTATGTTTACAAAAACGTTTTTTTAGAGCCCCTCACTCCAACCAAATTCGTCCATATATTTGTACCCGGCAGTGTTCACGCTTGTTATTTTTTTTGTTTTTTTTAATTTGATCTTTTTTTTTAATTGATCATAACCCAACAAAACGCTCGAGAAGTAATTCATCTATTGATCACCGATTTTTTTTCTCTCGATCTTTCAATTGATCACCCCCAACAGAATTACCAAGAGACCTTGGTCACGTGACGGTTTCTATTGAGCGACTAACCAGACCCGTTTTCTTTCCTTTTTTTTCTCTCTCTCTCTTCCTTTCTTCTGCGAATTGAAAGTTTTTCATCATCATCACCATCATCTACCCAAGACCTCGATTTATGTACGCTAAAAGCTTTCTTCCTTTGCTGTCCGTCGTCATTTTAACCAGCATCTAAGACAACCCATTTTCTTGCCCTTTCTGTTGTTGTTTTGGGCCTTTGTTTCACGTCTTCCAGTCGCCTGCCTCCACCTGCAGCCTCAACTGGCTGCCGTCCCTCACTCTCGGCTTCAAATATGGCTTCACTTAAGTCGGCCGCCATTTTAGATGAAATCCAGGAATCAAAAATCATTGCATCAATTCCGCCCAAGAGTGGAATCGGTTTAAATAAACAATGGATTAGGCGAGATCGGGAAGACGTGTGGGGGGGAGATGCAATTGTCTGAAAGAAAGAAAAGGAAGAAAGAAATGGAAAAAAAGAGAGAAAAGGGAAGAAATGAAAAGAGAAGGAAAGGAAGAAAGAATGGAAAAGGAAAACCTGATTGAAAAACGAAAGGCGGGAAGAGAAGAAAGGAAAATGAGAAATTGACTTGAGAGAAAAAATAAGGAAGTAAATGAACAAAAAGAAGATCAGAAAGAAAGAAGAAAGAGTAAAGCAACTGAATTGAAAGAAACTAAGAAAGAAAGGAGAAAATAAACATCTAGAATAGATAAAAACATTTAGAAACATCTAGATTCTGGAGAATCTACATGTTATTAATAATCCCGTCAGAATAAAGCCCCAGAAGAGTCAAAAATCTTTTTTCCAAATACCAAAAAACAATTTTCAGAAGGGGTCTTGTGGAGTGCTGTTGCCAATTTCCAAGTCTGTACACAAACCGGTATGACCTGGAGTGATAGGACAAACACATTATCAAACCCGTCAGAATAAGGTCCCCCAAAGGTCAAAAAAGTTGATTTTCCAAAAGTGAATTTTTTTAGTAAGTGGTCTAGTGGAGAACTGATGCCAATATTCAAGTCAGTATACAAAACGGTATGACCAGGAGTGCTTGAACAAACAAACAAGCAAACTAATGCTCAAACAAACACTCAAACAGATGCACATTTAAATGGATATAACCCATCTTTGATGGCTACGGTGGTTCAATGGAGGGAATTGAAGGGAACGAAAAGAGGAAAGAGGAAAAGAAGCTGATACACATTGGGAGAAAGAAAGATAAGTACGGAGAGAATGAAGAGAGATTTGATAGTCAAAAGTAAAAAAAGAATTGAATATATAGAAAGAGGGCCACTCATTATGATCACTCAAGGACAGGGTCTCTCAGATAACAATAGCCCACCTATAATATTAAGCAACGTATATAAGAATGGGAACAATTTTCATTGACAGCTATAAATTTACGTTCTGTGTTATCATATCAAATGGATTATAAACAACTTTACATTACAAAAAAGTACTATAAAATTAATGTGTATTTTTCATCATCATCATCATCATCATCATCGTCGTCGTCGTCGTCGTCGTCGGTCTTTTATCGTCTGTCGTTGGACTAGGACCTTCCCCAGGATCTGCCTCTCTATCGTGGGCGTTGCAGAGCCAATACTTTCTGAACCTGTCCTGTTCGTCTTGCTATCTCATATTCTGCCGGCCTCAGTTCTGCATTTGACCTCTGGAGATCCATGTCATGAGTTGTGATGTCCATCGGTTGTCTGCCATTCTCACAACATGACCAACCCACTGCCATTTGAGTTTTCTAATGGTCTCTATGATGTCTCTGACTCCTGTTTCATCCCCTAATATGCTGTGCTGTCTTGTGATCCCTCTTTGTGATGTTGTGCATGATTCTCTTATTTGTACGTTGCACTAGGCTCGATTTTGAAGTATTTTTTGAGTATTTATGACTGATTGATTTTGACAACACTAGCCGTTTAGTATCATTGTCCGTAATTATGATGGACGACTTCCTCTATATTTTCAGAAAAGGAACGATGGGAAGGCAAATAAATTTCCTGTGAGAAATGCTTATTATCTGAAAAGTAAATATGCTCGTAGTAAAAAATGAATGGTATCATAAACATCAACTAACATGGCCGCCTGAGAAGTTGTGATTAAATCCAACTAAAATTAATGAAATAAATACTTGTCAAAATTATAATGAATGATACTGCTCCATCAAATAATTCGAAAAGTAAAGAAAACTCACCATCACAGTCAATAATTGAACAATTGTAACGTCAAAATTTGAATTCTTTTGAAGAATAAATATGGTCAGAATAACTTCTATTTACGATATCACTGGCGTTATCCATCGAAAAAAAAAAAACAAAACATATAAAAGAAAACGTTCTGAAACATCCAGATTCTGGAGAATCTAGGTATTATTTCAACAAGAAAACATCTGCAATATAGTAAAAAAATTCAGAAACGTTGAGATACTTGAGAATGTAGATGTTATTGATGAATCCGTTGAGCATCCCCCGCCCCCAAAATGCAATTTTAGAAAGGGGTCATTTGAAGCCATGGACCCTCCTACTGGCACGCATTCAGTAGTTTCTTCCCTCAAAAGTCGTTTCATTGGAATTCAAATGTATCTGCGAAATTTTCAACGGAGGTAAACTAGTCAATAGTGATTGACAATGCTATATCTCTGAGTAGAGTCATTACCATTCCAAGATTTTTTCTGACACTTCAACTCAATCTCCGCACTGCTTATGTTGCTTACAAAACTTTTCGATTGACCCATTCTACAGCCTTCTTCAGGGCGAAAGAATCGACGTAAGCCAATTTGTCGGCTAGATGTGTTAGACAGTCCAGTGTGAATTTTGGAGCGCAGTGATTTTTCTTCGTCCATCAGGGAAGGAGAGAGCATCCGTGCATAATGTATAGAATCATCTGTGTTTAACGAGTGGCTATAAAAGTAATTGTCTTTGTGGCTTGCTTTGCTGAAAAGGTACCGAGCCGGTCGGTACACTTGCCACCATTTGATGTTCTATATCTAATGATGTGGAGAAAATATATTTTCGCCAAAATATGTGAAAATAATACGCTGTTCGATTAAAAAACGAATTTACACGGCCAAACCATACTTCTACCTATTAGTGTTAATTAAAATACTCTAGATAAAATGAAAATAAAATTAATCTTATTGTAAATATCCAACAACTATGAATCTTTTTTTCCAGAAATTATACTGACACATGATCGAACATGAAATCCTTTTTTGTTCATAAATGTTATACACGATATAAATTGTAAATACTAAATCTTATCGTAAATAATTAGTACATCGACACATTTTACAATTGACGCCTTTTTTTTCATAAATTGTGGACATACCCCCATTACACTAATTTTATCAAAAAAATAAGTCAACCGATGTTTTTGAAAATAATAAAGTATGAAAGAAAGGCCTATTCAGTTACTCATTATCTTAGTTTTGCGGGGAAATGAACAGTCGGCGAGATGATTGGTCGGCCAATCAGCGCGCGAGAAAATCGACGTTGGAATCGAAGAGTCGGGAAAATGGATGCCATCCCCTTGTAAGGCAAATGATACCATCTTATACACGTCGAGGCTCTTCAATGTCTTGTCTTGAAACCATACTGACCTCACTTGCACATCGAGTGATATATTCTGCTTTCTATTCTTCTATGCTTCTATTCGGAAGAAGATGGAGGCTAGAGGATGAATCAATCGAAATATGCTGACAACATATGCAACACAAATAATGGGTTCGATTGTCTGAACAAGTCTTGAGATGTTTTAAAAGATAAACCGAAAAAAGTTATTCAGTATCATGGTATTAACTGCATATATTAGATAATGTCTTTTTCCTCTATATTTCAAGTAAAATAGAGATGTGCGAATCTCTGGCGCTAATGTAGATTATTTTGCAACTCTCAAGCGAGAAAAAGAGTGAGTGTCCATTAGATTTTGTGTCAACAGGACTGAACTATAATAACTGGTCAGTCATTTATCGTCCTCTCTCCACCCAGTCCTGTCCCAAACTTCAGGAAACTCACGTCGGCTTTTCTCCCGACCCTTGATCTAGTAATAGGATAACCTGATTAGCGGTTCGAGTTGGTAAATTGTTTGGGGGGCTGGGGGGTTCAAATTCACACCACCCTAAACCACCCGTTTTCGACCGACTGACACCGTCTGTTCAACTGCTGAGGTTGTTAGCCCGTATCAATCGATTAGTCTCCCAGTCAATTAGCACCACGTGGTCAGCATCCATTTATAGGTTATGACGACTGGACATGCCACGACACGATGCGGCTGTTTTAGACCAAGCCGGACTTGTTCCGTTCGTACTTGTCTGAAGGGTTGAATTTAGAACGTCTGTTGTAAGAATGTCTGCAATCGATATATATTTACTGAGTCTAGCTTGATCTGGTGCAGGGCTATAATTTTTGGGTACCCAATGGGGATCGAACCCACAAAAGAACTGAACTTGAAAGATCAACTCGGTAATTATTGCTATAACTTAGACAAGTCTGACATAAGGCTGCATTAACGAAGTCCAGTAGGAGTGGACTTTCTACAACGCACAGACATTTACTGCATCACATCTCTGTGTGTATATCATTCATAACTACTTGCACGTTATAAACAGTAAAGCCATGGGGTTCCACTGGGGGGGGGGGGCTATTTGCCCCCACGCACCTCTGGATCAGACCTTCTCACTGAGTACAAGGCTGTTTGGAATTTGGAACCTCATAGTCGAAAAAGGATAATGGCGCTGTAGAATTGTTTTATATAACCCCAACAATGTTTTCATATAGAAAAAGACATTCGCTGTAGGGTGGCTCTGTTGTATCACCTCCAGGGGCAAGGTCAACTGTCGTGCGCCATCTGACATGAAGATCAGATAGTAAGTTGTATTAGTGTACACAGCTAATGGCGGTGAGAGCATCACCTTGTTTACAGATGGAATGTTTATCACGTAACAGGGTTACCACTCAGATACATTCCGAATACATCTTTTTTTTCCACCTTCCAGAATATATACTTCTGCATCCCCGAGACAAGACGCCGGTGTGCATACCTATAATAATGTTTGAAAACTTGTAATTTTTAATAATGAAAATAAAATCCATTGTTATTATCTTCTTATCTTCAATTTCGGAACCTAGATATTTTGGACCGAATTTTTTCTTTAAATCTTCTTTTATAATGACCAGTGTGAATTTTCTTCCTGTTTCTCTGTACTCAGCTCATAAAAAAAAAACAATGAAAAGATCTTCTTCCCATCATTTGAAAAAAAAAAGAATCTTCCACCGAAATGGGTTCAGTGATTAAATTTAAAAAAATTCACCTCGTAGAAATTCAAATATTTTCGATAAAACAATAATTCATAATTTGTTCTCTCATCCTGAAACCTTCTTACAATTGTTTGGTTTTGTGCTGGAGAGTTCTACTTACCATGTTTATGTGCAATTTCATCAATGCAGTTACTTCTGTTGCTATTGTGTACAGTCTATGGTACTTAAACTTTCAAATCATTAATGTCCTCGAATGTAGAGTGTGTGTGTGTGAGAAGATGAGGACATTGGAAGCAGGTCTATGTGATCTGACGTTCAATCTTTGGTACTTACAGAAGAATGTCATTATTATTATATCACTTATATAAACCACGGCTTTCGGTTCTGGAGTGCGGAGTTTCCATTTTTTCATGGCTTTATTTAAGTTTGGAAATAGTTTCCACCGTGTTTAAACATATCAATGCATAATATCTACAGCAAGCAAGGTTATTCGGCAGCACCTGGTTAGTAATCACAAGTCGAGTAAGAAAATGGAAAAATAATTTATCAGGTGATCAAAATGTCCATGCAGTTTTCGATATTCTTCTTTCAATCAACTATTCATATATATATATATATATATATATATATATATATATATGTGTGTGTGTGTGTGTGTGTGTGTGTGTGTGTGTGTGTGTGTGTGTAATGTGTGTTTGTGTGTTGTAGTTTGTTCAGAGGGGCGTTAGTATCTATTTAGTTGAGAGTCAGATTGGTCTGAAATAGAAATATCAAATGCTGGACACCACCTCTCCATTCTAAAAAAAACCCAAAAAACCCAGAGCCATACGAACATTACTGAAAACTGACCATTTTCATCTTGACCTCCCCGCTCACTGACCCTTCTTATCTCAGACTATCCTGATACTCACAGATACAGGTGCACACAAGACACCTCTTTACCCTTCCTCTCAGAGACACTTCTTATTTCAGACCAATTTGTTTCTTACCGACAACATCAAAATATAATGTAGTTCTCGTTGGGAATGTTTGTTATTTGGAATAAATAGCAAAAGAACTCGTGTAAAACTGTCAAAAATATGATAAAAAAACATCTGTTTTATTTTGTCAGCTTATGAGGTGATGAAGTAGTCCAGACTTGTCTTACTGGTCAGTCGTATTTTCGCTGCATCAACCAAAAATGCTCAAGAATCAAAGTCTGAAATAACTGCCGGCAATTGAAAAAGAGCAAAAGTTTGTCTTAAGAATCAAAGTTTACATTGAGAATATAAACGTCTTTTCAATCGTATTTTTATACTTCAGTTTCGATGAGTTTTTTTTTGTTGTTGCTGGTTTTATTCTAAATAACTAAAATTACCGAGGAGAACTACGTTTTGAGTCCAATCTTGAAGAAATTAGATTGGTTTTAACAAACAATTGTTGAACAAACAGTATACATGAAACAAATACATACAGATCTTGCTAACATATTCCACATATATATGTGTATGAGTGCGCATAATGTATCACTCGCCCTAGACAACGTAAAAAACAATAAATAATCACAGAAATGGGGCTGATCAACGAAACGAACCTGCCACCGATAGGGTAGTTGCTCCAACGTAGCGATGCTCTCACCTTTGAGCTAAATAACCACCCGTTATGCAAAAACCTAGGTAATTGCTTTCACACCAAAATTCTCATCTCGTTTATTCTCAGTGTCTATTCGTTTCTTTCAATGCGACAGTTATGTATTAAGGAATATATATATATATATATATATATATATATATATATATATATATATATATATATGTGTGTGTGTGTGTGTGTGTGTGTGTGTGTGTGTGTTGATGAATATGACTATTGGAAAGTGAAGAGAAAAATATTTAAGAGAAAAGCAGGTGTTATATCTTGAAAGAATTTTCATTAACATTTGGCCATGTTTCGATGCATTTCGAAAATTGTATGTTGTTAACGTGTTTGATATTGAGGAAAGAAATGGGGATATTTCTGTGTTGTGGGTTGTTTAGTAGGAGTGGGGGGAGATGTTTGTATCTCTTCACCTTCCAATTGTCTTTTTCATCAGCATTCTTTCGGATCACCTCACACCTACGCTAGAAACACACACACAAACACATGCACACACGTATGTGTGTGTGTATTGAGCACTTTCAGCTTATTTCAAGGACTACTATACATGCACACAGCACTCACGTAAACACACACACACATATATATATATATATACAGAGAGAAAGATATATATATATATATATATATATATATATATATATATATATATATATATATATATATATATAGAGAGAGAGAGAGAGAGAGAGAGAGAGAGAGAGCGAAATGAATTAATAAATAATACAAAGTACAATTATATTATTGAGGTAAAATTAAACCGACTGGTCCCTGAACAGCGAATAATCAAAAGGAAAAAGTAATCAAGCCAAAGAAAGGAAAGACAGAAAAAGAAAATGAAGGAGAAGAATAGAAGAAAACAAACCACAAGAAAGAAAAGAAATTAAGAAAATATTTGAGAACAAGAAAGAGAAAATAGTTTTAATGGCGTCTGTCAAAACGTCGCTCTCCTGTTTTGATGCCTGCTCAGAACGAGGCTCTGTATTTCCGGCTCTTTCTTCTCTCTTCCAGCCACACTTCTGTCAATAGCGGACACGGATTCCATTTCATTGGGGGCTGCCGACCTTATTGTTTTTGAATTATCAAAAGCTTAATATTTTAATTCCCTGCATTCACATACTTCCTTATCAATCATCTGAACAGCCGCCCAGACGAACTATAACAAAGAAAAGAGAAGAAAAAAAACAAAACAAACTAAAAAAAAACACTCATTTCCCATTCACTGGAAAACTAAATTCTAAATAATCCTCAAGAAGTCTTATTTTTATTTTCTAATTCATATAAAATAAGACAAGGGCGTTAATTTGAATTATTTTGAGCTTATTAACTGGTCACAGTGGTTTGTTTCACTAGAAGAGATAAAATATTTGATAACCTAAATAGATAATAAGAGATTGGAGGAAAAGAAAGATTTAGACGATGTACATCACTGTTAAGACTGGTGAGAATATTGGGGGAGAGCTGGTGATGAGGATGATGGTGATGATAATGACAATAATAATAATAATAATGATAATAATAATAATGTTGATGATGATAATAATAATAATAATAATAATAATAATAATAATAATAATGATAATAATAATAATAATGATGATGATAATAATAATAATAATAGTAATAATAATAATGATAATAATAATAATGATAATAATCCTGGTTGCTGCAGGGTCAAACCCTACTTCTACTTCTATTCGTACATTATATATATATATATATATATATATATATATATATATATATATATATATATATATATATATATATGTATATATATATAAGACATAAATTCGTAGACATATAGATCATTAGTTCAGCTCAGTCGACGAGAGAACCGGCTTCAAATCACTTGATCATTAATGTTAAGTCAAGGTTGGAAAATGTCAGTTTTTATATTGGTATGGCTTAATGTGATGGGACAGACAAGTAGTAAAGGGAATACTTCCCTAAATTTGGTCAGGATTGTTGCTGTTGTTCTTGTCACTGGAGTGGAGTTTGTCAATGATAACAATGGTTCAGATGGGTTTTGAAAATTCTCATAATGGTGCCGTGAAAATGAGAAACGGCGTGAGGAAAAAAAGAATTTAAATTAGATTTTATTCCTTTAACCTGAAATTAGAACTTTTACACAAACAAGATGAACGTACAGATAGACTAGCGAAGAGACACAAAAATGGATTAATTTCTCAAGAGCCCCATTCAAATAACGGCTTTTCTTTCTCTGAATTAAAACCCCATGGTTTTTAAGATATCCCTGACGTAATACAAATTACATTTTTTTTAATGTTATCTTTGCTTCCTTCGATTAAAAAGAAAGAAAATTCAATTTTAGAATTTTCTAAAACCTTAGCTTTTAAATTGGTAATATTTTAAAATGGAATTGGGGAGTTGAGATTTGGCGTGATGACTTATTACAGCCTCCAAAATGACAATGAGATTCTTTCAAGAGAAACTCAATAAAATAGACATTGAATGAAATTTCGAACTTTCAATTTAAGCTTTTCTCTTTTTCCCTATCAATCCTTATATCATCAGTTGAGAAAATCGATTTGGTCACGATTCGTCTGAGCGTTCGTTCGTAAAAAAATATGAAACAGTACTTTCCTGTGTATTATGAACTTCTTTGACTAAATATGACCCTTGATTCTCCTGGGAATATTTCATTTTCAAGAAAATGTAACTTTTATAGGGGAAGCAAGTGAAATGGCTATAAAGTGGGCGATCAGTTTACAATGTACATATAGGGTAAAACTGGATCCTGGTTTTGTGTCTCCATTTTAAATCTCAAATTAAAAAAAAAAACAGTAACATTACAAATATTTAAAATTAAACTTTCTATTTCAAACCGGGAAGATCAAGGGAACTTGGAAGCACTCGGTAAATTTCCGTGGCGTATTCACACGGCTTGTAGCCATGTATTCAATGCCAAGGTGTAATGGTTAACAAGCTACTTTCATAGACTGGAGTTAGTCCTCGTAAAGCTTAAAAATTGGTGCCTCGCTAAATAGTGATGATGAACAAGTTGAAACGATTTTTACCTCTTCTTCATGATTCCACGAAGAAGTACCATGACGTGGTGGATAGCTTGCATATTTCAATGACCCGGAAGCTATGTTGACAGGAATTCTATCCCTCGGAGGTTCAATCAAATCAGAAAGGTCAGATAAAGGGAATTCGAGCAAACCACAATCAAACACTCAAAAAAATAAAACAAAACAAAATAATAAAAAAACAGAAGAAAAACTATGCTATTCCCAATTTTTGTGCAAAATAAAATCTGTATTCGCAATTTTATTTTTTGTGAAAAATTCAAAAATACAATCTCCATCTTATTTATTTGAAAAAAGAAAAAATACATTCATGATTTCATTTTCTTGTGAAAAATAGAAAACTATATTCTCAATTTTATTTTTTTTTAAAGAGAGAAACTATATTCACAATTTTAATTTTTGGGAAAAAAAACTTTTTCTTAATTTTACCTTCTTGTGAAAAAGAAAATCTATATTCTCAATTTCATTTTTTTGTAAAGAAGAAAAACTGTATTGACAATTATATTTTTTGTGAAAAGTAAAAACTATGTTCGCAATTATATTTTTTGTGAAAAATAAAAACTATATTCACAATTATATTTTTGGTGAGAAATAGCAAATATATTTACAATTTTATTTTTGTGAGGAGTAAAAACTATATTCACAATTTTATTTTATTGTGAGAAAAAAAACAAGCTGTATTCCTAATTTTAATTTTCGTGAAAAAGGAAAACTATATAGGAAAACATACAAACTCCCTACTTTACAACTGATGTTGGCCTCAAGGTTGATTTGCTGTTAAACCTTTTTACACTATTGGAAGTATCAGTAATAATGGAGAAAATGATAATACAAGAAGTACTGTAAATAGTAATAACTGTTGTAGCATTAGTAGTGGTGGTGGTGGCAGTGGTAGTAGAGAAAATATTGATAATACTTTAATGGTGGAAATAATAATTAGTAAAATAATTATAATAGAAATAGTAATGGATATTGTAGTAGTAGTAGTAGTAGTGTGAATAGTCGTCGTCGTAGTAGTAGTGGTAGTGGTAGGAATTAATATAATAGTAGTAGTAGAAATAGCAGTGGCAATAATAATTATAGTAGTGGGAATAGTTGTAGTAGTAATCGTAGAAATAGTAACAGGAGAGAAAATTAATGATGTTGATATATCTATATTATCGTAGAAATAGAGGAAATAGTCACCTCAGTAGCGTTCGGAATTACAATAATAGCAATGGTAATGGAAATAATAAGGGTAGCAGTATTGGTAAATAGTCATAGTAGTAGTCGTGGTGGAAAGGATAATAGTAGTATTAGTAGTCGAAATAATAATAGGAGTACTAATAGAAATAGAAGTAGTAGAAATACCAGTAGTTATAATTTGTTAATGATTACAATGTACAACAACTTCATACTTTAAGTTTCTGGTCTTTCTTATTGATACCCACTGGCTTTACCAATACCTCAACACTCCCCCCGCTTTGATTTTGTAATTTTTCTCTATACAGGGATTAAGTATTTCTGGCATTAGGGGAACATGGATAATTAAAATTTGATATTTTTATTTCGATCTTTAAAAAATGAATTTGTCGGAGCAATTTTTGGCACTCTGCATAGCGAATGAGAGAAAAGGACAGTGATAAAAAATTTACTGCAAGGGTTACTGACAGGCAGAATAGCGCTATGAAAGGTATAACTTGTTAAACCCCGCCGTAAAAATAACAACATATGGATGTACACATTACCTTTCATATACGTGGATAATAGAAATTTGCATTGCAGTGAGATTGGAGAATGGAGTTCTGTTAACCACAAACGGATTCTCTATTATTTTCCCTTTTTTAATTTTAGTCCTTTTTATTTCATTTTTATGTTTTTCAAATTCAGCATTTTAATTACGTCATCAGAACATAAAATTCTTTTTTACCACGTCAATTGCATCCCTTGATGTGACAAAGTGCAAACACGCTGCTAATTATTACATGTGTGGATTTATGGAGCTTAGCTAAGTAGGGTACAAGGCCAAATTAAGGAAATGGTAATAAGAAGATTATGTTACACCAATACTTCAATTGGGACGGAATTGTTTGTTCTGAAAAACAGCATTCTAAACCCTGGCTTTTTATCAGGGCTCGAACACAGACCACTTGCCCCCAAGGGATATACGCAACCTTCTTAGCCATGGGACAGAGTGGGGTGGATATATTTATGCTTAAAAGTTTATATGAGATTATTGGATGCGTGAAGCCAAATTTGTCTGTGAATATGGTGTGTGTGTGTGTGTGTGTGTATGTATGTTGTAATGACGGTTAACTGTTTCGTCCGTTCAAACATGTGTAAAGAATATTTCCACTCGACGGAGCAGGAGAAATGAGGTGTGAGTCGGTGGCTGAATGATTAACAGTACTCACAATTGCTACATCTGGAATGGGGCCCCCAATACAACATGGCTGCTCTCTGCACTCTCTTTCTTTTGCAACCTTCTTCTTTTTATTCATTACCCTTTCTTTCTGTCTTTCACTCTTTCTGTTAGAATATCTCCTCCTTCCTTCCTTCCTTTCTCTCTGTTTGAATAATTTTTTCTTTCTTCCTTCCTTTCTTTCTATTTGTATATTTCTTTCTTTCTTTCTTTCTTTCTGTTTGAATACTTCTTTCTTTCTTTCTGAATTTTTCTTTTGTTCTTTCTATTCTCTTAATTTTGATACTTTCTTCTTCCTTTCCATTTACAATTTGTGTTCCTTGTTCCTACCTTTCTATCTTTTCCTTTATTTCTTACTTCCTTTATCGATCTATCTCTCTTCTTTAACATTCCTGTCTAAATATTTCATCGTTCCTCTTGGAATATCGATCTTTTCCGTCTTTCTTTTTTCATTCTTTTATTTCTTTCTTTTGTTTCTTTCTTTCTGTTTATTTCTTTTTGTCCCTTTCTTGTGTTTCTTTCCTTTTCTTTCTTTTTGTTTCTTTCTTTCTGTTTCTTTCTTTTTGTCCCTTTCTTTTATTTCTTTCCTTTTCTTTATTTCTGTTTCTTTCTTTTTGTCCCTTTCTTGTGTTTCTTTCCTTTTCTTTCTTTCTTTTTGTCCCTTTCTTGTGTTTCTTTCCTTTTCTTTCTTTCTGTTTCTTTCTTTTTGTCCCTTTCTTTTATTTCTTTCATTTTCTTTCTTTTTGTTTCTTTATTTCTGTTTCTTTCTTTTTGTCCCTTTCTTTTATTTCTTTCCTTTTCTTTCTTTCTGTTTCTTTCTTTTTGTCCCTTTCTTTTATTTCTTTCCTTTTCTTTCTTTCTGTTTCTTTCTTTTTGTCCCTTTCTTTTATTTCTTTCTTTTTGTTTCTTTATTTCTGTTTCTTTCTTTTTGTCCCTTTCTTTTGCTTATCTATTCTTCTTTCTTTCCTTTTCTCTCTTTCTGTTTCTTTCTTTTCCCCCTTTCTTTTATTTCTTTCTTTCTGTTCCCTTTTTTGTTTCTTATTTCTTGCATTCTTTCATTCTCTGCATTTCTGTCTTAATCTTTCTTTCTTTTTTGGCGGGTGTGTTTTTTTTTCTTTTAGAAATGTTTCCTCTCCTTTT
>OY735207.1:20752772-20780272 GCA_963457665.1 Thysanoteuthis rhombus | reverse complement strand
ATCCATCGGTTGTCTTTCATTCTTGCAACATGGCCTGCCCATTGCCATTTGAGTTTTCTAATAGTTTCTATGATTTCACGGACCCCTGTTTTCTTCCTTATGTACTGTGCTGTCTTGTGATCTCTCCATGTAAGGTTGAGCATGATTCTCTCATGCGCACGTTGCATGCTTCTCAGTTTGTAGGTTTGTCTCTTGGTTAGGTTCCATGTTTCAGCTCCATAAGTGACTATTGGGAGAATGCATTGGTTGTATACTCTTCTTTTTAGAAAGGAGAAACACATTTTCCCACCCAACCCCACCCCAAGCTAGGGGTTGACCGGTTTTCATTCAAACGCTTTCCAAGTAGAAGTATTTCAGCTTATTTGTTTGTCTGAGACAGACTTTCCAACTCTCACGCATTGTGTGCGAGACACGCGCATTTTGATACATTCTCACGCTCACACGTATGTAAGGAAAATACTCTTGTGTTTTTATAAAGAATGTAAGATTTATTTAGATTTATTAAATTGGTTTTGATTTCTGATGAAAAAAAACCCCTCTCATCTAATAACTTTGATGACTTCTGAAATAGGAAGTCTTTTTGTTGAGAATTGTTTGTTTTATATATGTAGGTATTCCGCATATATTTATAGAACTTTAAATCTTTCATTTTCCTTTTAAAGATCACATACAAAACTTTTGAAATATTAAATTGACTTCAAGAGAATAATTGGTTCATGTATCTGTATGCATGAAACGCTAGTTTATCCAATCTCAGATACATAATTTCCAATTTTCCCTGAGGGAGTATGCCTCTTGACTCCCTGAGATGGATACCCCAAATATTTCTCCCTTTGCTCAGAGATGTCTTGGGGGGGGGGGGGGCGATTCTCAATCATCCATAACACTGGAATTTGATAGATCTGCTGAGATAAATTCTGTCTGTACGGACTGGTGACAAATTCCGGTCAGAAATTCAGGTCTTATAGTCACAAAGGTGTAAAATACAAAATTGTTAAAATACGAACATATATTTCGGCGCATGCGCGTTGTGTGAGTATGACAGCAATTTACCACGTTATATAACTCACTAATTCTCTCTCACTCTCTCTCTCTCTCTCTCTCTCTCTATATATATATATATATATATATATATATGTATATATGCATAGAGAGAGAGAGCGAGAGAGTGTGAGAGAGAGAGAGGGGGAGAGAGAGATTGAGGGATGGGGAGAGAGATTGTACCTCTGTGAGTTTATGCGTGAAAAAAGAGGGACTTGTTAAAACGTTAGTTTTTCTCCAAAGCTCCCACCTCTAAAAGCTCTTCCTGCTAGGATAATAAAGTCAATTCTTAGAATCCAAGAACAACAGTTTAATGTCTTCGGGAAACTTTGAAATCTCAGCATTGAAGATGTTGGACATATTTCTCTCTTCAGCACCATTCACCCAGTCCATCGACAAGAAATCAGAGCTGAGACGTTTTTCCTTTTCATCTCCTGTGGCCGTTTTTGAAATGAGGTGATTTTTTTTCACGGGTGGGACCAGTAGCCCCAATTGCACCAGGTCTGGGGACCAGTATTGGCAGTTTTGTTCAATATGCACCAAGTTAAAAGCTCATAACTAAATATGCTAGCTGTAAAAAGTTTTAAAAAGTAAATTCGAAAAAAACAATAGTGTATCTCCAAAAGGCAAATACAAAATATGTCACGAAAGAAAAAAGAGTTCACCTCCTCAGGGAACAAGATCTATTAATAAAAAGTCTTTAAGGATACTAGTTACCCAATAAAGTAATTTGATGATGATGATGATGATGGTTAAATAAAGCTGCTTTCTTTTGCAATTTCTCTGATATTTCTGTCATAACTGAAGAGGAATAATCTAAAACTTACACTGCACGATAACGTTCTCCAACTCTCTGTATCTTTACACGAGCTAAAACACGTGCGTGAACTCTCATGAAAAAAAAAATCTTCCAAAAGTAATGAACACTGATATCATCCCAGAAAGCGGTAACAAAAATACAAGTTAGAATAAATGGAAAAAAGAGAATGAAATAAGAAAAAAAGTGTTGGCACTTCACATGACACATAAGTCAGTGGGTCTTCATTTTACAAAATCCCAATAGATTCAGTTGAAGCGTGTCTTACACTGCAGACATGACAAGGAGATGTTTTCTTCGGCATTGGCGAGGAAAGGGCTTCCGCCTCGCTGACCATCCTCAGATGAGAGGCACATGTGCTCTCCGGGTTAGGTCGGACCAGGGCTATTGTTTCCCCCATAATGAGGAACACACGCTTACTGCTAACGTGCGCATGAGCACACACACACACACACACACACACACACACACACACACACACACACACACACACACACACCTCATATACATGTTCCATACATAAATACACAAACATATATACAGTGCCTGCAAAATAAATCTATACATAAAAAACAAAAATAAAACTGAGCAAGCAAAAGCGTGTTCTGGCTGGGCTTGATTTCCCGCCAACTAAGAGTCAAAATGGAGTCATCGTACATCTGGTGGACACCCACATTTAAAGATTTTGAACCAATGCAGAATTTGTGTCAATGAAACAAGAACTGCCCGTATAATATAACATTCTTCTGACCACTCGATCTGCAAGTTTTATTTTGCCATGTGTAACTGTTTTTGGAGCGTTATAACTCTGCTTCTGGCGCTGCCATGGAATGGCGTAAACTTACAATTGAAAAGAAATTAATGTTCCGGAGATAAGACTTTCTATGATTCTCGTGGCACAAGGCACTGGAGTGAATTCTTTAACACAATTTTACTCAAAAACCTACCAGACTATGAGTGCAAATACAAATCCCGAACTATTATTATTATTGACGCTTCTATTAAAAACTTCCAAAAATTAACGCCCCCAAGACGAGCCTTCATTTGGCTACTTTGTGTAATTCCGGAATTACGCTGTCACATAAAGAATAGCTGACATATAATTTAGCTAATGCAGTTTGGGCTCTGATTTTGAATGAGCTCTCCAGTAATAACAACAACTATAGTGAAAGTCAAACAGCAGATCTACAATCAGTACCCTTGAGTTATCTTTTTCCTGCTGAATGACAAATTTCACTCTAAAATAACTTGACCTGCATAGTTTATCCAAAATTGGAACCGGACTATGAACGACTTTGCATTCGGATTGCATTTTGTGAAAGAGAGCATATTGGACTCATTCCTCTGCCGATTAATCACAGATTTCCCTAGAACCGCTCATCCAAACAATTTCAAACTCGATACTGCACTCCCTTAGGCCCTGAACAATACACCTTCCGAATCTCCCCACAATATAGGAGCCGTTTCTTGAGATTATTGTCACTCGGGCAGATGGCAACCATTTTCAATCTTAGGATTTTCCCCTCATACAATATTTGTAGACCTTTTCCTCTCTCATACAGAACATATTGGGGACATAAAATCCATTGGGATTTGTGAGAGATAGTTACATTTCTAGTATACTGTTTCTGGGCTTATGAAAATTGAGTGGAAAGTTGTGAATAAAAGAATTTCTTGCCTATCATTTGAAACAATGGACTTTCCACTTGAATGAGTGCAGTAGTTTCCTTTCTAAAAATGTTCATTATAATTTAAGAATGCAAGTAGAAAGAAACAGAAAATAGATTTACTCCGTTGTTGATGCTTACCGTTAGGCACGAAACGCTAACATTAACCGGGTATATATTCTTGTAATTCTTATACATATATATTCACACACACATATATATATATATATATATATATATATATATATATATATATATATTCTGATATGCTCAGTAATAAATATACATAGCACATCTACACTTTGATAATTATATCAATGTCTCTATCTATGTCTTTCTCTTTCTCTCTCTCTCTTGCTCTATTTCCGGTTTCTGCACTTGTATTGGCTTACGCACGTAATCATACAAACGTGCGCACTCACATATGAGTGTATACTAGAGGAAAAATTATGCACACAGTCGAATACATAAGTATGCATATAAATATAAGAAGATATAAATTACACGAAGAAAGTTTGCAGAAATTTATGTTACCATTATTATCGGTGATATAACTACTAAAATTACTAGAGAAGAAGATGCCAGAAAATAAGTAATGAAGCAAGAAGAAGAAGAAGAAGAAGAAGAAGAAGAAGAAGAAGAAGAAGAAGAAGAAGAAGGAGGAGAAGAAGAAGAAGAAGAAGAAGAAGAAGAAGAAGAAGAAGAAGAAGAAGAAGAAGAAGAAGAAGAAGAAGAAGAAGAAGAAGAAGAAGAAGAAGAAGAAGAAGAAGAAGAAGAAGAAGAAGAAGAAGAAGAAGAAGAAGAAGAAGAAGAAGAAGAAGAAGAAGAAGGAATGCCATGTCGAAGATGGCTACAGGGTGTAGCGATTCCATGTCAGTAATAAATCATAGCAGTAAATATCACTAGTTGCAATTTACAATAGATTTACAGAGACATAAATTCCGTCCGGATTGTATCATGTGTGCAAAGATTCCCAGCGCTCTTTTTTGAAAACTACAACTTGAATACGGTTGAAAACCAATTTTTTCTCGAGAAACTTGGCTCGCACTTTTCCACAGTCCAATCCGTAATTTCTTTGGCAAAAGAAAGATTGTTTTCGCGATTGACAGAACTGATAAACGTTTTTCGACCCCGACACAACCATAACTCAGCTTCTTGCACTCGTTGCTTTGCAGTGTGAGATGAAACAGGATGTTCCTCGCCGTTGCGAATCTTCTCCAGGACTTCAGAAGCTGTTTGAAAGCAGTGAGACGTTGAGATAATTTTCATCCTTCGATGAAAACATTCGTCGATCTTCCTAGGTCGGCTGCAAGGCTTTACTCTCCCCCATGGAACAGGTCTGGTGAGGCTTTGAAATAATTCTACACACTGTGTGATAATTTAGATCCAGCACACGAGTGATATCCGAAGGTGATTATCCAGATTCAGTTGTTATGAAATTATTCTTCTATATTGCAGTATCTTCTTGGTTTATTGTTACTTATTTTTCGACCATTAAAATTACATGAATACGAAATATAATATATATGTATATGATATACGAAAGGTAATTCTCCTAGATGAAGATCGAAAGAAAAAAGAAGATATATTTTTTATTAACCACCTAACATTGTTTATTGTCAAGTTATATATAACTGAAGACAATTCTAGATATAAACAGAGAAAAGAAATAAGTGCGTGAGAAGGGGGGGGGGTCGAGAGTCTACGATTTTTCTTTATGAATTTTCTAGTGGGATTGAAATGAGTTTGCACGCCTAATTTCAGCATCCTTTAAAGACACTGTTGCTCAGTGACATTGTCGTTATTGTTGGGGAAAATAGAGTCATCTCCAGTGGTAAGAGTTCGTGAATTATCTAGATTTTCATGCCATTTATCAAGACAAATATCTAGATACCATATTATTGTTTCCCTTCCATGACCAAATTTGAGATTTTTTTTTCAGTTAAAAGAAAACTGTTTTGTTACAAGAGATGAAATATTTTCAAAGCTTATAAACTAAGTCATTTAAGCTTCAATCAATTGACTTTGACGCTGAAGCAGCCAGTTTTGTTTCTCTTTCCATCTTCTATCTTCGAATGGTTGAAAATCAGAGATCAAATAAAAAGGTATCAATAAGATGTGCAAATCTGAAATAAACAATGGCAAGGCCAGGCGTCTGGGATGACACCATCAGA
Source organism: Thysanoteuthis rhombus (assembly GCA_963457665.1). NCBI lineage: Eukaryota > Metazoa > Mollusca > Cephalopoda > Oegopsida > Thysanoteuthidae > Thysanoteuthis > Thysanoteuthis major. Next base: position 20,774,573 of record OY735207.1, on the reverse strand, counting down.
GGAGGAGACACAAATAAAATTTTTGTACATAGTTTTCGGCAATTCCTTCTTCTGGTGAAACATCCGTTTGTCCACACAATATTTCCGAACGTACTCAATGAATTTCAATTATATTTTGTAAAATGGGTTGGGAATAGGGGTGACAATGGGCTACGAAAGAAGAGATCAGATTTTAGGGAAGATCCATGCACAATTACCTCTCCTGACAATAGAGTTGGCAGAAGTATGCGCTCTCAGAGTGCTTTCTAGTTTTATTGTATAGTTTTTAAAAAATCTCGAATAAAATTATTTTCACAGGACATATACTTATTTTTTTTATATCAGTCCACCAAGTCAGAACTTGAGAATTAAAAACGGAAGATGAATAGAATTGTTTGTAAAAGTAGGTTTATGTTACATTCAATGAGAGAACCATGATGAAAGTATTGATACGAAACGATCACCATAATTTTAGATATCCTGGAACGGTAGCAAGTTCTGGAAGGGTGACACCATTAGTTACTACCCCAGGTGACACCAACCATAGGCCCAACATTGAAAATGAGCAGGGTGTTTTTTCTGTTTCTTTGTCTGTAACAATGGACTTTTCTACTTGAAGGAGACAGTTTAGCTGATTAAAATATCTCCAAACCAATATTTGAAACAATTGATAAAAAAGATCATTTCATAGAAATTCAAATACATTTGAGAATTTCTTCAACTAGTATTTAAATAAGGAAACGGCATTATCGAGTGTCTCATAGTAAACATGAAAAATCTTGGATAACAAAAAGCGGAAGAGTTATGTAAATTTGCTCTTGAAGATGGATTCAAATGTAAAAAGAAATCAATAAATCTGAGAAAATAAGAGACAGAAATCATCCTTTTTGGATTAATAAAGCATAAAAACGAGTTTTTGTTGAAAAATAATGTTTCTTTGTTCGCATATTTTAAAGGAAAAAAATCGAATTCTCTCGTTTTAACAAAATCGAAAGGAAAAGAACGTCAGTTAAATGAAGCAAGGTAGAGACAAAATCCGAAACGAGGAAATGTTAATAACAGTTCGTTTAATTTAAATCAGATTGTTTGAATATTGATAATTACCTGGCTCACATCGTTTACCGTTCTGTCATAATCAAATCGATATTCGTGAAAGCGAAAAATAAGAGTTTCTCTTGACCAATCAATAAAAATTTCTTTTAAAGAATTAATCACTTGAGTCTAACACACCAACAGATGCATAGGCCTAAATACGTAAAAGAAAATAAGTTTAATTGTTAAGTGGTGTCCTTACACTGGCTTCGGTGCCATATATCTTATCATTGCTTTCTTGGTCAGTTTGCGATTTGTGAAATAGACTTAGAAACGAGGAGCACCCAAAGTAATGTCACTCGCTTCGTCTTGCTCTATTTTGATCAAGACGAAGCTAGTGACATTACTCATAGCTGAGAAAGCGGCGGGGGTCATACCTACCCCCCAGGGCATTACTGCGAAGTGAACGGACATTTGTCCCAACTGGAGTTTGACCTCGGCTTGTAAAAGATACAGTTGACGTATAATTCTCGGATCCTTTGACCATATCGGTGGTAAAAAGTATTCGAGCATTGCCATCTTTTGATTCATCAGAGCTCCTGTATTTATGAGATTATCTGGCGTTACTCAATTTCCTTTCCAACCAGGTTACTGATTGTGTGTTAGTCAACCGAATGTTGATTTTAAGTGGAATTGAAGGCAAACATGTCCTCTACTGATATTTACAAACCTTAACCTCCCTTACATTGGTGTAAACCGTGGCGTGAGGCAAAGGGGACATTGCCCCCCTTCCAGTTTGGATCTGACCTCTTCACCTAAGATGAGAGGGTTTAAAAGTTGATACCTTATAGACAATAAAGGATAATGGTGTCGTACAGTTTTTTCGATATAACCATAACTTGATGTAACCATATAAATAGGTGGTATTATTTTTCACTGACAAAAGTGTTGCCGCAAAGACATATTCCACATAAATCTTTTTGCCATCCCCATTCCAGGAAATGTATCCTCTTACCCCCGTCCCTGGCATATGACAATAGATGTTGGGAGCTCAGTGAGAGTCGGATCTACTTCTGTAACAATGGTCTGCAAGAATAGCAAGCAAAGAATTGTTCCGTGACGAAGTGTCCCAGCTTAGCGTAGTTTAGTCTGACACAAGCCCACAAGTGTAGTACACCCCGTGAAAATCTTTCTCACTACTGCAGTAACAGAGGGCGAGAACTAGATTGCTATATATTACATTATCTGAAAGGGCTAAGATAACCAGGTCTATCGTGGAGCACCCAATTAGTCTACACCAGCACACACACACATTCCTCGAACTGAACAAGTGTCTTGCAAAGACTAAATACCAAAGCATGAGGGATCTATGGGATGAAAGAGATGAAGAGTCTGCTCGAACATCTTATTGCCTGCAACAACTGAACCCACTCTTCTACGTCCGATAAGGACCGCTTATTTTTTTAATGGTTTTACTTTTCCCTAAAAGACTAAATAGATAAATAGAAGAGGGCGTTTGGAGAAAGAGGACGTCTGGACTTATACTAAGTTGTAACAATAAGCACCTTCCTCTTTTTTAAAGGGGTATGACTCAGACCTAGGCTCTAGGCTGCTACCCTGTCAGCTGCACTATCTGGTGTATCTGCACTTGATAATACAGAGTCGTACTACCCGGAGGTTCTATGCCTAAAGCAGATGACAGTCGCACTGTCCCGATTTCCCCAAAGAGAACAGTAAAACTCTGTAACCATCTCAGCATCTACCAACTGCTGGCAGTTCACGTACTGTACAACCACAGGTCAGCCTTACTGTCAGAATAAGCCAGCAAAGCGGTGGCAGACCCCATAGCAAGCTTGCATCTGCCAGGAGCAGGATTCTCCTGTCAAACCAACGGCCTTGGGATCCGGCTCCTATCTGTGTAACCTCGGTGGACCATAAGAAGCTAAGCCTTGGTTCAAAGGGTGAGGTTGGGCACAGGCAAGATGATCTCACCTTAAAAATCCATTGCTCAAACTGGTGGGATATTCTGCTCATAGCCCCGCCGTCTAAGGTCCTACTGCTGCTGATATAAGCCCAAACGATCTTCACTCGTTGAGCCAAGCCATTCATTCATCTGTCTCTCTCTCTCTCTCTCTCTCTCTCTCTCTGTCTCTCTCTCTCTCTCTGCAGTGATTCTGTTATCAAATATCTAAAAAAAATTGAAGAGGCCCAAAGTGGACAGAAACATACGCCTGTCTGTATAGCGAATTCTCGCATCATCATATTTTAAGCCCTATTCTAACTCAACCTAATGTTTAACATTGAATGTATCGAGCACCTTATGAAATAAACCCATCGCATATTAGATAATGCATTATATTATATTGCATTCCTGATTTGTGTATATATATATATATATATATGTATCACAGTTTAATGAATTTGGTCCCCACTGAATGTCATGCACTTGTTGCCTCGTACCAGACTCAGCTAAGCTTGAAGTAATTCAAGAATACTTTCCCTTACTGTGCAGTCTAGTGAGCTCTTCTAGCAGATCATTTATATTGCGTGGTGAGTTCAATTCTCACCGGCTGCCCTATTGTGTTAGCTCGTTGACAGACCAAGTTGAACTTATTAAATTTTTTTTTTCTTTAAATAATTTGTATTGTGATTCCAAAGATGGTGTGACATTTTTCATACAATTTAATCTTGATCTTTTCCCCCTTGTTTTAGACGAAGAAAGTAAACAAAATAAACCCCAAGATGATTGATAGAAAAAAAATTGAAACAACAATATCCCTTCAATCATCAAAATCTTATTTATTGAATCATTATTTTTATTGTTGTCGTATAATTCTATTTCTCCTGGAATCTTGGTCTTCTCATTGTTATTTTTTTTCCCTTTTTAGCTGCACAACAAACTAATTTTCAAGACGATTTACTTCCCATAATAAAATTCTTTTCCTAAAACGCAATCTCCAGATTCGCCATTTAGAACATTCAATAAAAAAAATGTCCGACCGACTTCTTCCTTTGTTTTAATTTCTACATTCGTTCTTAATTTTTACTGTTTTTATTCGAATGAATGGAAATATAAAACTTGATTCATATCTGTTTTTTTTAACCCCCTCGTTCTAGCAAGTTTATTAATATATTATTTTTGCTATATGTAAAATTGCCGTTTTTTGTATTTCCCTTGGGAATAAAACTTTCGAAATTGAAGGAGGAAATTATACAGAAAGGATTTCTTTGTTGACTTTTTTACTTTTATCTTGTCTTCTTATTAATTCAAATATTAACTTCAATGGGTTCATTTCTTTATTTTGACACATCGACTATTGAAGCAGATGCTCCTCCACACATATAAACACACACACTCACACACACACATATATATATATATATATAAATATATATTATCGATTACCGAAGCTGGTCGGTCTCTCTCTCTCTCCTCTCCCTCTTTCTCCATCTCTCTCTCTCTCTCTCTCTCTCTCTATATATATATATATATATATATATATGTGTGTGTGTGTGTGTATAAACAAATGGATATATAGGATTCGACAGAATTATTATAAATTGCATTATATTATATAGATACTCATTCAAAATGACCCTCTGTCGTTACACAGTTAATGTATCACTTGGCCTAGACAACGTAAATAAATGTGAATTAACAATCAAAGAAAATATGGCTGCTGCTGGAATCGAACCTGCGACCGACAGGGTAGTTGCTTCAAATAGCTGAACGAGTAGAAAATTTGGAGTGAAAACAACCTTTCTCGCTTTTGCATTACCGGCGACTGTTTAACTCAATGGTACGAGCAACGCTTCGTTGAAGCGGCTAACTTATCGATCGTAAGTTCGATTCCTACAGCAGCCCTATTTTCTTTGATTTCTTATTTCTTACATTGTTTTGGCCAGTGATACATTAACTGTGTAAAATTTTCCGAATTCACCCCCATCATTAAGACAACATATGTCATCAATGGAACTGGTACAAACCAAAAATGCACTGGCTTGTTTTATATAAATTCTTGTTAAAAACGAATCAAAAAATAAATATCTATGCTTGTTAAGATACAAATTTAATCAAGCGCTCTAAAGATGCCTATAATCCGATGAAATAACTCATTACCTATTTCAAAGTAATTTTCCCCAATAAGATGACTCACAATTGCCTTAAGGGTATGACACATGAAGTCATTTTTGTCATTTTCAATTTCAAGCCAAAACCTTAAAAATTTGTAAACCAAATATATTTAGCCCCACTTCAATTGTTTATTCTATTTACGCTGTCTAGGCTGAGTGATCTTTTATCCGTGTAATAACATTTTATATAGACTTTCAAATAATATAACACATTCATAAATATTCTGTCAGATAATACATCAATTCCTTAATAACACACACATGCACACACACACACACACACACACATATATATATATATATATATATATATATATATATATATATATGATTTACAATGGGTTTAGTGAATGCTACTCATTGGATATGTGTAAATACATTTAGCACTCTCTGGTAAAGAAATTTTTAAATCTATATATTCTTTTTAGTATCTCTCTCCATGTATACATATATATATATATGTCTATATATATATATATATATATATATATATATATATATATTTTGTCATCCACAGACAGCTGTTTCGATATATTACATCTCTTCAGTGTGGCTATAGACTTTCCATTATCCCATCCAATACTGCGCTACGGAACTGGACAGGTAGTAAGGCAGAATTCAAGCGTTATATTTGAATACTCAGAAATCCCTCATTCACCAGAATGCTCAATTCCTGTAGAAGAGCATTGCATAAGCTTACAGTGGGTGAGTTACCTCACTTAAAGAGTGCTCAACCCTGAATAGAGGAGCAATGAAGATTTGATACATTTATTGATGCTAGATTGAAGAGACTGTCATCTTGAGAGCAAAGTGTGTGGTTGTGGTCTCCATCTGAGTCAATGATGGAAGTTGTCGAAAGGTTCACAGGTTTCTTAACATTTGATAAAGTTGAAGTAAATTTTAAAGGTGATTTTGATTAGTTGATTGTGTTGTTAACTTGGTTTCTAGATTATTAATTGTGAAATGGCGATAACTTGAGTACTCGATATATTCGAGTTGAAGATAAAATCAATCTTTGTCACCCCACTGGACGAAGTAGATGAATAGATAGCCTTTCTGATGCTTCAAGGATCTGATCACGTGACTATTTTGAGATTTTTCACTGGATGATTCTGAGATAATTCCAACCAATGGATAAGTCCATATGCCAGTAAGCACACAATTTCTCTTGCTTGGGTTGGCAAGTGTTTATAAGGATACACAAAAAATCCAACACTTCAAGAAGAAACAGTTAAAAAACGACAGGATAAAAAAATGTTATTCACGCCTTGCTTTGATCAGATCAAATGAGGGCTGAACATTCATGTTACTCTCCTTGTTGACCAACCTGCTAACCACGAGACGTGTGCTCAAAATGGATAGATAGACAGGTCTGATCAGTCACTCAATAGAAACTGTTGCGTAACCCAAATATTTTGGCCGCATGTCGTGAGGGGATGATCAATTAAAACATTGGAAAAGAGCTGATCAATGAATAAGTTACCTCTCATGCCCTTTGTTGAGCATTGATCACTAAAGTATTCTGAATCTTGGAAAAAAATAATCGTGAATGCTGCTGGACGGTGAGGGATGAATTCAGCATAAACTTGCATAACAAATTGAACCCCCACTGAAAACCTACTTGGGTGTATTTTTTTTTAAAGATTTTTTTCAAGAATTAAAAAGAAGTGAATGTTTGAATTGCCAGCGCTCTAGCTCCTCGATGCGGCCTGTACCGTGATAGATATAGTCAGCTGGGTAGACCAACTCAAAACTGAAGAAACCTATGTTGATCTTGGCTATGTTGACACTGACAGTTTTGGTTGACGATTTCTAATAGATAGATAGATAGATAGATAGATCAAACAATATTTGATCTTCTCGTCCTTCCTTACAATGCCGAAACAATCGTTTCTTTATTTTCCTATCCGACGTGTTAACTGATCGACCACATCTCATCTTCTTTTCTTTTTTTTCTCTTTCGCATCCGGGTCTCACGTCTTTCCCGCCAAACTCAATTTTCGCGCGCTCCAAATTACTCTGGCAATTAACACGTTTACTCGCCGCCTGATTTATTTATCAGAATAACAATGCTTTGTTTTGCTTTCCTGTTTCACCGTCCGTTCGTCCATCCACACGCAGACCCCACCTCACCCCCACCATTTGCCTTTCATCCGATCCGTCAGTGCTGTTACATGAGGCAGTCTGTTCGAAACCTTCTCTCTCATCTTCTCCCCGCTTTGAATCGCTCTTCCTCGCGTTCTCTTCCTCCTCCTCCTCCTCCTCCTCCCCCTTCTCCTTCTTCTTCTTCTTCTTCTTCTTCTTCTTCTTCTTCTTCTTCTTCTTCTTCTTCTTCTTCTATTCCCCCAATCACTATTTCTATCTTTCTCCTTCTATTCCTGTTTATATATATATATATATATATATATATATATATATATATATATATATCTTTCTGTCTGTCTATCTCTTTATCTATCCAAACTGTTATCTATCTATCTATCTATCTATCTATCTATCTATCTATCCCTTTGTAAATATTTGTTTACGAATCGATTGACATGGTTGACAGATATAACAGATAGCACCTGTAGTTCATGTTTGGATCGGGGTAAACTTCATAAAAGTGACGATATTTAGCAATCAAAGAAATTGTGCATTTGTAAAAATCTACTAGTATCCCAGTCATCTTCACGATATATCTATAAACCTCCTCGATGACTCATATTAGTGTTCCAAACCCGGTAAAATCTAAGATTTATTTATTTATTGATCTATTTATCTTATTTTCCAATGAAGGTACACTGCCTGGTGTAGGCTTCGTTTTCAAAACACAATGACTATTAAGCCCTTTCCTGCTCTCCCTCTCTTTCTCGTCGATAAATATCATGTATTTCAAACAAAAGAAAAACTTCAGACGTAATTAAAAAAAAATGACCTTCAGTAAAGATATATTGTGCCATGTTTGACGAAGCAAAATTCCTCAACAAAAATCGAAATTTAAGAAGAATTTTGGTCTGAAGGGAAAATTCATCGAGATTCTCTAAGTGATTGTCAAATTGAAGCTTGTACTAACGGTCCTTTCGTAAACCAACTGTTAATGATTAATTTGAGACTTGCCTGTCCTGGCAGTACTATTGACAGTACTAAAATAATTGTCCCCTTAAACGATTCTCCGTCACTGGATGTTAATAGTCTTTATATGGCGTTTAAATATGAATAATAATAATAAAAAAATTTACAAAATATCCCAAAATTTCAGACTGATAGGGTTAAGTTCACAAGCTAGAGGTGATCTGAAAGTCCTGCGAAATTCCCTCCGCCTTGCTTCATGGTGAACATTTAACATTGGGGAAAAGGTCATTGAAGGGGCGTTGACGAGTACCGTGGGAACTTCCATCTTTTCGTTCATCTGGTGAGCAACAAATGCAAAGAAAGTCGCTGGGACACCATTGTATGGTCGGTCTGAAACAACGACCATTGAGATTTATTATCGGACCGGCGCACTGGGGGACACGGAATACTTGTCAATCAATCACTGGCAGAGAAGTTAGGGGTGGGGAAAAAGAAAGAAAGGAAAGAAACAAAAACGGAAAAAAAGAACAAAGAAGCCTGGGCGTTGCAGGGTCAAACTCCATTCTTATTTCTATTACAACTGAAGATGATTACCGCAACTTTTGTATTGTGTACATAATAAATGAGTTTGTAGGCCTATAAGACTTGTCAGTTTAGCTCAGTTGGTAAGTTGGCTGTCTCCCGATCACAAGGTCAAATGTTATCATGTACATAGATTCGATTTAACATGACGCAATAGACAAGCAGTGAAGTGTTTACTCTCAATTTAATTTGGCGAGGATTGTTCTTGTTGTACGTGTTACAGGGGTGGGGATAAAGTCAACTACAACTTGAACCGGATTTTGATAATAACGGAAAAAACAGAAATTATCACCAAGCCAAAATAACACTGTTTTCCCGAGGTTACAGGTGCAACGTTTCATAGGTCGGTTTTCATACGATCACCGAAATTGAGCAACCTCAACGTCAGTACTTGGGTTGGTGATCAACTGGGTATGCCAGGTGCTGTAAGCAACTAGAATTCATTTGGAGGAGACTGATCTCTACACTATGTTCAATAAGACTAAGGACCTCTTTGCCCGAAACCTCTGAGTGATCTGGTTGCAAACGACAAGAGATGGATGAATGGAACTGTTTTCATGAAAGGCACTTTTGATCTATGTGATCCATCATATATATATATATATGTATATAGATATAGATATAGATAGATAGATAGATAGATAGATAGAGAAAGAGAGAGAGAGAGAGAGAAATATATGACTTGTCAAATGAGCTCAGTTGGTAAGCGGAGCATCTACCAAGCACTTGGCCATGCCTTCAGGTCCTGGCTGACAAAGGTCAATTTTATTTATTGGTTTGTTCTCACATGAAGAGATAGACAAAACAATGAGAAGTTTACTGTTTTACGTGTGGATTCGTTCTTATTCTAGTTAAAAGGGAATAACAAAGTCAAAACCATCTTGGAGTGTTTTTTTTAACAATAGAAACATCCATGTGTTGAATATGGTTCACCCCTGTCAAGGTTGACAATGCTCGTCACAGCATTAACAGGGCTGTAATATTGAGTGTTTACCCTAGTATTCACACACCTATTCACTTCTACATCAACCATGTTTTGTCAGGTTGTTCGTGTGATCAGACAGAGTGCTGAGCCATGGAACTGGACGGCCAGTAAGGATGAATTCAAGCAATATACTTATTCAGCTTAAATTCCCCATTCACCAGTGTTCTCTATTCCTATGGAAGAGCATTGCATAAGCTTACAATGAAAGAGTTACCTAACTTTAAGAGTGCTCAACCCTGAATAGAGGAGCATATATATATATATATATATATATATATATATATATATATATATATATATATAGTTTAAAAAGCTTTATAGCTTAAACACTTGAAATATAATAGACGTTTTTCATTTCATTTCAGTCAATTATTTCCAAATATTTGTTGATGCAATAAAAGTAAAATTTCCGACCGATTCATATTTCATACAGAATTAGATATGGTACTACATGTGGATTTTTCTCGAAGGGATCTCCAGTTGTTTACCATATAATTGTCTCAGGGATTTAAAAACAAAACAGTTATTACATGTCTCTGAGCTGTGTTGATCAAACACCACATCCTTCAAGATTTGATTTTTTAAAAATATCTAGCTTAAGGTATTGTTCTTGATGCTGGATCACAAAACATGTAGATTTGGAATTCTTTATGAGGCCCTATAGTAATTTATTGCAAATGAAAGCTGCTTATTTATTTTTTGAAACAAAGGTTTCACTCACGTAGGCTGCTTAATAACATGAATTTGACGATGATGGATCAATAAGTATAAGAAAGAATGTGACTCATGTTCGTATCACTTTTGTTGCGTGCTTCATCCATGTGAATATTGAAACCGTGATGTCGTATTCAATCCAAGGCTGTACATAAATCAGTTTGTGACCTCATCTATTCGAGTATTAGTAAATCAGAAAAAAAACATTTTTATTATAATCGACAATTTGGAAAAAAAAACAATTATTATTTTTTTTTTTTTAGCTATTATCAAGTCATTAAATTATACATTATCGGAAATATCATTCTACTTGTAAAGACTGTAAGTACATCAATAAGTCCATAGCCTAATGAAGGAAAACCCTCTTTTCTCAACAGACATTTATTTTTCAACATGTTCTTTTTCCTTGTCAATGCACTTAATTCAGTAGAGCATGTCAATTTGGATTCTGAAGTTGATAGGTGCTTGGTACCACTACTTTGCCAATACTTTTAATTCGTCTTTTTTATCCGCGTTTACCAGCGTGAAATGTCATAATATCTGATGTTGAGAAAAGGCACAAGGAACAGTTGTTCCAGGTCTTTCAAAGGGCATCAGAACGCAGTGAATGTAAGCAGCCATAAATATTCTGAAGCGATAGTTTCCGAATAATCTGATACTACTTGATTACAAGGCAAATAGATTCCTTGTTGACATGGTTCTATCTTTTCTTTCGGCTTGTATATTCCATGTTTTCACCTAGATAAAATAAAATAAGATAAACCGAGGTGTTATAAGATAATAAAACTAGTGATTGTGTCGTAAAAAATTGCCTAAAATATCAAATTGACGTCGAACTAAACCCGTGGCTCGCACTCATACAAGGAAACTTGATATTATTTGTTCAAGTCATGCATAAACGACGAATTCCCGCCAAAACTTTTGAAAAACAAAATGGACGACAAGTATGGCGTCATTCCTGTTTTGCGTAGTTCTTTATTACTTTTATGCGCTGCCTTGTGTTTGCAGAAGTTCTTATAACAACTCGATCAACCTTCCTTTTTGCACCTGAGAAAACTGCCAAAAATTAAATGATATCTCGATTCCGAAAGAAAAACAAATGAACACGTGCATCTTACTTTATGGTTGTCACATACGATCGACGTGTGCATAACTTGGCTGGATTCTTTTCAATCTTTTCAAGAGATGCTTTTCAAGCGGAAGATCTAGCTGCATTTTCACACGATGTTAATTTAGCAATTTGTCTTATAAATTTCGCACGGTGGTTTTCTTCCTACGTCATTAACTATTAGAACGCATGTTGTATATTAGTTCTGTAATAGCAGCAACGTTGAAAATTGCTGAATATGAATTACTCTTTAGAAACATCAAGGGTGGGGAACGTTTTTTCTTAATCGATGTTGAATTCGAGGGGAAATTTCTTTTAAACTTTTTGGGATCAAAGTCTATTGAAAATTGTTTTTTTTACTTTCAAGATCCAATTCGCGCTGTTATTTTCGCTTTTTGGGGAAATCAAAGATGCAAAACAGGGATTATAGAACATTTTGTATATTCCACAGTTCATTACGACAATTTTTAGATATATCAGTATGTCCGTGGTGTCGCGTGCCTTCTACGATAAGTTACATATAGTTGCTTCAGCGAGGAAAAAAGTATGTCCGGTTACAGTATTGCCAATAGGGATGTTTTCCATCTAAATCTCCATATTTTTGGACACATTCTGAAATCAGAAATTGCTATATAAATGATTTTAAAAAAAATGAAATATTTCTTATCTAATCTATTGTGATAGAATTGGTAATACTTTTAATAAAATGAATAATGTTTTAATAAAATAAACGTTGATGGTTAAAGATACATTTGATTTATTGATGATAAGTAATTCATTTTCTAGATTTAGATATATATCTTGAGAATCTAAATGTTTCTAGATCTTTTAAAATCTATTTTAAATATGAAATTGAAAATAAATTTGGTAACACGGTAAACTATTGGTGATGGTGTTGTCATCAAATCTGGAAGTCCGTTATACACTATGTTTTCCCCTCGTTCAGTAATTAAGAAGAAAGTTCGGTAGTTTGCTAGTAACTAGTAGAAGCCATGGCAAGAAAGTACGTTGAAGACAAAAAATGTCAAGTACAGAAAAAAAAAATACACAGACGCGAATGAAAAGACTAAGCCTAAATTGTAAAATGTCGCCGATTTGTATTTTCAATCGCAGATCGAGACTTTTATACTTTCAATCGTTGCAGGAAACTTACATGACCATAATATATAAATAAGAAGGTAGTCATAATTTAATTGAAATTTAATCTAGATCAATTCATTCAAAACAAGGGTAACTACATCAAAATTTCACAGTGGTTAAAAATATCGAACATTCAAAATAGAAAAGTTTTTACATAAGTTAATTTTGTATTTTCATATACCTCATTTACCCACTTTGTAAAACCATTTTTTTCATCAAACTAAGCAAAAGCTTTTCCTCCACGCTTACACATTCAGCAAAGATTATTTTAGATATACTAAACACACAATTAATTCATGAAAAAACTACAAAGTAAACAATGATTTTTCGATACTAAAGTATTTACTAGCAATTTTCTTATTCAATGTTTACTTTTATCGTAACTTTCATTATCGAAAAGACATCAATATGTCATATCCAAAAAACGAGGGAAGATAATATAAAAACCTCTAAATTTTCTGATCTCAGACGTTCAAGAAGGTCGATAAAAGACTCGTGCCAACAGTTGATCGCCGATATTTCAACGCCGATTGGACTCAAAGAATCGGCGGCTTGACAAAATTCGTAAATCATAAATGCGTCCTAAGCTTAACTTAAGTCGTAATCCTTCATAATTCCTTCACACCAACGTATCCTGTCAGTCTTAGTACGCACAATCGGCGATTAGTTCTCGCATTTATCGGTGTAAGAAAAATGTTCGGTTCTTTCGGGTAGAAGGGTCTACACAAAAGAAGATCTCTTATGAAATAGCATTTTTCATTTCCATTCAAACAATATTTTGCATTCTAAACATGCGATAGATTTATCAAATAAATACAAAGCAAACGACAATTTATTCTAATACAAAATGATTTATTAATCAACAATACTTTCATACTACATTTAATGTACAATTCTGTCAATTCCATATGAATATTATGCTTACTTATTGGAACATATCACAATGCGTCACTCTTTTCTTGAATTTGAATCAATTTTTTAAATATTTTTATTGATCTTAATTCTTCTCCGAATAATTTTCATTCAATTTTCAAAAACGAAAGTTGCATTGATTTTTTTCATGGCGGAAAAAACTCTCATAGCAGACGTAATATACCGTGTTGATGTTTTTCGGGCAGTTACGGTATACCACAACTAGCGTGAGTTCCATGGAATTAGTTCAAACAGACACTGCTAAAATTGATTAAAAACATATCATACACTTGGACGAATTTCTCCGGCTACAGAGATAGAATGTCAATGCCTTCGAATACATAATGGCATATAGTCGATGAAAATAGTTGATGCATTAAAGAGTTGAGAAATTAAAAAGTATCAATAAAAAAAATTACGAGTATTTAGATTAAAAATGATATAAAAAAATGAAAGTATTATTGATTAATAAATTGTTTCGTATCGAAATAAATTATTGTCAACGTGTAGTTTATCTGCTTTGCAGTATTTTTAATAAATCTTTTTGGCGTTTAATCTTCCTGTTAAGTACCGAAAGTTCGTTATCGTCTACGTATTAGCCGCAATTATTAAACTTCGTTCGGGAAATCCAAAGTCAGTTCGATTTAATCCATAAGTTCGCCAAAGCCGATAGTTGTTGTATGGTCTACTAACGATTTTAACAAGGATATACATCCGGCGAATGTTAACATTTCATGCCTAATGCACTCATCAGCAACAGACGATATGTTTTTCCAGTAACTACAAAAATAAAAATAAACATTTGTATTTGAATAACGTAATATCCTACTATCCAATCAGGTTAAATTGTTTTTTTAAACCTAACGATTCTAACCGATAAATACTCCATTTCCCCAAAAGATGTATAATCTTTCTCCCGATTAAAGAACATTTTTTTTATTTATGTATATCTTTAGTTTTGTTTATTTTAGCCCATTTCAAATCTTATACTATTTCTGAATCATTTAATAAAAAAATAGGATTTAAAATTTCTTTCTTCTTGTATTCTGAAAAATTGGAAATATATTATGAACCATATATATATGTGTTGATGAAGATGACAATTGGAAAGTGAAGAGAAAAATTCGACAGATAGGTGTTACATCTAATTTTTTTTAAAATTATTCTGTGGGCCAAACATGTAAACAGAAATTCTCTTTTCTGTGAAGCGCTGCAAATATTTTTCTCTGAAAAATAATGGCTTGTCTCCGTCGAAATGCATCGAAATATGCCCAAGGTATAATACAAAAATAAAGATATAACACCTTTCTCTTGAGTTCTCTTCACTTTTCAATTGTCATTTTCATCAACGTTCTGCGTTCCGTCGAATCACTCCACATCCACAATATATATATATATATATATATATATATATATATATATATATATATATATATATATATTGGTAAAATGACGATTGGAAGGTGGAGAGAGAATTTAAGGGAAAATTTTACCAACATCCTGTCGAATAAGCTAACATCAACACACACACAAACACACACAAACACACACACACACACACACACACACACATCTCTCTCTCACTCTCTCTGTATATATAGAAAGAGATAGAGATAGATATTCAAATATTACAGCAAATATCAACAGGGTATATAAACTAAGAAGAGGTGTATCAGTTGATCGGGGGAAATACGGTCTATATGGTTAGAATATGAATCAGTGCAAGCAGCTGGCCTCCGTTACCCAATCGGTAAAGCTCTGAAAAAGTAGGCTTCTGACGATAGGGAGTGCGAGTTCGAATCTTGCCGGAGGTTAATTCCCGATTCAATGATCTTGGAGTTGTGATAAGAAGTAAATGAAATATAGATTGTGAAATCACCAAATTGAGTTCGAATTTTGACAGAGAGTGTTCATGATTCTGGGAAAAGTATAAATGCATAAACCTCACATGATTCATCGTTCTGTTCAGAGACTTATTCGTATATTCAGTATATATTTAAAATCAGATATCAGGTTAAAATTGAACATTGTGGGTGAGAATCAACTTACAATTTGAAATTATATGCGACTTTTGTAAATATTGATCTATTTTTGTGACGCCCAGTGACTTATTTCAGCGGGGATTGGTAAAAGGAAGTGGCGCACCGCACCAAACCACAAACTCTGGATCAACTGGAAGAACGTATTTGACGTGACATGGTTAACTTTCTGCAAAGATTCTATCGAGTCCATACTGGAGCGCTCACAGAAATCGGTAGACAATGCTGATGCCGACTTCTAATTTTAACACTGTAGACAGTTTCACCATTGTTTGTTACGAAGTCAATTTGACAATAATGGACCAATAAATGATAAAGTTATTACCCATTTCAGATAGAGAGTTTCTTTTCCCTCACCCTGTAGTATAGTAGATCGTCTGGTTACCATACTATGGCTTTCATGACATATATCGGAACGATAGGGGTTACTTGGCGATACCCATCTCCTCTCCAGGTAATATGAGGTTGGGGTAGATGAATCCATGCCTTTCCCATGGGTCTTATTGAACACAACTTAGGTGTACACAAACTACCTCGGCCAGAATTTGAACTCGATTGGCCAATTTCATTATCTGATATTAATCGTTTGGCCAACTCACCACTTCCAGATATTAATATACTCTATATCCCAGCCATCTATCTATGTAACTATTTGCCATCCCATTTATTTATATCTATCTATCTATCTATCTATGTACTTATTTATCTATCAATCTGTCCATTTATCTATCTATTCATTTGTCTATCTATCTATCTATCTATCTATCCATCTATCTATCTATCTATCTATCCATCTATCTATCTATCTGTTCATCTGTCTATCTGTTCATCTATCTATCTGTCCGTATATTTATCCATATATCTATTCATTTATCTGTTTATTTATTTATTTATGTATCTGTTCATCTATTTATTTATCTAGCTACCGACCTAACTGTCTATGTATGTATGTATGTATGTATGTATGTATGTATGTATGTATGTATGTATGTATCTATCTATCTATCTATCTATCTATCTATCTATCTATCTATCTATCAATCTATCTATCTATCTATCTATCTATCTATCTATCTATCTATTTACCCGTTCATTTATTTATCTATCTGCAATCATATACACAGTTATGTGCAATGACACACATGCACACCAAAAACTGAGCTGGCACACATACAGAGACCCACACATACCCCCCCACACACACATATATATATATATATATATATATATGGTTATATATATATATATATATATATATATATATATATATATGTATATATATACATATACTTATACACAAACACACACATTAATACATACACACACTCACAGAGGAACACTCATAAGAGCATTTCTGATTGACATACATTACGTACGTGTGTATGCGTATTTGCATGTCTAATCCATTCTGCAGACCATAATATGGGATCACCATTATGTAACCAAACCCCACGATGGAGTTTACATCTCTTGAACAAACAAGGGACGCCACTGAGAGAGAGAGAGAGAGAGAGAGAGAGAGAGAGAGAGAGAGAGAGAGAGAGAGAGAGAGAGAGAGAGAGAGAGAGGATGGGGAATGGGTGAAAGGGGGGAGGAGGAGAGAAGAGTGAATAAGAGAAAGAGAGATAAATGCATGTAGCAGGAGTAGAACCTGGTCAGAGGTTGAAAGGGAGTCCCACATCGGAGGATGGGGTCTGCGAACAAACAGTGTGATGGCACCCTACCCACATCTACCCGAATATACAAATTAACACACGCTCACACACAAACGCACACATACATACATACATACATACACACATATATATGTATATATTCATACACACAAATATATACTAATAAACTGCCTGCTATATGTTGTATAAGAGACGAAAAATATGCGTTAGCGTGAGTACACGCATACACACACATGCATGTATATATATATACACAAAGAAAAACATATATATACATACACGGACACAAACACACGCACATCCACTCACACACACACACACACACACACACACACACATATATATATATGTATATATATAATCTATTCGTTGGATATATATGTATGCATATATATATGTAGACAGATATCGATATACGTTCACTATGTATATGTTTGTACGTGCATATATTTCTGTTTATCTCATTCTCTCATTCATATATATATATATATATATATATATATATATATATATATATATATATATATATATATATATACCCATTTATGAATATGTACATATTTGTATATGTGTATTTACAATTTACACGGACACACATGTA
Source organism: Thysanoteuthis rhombus (assembly GCA_963457665.1). Classification (NCBI taxonomy): domain Eukaryota; kingdom Metazoa; phylum Mollusca; class Cephalopoda; order Oegopsida; family Thysanoteuthidae; genus Thysanoteuthis; species Thysanoteuthis major. The sequence goes on along the minus strand of OY735207.1, from coordinate 20,756,617 downwards.
TAAACTTCTCATTTTATATATATATATATATATATATATATATATATATATATATATATATATATTTATATATAAGTCTATATATATATATATATATATATATATATATATGTGTGTGTGTATATATACTTAAAGTGCTCGTTTGTGTTTATGCAGGCGGCTTGGGAGCTTTGGGACTTTCATCCACTAACATCAAAGGAATCGACAAATAGAAGAAGTTTGAAAAACTTTCCCCATTCGTTGCCTGGTTAAACGCAAGGATGATAACACAAAGACACATACACACACACTCACATAGACACACATACAGACATACACAAGCACACATTATCCTGTACACGTAAGAGAAAATTAAACTGTAAGTTATGATTGCAAGAAGGTTTGGCGCGAAACGGCCGTTAGATCGATTTATTTCACACACTTAGAGATTTGGACAGACTTGAAGAGTTCGCAAAAGGAACTGTTCCCTTTTTTCTTTCTCTTCCCAGCAACCCTACCTAGTAATCGGCAATCTCATTAGTGAAACCTTTTGGGAGGTTCGCCCCAGTGCGAATTGTCCCGATGAGACGGAGCCCCTGAACGACGGGGTTGTGCTCGTGCTTCGACGAAGCCTACTTAATCTGATATCACTGCAACACGTTTACGCACGCAGATGCTTAGCATACACACACGCAAACGTGTACACCCTCTTGGAAGATCGGCACCACTCGATCTTCTTACCTATGTATTCCTCCGTGTATCTCGCGTTGAATTAAGCTCAGCTAATATCAAATGCCCCCATACTGGACAACTGCTGGAGAGAATAGACAAGCAGGTCATTTCGATCTTCACTGAGTACTCCATCGTAATTACCTTGTGCCAGACGAAGATAACTTTAGCAGACAATAGTAATTACGGTAGCTGCTTTATGGAAACAAGCCTGGCGTCTGCAGGGTTAAACTCGACTCCTACTTCCTATTCCAACTGGAGATTTCTGTATTACATATACAATGAATGAATTCCTCAACTTGTCAATTTAGCTCAGTTGGTAAGATGGTCACCTGCCAATCACTGGGTCAATGCAAGAACACTGTGAATTATGATCTATCCTAGAACACTCTGAATTATTATCAATGCAAGAACACTCCGAATTGTTGATCAATGCTACAAAACTCTGAATTTATGATCAATATTAGAATACTCCGAATTAACGATCAATGCTACAACACTCTGAGTCAATGATCAATGCAAAAACACACTGAATTAATTATCAATGCTAGAATACTCTGAATTGATGATCAGTGCTAGAACACTCTGGAATAATGATCAATGCTAGAACATTCAAAATTAATGATCAATGCTAGAACGCTCTGAATTGATGATCAATGCTAGAACACCATGAATTATGGTTCAAGCTCTAGTATAAAGATAACCTGCGCATTGTAGCTCTAAAAATAACGATAATATGAAGTTTTCCAAAATGGTGTATCTGGCTTTTATGCTCGGTCACTCGTTTGTTTTCATTCATGTCTGTCTGTCTGACTATCTGTCTGTCTGTTCACACAGAACGTCGTAGCTATATTTCAGCACAATATCTCCGAAAGTTCTCAAATAATTTTGATTGAAAAAACTTTTTTGAAGGGGGGTGCAGACTATAGTGTAAGGAAAATCTATTTAGATTCTAGGGCTCGCCTATGAAACTGCATCCATTTTAAAGATTTTTTCCCCATTTTCTTTCATACATTTACGTATTTACTCATGTTTATCTACTCAATATCTGGAATAATCCTCAATGAATTTCTATGAAATTTTGCAGAAGCGATCGCCAAAGGCTTTTCAACAATTCACCGTATCGATGCAAGGGGTTAAAAGATTCCTGGATCTGCACCCTAATCTTAACACTTCTTTCTTGGCCCATGGTCCACCCTTCATTAGATATCTTTGAAATTCATTGAGAAATTTCGGGGATAATGTGTGGACAGACAGACGGACATGCGTGTTAAGCCACTGTTATCATTTCTCTCTTACTCAATAACATTCAATCCTAATTAATTTGAATTGACAGATGAAACAGGTCTGATAAGTCACTCGATAGAAAACTGTCACGCGACAAACGTCTTTTGGTAGCATGCAGTTTGGGGTGATTAATTAAAAAATTGGTGATCAATCAATGTTACTTTTCAGACTTTTCGTTGAGCAGTGATCACTGAGAAAGTCTGAATTTTCAAAAGACAAACGTGATTGCTACAGGTCACAAACTAAGAGGTCAATATAGCATAAACTTACATTTCAAATCTGACCTCCCTCCAAAAGCATTTATTGATCAAGTTTATTCTAGATATGACTAGGAATACATGTTGAAATTTCCGGCCTTCTAGCTCCATTGAAATAGCCTGTACACTCGATACATACATACATAGCCAGTCCGACAGACCAACTTGAAAACTGAAGAAAACTATGCAAACGGTTTTGATGACAGTTCTGGTCGACGGTTTCTAATATGCGATATATTGTATTGAAAGGTTTTCTGCATTTCAGGGTGAAAACTTTGTTACATTCTTAAATGTCAACCATCATTTTACAGATACATTAACACGCATCTCTATAACAGGGTCTGTATGTTTGTAGGTAGGTCGGTTCATCCCTCATGTTTGAAATCGATTTCAGACTCATAGTTGAAAGAATCTTTTTAGCACCGCCTCATCACCACCTTCACTGCGAACTAGCTCAGAGAATAAAACTGAATCGGGCAATTTCCGTCCGTTAAGTCATGTTTTCGAAGGTAGGTTCAATTTAGTATGATATCACAATCTGAAACTGGACCCTGATTTAATGACCATTTGAAATCACATCTTTCAGAAAATAATAAAAAATTATCTGATGTTGTCATAAAAATTCGAAGAAGGAAAGGATTCTTTTCTCTTAGTCTTCTTTTTTAACTGATCTCATATTGAATGTGAATCTCCTCAGCCTGTCACAGAAAAGCGGTGTACGTAAAAGACTTATATTGTAGTAATGGCACATGGAAGGAATGTTTACGCATTGTTGGGGTTATGTCTTTGTTGAAATATATCTCACCTTATCAATTTGAGCAATCCACAGATACGATCGTCAAAGTTTTGTGTTGATACGTGATTTTTTTAGTCAATAAAAGAAACCATATGTACTTGAAAAAGTATGTTGAAAACAACGAAGATTAGGATACTAGTTCAAATATTTCATGCAATGAAACAAATTCTTGAGTTTGTCGCTGATGTCTCCCTTAAAGCTCGACTTAGATGAGTAAAGAGAGAAAGAGAGAGAGAGAGAGAGAGAGAGAGAGAGAGAGAGAGAGAGAGAGAATATGATCTCTTGAAAGAGGGAGAGAGAGGGGGAAGAAGCTTCTATTTCATTTGATCTTGAAAATTCTGCCGTACTCTTATACTGAGGGATGTAACTGATTGGCTATTTGACCCTAATAGCTCTAAATAGAGGAATCCCACAATAGAGGGGCCTCCTAAAGCTATATAAATACAAAAATGTTATCAATTTACAGGCTTTAAAAAATCAATTGGAAAAAAATAGCTCTGTCTTTGATAAATTTTTTATCAATCAAGTAAATAGTACATGTCTATTCGTTGCAAATTTTCCTTTTTCATCAACTCACCCTAAATGTTTGAGAGGGACCCTCGAAGAACCAAGCCTCTATCACCGAGCCCTCACATCTCTTGCTACGCCTCTGCTTATAGCCATCATTTTAGTGACATAAGCCTCAATCTGAACAGTTTGTCTCCACACCCTCGTCAAGCCCCAAACTCCCTACAAATGGGAAGACGGCGTCAATGTACCAATTATTGGAACTAACATGTTTGCGTATAACATGAGGG